>CM064895.1:26532365-27143956 GCA_030347415.2 Decapterus maruadsi | reverse complement strand
CAGTTTAACCACTCACAGCGGGCTGCAGCAGCCAGAGAGGGAATGAAGACATATTTCTGATCAGGATGGTCCAAGCTGGTAAAACAAGGGAGGCAAACTGTCGCCTCCCAAAGTACAGAGTCATCTTCCTGTTACTGGCTATGTTCGCTCTAATATATGTCTACTTAGAAGAGCGGAAGACCTGCCGTTTTGAAAAACTCAAATCTAAGGTAAAGTAAATTTAACATAATTTGAATGTAATTTGAGTGTTATTAACAATTCAATTTCAAGTTTGTATGTTACACAAATAGGTTGAATTTCAAATGAATTTGTGTTTTTTTGTGTGATCCACCCCCTTCTAATACCCCAGTCATATGCTGGAGCAGTGGCGAGAGGAGACGGAGAGGAGCAGAACGAGGAGGATGCTAACTCTGTGGAGCAACAGGTGACAGCGTTCCTGCACTCCAAAGGGACTGAGGTAAAAAACACAAACATTGAGTCACCCTCTCCCCCGGAGAAACAAAACAGACAAACTGGCTGTAATAGTAAGATTTACAAACAGAAAGCATAAAATGCAGCTGTTAAAGCAAGAGAGGAAACTGAAAGGCTCAGATGTTTTTTTCTGAATAAGCACTTAACCAAAAAAAAAAATAAAAAAATACAGACATTACAAGAAAGGCGAGACTCCTGAGGAAGCAGGGGAAAATCCAAAACACTTGGACACAAAATTGCAAAATATTCATAAAACTGAAGGGATCTCCAGAAGAGGCCAAGGTCTTGGTCATCTGAGACATTGGGGAACTGGACAAATTCTGAGGGAGACATATCAAAGTGAGGAAATGATCTAACTCAGGGTAAATTTTAAAAAAAATCACATGACACAAGGACTGGACACTGGTCATTGGACACAAGAACTGGACACTTTCCTTTATACTGAGCATAAATCACAATATATGGAAAATAATATTAATCCAGGAAGCAATCTTTTTAGCGACATCAGTATCAGCTGCTGGTATTATTCTGAAAATCAATACAATGCAAAGATCAGAGAAGAAAATAAGATATCAATTATTCACTTCAATACCAGAAGTCTGTATGCCAATTTCCATAAAATGAAGGAATATCTCAGTCAGTTCAATACCCCATTCAATATAATAGCCATATCAGAAACTTGGATCAATGATGAGAAGGGAGTAGATTTTGAGCTTGAACGGGTATGAATTTAATAATATCAACAGAAAGAACAAAATCAACTATGTTGATAATAGTTTGGAATATAAAATGAATTTTTTTTAAAATGACAGTTGCTGTTGATGATTTGATTGAGTGTATAACAATAGATATATGTTGTGAAATAAATGAAAAATATAGCCTAACGGTGAGCTGTGTATACAGGTCTCCTGGATCAAGCATAGAAGATTTTAGTGACTGGATGGAAAGTATATGTTCATAAAATCAACACAGAAGGTCATCATCTGTGGTGATTTTAACATCGACCTCTTAAATCATAAAAAACATAAAATGACGGAAGAGTTCATTAATTCAATGTTCAGTATGGGATTGTATCCAACTATCACTAGACCAAGCAGAATCACTTCACACAGCGCCACTTTAATAGATAATATATTTACTAATATCCTGGATAACAACATGGAGAGTTGACAGACATCAGTGACCACCTGCCTATTTTTAATGTATATAACAGTAACTATAGCAAGAAAAAGAATACCAAAAACTATATAAGAGTGAAAACAGAAGAAACCATGATTGCACTAAAAAATGACTTAATGATACAGGACTGGAATGCAGTTTATAAAGAAAATTATGTTGATAAAGCATACGAGGAATTTTTTGTATAATATTCAATGAATTATACAATAAAAAATGTCCTATAAAGAAATACAGTAAACATAAAAATAGTCAGTGGGTCACCTAGGGACTACAAAATGCCTGCAATAAGAAAAATACATTATACAGACAACTCTTACGTTACGTTGTGAGGACCGGAACGAGTTTTTAAACAGCAGAGTGAGGACATTTTTGGGAAGTGATGACATTTTGGCTGGTACTCACTTTTCCCAAGGGCTGTTTAAGACTTTCGGTTATAATTAGATTTGTATTAGGTTAAGAGTAACGGTTAAGTTCAGGCATTTATTTTGGATGGTTAAGGTTAGGGTAAGGGGCTAGAGAATACATTATGTCAACGAGTGTCCTCACAAAGATGGCATTACAAGGATGTGTGTGTGTGTATGTGTGTGTGTGTGTGTGTGTGTGTTCTTGTACATACTACATTGTGAGGACTGGAAAGAGTTTTTTAACCAACAGAGCGAGGACATTTTTGGGAAGTGAGGACATTTTGGCCGGTCCTCACTTTTTCCAAGGGCTGTTTGAGGGTTAAGACTTGGGTTAAGACTTTAGGTTTAAGTTAGGTTAGGAGTAATAGGTTAAGGTTAAGGTTAGGGTAAGGGGCTAGAGAATACATTATATATTATTAAAAACTTAAAAGTAACTATTCTCTTGAATTCCTTGGCCCAAAATTGTGTATAAAAATGTGTTAATCTGTCTCTGTGAGTTGTTTACTTCAAGAGCTATGCCAATTTCATTTTCAGTTTCATTTTCAGACAGGAAACAATTTCCTCACTGGCTCATTTGTTTCCAATACTTTCTCTCAGTCTACCGTTCAGCATGAAGTCAACACCACCACGATCATCCCAAAAGTTTTGACCGACCCTTCCATGCTGCATCATAGCTTCTGTACCTTCAAGCCACTAACCACGAAGGAAGAGGACCTCATACTGGACTCCATTGCGTGGCCTGAAACCACAGCAATGGTTTCTTTGGAGAACACCAGCGATCCTGCTCACAGCACCTTCACACTTCTACCAAAGAAGGGAGGAGGACAGTGGCATGTAGGAGATCAGCTGGAGGTTATGATTAAAATGTACGACTTCCGAGGCCAACCCAAGCAATCTGGGGGAGACTTCTTAGTCAGCCGTCTACATAACCAGGAGCTTGGAGCAGGTGTGGCTGGGAAAATGGAGGATCACCTCAATGGCTCCTATTCTGCTGTGTTCTCTTTGCTCTGGGAGGGGAGCGCTGAGGTTGAGGTGATGCAAAAAATGAGTTTGAGTTCAATATCTGTTTTGTCTTTATTCAGGCCTGTGCTGGTTTTCTCAGTGAAAGCTCTGTTTCTCTATCCCATCAGGTGACACTGGTTCACCCTAGTGAGGCTGTGACTGTCCTGCAAAGACTGACCAGGGAACAGCCAGACAGGATTTACTTTCAAAGCACCTTCCGCTCAGGCTCGGTGTCTGAGACGAGCACCTGTAACATCTGTTTGCATCCGACCCAGCATCCGACCAAGCAGCCGCTGTGCAACTACACTGACCTCCAAACAGGTGAACCGTGGTTTTGCTACAAGCCAAAGAAGCTGAGCTGTGACACCAGGGTCACACACTCTAAGGGAGGGTTCAGAGGAAATCTCAAGGCTAAGGAGGACCAGCTTTTTCAAAGGTGAGGGAGTAGAGATACACATTTGGCTTTTTGAATGACTTTACATCTTAACATCATGTATTTGTTGTTCAAAACTGTGTCTTTTTTTAAAATTCTATTTATTGGTTGTATTTGTATTGTGCATTGCGTGTTATTTGTTTGCTGCTGTAACACAGTCATTTTCCACCCTGGGATCAGTCAAGTGTATCCTCATTGTAGTCTTGATCGTAATTTGGAATCCATGCATATACAGAGTATTACCTATAGCTATATTTAAAATGGATTTATGGTTTTTGAAGCAGCACAAATTAGGCAGTCTGCTGTAACCCATCTTATTATGTTCACTCTGTTTTCCATCAGTAAAGTCAACATGAAAGTCTCTATTAAGGCTTCAGGACCTGCCAATGTCACTGTGTTGCCAAAAACAACAGGTAAAGCAGGATTTTTTACAATAATGATCACTGTTGTTCTACTTTAAATATGCAACAGATTGTTAATAATAATAAAATAATAATAATAGTAATAATAATGTAATGATAGGAGGAGACAAAGGGAACGAGATGGGTATAGGGAAGTTTAGAGACTGTTGGCTGATTTTGGTTTGAATAAAGATTTGTTTTCAATGACAGCACATTGACCTGAGCCCAAATTTTAAAAAGAAGACCCTAACGTCTCTATCCTTTACACTTCCCCTCCTGTCCAGCAGAAGTGAACAACAGTGATGTGAAGTCTGGACCTGCCGGCTATTACTACAAAGGCAGTTGGAGAGCACTGAGGGGAGCCCAGGTTCAACAATTCAAAGCCTCCACCATCGGTGACTGTCTGAAAGGCATGCAGGTCTACCTTTATGGAGACTCCACCATCAGACAGTGGTTTGAATACCTCGCTAAAGCAGTACCAGGTACCCAATCTGCAGGTATTTTGTCTGTTCGATGTTATTTTCACTGTGGATTAATATGTTTTATTTTGAATGCTTGCAGATCTCATTCAGTTCAACCTACGTAGTGCGGCACAATCTGGTCCTTTCATGGCTTTACATAATGCACGCAACATCTTGGTGAAGTACCGCTGCCATGGTCCTCCTCTCCGCTCTTTTGAGATTCCCACCAGCCAGCTCCGTTACATCGCCAATGAACTAGACGGTTTAACTGGAGGCAGAAGCACCGTTGTAGTTATTGGCATCTGGGCTCACTTCAGCACTTACCCCATTGAGGTATACATCCGCAAGCTGCAGAGCATCCGCAGGGCGGTGGTGCGGCTGCTGAACAGAGCTCCAGACACAGTGGTCATCATCCGCACCGCAAACCCTAAAGCGTTGACGCTTTATGTTACACAGACCAACAGCGACTGGTACTCTCTGCAGGCTGATAAGGTGCTCAGAGCCATTTTCAAAGGACTGAAAGTTCATCTGGTGGATGCCTGGGAGATGGTCCTGGCCCACCACCTGCCACACGACCTCCACCCACCGCCTCCCATCATTAAAAACATGATAGATGTTGTTTTGTCTTACATATGCCCTAAATATGGCGCCTAGTGTGTGTTTGTTGGGAGAGGAGAAAAGACTCAAAGACACATTTTTCTGTCTACATTTTCTGAGCCAGCACAAAATAAAGGGTTTGGGTCGGCTTGAACAAATAACCACTGCTGAATCATCTTCATTTTTACGACAACCGAATGACCTCAGGTGATGAACTTTTATACAGGCACAAATCTGATAATAGTTTTAAATAATAACTGATCAGGGGGATTTTATTTGTATTCACCACTGTTTCAGTCTGTAAGGGTTATGTTTCACTGTTATTGAATTGGTTCACATACTTATTTTATTCTGTCAATACTAGAAATTAAAGGTTGAATATGTAAAATATTTATTAACAGCTACATTTTTTTTTAAAAATGAATACATCCACGGGGCATTTTGAGGGGTAGCCCTACAGAATGAAACTATTGCTTTTCCATTTGTGTTTATTTATTTATAAAAGTCAGGACAGTGCACATTAATAAAAACATGTACTGTAGTAGCCTACCTGTAAATGTAGCCCGAAGGCTAATTTCCATCTGGAGTCCTCCATAAAAAATTTTTTTTAGTGTGAATTCATTTTTTTTATTTTTTATTTTATTTACATAGTGCAATACAGGTGAAAAACAAAACAAAACAGAAACAAAATAAGTGTTAAGAAGTAACTTCAATCCCCGCGGATTCCTGTGGGGGCTGGTGTTAGAAAGCAGAATGTCTCCATAGACCCCATGTTGAAATCGCCAACTTTACATCCTAAATAAACATGATCAAAGCCTGGCGTCAGGACGTTTTTTGGTCTCAATCGATAGTTTCTACCCCTGCACACACTCTGAGGGGGATTCAATTGTTTTTTTTTACGCTATCGTTTTACTGTTATTAGGTTCTCCTCCTCTGCTGTCCTCTGATCAGAGTGGAGTCCCTAGCAACGGTCTGGTGGTAATCGCCTGCTGGAATTCTTTTTCTGTTGTTGTTCTAGTAATCTTGAATTGTTTTTTATGTTTGTTTGTTGTTGTCATGGAAACTTATTGTCCCCAAACTGGTGTTTCTACTTTTGCTTTATAAATTATATAAAACAATTATGTAACAAATGTTTACAAAACTTGGATCAATCAGTGATTAAAACTCATCCTTATTATTTCTCTCAGTTCAAGTCTCCTCTGTCTACAGCTGTTAACTAGATAGGCTATTTCTTATTTCCCTGTTGCTTTAAGGCTCAGCTTCAGTTGGATGCACATGAAAATATAAATAGCCTGTGATGTGTGCGGACTTGTTAGAGTTGTTGTCACACCTCAGCCATTGTTCTATAAGCTAAGCTTAGAGCTTTTATTTTGGGGTAAGTTGTCACATGGTGCTTCTGTTTTGTGCGTAGTGGCTGTTGTTTGAGTTTTTTGTTAGTTTGTGTGTGTATGCATGGACTCTCGCTGAGCTCTCCATATTTTGTCCACTACCTAGTTTTTTATTTTTAACCACTGAATGTAGCCTACTACTTGTATGTTGATAATCAAACTTTTTTATTTTTTAGGGTGACTCTTAACATCTGTCCAGGGACTACAGATGCAAAATAGCCCTTTGGCTAATTCTGGCATATTTACATTTTTTAAAATGTTTTTATTAATGTGCACTGTCCCTGATTTTTAAACCTTTAAATAAATAAATGTGAAAACATAATTAACCAGAAAAAGTGTGACAACAAGCCCGGGTCTCCCCGACAAGTCACTGATTAAATCTGTCCTGACCTTTAACATTACATCCTGGTTCACACACACCTCAATGGATCATTAAACAATCAAGTAAAGTAACAGGCAAAACTCAAACATGAGAACTTAACAATCAAGCAGTCACAAAAAGAGTTCAGACCATCACAGTGCACTGTCCTTCCAGCTTCTCCCATCAGGGCCGCTAAAAAGTTTAAAAAAAAAATAAATAAATAAATAAAACATTTACATAAAAACTCTTTCCTTCCCACAGCCATAAACATTCCCAACAAAAAGTGAACGATTCAAGAGCACACTGTCTGCACTTTAAGCAGTTTAATCGACATGCAGTAGGCTATGCTTGTGTTTTTCCCTCTTTTTAGTATCAATGCCTGATTTTGTTTTATTTTGTTCATTATTTCTTTCATCATGTCTGAAGAGTGTCTGTCTTCTTTTAATGTTTTGAGCCATACCAAAGATGATTTTCTGTGATAAATAGACATTGAAGCTTTTTCTAATCAAATCTAATCTAATCTAATCTAATTTTATTTTACCTAACCTAACCTACTGTAACCTAACCTAAGAGAACAAGAAGGAGGAGCCAGTGAATCTCTAGGTATTAAACAAGGGCAGACGCTCAAGTTTGTTAAAGTGTTGAAGTGGATGGAGTAGACTCGAGGAGAGAAACTGAAGTCTGAGGGAGGTAAGCAAAACACAAATTATTAAATTATTCACAGACAAGGAGAAAACAATAGGAAGTGATGAGTAGGGTGGAATACTTGACTTCAAGTACAAATACACAGACTGTACAAACTATTACATTATTCTTAGTAGATCACCTGAATGCACCTGAGTGACGTAGCCTAAGGCTGACATGATTATTGACTTTTAACCCGTCTGTCGATGGACTGAGAGAGAAGAGAGAGAGACCGGGCAGAGCTAAACATAGACGCTGTAGTGTATACCACTGATAAACACATGAAAATGCCTAATTATGACAAAATTTGCCTAAATGTTTCAATCATTCAAGTTTGAAGCGGACAGGTGTGAGTGCGACACAACTTGTAGCTTACACCTTTAAATAAAAAAAAGGAAAATAAAAAGAATTATGTATCAATTGTGTTTTTGTCTGTAGTGTCTCACCTTACATAGCTGAACTGGTCATAAACTATTTGTTAGATTTACTACTACAAGCTTGAGAAACAAGACATGACAACATAACAAAGCACCAGGCTAAAAAAAATCCTGGATGATGCTGTACCACTGGTCCTGCTGCATACAATTCATTCAATCGTTAATAATTGAAATCATCATTGTTTTAATGTTCACGGTTCTTTTTTTCTCACGTTACACCTGCACTTCAGTGTATGTACATAAGTTTCCCAAGCCCTTACCATCACTGACTTGCAGGTAACATATGCCTATGGACCAATTCGGCGAAATAACCGTTAGTCGAACCACCGCCATTACTGCGGTGTCAGCTCCCAGTCAGGCAGCTCTGGGCTGTGTGTGCGAAGCGGGCGTTTGAATGCAAGCGCCAAGAAGTGGACCTTTTTTCTTCTGTAAATATGTCTAGGAAGGCTGGGAGGACATGTGCAGTCCTCGGCTGTCTCCAGCCTCCCTCGGAATCCGGTCAAAGCTCTCCCGGAGGTGGGAGTTGAAGACCTCCCTGACAGGGGATTCTACCAAACGTTCCCAGCAGACCCTCATGATACGCTTGGGTCTGCAAAGTCTGACCAGCTTTCCCCCCTGCCAGCGAATCCAACTCACCACCAGGAGGTGATCAACGCATCAGGCCGGGGATCAGGTGACACGAACAAAGTCGATCATTGACAGTGTCTAGGAGCCAGACAGACAGGATTTGGATAGTGAGGATTTTACAATTTGAGTTTTACATTATTTCACAAGAACAAGTTGTGGGTTACAACTTTCTTTTGTTTGATTTTTTATTTGTGGTTCCAGATGAATTGGTCACAGTGGACGGCAGCAGCCAGAGAAGAAAGAAGATCCCTGATCAAGATGGTCCAGGCTTGTAAAACAAGGGAGGCAAACTTTTGTCTTCCAAAATACGGAGTCATCTTCCTGTTACTGGCTGCATTTGTTTTAATCTATGTGCTTCATGACATCACCTTAGAGGAGGGGAGGACCTGCCCTTTTGAAAATAGTGAATCTAAGGTAAAGTAAATTTAACATAATTTGTGTTATTAACAATTAAATTTCAGGTTTGAATGTTTACACAAATCGGTTTAGTTAGACCCGAGCGGCGAGTAGCTCTCGCCCAGCGAAGGCCTCTTGAAATCATGCTGTTTGTTATTACATCACCTTCATGCCCCAATTTCGCCCTTCCCGACTTCAAAAATGCGTGAACTTTTGCCCGGATGTCCGGCCTGATCCGAAATTCGATATTTGTGGTGGTCGCGCATATACGATGCAAAATGGCAAAATAGCGCCCCCCACAAATTTTCGAAAGTCCCAGTTTCGTCAAAGTTACTTTGACAAAATTCGGTACACATATGTACCATACCCAGATATACAAAAAAGCCTCTTAATGTCATGGTGAAATGTCAACAGGAAGTTGGCCATTTTGAAAGTTGTGCTCCGTAGGTCGATAGGTCAAAGGGCGTGGCTGATAGGGGGCGCTCAACTTTGGCATGCTCGCCATCTCATTACGAATGGCTGCCACGCCCACATACTTTATCCAATCAACTTCAAACTTGCAGGAAATTATGATGGTGAGTCCCTGATTCGCCCGATATATCAATATCCCACTTTACTCAATGCGCCCCCCGGTGGTAACAGGAAGTGACCTGTTATACATTAAAAAAAACCTAACTCCTCCCACAAATTTTGCCCGATTCCCCCCAAATTGGCTACAGACCATCAAGATGCCATGCTGATCAAAAGTTGTGTTCCATAAGTCTCTAAGTCAAAGGGCGTGGCTTCTGCGGCCTTGTGATGTTTGGCGACTTTTCGTTTCCTCGCCATTTCACCTTTGAAGAGCTCTAACGCCCACATACTTCATCCTATCAGCTTCAAACTTGCTGGACATGATGATGGCTCTGCCCTGAACGTTCCAATGTATGGCACTCCCACCTTACTCATAGCGCCCCCCCTCTGGTAACAGGAAGTGATGTGGTTTACACTTACATTGTCCAATTCGATTCTAATTTTGTGTGTGATGACACTCCGCCCCTGAACACACCTACCCACATCTGGGTTCATACAAATGCGCCCCCTGGTGGTAACAGGAAGTGACCTGTTTTACATTTACATTGTCCGATTGACTTCAAACTTCAGGTGTTTGATCCCGGTCAGCCCCTGAACACCCCTACCCACATCTGGCTTCGTAGCGCCACCTGGTGGATGAACCACACATTGCGTTTTTCTGCTCCCGCAGCACTTTTTTGCCCTTCTTGCTTCACGCCACGGCCCCCACACGCCTCAGGCCCCCGCGGTCGCGATCATCGCCGCTTGCGGCTTTAATTTTAAATGGATTTGTGTTAGTTAGAAACAAAGGAAACAAGAATATAGTTTTCACAATATAGTTTTTAATGTTTCTAATTAAAACATGAATCAAGTTATAGTTTTCCTTTCACTTTCAGCATGAAGTCAACACCACCACGATCATCCCAAAAGTTTTGACCGACCCTTCCATGCTGCATCACAGCATCTGCACCTTCAATCCACTTACCACGAAGGAAGAGGACCTCATACTGGACTCCATTGCGTGGCCTGAAACCACAGCAATGGTTTCTTTGGAGAACACCAGTGATCCTGCTCACAGCACCTTCACACTTCTACCAAAGAAGGGAGGAGGACAGTGGCGTGTAGGAGATCAGCTGGAGGTTATGATTAAAATGTACGACTTCCGAGGCCAACCCAAGCAATCTGGGGGAGACTTCTTAGTCAGCCGTCTACATAACCAGGAGCTTGGAGCAGGTGTGGCTGGGAAAATGGAGGATCACCTCAATGGCTCCTATTCTGCTGTGTTCTCTTTGCTCTGGGAGGGGAGCGCTGAGGTTGAGGTGATGCAAAAAATGAGTTTGAGTTCAATATCTGTTTCTCGAGGCCTGTGCTGGTTTTCTCAGTGAAAGCTCTGTTTCTCTATCCCATCAGGTGACACTGGTTCACCCTAGTGAGGCTGTGACCGTCCTGCAAAGACTGACCAGGGAACAGCCAGACAGGATTTACTTTAAAAGCACCTTCCGCTCAGGCTCGGTGTCTGAGACGACCACCTGTAACATCTGTTTGCATCCGACCCAGCATCCGACCCAGCAGCCGCTGTGCAACTACACTGACCTCCAAACAGGTGAACCGTGGTTTTGCTACAAGCCAAATAAGCTGAGCTGTGACACCAGGGTCACACACTCTTGGGGAGGGTTCAGAAGAAATCTCAAGGCTAAGGAGGACCAGCTTTTTCAAAGGTGAGGGAGGAGCTTTTTGAATGACTTTACATCTTAACATCATGTATTTGTTGTTCAAAACTGTGTCTTTTCCTTTATTCTATTTATTGGTTGTATTTTTCTATTTGTATTGTGTGTTATTTGTTTGTTGCTGTAACACAGTAATTTCCCACCCTTTGAATGACTTTACATCTTAAAGGCGTACAGAAATGGCCGTTTGTCCTGGGGCGAGACCGAGCTCCGTGTGTGTGCGTGTCTCAGACGCACAAATTAAACAGTCTGCTGTAACCCATCTTATTATGTTAACTCTTTTTTCCATCAGTAAAGTCAACATGAAAGTCTCTATTAAGGCTTCAGGACCTGCCAGTGTCACTGTGTTGCCAAAAACAACAGGTAAAGCAGGATTTTTTTTTACAATAATGATCACTGTTGTTCTACTTTAAATATGCAACAGCAGGGGTGCACATCCGATGTCAGGATTTGGGGGGATATAAAAGTGATTTTTTTTTTTTTTTTGCCTGTCTACAACTCATACTATGCCATCATGAATTACAACTTCGTAGAGTCTTGCCATATCATTCAAAAAGTAATGCACAAGGAATCATTTATTTTGCTTACCTTTCTTGTTTATTCGTCCTAAACAGCGCCTATCACTGCTCACCTAACAGTTAGTAAATCATGTAATGTCTTGTAATGTCTACTCGGATTCTTATTTTTTGCCCCCCTATGACCCTCCCATATCTCCAATTCTTCTCACCATCTTCCTTTTCTCCCATTGCAACTACATTATGCATGATCCATTGGCTGAGTGTCGATTTTGAAGCCCTAACCAATTGTGTAAACTAATTGATCATGTTTTTACAATGCCAGTTATGCTGTCTGAAAATACTTTTGTTTAATTTTAAGTAATTTAGGGTATTTTGATTGGGGGGGACAATTCATGTTTTTCAGAAATTGAGGGGGACATGTCCCCCATCCCCCCTGGGATCTGCACCCATGTGCAACAGGTTGTTAGAGGAAGATTTGTCTTCGATGACAGCACATTGACCTGAGCCCAAATTTAAAAAAGAAGACTTACTAATGTCTCTATCCTTTACTTCCCCTCCTGTCCAGCAGAAGTGAACAACAGTGATGTGAAGTCTGGACCTGCCGGCTATTACTACAAAGGCAGTTGGAGAGCACTGAGGGGAGCCCAGGTTCAACAATTCAACACCTCCACCATCGGTGACTGTCTGAAAGGCATGCAGGTCTACCTTTATGGAGACTCCACCATCAGACAGTGGTTTGAATACCTCACTAAAGAAGTACCAGGTACCCAATCTGCAGGTATTTCATCTGTTCGATGTTATTTTACTGTGGATTAATATGATTTATTTTGAATGCTTCCAGATCTCCTTCAGTTCAACCTGCACAATCTGAAGCAATCTGGTCCTTTCATGGCTTTACATAATGCACGCAACATCTTGGTGAAGTACCACTGCCATGGTCCTCCTATCCGCTTTGGTGTTCCCACCAGCCAGCTCCGTTACATCGCCAATGAATTAGACGGTTTAACTGGAGGCAAAAGCACCGTTGTAGTTATTGGCATCTGGGCTCACTTCAGCACTTTCCCCGTTGAGGTATACATCCGCAGGCTGCAGAGCATCCGCAGGGCGGTGGTGCGGCTGCTGAACAGAGCTCCAGACACAGTGGTCATCATTTGCACCGCAAACCCTAAAGCGTTGACGCTTGATGTTACACTGACGAACAGCGACTGGTACTCTCTGCAGCGCGATAAGGTGCTCAGAGCCATTTTCAAAGGACTGAATGTTCATCTGGTGGATGCCTGGGAGATGGTCCTGGCTCACGACCTGCCACACAACCTCCACCCACCGCCTCCCATCATTAAAAACATGATAGATGTTGTTTTGTCCTACACATGCCCTTAATATGGCAGCTAGTGGGTGTTTGTTGGGAGAGGAGAAAAGACTCAAAGACACACTTTTCTGTACATTTTTCTGAGCCAGCACAAAATAAAGGCCCTTAGCCTAAAGGTCGTTAGCCCTGCCCTGCTCCTTGTGTGTCTCCACAGGTTTCTTTGCCCTCCTGTCTCCTCACCTGTGGCTTGTTGGTTTGATTAGTTCTGTTGTATTTAGTCTTGTGTTGCTGTTGCTGTTGCTGTTGCTGTTGCTGTTTGCTGTCGTGGTCATGGTTTCCTGTCCCTGGCTGTTATTTATTAAAAGAAACTTTAGTTCTCAAGTCCGCAGTCTCCTGCATTTGGCTCCTCCTTCCGCACACTCTCTGGTTGGCCAGGGAACGGCACTGCTCCACAACAATAAGCTCAGGAACCCAGGTGGGTTACATCTCCTCTGTCTACAGCTGTTAACTAGATAGGCTATTTCTTATTTCCCTGTTGCTTTAAGACTGCTTTTAAGTGTGGACTTGTTAGAGTTGTCGTCATACCTCACCATTGTTTTATTTTAAGCTAAGCTTAGAGCTTTCATTTTGGGGTAAGTTGTCACATGTGAAAACATAATTAACCAGAAAAAGTGACAACAAGTCCCAACAAGTGACTGATTAAATCTGTCCTGACCTTTAACATTACATCCTGGTTCACACACACCTCAATGGATCATTAAACAATCAAGTAAAGTAACAGGCAAAACTCAAACATGAGAACTTCATAATCAAGCAGTCACAAAAAGAGTTCAGACCATCACAGAAGACCCCGTGCACAAGTCATTCCAGCTTCTCCCATCAGGGCCACTAAAGAGTAAAAAAAAAACATTTGTAAAAACGCTTTCCTTCCCACAGCCATAAACATTCCCAACAAAAAGTGAACGATTCAAGAGCACCACACCACTGATAACCTTATTTGCACTTAAAGCACTTTAATCGACATGCAGTAGGCTATGCTTGTGTTTTCCCCTCTTTTTAGTATCAATGCCTGATTTTGTTTTATTTTGTTCATTATTTCTTTCATCATGTCTGAAGAGTGTCTGTCTTCTTTTAATGTTTTGAGCCATACCAAAGATGATTTTCTGTGATAAATAGACATTGAAGTTTTTTCTAATCAAATCAAATCAAATCTTATCTAACCTAACCTACTGTAACCTAACCTAAGAGAACAAGAAGGAGGAGCCAGTGAATCTCTAGGTATTAAACAAGGGCAGACGCTGAAGTCTGTGTTGAAGTGGATGGAGTAGCCTCGAGGAGAGAAACTGAAGTCTGAGGGAGGTAAGCAAAACACAAATTATTAAATTATTCACAGACAAGGAGAAAACAATAGGAAGTGATGAGTAGGGTAGGATACTTCACTTCAAGTACAAATACACAGACTGTACAAACTATTACATTATTCTTAGTAGATCACCTGAATGCACCTGAGTGACATAGCCTAAGGCTGACATGATTATTGATTTTTAACCCGTCTGTCGATGGACTGAGAGAGAAGAGAGGGAGACCAGGCAGAGCTAAACATACTGTAGACGCTGTAGTGTATACCACTGATAAACACATGAAAATGCCTAATTATGACAAAATTAGCCTAAATGTTTCAATCATTCAAGGTTGAAGCGGACAGGTGTGAGTGCGACACAACTTGTAGCTTACAGTTTTAAATAAAAAAAATAGAAATAAAAAGAATTATCTATCAATTGTGTTTTTGTCTGTAGTGTCTCACCTTACATACAGTAGCTAAACTGGTTTTTTGTTAGATTTATTACTACAAGCTTGAGAAACAAGTCATGACAACATAACAAAGCACTGACAGATAAGACTGATGTGATATACTCATCACATAAACCAAAAACCAGCTACAAATACGACCGGGCTAAAATTAATCCTGGATGATGCTGTACCACTGGTCCTGCTGCATACCTGACATGGTCCCACTTTCAGCTAAGCCTGAGACCAACAACATGCAATGCAAAGTTTGTTATTGTTGCTTTTCACCGACAGCTCCACTCCCCCTTGTTTCAATGACACATGTGTTACAAAATCGCATTTTATCATATTGCAATTAATGCAATGCAATTATTCATTCATTTAATCATTAATCATTGAAATCATCATTCAGCCCTATGTGTAAGTGACACTTTATTCATCTTTTGTTTTAATGTTTTAAATTCTTTTTTTCTCACGTTACACCTGCACTTTAGTGTATGTACATAAGTCTCCCTACACAAAGGCCTTAACGTCACTGACTTGCAGGTAACATATATGCCTATGTGTAACATCTCCTTCCCTTTAGCTGCTGGCATCTAACAAACAATACCATGTTAACATATGGGCAATTGGCATATGGGCTTTCCTTTTTTTTGTTATGGCTTAGGTGTAACGGACGTGTCACAGTTACACAAGATAGCTTTAATAGTCAGCTGGTTTTGACCTCTTCCAGCTATATCCTAGGGTGAAAGTCCCCATGGCGTTGTTGGACACTTCCTCAGTGACCTCAGCTTGGGTGATGAATGAATCAACATCTGAGTCCTCAGCCTCTGCTTCCTTGATGGAAGGCATGTCAGTGGGATTGAGGAGAACCTCGAAGTCTTCCTTCTACCGCCCGACGATATCCCCAGTCGAGGTCAACAGCTCCCCATCTCCACTGTAAACAATGTTGGCGGGGCACTGCTTCCACCTCCTGAGGCGCCGGATGATTTACCAGAATTTCCTTGAGGCCAACCGGTAGTCCTCCTCCATGGCCTCCTTGAACTTTCCCCAGACCCGAGGTTTTGCTTGCTGACCGCCCAACCGGTATCGGTCAGCTGCATCAGAAGCCCCCCGAGCCAGCCAGGCTCGGTAGGACTCCTTCTTCAGCTTGGCAGCATCCCTTACTTCCGGTGTCCACCACCGGGTTCGGGGATTGCCACCACGACAGGCTATGCTTACAGCCAAAGCTTCATACAGTCGTCAACAATGGAAGTGGAGAACATAGTCCACTCGGATTCAATGTCTCCAGCCTCCCTCGGAATCCGGTTAAAGCTCTCCCGGAGGTGGGAGTTGAAGACCTCCCTGACAGGAGATTCTACCAAACGTTCCCAGCAGACCCTCATGATACGCTTGGGTCTGCCAAGTCTGACCAGCTTTCCCCCCTGCCAGCGAATCCAACTCACCACCAGGAGGTGATCAACGCATCAGGCCGGGGGTCAGGTGACACGACTACAAAGTCGATCATCGACAGGACAAACTATTTGGATAGCGAGGATTTTACAATTTGAGTTTTACATTATTTCACAAGAACAAGTTGTGGGTTACAACTTTCTTTTGTTTGATTTTTTTACTTGTGGTTCCAGATTAATTGGTCACAGTGGAC
The DNA here is from genome assembly GCA_030347415.2 of Decapterus maruadsi. Classification (NCBI taxonomy): domain Eukaryota; kingdom Metazoa; phylum Chordata; class Actinopteri; order Carangiformes; family Carangidae; genus Decapterus; species Decapterus maruadsi. The sequence continues at coordinate 27,127,579 of CM064895.1, read as the reverse complement.
GGCAGCAGCCAGAGAAGAAAGATCCCTGATCAGGATGGTCCAGGCTTGTAAAAGTCTTCCAAAATACGGAGTCATCTTCCTGTTACTGGCTGCATTTGTTTTAATCTATGTGCTTCATGACATCATCTTAGAGGAGGGGAGGACCTGCCCTTTTGAAAATAGTGAATCTAAGGTAAAGTAAATTTAACATAATTTGTGTTATTAACAATTAAATTTCAGGTTTGTATGTTTACACAAATCGGTTTAGTTTTAAATGGATTTGTGTTAGTTAGAAACAAAGGAAACAAGAATATAGTTTTCACAATATGTTTCTAATTAAAACATGAATCAAGTTATAGTTTTCCTTTCACTTTCAGCATGAAGTCAACACCACCACGATCATCCCAAAAGTTTTGACCGACCCTTCCATGCATCACAGCATCTGCACCTTCAAGCCACTTACCACGAAGGAAGAGGACCTCATACTGGACTCCATTGCGTGGCCTGAAACCACAGCAATGGTTTCTTTGGAGAACACCAGCGATCCTGCTCACAGCACCTTCACACTTCTACCAAAGAAGGGAGGAGGACAGTGGCATGTAGGAGATCAGCTGGAGGTTATGATTAAAATGTACAACTTCCGAGGCCAACCCAAGCAATCTGGGGGAGACTTCTTAGTCAGCCGTCTACATAACCAGGAGCTTGGAGCAGGTGTGGCTGGGAAAATGGAGGATCACCTCAATGGCTCCTATTCTGCTGTGTTCTCTTTGCTCTGGGAGGGGAGCGCTGAGGTTGAGGTGATGCAAAAACTGAGCTTGAGTTCAATATCTGTTTTGTCTTTATTCAAATTAAACCCCATGTGCTGGTTTTCTCAGTGAAAGCTCTGTTTCTCTATCCCATCAGGTGACACTGGTTCACCCTAGTGAGGCTGTGACCGTCCTGCAAAGACTGACCAGGGAACAGCCAGACAGGATTTACTTTAAAAGCACCTTCCGCTCAGGCTCGGTGTCTGAGACGAGCACCTGTAACATCTGTTTGCATCCAACCAAGCAGCCACTGTGCAACTACACTGACCTCCAAACAGGTGAATCGTGGTTTTGCTACAAGCCAAAGAAGCTGAGCTGTGACACCAGGGTCACACACTCTTGGGGAGGGTTCAGAAGAAATCTCAAGGCTAAGGAGGACCAGCTTTTTCAAAGGTCTTAACATCATTGTTGTTCAAAACTGTGTCTTTTTCTTTATTCCATTTATTGGTTGTATTTTTCTATTTATATTGTGTATTGTGTGTTATTTGTTTGCTGCTGTAACAGTCATTTCCCACCTGGGATCAATAAAGTGTATCCTCATTTTAGTCTTAATCTTAATTTGGAATCCATTTATATACAGTAGAGTATTACCTATAGCTATATTTAAAATGGATTTACAGTTTTTGAAGCAGCACAAATTAAACAGTCTGCTGTAACCCATCTTATTATGTTCACTCTGTTTTCCATCAGTAAAGTCAACATGAAAGTCTCTATGAATGCTTCAGGACCTGCCAATGTCACTGTGTTGCCAAACACAACAGGTAAAGCAGGATTTTTTACAATAATGATCACTGTTGTTCTACTTTAAATATACAACAGGTTGTTAGAGGAAGATTTGTTTTCAATGACAACACATTGACCTGAGCCCAAATTTTAAAAAGAAGACGTACTAACGTCTCTATCCTTTACACTTCCCCTCCTGTCCAGCAGAAGTGAACAACAGTGATGTGAAGTCTGGACCTGCCGGCTATTACTACAAAGGAAGTTGGAGAGCACTGAGGGGAGCCCAGGTTCAACAATTCAACACCTCCACCATCGGTGACTGTCTGAAAGGCATGCAGGTCTACCTTTATGGAGACTCCACCATCAGACAGTGGTTTGAACACCTCGCTAAAACAGTACCAGGTACCTGATCTGCAGGTATTTTGTCTGTTTGATGTTATTTTCACTGTGGATTAATATGTTTTATTTTGAATGCTTCCAGATCTCCTTCAGTTCAACCTGCACAATCTGAAGCAATCTGGTCCTTTCATGGCTTTACATAATGCACGCAACATCTTGGTGAAGTACCGCTGCCATGGTCCTCCTATCCGCTTTGGTGTTTCCACCAGCCACCTCCGTTACATCGCCAATGAACTAGACGGTTTAACTGGAGGCAGAAGCACCGTTGTAGTTATTGGCATCTGGTCTCACATCAGCACTTTCCCCGTTGAGGTATACATCCGCAGGCTGCAGAGCATCCGCAGGGCGGTGGTGCGGCTGCTGGACAGAGCTCCAGACACAGTGGTCATCATCCGCACCGCAAACCCTAAAGCGCTGACGCTTTATGAGACACTGACCAACAGCGACTGGTACTCTCTGCAGCGCGATAAGGTGCTTAGAGCCATTTTCAAAGGACTGAATGTTCATCTGGTGGATGCCTGGGAGATGGTCCTGGCTCACGACCTGCCACACAACCTCCACCCACAGCCTCCCATCATTAAAAACATGATAGATGTTGTTTTGTCCTACATATGCCCTAAATATGGCAGCTAGATGTGTGTGTTTTGTGTCTACATTTTTCTGAGCCAGCACAAAATAAAAGGTTTTTCTTTGGCTGTAACAAATAACCACTGCAGAATCATCTTCATTTCGACCTTAATTAAACAGCTTTGGAGTAATTATAATGGTTAAATAAATTACTTTTTGTAACTAGTTCCAGGGAGAATGGAGGCTCTCTGCCTTCCACCTAGCGTCTCTTGGCTGAAAAATCATTATGTTCAATGGTCCTGAGGTTGGTGTTGTCGTGTATCATTGTGGGTCATAGACTTTACAAAAACAAGCATCAAAATGTCATGATGACATGTATGAACTTTATTTTCCATTGCAAATTTTACAGGTCAATTTATATTTTGGTGTTATTCGTGAGCACACAACGTAGCAAGTTTAGAGTCATTTGCCCCTAAATTTGATCCCATGTAGGTTTGGTGTGTAGTCTTGCAAATGACTTGATGGTTGTGGGGGAGTTCATTGTGTGGTTGTGGTATTGTAATAAAAAAATAATAAATAATAAATAAACTTTCCAGTGAGTGATTCTTCTTTTAAACAGTGTCTTTGCATAAACCTATCACTGTTGTTGTTTCATTTTTTTTTTTAAATGCAGTGATCAACAGAATGGATGTCTCTTGAATTAAACTGCCAACTTCTCCTCATTTAAAGCATTGCTATAATTATTATGGTGATGATTATTATTTCTATTATGAATACTTTATAATCCCCAAAGGGAAATTCATTTGTCTGTTACCTCATCTAGGCTACCATTTGCAGAAAAATTAAAAAGCCTGCTGGCTGAAAAATAAAGAAATTAAGGTTTAGTAAAATTAGAATTAAATTAGTAAACTACAAGACTTTGCTGTTACCAATTGAAGCGCTTGTTCTGGAAATAATAATACCGTAATATAGATTACATAGGCAGTACGTGGCTCTGGCCGCTTGGGGGAGATAAAAACCCCGGCCGAGTTGTCAAACCAACTGTCGACGTCACGACTGACGTCAGCCGGACTTCAGCCTCCACGCTGCTGCCGCTGTGTGGCTCGTCGGTCTGAACTGAATGGGAGGAGGACGACAGATGGTTTAATGGTCCCGTCTGTGAATGAATGAACATACCGGAGATACTCTGCTGCTACTGCTGCTGCCGCTGCTGCCCACGACTGACATTTCGTGTCTGTGAGAAACTGAGGGGACGCTGTTTTGTTTGTTTGTTGATCGAGAGGAGTCGACGTTGAGGAGGCTGCTGTTTTCACCGGGTAAGCTAACTGTCACGGCTAACTAACGAGAGGCAGCCTGGTCCATTATGTACCTTTATACATTTATCTAACCACTGAATACGGCTTATAGTTAACAGTTAGGGTGTTTATCTTTTCACTTACTTATATACTGCTCTCTTATTTTTATTTATTTTAACACGGGCTAAATCAGTGTCTTGATATAGCCTAGAGGCTAACATAAAACGGCTAAATCAAATTGAACTGACTGATAACGACTCATCCATTTAGTATTTACTATAATTAATATAATTTCTGAGACGTTTCCAGACACCTTGGCGCAAGAAAATGCGCGTCCAACCAATATACGGAGCTCTCTCAGTCATAGCACTGTCAGATAAGAGATGACCAGTGTTACTATTAACCTTAGCATCTCTCAGACAGACCCACTCTCCTCCTGCGACCTGTCCACTGTCACACAGTGACATGAGTGTGTGCTTTGGATAATAGTGTAATTTTGAAAAATTTAAGTACGTCCATATTTCATATTTACATTTTAGATTAGTGATACTTCGCCTCACCTGTACATTGATTGGCAGAAAAGCTCCAGTTGTACATGTAACAGTAGATAACTGACTTTTGCAAGGATCACAGGGTGATTATGTTCATGCCACTTTTTATAGATACATTTTTACCAATACATGTAACCTACGTTTTTGTACGTTTTGTCATTTTAGAGCTTCTTTTAGTTTTATGACCATATACAGAGCGGTTTTCTCATGGGGTTGTCTTCATGCATCTTCTGAAAAACCTGGATTCACCTCCAAAAAGTTATTTTATATACCAGTGATAAAATCCTTTACTGTAGCTTGTACAAGAACAACAAATGGATTAAGTTGTGGGTCTGTTGTTAACTTTCAGAAGTCCAGAACAGAAAGTGGGTCGCTTTACAGCGAAAAGACATGTCTGGATAGAGGAAATATGCAAATTGCAGAGTGCCAGTTGAGCTCATTTTTGGTATATTTTTCTTAAATACCTTTTTTCTACAGAGGGATTATGGATGCAGGATGTTTTATTTCCTTTAAAAAAAGTCATATAAGTAATTTTCCTTAGCCTAAATAATTCAAAACCTTGAACCCTTAAACAGCAGTCAAATGGCCAAGCCACTAGATTTATTAAAAGTCAAACTTGGCTGACATTATCTTGTGTAGCCATACTGAAGTTGTGGAGTGATTTATACTTTTGCAATTATCATGGTTTATCCTCATGCCAAGTTATTGTGGCTTTTCATGGAGAAGCCACAGGAATCCACAGTTACTGAAAAATGTGTGAACTCTTAATTTTATATTTCACATGCTACCAAGAGTAAAAAAACAAAACAATTTTCACAAGTTTAAATCTCTTAAGTACCGTATTTCAATGCTCAGAGTGTTTGAACCTCTCCACATGAGACTATATTGTCCTTGCTTGCATAGTTTCCAGAGTTTTTCCTATGCTTTGCTGATGAGGTAATATTCTGCAACTATTAGATAAAAGTAGTTTAAGTTTTAAAATGGAAAGAAGTATTGATGAGCACTTAGCGCAGTTGTGTTTGTGTTTAAGTACATTTGCTCCGTGGCTTTCCTCTTCTGGATGTCTGACCTCTAAGCCGGCCTCTGGGTAAAAGTGAGGGGCCGAGTCAGACCGAGTCATGTCTTAAAAACCCTTTAATTGTATGGTGAATGCTCCTTTGTTGTACACGCAGGATGAGTGCAGCATGTTGACAATGTGTTCGGTGAACCAGCACCGTGCCCCCAACCACCGCTCTCCCACCTAATGACAGACTTGGTTCATGATGATATCAGCCCCCAGGGGCAGAGGGAAGCAATAATTATGGGCCTTGTGTGTCGAGGTTGATGAGTCGATGCACACCTTATAACCCGCCCTTCACTTCAGGGGAGTATAAAGAAACCTGGGATGAGATGGTTTGAAGTAAGTGGATACGAGAGGACGAACCGGCGTTTGCTTTGCTTTGAATTGAGGAGGACCTAGAGAAGAGCGCTCGCTCGCTGTCTCCGGTTATAAAAGGTACGGGATGCTTTATGCTTTGGAATAAACAGCAGGAGAAACTGAAACAAGCAGCAGAAGTTGACGGGAAGTGTGAGGAAGTTGTTTCCTCTGGAGTCTGATCCTGAGCCAGACACCAGCTTTGTTTGTTTGGAGTTGATGAAAGAAAGTGAGTGTGCTGCATTGGTGTAGTCTATCAACTTTCCATAGAGCTAAGACAGTCTGCTGTTTCTCTTCTTGTCTTATGCTATTTTTTTACCTAAATTAAACAGCTTCGGAGTAGTTGTGATGGTTAAATGACTTGGCGCGCTTGACTTAAGCGTCTCTTGATCGAAAACCAACCTGAACCTGTCCCAGCTCTCGTCTCTGCGGCACCGCCACACAAACATAACGCGCCCCGTAACCCATAATCTCTTGTTTATGAAGGATAAGACTACACAGATATACATATGGTAACATCGTATATGACAAATATTGTTATCCACCGCTTCATGGATTGAATTCTTGCCGGTTTCGTCAGAAACAAATGCACATGTCCAGGAGGAGGGTTAGCAAAACAGCGACTGGACTTGCATAGTTCCTTTTTAAACTTTGCAAGTGAGCTTCAAACTGTCTGGGTTCAACGTAGAAATTGTTAAGTGTTAACTAGCTAAAGATGAAGCAGCTATTAGATTGTTTTTATCTCCCGATATGACGATATTAGATCTGCCAAAGTGCAGAGATCGTAGGATCGTCTGGGGCAAAGTTTGCTAAAAGAGATAACCACAGTTACTTTAGTTTGCATTTTTATTTGACCCTTTTTTTTATATATATATATTTAAATCCTGTTAAAATGACTGTGTTGAATAAAACATTTCATTGATATTTTACTTTCATGTTTATTGAAAGCTACCTTTTATGTTGCAAGAGTGCACTTTATCAGAGTGTTGTTTATCTTTTCGTATGTTTATGTTGTTTGCAAAATTGCAACTATTTAGATTAAAATCTGTTCAGAAAGGTTCTTCAGCCTAAACTGTCTGTTTTTCTTTTTTCGATTCAAGATCGTGATAAAATCGTGACTTGATATGTCATTTTTGCCATATCGCCCACCCCTACTGTTGTCAAATATCAGCATCAGTAAACAAAAAGATACTCGGAGGCAAAAGGAGTCGAACAAATGTCAGTGTATTTGCCAGCAGTCGAATGTGAGACAAGCTTTCATTTCAGAGAAACAAAATGCAACTTCAGATTTTCCATCAGCGCTTTCATCAGCCTTTTATTGAGTTTGTTGTTCCTTCTACAGGACGACGGAGTGCTGATTAACAGCAATAACAGAAGCACTTTTTAATGCTGACATGGACGAAACTTTCTGAAGGTGGTGTTTAGCTCACTGTTGTGCAGCGTCTGAATTATTCACTAATTTATTTAAAGTGTAGGTTTTGTGTTTTGTTGTGGTCATTTTTTATTTGGTTACATGAATCCTGGCAGAGCGTGCAAGTTCAAATATTTTGTTTTTTGTTTTTTCCTTCCCGTGTGGTGTTGGCGGCCTGGTGGTGTTTGAATTGGCAGCGTATATCCTGTTGATAACGCTACCTCAGCCTGATTTCTTGTAAGACCTGTGGCCAATCACAGGTTTTTATATCCTGCTCCGTCAGCTGCTGAAGTTGATGATGACAAGGGAAATTTCTCACAGGGCTGTGTTTACACATGGGTGTCAGGCAGGCAGCTATGGTGGTCGGTTGTTTACTCAGTCTCGTTGCTCAGATTTGGTGATAGATATTTACAGTACTTCTACATCTTTTTTTTTTACGGCTAATGTCTCAGGAATCCAGACTAACTTTTTTTTTTTAACCAGGAGCACAGTGGCCCCTAACCTGTTATCTATTCATAAAAAAACATTATTTCATTCAAAAGTCTGATAACAATGGCTGTCGGTAACAAACCAGATGTCATTTTAGTCATCTGTCTGGGTCAGGTAAACAATACGTAGCTTCCAACAATTGTCACATGAATTTTGCAGCATTGTTTAAAGGCTTGTTTACTGTATGCGACTGAGTCTGCCGTCTGCCCAATTTTATGTGAATGCAGCATGAAAAATACGATTGAGTTGCTTACAACCGTAACGCTAGATGGGAGGATTTCCTACACAATTTACCTTTAAAATTTTAGGACCGCAAGCAGACAATTTAGGGGTGCACACCATAAATTGTCTTGCCAAGCAAATATTAATACTTCCTTTTCATCCATGATCCTCACAAACATTGGCCTGACACCTGCAGTGACGGGAATAACACAGCCAGACACAAATAGTTTTTTTTTCAGTAACAAGTTATCAAAGACGGTGCCATTATGACAATAAAATGTTCCTCAAGAAGTCCCATCAGAAAATAATACACTCGTTTAACTGTAAGACTGGTCGGAAACGGCTGTTTACCTGGAACTGTATGTACGATGTATCACTCTGTCTATCAGCTGTTTAGACTGTGTGGAAGAGGCGGAGTGATACAGCGTGTCACGCAGCCTGGCTGTGTGGAGGAATACTGAGTGAGTTGGTTAGTGCAGTAGTTAGATAAAGTTTGACATATTTGAGCATTTTGTAAAAAAAAATGTAACAGACACATTCCTTGTAATTAATTACTTTTATTTACTAACTCAGTTACTTTATTGGGAAAGTAGATAGCAACTGTAACTAATTCTTTTTTCAAAGTAACGTGGCCAACACTGGACACCTGTAATGACCGATTTCAGATTCCTCGAGTCGTCCCTTCCATGTTTCACCAATGTTAAAAGAAAAAACATGTGCAATACAGATGAAAAATTTAACTTCACACAGGGGTGAAATTCCTCCATTTAGGAAGGAAGGAAATAATAGACAAAGCAGGATGAAGTGGTGACTTTCAAAGAATGGAGAAAGATGTGAGAGGATGAGCAGAGGAGGAGCTGCTGCATGCCTGTGGGATTGGAGTCCAGCAGACTGTGACTAAACATTTTCCCGTCCCTGCACTTCCCTCCTCCTCCTCCTCCTTCTCTCTCCTCGCTCCCCTGCTGCCAGCTCCCCTTGTAAACCTCATATTTAACGTCATGGCAGAGGCCTTGTGCTGGCGTGTTGAAGGACTAACGTCTCTGCAGCAGACTGCCGGTCTCTTCTCACCACCCTTTATCTCCACAGCTGAAAATAGGCCTTGGACTCTTCTAATGCACACGTGCACAACATGTTGACCCCGTGTGTGTATGTGTGCGCACTGTCTGACATCAGTCTAACCTGTAGGGGTGTAAGAAAAAATCGATACACCTAAATATCGCGATATTTATTTTCGCGATACGGTATCGATATCCGATATTCCGTATCGCGATTTTTTTTTTTACTTTATTTTTTTCCAATCAATAAAACATGTACAGAAATACAAAAACACAAGGGGGAGATAAGCACTACTTAGTCTTATTTTTTAATTTCTTCATGCAAAAATCCTGCCAATGCTTGTATTTCTTCAGATTTAAGCATGTAACAGCATGTGTGTGCTATGTCTGAAACTCAATATATCGTTGACAGTGCAATATATCGCAATATATCGTATCGGCAAAGGTCTGCACAGTACTAACCTGACATGGTGACATTTAAAAAGCAGTCTCTCCTCTTTGTTTTGATTGGACGGCCGTCCGTGGACTGAAGCCGAGGCAAAGGTCTGCCAGTGAGGGAGACATACACCCGCTCAGTGTTGTACGGTCGTTTGGCTCTGGAGACTCTGCAGAGCAAAAAGAAGGACTTATTTAGCAGCGCAAGTGCACGTGTATATTTAGTATCCCTACCGAGTTATTATCACAACCACAGGAGCATGATGACAAGCAGCGCCGCAGCTGCTATTCTTATTCACTTGTTATACAGACACATAGTTGGGATTGACTTGAACTTTCTGAAAAGCAGATCTGAATTTTGGGTTGTAACCAGTGATTATTTTGATAACCGATATTGGAAAAAGGTAGATTTCTGTCTGTTTTATGGTAGTTCTTCTGGGTTTGCCATTAGTAGGCTACTGTGAATCTATCAAATATAGGGACTGGCCGATATTCCTCTCATTGGCTGCCACCGGCCATTGGAAGACACTGGTGGCAGTGGATGATGTTTTCCCATTTTTTTGCGAGGACGTGACACAGTCTATGTTCAGGAACTCGAAATGAGTCGTTCGGACTTCTGCAACTTTATGATGTCACAATAAAGCACTCACCAAGCCCCGCCCACCTGAGCCCGCCAGCCAACCTCGCAGGATACGGTTTGAAAATTAGAAGAAATTTCAATGCAAGTGCACCTAACATAGTACATCAAGGATTCACTAATGCTGCCTTCATGTGGTATGGTACAGATGGTATTTTCCACTTGTGATCTGTTCTTACCAGTGCGTTGTGTTCATGTGCTTTTGTTGTTGAACAGAGAAAATGAAGTTGGTGGACACACAGATTCAGACTTCTTACTTGGGTAAAATCATAGATACACATGCGACATCTACATGTATGGAGTAAAACAGTCTTGAAGATGAATTATCAAAACTCAAACGGTAAATATTAATATTCATGGAGATTTAGCACTGCTTATTTGGCTAGCTTTTTAAAAGTGTTTTTTACTGTACATGCACGCATAGATAAAGTGAATAGCTGCTAGCCTAACTGTTTTCTAAAGGCTTATTGTCTTGTTTACCATTAACGAATCTTGCGTTGCTCCAAAAAGGTCAAAGATTCTCATCTCGATCCATCAAAAAATTCTTCTGATTTCCCAGAAAATACTGAGAAGGACATTGCACTTTTCAAGTTGTCTTTTTTTTACCATAATTACCATTTTTTGAAGGCAGCATTTCCAAATGAGCCTTTATCTTGATCAGATTGTTAGAGACAGAACCTGCAAGGATTGGGTCGGATCAGGGTTTTTGAGGTACAAATCGGATCATTTGTTGCCTTTGTTGTTGTGCGGTGACGTACAACTCGGCTGCGCAGTGTTCCCACACTACATGCACAATTTCTCCATCAACCAATCTTTGGACCACTTGATCCAAAATAGACAACGATCCACGACTGATTGATGACTGAAAAGGACATTGCGCTTTCGTAGCCTTGGCCATCACAGACTATCACCTAGTGAGATTATATTTGTTAGATCATAGCCTATCAGAAAAGTCTGATATTGCAAGACCAGTACAGATGTAGTATTTGGTTGTAACAGACGTCACATCATGGTGTTAAACTTTCATGGCTGTGGCGAAATTACGAAGGCGGTGTTTGTTTATTCACGGCTTATACGTGCTGCTGCCTTTTGTCACTCCCAAACATTTCCTCACACACTTGTTACGTCTCCTCTCTGTCTAATGAAAAATAAATGTGGAAGAGGAGGGAGAGATCACTTTACCTCTGGCAGCGTTCCTGCCAGCTGGGCCTCATGTTTTCGTGGTGGAGTGTTTATCCACGTGTGAAACTGGTGATTACCATTGTAGGTTAGAAAAAAAGCCTCAAGAAGGATGAGTTGATATTACATCTTATCTACTGAATCTGAGATGATAGATTTATATTGTCTGTTTATTTAACCAGTATCTTATCTAAGTGGTAGCATAAAAAGACCTGCCAGTAGACAAAATACTACATTATAACGTTAACAACTTCTAGTAGCTGCACGAACAAGCCATTTAAATCTCTAGGAACAACCAAGTTAGTGCGATTGAACTTTAGGGATAATATATATGAGGATATAAGGATTTAAGGAAACACTTAACTCCTTGTTTTAGCCAAAGAAAAGATAAAGTCTGTGTCGAGGAACTGATTATTGTAAGAATCTGAAACTTATAATACTTCTCATTAGCTATTTATTGGGTTACCCAAGAAATTAATCATTAGAAGTCTTTAAAAAGTCTGAAATAAAACCTGCAAAGACAGAGGGAGTTTGGATGGAAGAATTTAATTTGTAGGAATTCCTCCCATCTCACGGTGCGGTTGCATATCTGAACGTATTCCTGATGTTGCATTCACGTGAACTCAGGCAGACGCCAGACAGACAACAGACGCTGCATGTAACAGGATAAACAAGCGTCTGTGTAAACAAGTGGTTTACCAGCACGAGACAATACTGTATGTTGTCATGGTGATGTGGTATTGTTCCCCTGACCCACGTTTTTACCGTCTTTCTCTCGTGGAATAAAATGACATCCGGTTGGTTTGCTGATGGCCGTCTGTCTGACTGCACCTGAATGCAACACTAGTGCCTTCCTCACACACTACACAGTGGTGACAGTTTTAACAGGCGCTACCTGGAAAACTTTCTCCCCGAGCCGACAGCTCCACTCAGTTTCCGTGGTTACCTACGGTCACGCTGACACTGAATGTAAAAAATGGCGATTCAACATGGCCGCCAAGGTTCGGTGCGTCGCCCACTTATATAATTGTAACTAGGGATGCACGATAACATTTTTTTTGAACCGATACCGATAACCGATAACTTTCTACTTCGGAAGGCCGATACCGATACCGATAACCGATAACATACCTGGAGATAAGAAAGACTAGTGGGACCTAACATAGGCTATGTCATGACATCGATAGTCTACTATAAACAAAACCAAAAACAGTTTTGACTCTTTAAATTAAGATATTCTATTAACAAGCCTTTCACACATTTGCTAAAAGATATTTAACAAAACTATTTGATATCTCAAATGAATATATATTTAAATAAGGTGTATTACTTGTTGATATAAAATTGAGGGACTCTAGAACTGATGCAAATACTTTGCATTATTTTATTCATTCACTAGGAGCACAGGTGCTCCTTAATGAAAACAATTAGGAGCACTAGTCCTTATGCATGGCTCTATTTGTTGACCAAGCATGGGACGAAAGATTTCTTTCTTTTCTTTTTTTAACTTACTTTACAACACCATATTTGATACAGGTGAATTGGTCTTTCCTGCCACTACACTTGATATTAACTCTATTTAACAACTTAAATCACAGCATAAACTTATTTGTTGAACTCAGCCTGCTCCATGTTGTCCCTGATGTCCAGGGACAGGTCAGGACAGTCTGATGACAGACAGCTTTGAGGTTGAAGTTTAATGAAATGAACCATGTTCTCAGCTCCACCGCCACGAGTGTTTTTTTTTTAAGGCTGTGGTAGCGACCGGCTGAAATACGGCAGGATAATGTAACCGGCGCGGATCCGTTGTAATTATCAAAGCTTGGTAGCCGTGCTGAGACACGGCTCGGTCTGAGCTGTGTTCACACTGCTCTCCTGAATGCCGCTCTCTTCAGGCGTTTCTTCCTCTCAGTTAGAGGCTACATTACACTCTTCTGGTCGGCGGTGATGGTAGCTACAGACTGAGGCCAGTGCAACAGGTAACAGTGTCGTCTCTTTTCACCTCCCCTCGCCCTTGTGTGATCAGTGCGCTGCGTATAGAGAGAGGGGGGAGAGAGAGGGACAGACAGACGGAGACAGAGTTGTGTCTGTGTGTGTGAGAGGCGGGGGGTGCAGGGCTGTTTGTGTGTAGGCTAGTTGGGAGTGAGAGAGATGCGGAGAAGGGGAGAGTGTGTGTTTGTGTCGTGGCTTCTTACAGTTAGCTTTATGTTGTTAGCGACGTTAGCAGCGTCCTCGTAGCTTTGAAAACTCAGTCAGAGCGACGCTCATGTGACCAGGTTTGCTCGCGCTATTTTCCCTCCTCGTGGAGCTTCCTTGGGACATTTATTACTTAAATCCAGCGAGCTGTCTTCTTTATTACCGTCCCACATTAGCGCCGCCGCCGTCATGTTCTGTTTACAAACCGAGGACGCACATTGTGCTGCGTTCACGTGTTGACGGGAATTTCCAGTTCCCGGTTTGCGAGCCGTTCTTCAGACCTTCTTATGTTCATATTTCTATGGTTTATGTGTAATAAGGGTAATTGGTCAAATACTGTGGATAAGACGTTGATCAAGTCAAGTTGGCAACAGAATTATGACCGAGTTGACAAGTTGTTTTCTGAAATGAGGGACTATTCTGATTTCACGTTGTTTTTCTGGGAGGCTACTTGAACGCAGCGTTCACTGCAGACCGCATGGCCTCATGTAGGAGTGAGAGCAGAGCGCTCTGAGTGAGAGGCTCGGTAAAATGCGACAGTGCTGACTAAAAATATATAATAAATCTTATCGGCCGCTAAGTTTATGATATCGGATTTATCGAAATGACGTCATAATTTCCCGATATCGGGCCGATAATTATCGGACCGATAACTATCGTGCATCCCTAATTGTAACGACTTGTAACAACTCATTCTAAGGTACGAGAAAACTTTCATTTGTATGCAGGTGTGATTCCACTTTAGTGAAATACGTATTTACGAAACCAATATTTGATTTTTTCTAATAAAAAGCCAAATAAGTTACAAACTGGGGCTTTAATGAACAAATAGGTGAACAGCAGCAATGTTGGAGGAAATTTGGGGCAGATGAGTGGCTACCATATCACACAGCATGTGTTTTTGGTCCTGTGTAAACTTGCAGGGGTTCAAATTCTGGAAAAGATTTTTTCTTACAGGATACCCAGAGTTTCCTAAAACAAAAACAAAAGAAGTCTGAAACATTTCCAGTAGAATAAATAGATGATCGTGTTCACAGAGCGAGGAGCTGCAAATATCTCTCTTTCTCTCAGTGATTAATTGTTCGTCACAGCGGTTGTTGATGTGATCCAGTCGGCGTGCTTCCCCTGACGTGACTCTGCTCACTCCGAGGTGACAGTCATTTACATCTCCTCTCTATATTCCCAGTCAACCGATTATTTATAAGCGTCAGTACCCGACCCGACCCCCTGCTGTGTGTGTTTCTGCAGCACGGAGGCCGAGGTTCAGAGCTCCTCGCAACTTCTCGAGTCGATTGTGTAAGAGGTGAATGAAGTGAAAAGGAGCTAAAGAGGCTTATGAGGTTTTTTTTTTTCTTCTTCTTTCTGTTTTCTGCAACTTGTTTTCACCTCGTTTCAGAATGAGGTCTCATTAGAGCAAGTAGAGGAGGAAGATTTGGGGCAGAGACGGATGGAGGAGAGAGGTTGGTGATTACAAGACAGACTGACCTTTTTCTTGTCTTTTTTTGTGTGTGCATGTGTTTGATTTGAAAGTTTAATTTTATCTGGGGAAACTCAACAGTTTGGGCCTCTGAGCTCCTCCAGGACATCTCAGCTGCTGCGTGTCTTGCTCTGGCTCTGCCGGCCTGCGGTGTTTTGTATTTTCTCTCCTTTAAACATGAAGTTTTCTGGCCACGAGTTTGTTTCTTCGCCTTCGGGCCAGAGGAACGTGATCGTATATCGACCGGCTCTGCTCTGTTTTCATCTATATACCGCAGCTGAATTGGTCGTTTTGCAGCTGCAGTGCCCCCCCAATTAGCTCGTCCCCCCTCCTCCTTTCTCTCTCTGTCTTTACAGTGCCACTGTGTTGTTGTTTTTTTGTGCCCAAAATGGGAATGGAGGAGGAATCCTCACTGCAGCTGTGGAGCAGGAATGATGTGGGTTCGGACTCCGTGGCCTCGAGGCTCGGATCGAAATGTAGAGAAAAGGAAGAAGGCAGCTGCCATTTCTAGTTTCTTCTCCTCCCCTCCTCCACCAATCCTTCCCCCTTTTTTTATTTTTATTTTTTCTTTCTCCCTCACCGGTGAGTTGTAACCTTGTTTTTATTTATTTATTTATTTATCCGTCTTTCTCTCTCTCTCTCTCGCTCTGTGTCTCCTCCACAGTCCACTGCTCTCCTGAGGAGCCCACCGCTCTCTTCAGGCGTTTCTTCCTCTCAGGTAACCTGTGGGCATCAGTCAGGCGATGCTTTAGGGCACTGGGGGACGCACTGACTCAGGCACTTTATGCAGCTGCTGTCGTCTTCATCATCCTCATCCTCACCCTCCTCCTCCTTCTCCTCACAGGCTCTAGGAGGGGGGGGGTGTTGTTTTACAAAACTGAATGGGTGTGTGTGTTCACCTTTGACGTGGCATGTGCAGGGCGATGAATTGGTGCTGTGTGTTGGCTGCAGAGGTGGAGGCTGTGTGTGTGTGGGATGGAGGTTATAGTACAGTATATGTATGTATGTATGTGGCGTTTGGAGTGTGTTTGTGAAAGTTTGTAGAAATCTAGACATACTCTAGCGGCAGCAAATAGGTCGGTCTAGAAACGAGCCGTAGGAACTTCTTGAGTCTCTAACACCGTTTGTGTTCACCAATCACAGCGCTCTGTCTAGAGAGTCGTTGGGCGCGGGCTTAGAGCGCGACGGTGAAAAACATGAGAAGATGGCTTTGGCAAAGGAATCGTTTGAATCGGCGTTGGCATCAACTTGGCAACAACTGAAATAATTAAACTTGTCATTTTCTTTATAAGTTGAGCGAGAAACTGCACTGAAGTCGTTCATTTCGAAGAAGGATGTATTTGGTGTTTTGCCGACAGGATGTGGGAAAAGTTGAATCTACGTCTTGCTCTGATTGGTCGTAGCGTTGCCCTATTGCGTGCAGAGGCAGTTTGAAAGACAGCCTTCATCCCGCCCCCTGCATTGAGCCGACTATACATTTTAATGATATAGACTGGCTTGTCAGGCTCAAAGTTTGTGTCAGAGATGCAAAAACTTTTGCACTCTGATGATTGATGAGTTGAAATGCTGGAATAATATTTTCCCAGCCACTGATTTTGTTTTATTTTATTTTTTATATGACAGGCAGCTTCTTATAATTGTAAAAAAGAAGAAGCAGTATCTGTATTGATAATCAATGGATGATAAAATGGGTGTTTGTCTGTGTTTAAGGTTGTTACAGGATGTGTGTGTGTGTCGTGTGTCGTGTGGTGGGTGAGGCCTGTAATTGTGTGTAATTGGCAACGGTGGTTTCCTGTTCACTGTGCTTTGTGCTGTAGACCTCACTCACAAAAGGCTCTTTAGTTTCACACCTAAACTAAACATCAGATATTTCAACAAATTCAGTTCTGTTGCTTATTATTGGATCAAATTTTAACTTAATAAGTTCAGTAAAGTTATGCTTTCTCACCCGAAAGCATTGTGTTTATTATTTAGGCCTTTTATCTGTTAAATGTGTTTCTGTCTTCCATTGAGTTGTTTTAGAGGAAAATTCATGCAAAATTGCTGATCCACGTTCCCGTCGGGGGCAGTTTCTCATCAGCAGTCTCTGTATTTACCTCTAAAACAACTCTGTGTGGTAACGTGTTATTATCTCATAGCGTGGTGAATGTACAGGTCACAACTTGTCCACCAGAGCGTTGTGGAGTTGTTGGATTGTGTATTTGATGAGTTTGATGAGGGAAACCAAGAAATCCCATGAGCCTCCATAGCGTAGCTCTGAGCAGCTCACGGCTCTGCTCCGCCGTTCTAAAAATAGCTTGCAAACCTACTGCTATGACTATAGGGATTATGTGCAATGGGCCAATTTGCCAAAATGTTGAACTATCCCTTTAACCTATAGTTAAACACATGTTTCAGCTAGTCAGTCATCCTCTTTTCTGCCTTTCTTGGTACGTTTACCACATTTCTTGGCATTTAACGACCAGCAGCTGTTGAGCCGTACTGTGTATAATCATTGTCAGGAGTGGGAACCGTGTAACAAAACAAAGACCCGTTCTGGAAAAAGGGCCAGAAACCGTTCTTTTAATGTTCATTTCTTTGAGTCTTCACCTTTTCTTCAGATTTAGATGAAGACTACGTGGTGTGTGCTCTACCTGCTGCCTGCAAACACATCTCACTTGAGAAGACACCGTTCTCATGTGTTTTCAGAGAGAAGAAACATTCACTCGCATTAATAAGCCGTCCTGTCGTTATTATAATGATGCTCTGCTTTATTTTATGATGCATGACATAATTTGAGTTGCTGAAAAATAAAGATGTTCCCTGCTCTGCCTACGACTACGCCCTCGCCTGCTCTTCCCTCTCTTTATCTGCAGCCCAAGCAAATATTTACTATTTAAACTATTTCATTTTATAGACACTTGAACTTGGCTCGTGTCTCGCACTTTAAGGCAGTTTCCAAGAATGATAACATGATCTGTCCACTGTAGGGCTGAACCCAAAAAATCGACACTTCGTTCATTACCATTGCAGTCAATCATGAAGTCAGTGATGGATTGTTTTGTTTTTTTCCCCTTTTTTCCTTTTTGACACCGGCACTCATTGGCAGTTGGCACATTAAAAGTGTAGGCTACTTAGCATCCTGTAAACCTGCCTGATTTTGGAGATATGCAGTGTTTGTTTGCCATTACTTACTTTGTTTCCGCTACGATCGGCCGTTGAATTTTACGTCCGCAAAGCTTCTATGATCAAAATATGATAATCGGGACCGTCCTAGTTCACTGGTGGGAGTCTGCAGCGAGCAAACTGAGTGTTGAGTTTACAAAAAAGCAGAAGTCATCTGCACTTCAGAGTTTTTTATTTTATTTATCTTTTGATCACACCTCCTCCTCTTCCTCTCCCTCCCTCCACAGATCGCCGTCCTCCAGCCAGTGAAGAAACGATGCTCATCTGTTCCCCTCATGGCCGCAGCACGACCACGACGACCGCCCTGCTGCGGCTGGTCCTGGGCCTGGCGCTGCTGCTGCTCTGGCCCCTGGGCATGGTGACGGTGCAGGGACAGAGCCAGACCCAGTCTCCCGCCCAGGTGCTGCAGGACCTGCTGGACCGATACGGGGACAACAGCACCATCACGGTGCCCCAGCTGCGGTCCCTGCTGGCCCAGCTCAGCCAGGGCCAGGGAGACGGAGACAACGACAGCAGCAACGTGGCCGAGACGCCCACGAGCACGCCTCCCAAAGCCAACGGCTCCAAGGTGAGGAGAAAATAAACGTTATCTTATCTTTAGGTTGATAGGCTGTGCAGCTTGTGTACAATAAGGATGCAACGATTACGGTAAGTCTTGCTGAAAATGTATACGTGGAGGTAATTACCGGCTGTGATTCAAGATTCAAAGCGTTTATTGCCATTTGCACAGCCCATAAGGAAATTCGTACCTCTTATTACTACTGTCCACATCATGCTGGCATAAAAAGGTATAAAAACTAAGTATAAAAAGACAATTATAGAGCAACAGCCATACATTAAATATAATAATAATAATAATAATAATAATAATAATAATAATAATAATAATAATAATAAAGGAAAAAGTGTAAATTAATCTCATTATCTCGGTGGATGATTATCTCCCGATGCAGGCACAGCACACACCTGTAGTTAGCAATGTAGGAATTTAGATTGAAAGCATGGTGGAAAGAAAAAAGGAAAATCATTTGGACGTATTTTGTATTTTGCATTGGTTGTTGTCCAATGCAAAATACGTCCAAATGATTTTCCTTTTTTCTGAGGGGTTCAACTTCTGACTGACACGTTTCCTGTCTACGGAGCATGCAGGAAAAAAGTTGCTGCCAGGCTCTAGCGTTTTCCGTCACACTTAGTTAACAGTTTTTTTCCGGAATCGAAAATTTAGTTAATTTCACTTGCATTATACAGCGCATACTTGTGTTTCACATGGACCTTATTATTACTGATGCACAGCGCTGTCAGAATTCAGTGGGGCAAAGAACAGGAAAGAGAGAAACAAGGAAAGAGAGACCATGTCAAAGATGTGAGAACATTTCAAGTTGCATCCACTGTGAAACTGAACTCACACACTAACGGCTCCTACACTAGTGGCACCAGACGACCACTCAAAGTTCAACTCAGACTTTTACAGTCTCTATTGCTTCTGAGTGTGAAGTGTGTGTTTTATTGGTTGCGATGACTGTGCATTTATAATTTATAACGACGTGCTCAGCTCCGCTCCCTGGAGGTCTATTGCTGTTTGTCGTCTTCCATGTTTCTCTGAGGGGTTTACTTTAATTAAAGTACAAAATTGACCTGAGGAAATGTTTATTTAAACCATAAGTGATTCACACTTTTTTTGTTAATTGCCATATATTGTATTACATGTTCAGTTGTGAGTGGATAATATAGACGATTAGAGATCCGTATTAGACCTCATGTTTGTCCATCAGTTGTATAAATATATAATTGATATAATACATGGAGAACAAGGATAGTACAGTATGGATGCATGGATACATTTTCCACAATGACTTTTCTTTCCAGGACTTTTATTTCCTGTGTTTTATAACTGCCCCTGACTTTGACCTCCAGCAGCTGCTGAGCTGGTTGCATCAGGAGTTTATTGGCTGCACGGAGCCGCTCTGAGTCGGGTCGGGTCTAAGCTGTGGTTGGTCTAATCGGTTCTGGTTCTGGTGCCATGTCTCTGCTGCAGTGTGTGTTTGTGTGTGTGTGTGTGTGTCACTTAGTGGATCATAACAATCCTCTCAGGTTTGAAACACTGGGCCTTTCACGTTTCTATTCACCACACATATGTTTCACGATACACTTTGGCGTCACTTACGACTTCGTGCTTGACCTCCTGTATTATGCATGGTCGGACCAAGTGGAAGTCTTAACACAACCACATTTGAGCCAGAACTTGCTCAACGATGACAATGTTTCAATATTCTGGTCTCTGAAACATTCAGAATAACCCGTTTACATGCATGAGCAAACAGGGTTATTCTACATGGTAATTATAATCAACTGGGATATCCCGACAAAAAACATTGATGCACGGAGAACATCATGATGAATGGCGATCTCGCTATCCTCTGTCTACAGAACACATGATGTTCATGTCTTTTATACTAAAAAAAAACAGGATTCCTTGCAAATAGAATATAATTAATATTCCTTTCGATGGGAATATCCCAATAGACGTATACATGACCAAATATTCGGGTTAAAAAAGGAGAAACCCAGGGATCATTTTCGGGTTTTTAAAAAGAGTTTATAGGTGGCTATTTAGATACAAACTGATGATTTCTTGGCATGAAATGCAATATTTTAAATAGCTAGAGGTCAGATATTTTTCTCATGATACAGTTCAATCAGATCACGAAATAAAAATTTTGACTCCCGTTGACTTTCATGGAGATATTTTCTGAAGTGAGGTCCCCATGGTGAACGTTACTTCCTGCCTACGCTTTGGCTCTCTATTCCGGTTTTTCAAAAGAGTTTGAGAGCTTGAGGCTAAAAGTTGTATCCTGGATCTTACACCTGATGTGACAAAGAGCAGTGAAGTGATTTGAAGTGTGTGTGTGTGTTTTATCAGTGAAATGTCACTGATAGTAACTGACCTCTGACAGCCTTTATACAAACAGAAGCAGGCCGCAGTAACGAAGCAAATAAAGATAATTCAAATCATGCAAAATGTGGGTGTGGTCTGTGCTCACTGAGCTTTGCTGAGTCATCAATCTGTGAGTAAACCCAGCAGCGCACCTGTGGCTGTGGCCGAGACATGAGGCAACAACGACCTGCGAGTGAAATATCTAAAGTCAGAGAAGTCAAGAAGGGTAAATCCAGCTTTAGTCCTCCTGCTGTCTGGACGAAGCAGGAGCCGCCGGTGCCAGATCGCCCACATATTTCACATATTTCACATACTTAGTGTCGTGGATGGTTGACTCACTTGTTGATCTATGTTTTTTTTAACCCTGGGTGATTGTGGGAAAGTAATTACCACTCCTCAGAAAATTGATTAGATCAGAGGTTTAAAGTCATTTCATAACCTTTATTTAAACTCAGAGATACATATAGCCGAGATGAAACACAAAACATATTAGGACAGAAGACAGAAGCATAACAGAATACAGGAAGTTAAATGTGATGAGGATAAATTGAAACGTAGTTAAAAGCAGAAGCAGTTTGAAGTAAGATGTAGTTATGGTTTTAAATTTGATAAAAGTGAGGTGAGTTTCAGATGATTTGAGTGTTTTCCGGGTTGTAGGTGCAACAATATGAGAAGCTGGTCCTTTCCAGGTTCAGTGTTAACAGAGGGAACCTGCAGTGTGAGCCAGTCTTTTGAGCGTGTGCAATAGAGACCTGCATTAAAAGATACTAGTGAGTTAATACAGTATAAGATGGTAAGAAACCAGTGAGAGCTTTAAAAATAAATAAAACCGAGTGTCGATCACGCCTGGTAGATAGTGAGGGCTGAACAATGAACAGTGTCAAGTGGATGTAAAGGTGTAGCTGATGCCTGTATAAGATGTCTCCATTGCTTCAATGAGTTTCTTCCTGCATTGAAAAGGAAAGGATGATGTGCTTTAAGATGTCGGGTTAGATCTCTTACAGGAGGAATGTTGTTGTATTTAGTTGGTATGAATATGAAAATAGAAACAGGTAAAGTATGTGGGGGTGTTTGTGTCTATGTGGGTGTGTAGCGTCAGACAACAGGAATAAAGTTGCAGCCATTGACCAAGAAGCGATCAGTGCCATGCCGTCCGTGTTTGGTGAGCCAAGGAAGTTATCACTGATACAATTTAAGTCACGTGTCACTTGCTGCGTGTCGTTAAACGCACTTCAGAGGACGATCTAGTTCTCATCACGGCTGCAGTGGTGGAGAGAGCACAGTAACACATGTTACTGTGAAAACATGCTTGTCATGTTTGTGCTGTTGAACATTTCTGAGGTTTTACAGTGATGAGTCGGCTGGATTGAAGTGTCACCACGATGAGGTTTCACTTCTGTTTGATTCAACTTATTTGGCCCCAGGAATTGAAAATATGAACTTCCCTTCCGTGTAACTACATAGGAATGACATTTACATGGATTTATTTACTATGGAACTGGTTTCTTCCATTCTTACTTTCCTCTTCTTCTATTGCTTTTCATATTTTAATTCAACATTTTTAGGTAATTGCTTGCAATATTATAGCGTACACCCAGTAAAGTACAAATTATATAGAAAATATGGAAGGGCTTGTTGTTCACCCTAACCCCTAGCCTCTGTAGTGTAGCTCTGAACAGCTTGTGGCTCTGCTCTGCCGTTCTAAAAATAGCTTGCACTGACAATTAAAGGTAACAAACCTACTGCTATGACTATAGGGATTATGGCAATGGGCCAATTTTGCCAAATGTTGAACTATCCCTTTAATCAATTTGACAACAACCCCAGTTGGGTTCAGTGTTATTTAGCGTCCCATGGAATCATCACCTCTAATGTCGTCTGTCTGTGCTAGAGTGAGACACATGGCATATTTCTATATTTTATAATGGAGGTTGAGGTTGTGCTTGTGATGTGTTTCATGGTTCTTCAATTCAGCATTTTTTTTTTAAAGTTAAAAAGTGAATTTGTCTTTAGTCCAGCTTTTTCATTTTCTCATTTTTTCTTCCAGTGTTTGCCTGCAGACACGTTGGCTATTTACAGCATTAGCGAGCAGTCGCGGCTGGATGGCCAGCGTCTCCAGGAGCTCTGCCCCACCATGCTGCAGCAGCTGGACGCTGGAACCTGCAAGGGGCAGAAAGACGAGATGCAGAGCGGCGACGCCTCACCCAGGCCCACAGACGCTGAAGGTGAGGACCGACTTGTTATGCGTTGTTAATCTATTTTTACCATCTTATTAACACTGAAAGTATTTATCACATTTTACGGTCTGATGTCAGGTGTTCATAAAATGTGTCTAAAGCCTGAAGGTTGAATGTGTCTATGTTTTGTGCTGGGATTTGTATTGTCTTTATATTTGCAGGTTGTGGGATAAACTTTTATTTTTTTTTAAGTTTCCCCTTGCACTCTCTGTCTTTACAGCCATGATGTCAGATTGCTGAAAACTTAGAGACTTCGAAACACAAGTTTCTTCATCAAATCTGAGCTCTGAATGTGTGTTTTTGTTGCCTAGCGAAAGTGATATGATCACAATGTCCCCCAAAGGAGATCAAAGCCAAAATAAGCATGCACGACGACGAGGCTTAGCCAAGGCTGAGATTGCATTTCGCAGTTTGGCTCAAAAAGCAACACATCCTTTAGACTCCACGATCCTGCTTCAGTCAGCAATAACCGAGATCTCATCCAGGTAAAGATGCTCCCGGACAGGAAGGTCTCCCCCTCCCCTGCCACAAACTGCTCTTCTTTCCTTGGCTGCTGACCCATTGTAACTCCATACAGACTGCTGAGTGCACACACACACACACACACACACACAGGCACACAGCAGGACGTCCTTGAGATCCCTGGAAGCTGTTTTGGCTGCATCTGCATTGAATCTGAAGTTTTAGAAACGAGCAGTGCTGTTGAGGCTGTTGTTTAACAAGCCATTTCAGCGTTTGGGAAATTGGCTTTGGACTCTGTAGTGGGAATAAAAAGGCTTGTTAATGACAGACTTGGGGGGGGGGGTGGAGTTGGTGACCTTAAGTGATCTTCTTCTGTCTTCAAGGCTGCTCTAAAGCAGCAAAGTTTCAGTTTCAACAAGGAGGGAAGATAACAGCTTTCATTATGTGTGTGATGACTGTGGGCATCAGTCTTCATCTTTGTTTAAAAACTAATGACGCGCTGTGGCCTTGCTGACCAATTCCAGCTCTTACTTTTCACCCAGTTTATCTTATCCTTGGCAGGTGGAGGAGAAATGGTTGACTGGCTCAGAGCTCTGGCTCTATCTTTTTGACAAATTTGTTTTCCCTTATCATCCACTCAGATGCCCTCAGCTCGCCTCACACTTGCCCCTGTAGGCAGCTTATTTTGGCTTCGGAGCTGTTTTTCTTTGCCTCGTCTGTGGAGATCTGCCAGCAGCAGGGAGGCAGATGTGCTGGAAATTCATCTCCACAGCAGATCTCATATATCCTGATATTTTCCCACTCTCTAAATTAAACACTTTTACAGAGATAAAATAACATAAAAGATGAGATATGCAGTATACCAACCAAGACACGTAACTGATCATGTTAAAGTCGAACTTGTTTCTCCCATCTTTGTCAGTAACTAAGATTTAATTGTTGCCTAGCAGCTTTTAAGATTGTCTTTGACTTGTCAGCAGTTGGCTGTTTTCCAAAAGCCTTAAACTGCTT
Source organism: Decapterus maruadsi (assembly GCA_030347415.2). Lineage (NCBI taxonomy): Eukaryota > Metazoa > Chordata > Actinopteri > Carangiformes > Carangidae > Decapterus > Decapterus maruadsi. The sequence continues at coordinate 27,102,934 of CM064895.1, read as the reverse complement.
TGGTTTTTTACCTGTAATGAGGTAAAAGTGAGGTTATGTAGTTTTTGTGGAGTCCCCCAGGGTTCGATCCTGGGGCCAATTAATTTCTGTTTGCCATGAGATTATTTAATTTGCAAAATTGAATGAATGAATGAATCTCTTTATGTCTCCTTTACATGATCATTTGAACGCAATCTGTAATCTTACATCTCCGATATTAAAGGGATAGTCACCCAAAATTCAAATTTCATTCATTATCTACTAGCCCTCATGTCGACTAAGAGTGGTGAGAAGTTTCAGAGTTATCCTTTGCCTTCTCTGAGTTACGGGGGGTTCCGCGCTGTAGCATGTTGTACCTTCTGATTTACATACTACATTTGCTTTATTAATCTAGTTTTCAAGTTTCAAGTTTGTCAGCATGGAGAAGAGATCATCAACCACTTGTTGTAACTAATCTTATCTAACTTCCCCCTTGAATTTCACAGGTGTCGGATCTGCAGACAAAAATGGTACAAAAATCGTTTATCAAATGTCCCAGAGTCTTATCATGTTACCACATGTGTCGAATTAAGGCAGTTGTTTCCAACCATTTTGGCTCATGACCATTACAAGCAAACCAAAGAATAACACCCGCCTTCCTCCCCCAAACTGTTTAACCTTTTAGAGGGCAGGCGACATGACCGTTTCCAGTATTTAACAAGAGTGAAACCGGAAAAAGTCATAAAAAGGGATCAGTTTTATGTAGCAGGGGCACGTTTCCTGTCTTCACATTAATCTTTCTGCCCTTTGGCAAGGTCCCAAACTGTTGGCTGGTGAGACCTTGCCACCTGAGTATCTATATTTCTAGTGCATAAAATGTTGTTTTTTTTCCAACAAACCTCAATTATTGAGTTTGAATTATATTTTTGTGTGTGTTTGTATGTGACTGGACTGAAACTGCATAATGGCACAATATTCACAGCATTTTGTTTTAATGTCACTCCTTCCTCTTCCATCTAACCCCCCCCCCCCGACCCCCCAGTGTGGGGCTTTTCTTTCCTGAGTGTGACGGTGATCAATGCCTTCTCCCTCACCGGAGTTGTCATCATGCCGCTGATGAAGACACGCTATATGAAATATGCACTCGTCTTTTTCATCGCTCTCGCTATTGGCACGCTGTACTCCACTGCCGTCCTGCAGCTCCTGCCTGAGGTTTGCCATCCATCCTTACACCCCTTTTTTTTTAATTAGTTTTTTTTTTTTTAGTTAATGCATCATTCTCACATCTTTTGCTTTATTAAAGGAGGCACAACAAGGCACAAAACACCAAAGGTCCACACTTCTTTAGTTCACAATAGTGTTATTTACAAACCCCGCTCACCTTTGGCCAAGCGCTCTTCTCCTCTTTCTCTCTGTCCTGCGGTAATTTCTCTTTCCTTCCTGCCTTTGTTTTGCGCTGTGGTTTTCACGGGCTCTGATAAACAACACGGTGACACAAGTCTTTGTGTCTGCGTCACACATCATCTAAATTGTGCGTGTGTGGGTTCTGTATGTTGGTGTCTGTGCCTGCACCTTTCCTTTCCTCGCATTGAGATCTAGGCCAACAACAAGGCGAGAAGAAGTTCAGCCCTCTCCTCTGCTCTTCTTCTTCTTCTTCTTCTTCTTCAGATGCTGCTGCAGCAACTAGAGCAGCAACACAGGCCTGAAAACTTTGACTCGACTCAATTTCACTCAGTTTTGCTCCTAAGGATTCATACTTTGCTGTCTGTGTAAGACAATCCGAGAGGAGGAAGACGTCCTTCAAATTGAAACACAACCTGCTTCCCTCTCTGCCCTCCCTCCCCTCCTTGTTCACGGTGGCGCTCCACCCCTCCTGCTACTGTCGGACTCGACCGACCGGGGCTATTTAAAGTTCATTTGTTCCCCTTTGTGTCTGCATCGTAGCTGGTGTTTATACCCCGAGGCTAGGACAGTGGTACTGATGCATCTTTGTGAGCAAGGACAAAGTACGTCTGTCTGTGTGCGTGTGTGTGTCTGTGTGTGTTTCTGTTCCCGAGATGTCAATGAACTGTAATCTTAACCTTAATTGCATCCTGGTTCTCGACACAAATGCATGGGGTGCACACACACACTGGTTAATTGGCCCTTTGTTGGCCTTCTGATTCTTCCCATGCCGCGAGTTGCGCAGCGTTATAAGGTTGGACAACTTTGGAACGTATTCCCGCCAAAGTCATTTTTATCCCATTCCTTCAAACCCAAGACATTATACACCCTACATATTACTTTAATGTTCAAAGTTATCTGGCAAACGTAACGTTACCGTTGCTAATGTCTTTTGCACTTTGTGAAGTTTCACGAGCAAAAATGAGAGATCGGTGGAGATAAAGCGTTAGCTAGCGTTGTTAGCTAGCTCAGTGGTTCTCAACCTTTTTTACATTAAGGACCCCTAAATTGATACAAATTAGACCACGGACCCCCATTGGACAAATTTTTTAAGCAAACACCAGAAATACTTGTTCTTAGACTGGATAATGTTACTTTTTTTTGGACATTCAAATTAGGGCCAATGGTGTGAATTTTTGGAAATATTTGGAATTAATATTATAAATATTATAGAGACATTTCTGGAAAAAAGTGGTACAATTTCTCCAAAAATGTTTAAACATTTGTAAGAAGTGGTTAAAAAAAATTCTCAAAAAAAAAGTAAAAAAAAAAAAGGTTATTTTCTACAAAAAAGTGGTAAATTCTCAAAAAAAAAAAAAATTTTTTTTCTCAAAAACAAAAATAAGAAATTCTCAAAAAAAAAATCTCCAAAAAAAAGAAATTCTCCCCCCAAAAAAATTCTCAAAAAAAAAAAAATTAATTATCAGAAAAAATGTAATTCTCAAAAAAAAATTAAATTAAAAAAAAAAAATTTTTTTTAATTATCAAGAAAAGAAAAAAAGTGGTACAATTTCAAGAAAAAGTTGGGGACCCCCTTGAACTCTCCCAAGGACCCCTGGGGGGCCCCGGACTATTGGACAAATTTTTTAAGCAAACACCAGAAATACTTGTTCTTAGACTGGATAATGTTACTTTTTTTTGGACATTCAAATTAGGGCCAATGGTGTGAATTTTTGGAAATATTTGGAAATATTATAAATATTAAAGAGACATTTCTGGAAAAAAGTGGTACAATTTCTCCAAAAATGTTTAAACATTTGTAAGAAGTGGTTAAAAAAAATTCTAAAAAAAAAGTTAAAAAAAAAGGTTATTTTCTACAAGAAAGTGGTAAATTCTCAAAAAAAAAAAAAAAATTCTCAAAAACAAAAATTAGAAATTCTCCAAAAAAAAAAAAAATCTCAAAAAAAAAGAAATTCTCCCCCCAAAAAAATTCTCAAAAAAAAAAAAAAATTATCAGAAAAAAATGTAATTCTCAAAAAAAATTTAAATTTAAAAAAAATTCTTTTTTTATTATCAAGAAAAGAAAAAAAGTGGTACAATTTCAAGAAAAAGTTGGGGACCCCCTTGAACTCTCCCAAGGACCCCTGCGGGGCCCCGGACTATTGGACAAATTTTTTAAGCAAACACCAGAAATACTTGTTCTTAGACTGGATAATGTTACTTTTTTTTGGACATTCAAATTAGGGCCAATGGTGTGAATTTTTGGAAATATTATAAATATTATAGAGACATTTCTGGAAAAAAGTGGTACAATTTCTCCAAAAATGTTTAAGAAGAAGTGGTTAAAAAAAAGTTAAAAAAAGAAGAAAAAAAAAGGTTATTTTCTACAAAAAAGTGGTAAATTCTTAAAAAAAAAAAAAAATCCCAAAAACAAAAATTCTAAAAAAACAAACAAAAATTCTAAAAAAAAGAAAAGAAATTCTCCCCACAAAAAAATTCTCAATTTTTTTTTTTTTAATTATCAGAAAAAAAATGTAATTCTCAAAAAAAATAAAATAAAAATAAAAATAATAATATTTTTTTAATTATCAAGAGAAGAAAAAAAGTGGTACAATTTCAAGAAAAAGTTGGGGACCCCCTTGAACTCTCCCAAGGACCCCTGGGGGGCCCTGGACCCCACGTTGAGAACCACTGAGCTAGCTGACCAAAACAATGGTTTTTCCCCACTTTTCGGAAAAGTCATGTACTGCCCCTTCAATCGCTCTTTAGCCACGTCTGTCTTCTATCACAGACACCATTTTTCTGATACATGAGTAAATTCAAATTTTTCTTACAAGCAATTTAAATCTGCCTATTTTTCAATGGTTTCCATTGGCAGTTAACCCTTTCGTGACCATTGTTTGTCCAACCTAGCAACAGTAACCGTGGAGGGCGGGACTTGACAAAGGGTCAATTGTTATCTTCACATTCAAATGAAAGGTATCCTTTTTAAAAAAAATCTCTCCTCTCAGGTTGATTTCATTCACCTCTTCCTTTTCTTTTTTTCAGGGTGATATCTGGTTGGTGTTCTCTAATCTCTTTTTCTCTCCATCACCTCGGTAATTAATCTGATTTAAAAAATAATTTCCAAACTAACTAGCTTTTTTTGTTTCTCACCTCCCCTTCCCTTTCTTTTTAATGCCGCCTCCTCCTCCTCCTCGTCCTCCTCGTCTTCTCTCTGGATCAGTGTGGGGTTATGGGATCCTGTGTGTGACACTGATCTCTCTGTGTTCGCTGGTCGGGGCGAGCGTGGTGCCCTTCATGAAGAAAACCTTTTACAAGCGACTGCTTCTCTACTTCATAGCCCTGGCCATTGGCACGCTCTACTCCAACGCCCTGTTTCAGCTCATCCCAGAGGTAGAGTCAACGCTGCTCTGACTCACTTTACTCTAGCTGCATCTCCTTCACTGCAGTTTTTACAAACAGCGTGGAGTACAGATTTATGTTTACACTTCAAGGAAAAACTCCAGAAGAGCGTTGATAGGTCAGGATGACACTCATCACTAATGTGATATATAATGTCACAGGAAGCAGGAAGCGTTATTTATTTATAGTCACATTGCTCAGGCACTGATGTTTATCGATACATTTTGAGATGCATGGCAGGAAATGAAGGCTATGAAGAGCAAACTACTTTATATATGACTATACTATATATGAAAAACAAGCATATTTTAAAAATGTATCCCCTGCAGGTTCCCCTTTATAAAACAAAGTCCTCTTCCCTGCTCTTAACAGATCTTACCTTAGGAGATCTCTTAAGAGCTGGGATTCTTTAGGAATAGCTTTTATCTTTACTAGGATCTACTCTTCACTTTTAGGGGAAATTATAAGAAAACACCATTGGCCACTAGGAGCAACTCTTTGCACTAAGAATCTTTAGGAATACGTGCCCAGATTATTGGGATAGCGAAGGCACCAGGTTCATTTAAAGGAATAGTTCACCAAAAAATGAAATTCATGAGTCATTATTGACTCACCCTCGTGCTGATTCCTCAAAGTGCATCTTCAGACCCGGGAGGCCGGTTCGTAGTCCAATGAAAACTTTAGATGAGAATCAATAGCACCTGACACAAAAAGGTCCATAAAACTACACAAAAACCATTTAATCTTCCTCCACATTGCTCGTCCACTGCAATCCAAGTGTCCTGAAGGGATGTAGTCCAGAGTTTACTGGAGACAACGTAATTTAGGCAAGTCCTGTCACGTTTGCGTGCGAGAGCGAGAGCGTGCCCCAGACAAATTCAATACGCGACTGTTTAGGCTGTAAAAATAGATAGATATACTTTATTGATCCCAAGCTGGGAAATTACAGTCCTAAGTGACGTCGTTTCCAGTAAATTCTGGACACTTGGATTGCAGTGGACGAGCAGTGTGGAGGAATATTAGAGGGTTTCTGTAGTTTTATAGAGGTTTTCATGTCGGGCCCTATTAATTTTTAAAATATAAAGTTTTCGTTGGACTATCATCAGCATGAGGGTGAGTCACTAATTACCAAATTTCATTTTTTGGTGCACTATTCCTTTAAATGTTGATATATTTAATGCCTACAGTTGATAAACAATTAGTTTGACGCTGCAGCCTTCTGTTACTTTGTTATGGTCCAGTTTCTACAACAGAACACAATACAGTGTTAAATCTTCAGCCATCACCAGTTCATCATCAAAGTTTAATAAGTCCACTTAACTTAAAGGGAAGTTTTAAATGTATGTAAACACAGCAGGCACAAAGTAAGTCAGCCCGTCAGCCCCTCCAGAGCCGCACAACCCACAAATATGAGCGATCGTCTTATTAGGTTTCTTAAACGCCGTCTAGACGGTCGGCACACACCCGTCATTGCCACATTCATCGCTGCTGCTCAGAGCTGCCGTGTAATTCACAGCATCAATTCAGCCGGGATGAATCACAGGGAAAAAGAGAGAAGTGTGTGTGTGTGCGTGCCTCAAGAGGTGGAGTGATTTTTGATTTATGGGGCGTTTGTGTCTTGTAGAGTCGGAACGATTACATACATAATTCAACACGCCTCTCAGATTTTAGGACGCTGGTGTGAAATATTGCTGCAATCTCCTAAAAGGACGTGAGCACGGCTGTAGCTGACGTTGTCATTCGCTAATTCATAAACAGGGACGGACGGAAAGACAAAACCAAACTGAGATAGCAGCAGCAGCAGCAGCAGCGTAGAGATGCCGTTGCTCTTGTTCGGTGACTGACCCTGACAGTCAATGTAAACACAGGATAAAATGTTTATTCGTTCTCTGACAGAGATGAAGCTTCACTCTCGTCTCCAGACAGTCGGCCAGATCCGCTCAGACTTCAAAATAGCATTTAAATAAAACACTGATCCTTCACTGCCAGTACCTGCTAAATCATGATCTGTTACTGTAGCTGTGACAGTGTTTTTTATTTTTCATTTTAATAACACCTCATTTTTAATAAGATATGCACAGTGAATGATGTCAGCTTCTGAATATGAATCTATAATAATAATAATAAATCCTCTCTCCTGCGTGGTTAGGCCTTTGGCTTTGACCCAATGGTGGATTTCTACGTGTCCAAGTCTGCGGTGGTGTTCGGAGGCTTTTACCTCTTCTTCTTCACCGAGAAGGTCCTCAAAGTGCTTCTCAAGCACAAACATGGGGTGAGTGTTTCAATCAATTCTTTTGGATTTTTGATTTTAATGCAGGTCGTTGAAGTATTTGAAGTCAAGTCTCAGCTCCAAGGAGATCTCCGTCCCAAAAAAAATTTATATGTCCCAATTTTTGACTTTGGCTTTGTCATCTATCATTATTGCCATAAAAACACTTTAATTTAAAGGGATAGTTCAACATTTTTTAAAATTGGCCCATTGCCATAATCCCTATAGTCATAGCAGTAGGTTCATTACCTTTAATTGTCGGTGCAAGCTGTTTTTAGAACGGTGGAGCAGAGCCGTGAGCTGCTCAGAGATATCATGGGATTTCTTAGTTTCCCTCATCAAACTCATCAAATACACAACCCAACAACTCCAAAACGCTGTTGTGGAAACGTTGTGAGCTGCACAACCACCACGCTATGAGATAATAACAGAACATTACCAGACAGAGTTGTTTTAGAGGGAAATTCATGCAAAACCGCTGATGCACGTTGCGTTCAGGGACAGTTTTTCGGCAAGCTGTCGCCTGTATTTACCTCGAAAATGGCTCTGTTTCGTAACATTCCAATATTATGTCATTGCGTGGTGATTGTGCAGGTCACAACTTGTCCACAAAAGCATTTCTAAAAGCCGTTCTAAAAATAGCTTACGCCGACAAATAAAGGTAATGAACCTACTGCTATGACTATAGGGATTATGGCAATGGGCCAATTTGCCCCTTTAAGAGATTTCTGTTAATAAAGGGTTTTTCCATCCATCTTTCTTTCTTTCTTTCTTTCTTTCTTCTTACCTCCCATCATAAATCATATCGATGTATTGACGTACACAGTGAAAGTTCAGCCACGCGTTTTCGTATCAGTGGCAGGTTCAACCAGATGGACAGGATGTTGGTTTTACAGAGTAACTCACACGCGCATCAGAAATCTATCATCACATCTTCAAAGAGCGCCGATAAGATGCGTGTCTATTGTTTTATGAGGGCGTAGCATCGTCGTTGTAAAGACACGCCACCTCAACTGTCACTCGCAAGTGTTTTTTTTTTGTTTTGTTTTGTTTCGTTGTTTTATCGCCACACTTGCACCGGTGACACCTGTGATTCAGGTTTACACCTCAGCCTGCAGGTGTTTACATAGGTTTAGCACGATCCTCTCCCCTCCCCACCTGGGAATGAGCTGGAGGGTTCGTTATTGTTCTGAAGCCTCAAAGTTCAAGTTCATTGTTCTCATAACTCATAAACCATAGGCTACACAGCCACGCAGACAAAAACCTGCTGAGGGTCACATGATGAGAGACGGGGTTAAAAATCAGTGTCTACGGCAATAAAACCAGGTTTAAACATGAGAATAGAGTTAAACATGAGAGTTGTAGCTGCACTTATTATTTAACATAGTGATTTAAAGATGCATTGACTGAGTGAGATCTCGCACCTGTTGTGGCTATAATTATCTGGGTTCAGGATGTTTGCATAATGAGCGATGACTCTCACCAAGATTTATAGACGTGGGAGTTTTAGATTTTAACTGTGGTTATGAGTTTTACATTTACTCTATAAAATCTTCACATGACTTCACATGAAGCGCATTCTGTCATAGTAGAAAACCCATTTTTATTCCTTAACTTTCAACCCTGCATGAGAGCGTTTTATTATTTCTATTGTTTTTATTTTACTGTTTGTATATTGCTTTCATGTCTTCCTTTCTATTTTTATTCATGTACAGCACTTTGTTCCGGTTGCGGCTGTTTTTAAAGTGCTCTATAAATAAAGTGTAGTAGTAGTAGTAGTAGTAGTAATACTCAGTGACGGCAGCCACAGCTCTGATCCACTGACCTGATCCTGCACAAATTTAAGTCATGCTAAGTGCATGACTTAAATTAAAACATGTGTTTGTTTTATTTGAGCTCACAGCTTCGTTCTGGACTGAGATCCTGGTTCCTGCCTCTATGTCGATTTAACTATGAGTCAGAGATGCTTTATTAATCCCCCTGAGGGAAACCTTTTTGTTACAGAGCTCCATTCTAAAATATATATGAATATAAATAGAAAGTAGAAATGTTAATAAATAAATAAATCCTTATATTTTAACATATAAAAATATCATGATTCATCACTAATGGCGTCCTTAACGTGTGGTTGTGTTGTTGGTTCCTGGCTACATGACGACTCTGCTTCCTCCTCCTATTTGCATGAATGCAGTGGACGTGAACGTGGCGGTTATTTCATCGGTTTTGTTTTTGTGACACTGACACATCTGTGAGTCACCGTAGTTGACTCACAGATAAAACGAATCTCGATCGATGGACTGACATTACAAGCTGCAGGCCTTAATTCAGCCTCACACTGCTGCTGCTGATGATGCTGCTGAGTTCATTCACAAAAAAAAGGCATCACTTTGGTTAATGGAGGCTGACGACTGTGGGCCCAATGCTCCACCTTGTGGATACTCAGCCATATGGTCGAGCCGAGCTAATTAACAGCTAACACCACGAACACCTGCTGATCCAATTACAGGCGCTCTTTGACCCACACCGACACCGACAACACGACTTGGAAAAAAAAGAATCCTCTTAACAGCTTCAGATCTGTCGGTGCCTGCTCATCTTAAAGATGTTGGGGGTGTGGGTTTCATGTTGAGAGGTAGAGAGGTGATTACTACCTGAAGACGTGTGTGAAGACACTGTTTGATTAATTTGAATAAAATAAAAAGTCACATCAAAACCATAGAAGCCCTGCAGGTGTTTGTGTTTCAGCCTTTTGAGTAAATGTTGCCTGTCAGTCAGTGTTCAGGGACGGAAAGTCTAATTTCACCTCCGTGATTTTGCACTAATTAGTATAATAGGAAATCTCAAACCTTTGTGTGTAGATAATTTGAGCATTAGTCACATTTATTATTAATTATACCTGTTTAAACTGTCAAGATGCATTGCAATCCTCACAGAGGCATTGAATCAACACGTATATATGATTTTAATGAGTTATTCCTAAGAGGAAGAAACACAGATCAGGCTGTGTTGCCATTTTGAAGACTTCCAACTGACATTTAAAGGGTTAAAATGATTTAAATGATTGAATGTTTGGTAGTTTTGAGCAGAGCTGAAGAGGCTTAAGGGGTTTATGGAATAAAAAAAACAAAAAGAAATATTGATATGATGATTTTGTAGCAGTTTTTTTGTGTGTCCATTTTTGGACAAGGATGGAAATTGGAGGAACCTGGTTGCTCTTTTCATTCACTCAGTCAGGGTTAAATCTTTTTGTGAGTGAAGAAAAATTTCCAGCGGTAATGGATCCATGAAACTCTGTTATTGAACGATCATGATGATCTGTTTGTTCTCTCTCATCACGTCTCCAGAACCACGGCCACAGCCATTACCCCGGGACGGACCGATACTCGACGCCCGACCGGGATCTGGAGGAGGGCGAGAAGGAGAAGCTGCAGCAGAACGGAGAGGCCAGCAGTCTGGCTCTGGGCAAGGTGGACGCCGGGGAGGGCGAGCTCATGCTCAGCCCCGCACAGACGCCACAGGTAGGAACGGACGGAAGGATGGAGAAGAGGAGAGCAGGTGTTGAGCTGCTCTCTTAAAGGGATAGTTCAACATTTTGGCAAATTGGCCCATTGCCATAATCCCTATAGTCATAGCAGTAGGTTTGCAAGCTATTTTTAGAAAGGCGGAGCAGAGCCGTGAGCTGCTCAGAGAACGCTACGGAGGCTCATGGGATTTCTTGGTTTCCCTCATCAAACTCATCAAATACACAATCCAACAACTCCACAACGCTCTGGTGGACAAGTTGTGACCTGCACATTCACCACGCTATGAGATAATAACACAACGTTACCACACAGAGTTGTTTTAGAGGTAGATTCAGAGACTGCTTGATGAGAAACTGTCCCTGAAGGCAACGCGCATCAGCGGTTTTGCATGAATTTACCTCTAAAACAACTGTTTTGGAGTTGTTGGATTGTGTATTTGATGAGTTTGATGAGTGAAACCAAGAAATCCTATGAGTCTCCGTGCTAAGACTATAGGGATTATGGCAATGGGCCAATTTTGCCAAATGTTGGACTATCCCTTTAATCAATTTGACAACAACCTCAGTCGGGTTCAGCGTTCTTTAGCGTCCCATGGAATCATCACCTTTGCCAAAATGTTGAACTATCCCTTTAAGTCTTGTGTTCTCCTCCAGGACTCCCAGAGCCCGGACAGCGGCGGGCGGTCCGGGACCAGCGGCGGCGGCTGCTACTGGCTGAAGGGGACGACCTACTCTGACATCGGCACGCTGGCCTGGATGATCACGCTCAGCGACGGCCTGCACAACTTCATCGACGGTCTGGCCATCGGCGCCTCCTTCACCGCCTCCGTCTTCCAGGGCATCAGCACCTCGGTGGCCATCCTGTGTGAGGAGTTCCCCCACGAGCTGGGTGAGTGGGAAATAACAGTTTTTAAAATATTCTCTACTTAATTTAACCTTAAACTGTCTCTTTTCAACTTATTTTTTAATTGATAATTATGAGGAAGTAATTTTAAAAATCCATTTCCCATAAGAACAAGTTGAAGTATGACCTGCTCTACACAGTGACAGTGTTTCAGACTGCTCCCCCTGGTGGCAGAAACATGTCATCGCAATCAGACATTTATAATTCACTACACGTTTCTGTGTTGATGGTGAACTTGTCTATAAACGTCGTGAAAGTCTGTCTGACATTTATTTTATACCGTCTGTTTGTGGAGCTGGCTTTGTGTTTCTTGTTATTCTGTACAGAAATATACAACACTGATATTTTATTTCTGTGCAGAATCATTCACTTTCTTTCTCTTACAACTATACACAATTACCAGTAGTGTATATATCATTTTCGTTTCATTTTTATTATTCGTTCCAATCCTACGATTGAAAAGCAAAAGGGTGAAAAAAAACTTACAATACCTGCCCCTTCCTTAAAACAAAATAACACATTATAACAGATGATATGCCAGATTACAGAGAACAATATGCAACGAAATAAAATAAAAATAAAAATAACATCCACAACCAATTCCTTCAATCACAACATATTTCTACCTTTCTACCTTTTTCTTATCTGTGCAGAATTAATCATTTCTTTGTCTATATTTACATGCACACAGCTGGAATCTACATATTTTCTTATGAATATTGTTTTTTTTTAATAGCTTTAAATCTATTATCTGTAGAGCTGTAACAAAAAATCGATTAATCAAACAGTAATCAATTATTTTACTTTTTTGATAATCGAGTAATCGGTTTGAGTACTGTAGTTTTTTTTAAGGAAAAAAGTCCAAATTCTCTAATTTCACCTGGTTTCTTTGTTCCTTTATGACAATAACTTGAGTCTCTCTTTGGTTTGTGGACAAAACAAGACATTTGAGGCCGTCGTCTGATGTTTTGAGAAACACTGATTGATATATTTTTTTTTTTTAAGTATATTTTTTTGGCGTTTTATGCCTTTATTTGATAGATTAGTAGAGATAGACAGGAAAGGGGGAGCAGAGAGAGGGGAATGACATGCAGGAAAGGTCCGCCCGATGCGGGACGCGAACCGGGGACGCCTGCGTCTGCATATACATGGGGCGGCTGCCTTAACCACTGCGCCACGCACCGCCCCCTGATTGATATTTTTAACATTATTCATCAAACAACTAATCGATTAATCGTTATATCCAACCATCCAAATCTTATATATCCAACTGCACAAGACGTCTCTCTGACATCTTCTCTCTGTCTCTCCGTCACCAGGAGACTTTGTGATCCTGCTGAACGCCGGCATGAGCCTGCAGCAGGCCCTGTTCTTCAACTTCCTGTCGGCCTGCTGCTGCTACCTGGGCATGGGCTTCGGGATCCTGGCCGGGAACAGCTTCTCGCCCAACTGGATCTTCGCCCTGGCAGGAGGGATGTTCCTCTACATCGCTCTGGCAGACATGGTCAGTGTTCCAGGTTTGGGTGGAGGGATGATGATGATGATGATGATGATGATGATGATGATGATGAGGTCGACGCAGACGGGTGTGGTTTCTGTCCCACACTCAGCAAATTCAATGGGTTGTTTTGTATTTGGAGAAAGCGAAAAACATGAATCTATGATCCTCTTTACTCGCTGCTGCAGCTGAGTCATCATAAAGCAGCCGCTGCTCACAAAAACATATTCACTAAGCAGGAAATGTGACGCAGCGATGTCACAGTGTCTGAGTTTGGTGAGAACCGCCCAAAAACAAAATAAATAATCAGGATTAAATAAAATCATTAGAGTTGGTGTCAATCTGATCAAATATCAGCAGAGTCTTATATAGTGGCAATGGCGGCCGCCACGGTTAACAACCAATCAGATCGTCGGATTTCACCTTTCCGTTTTATATACACAGTACATCCAAGCTCATATTTTTTCTTCTACATACTCTATGAAAGGACCTGTTTCAGAAGGTGAACATAGTGGTCAACAGTCATCACTTTTACTTTAACACAGTGGTTCTCAACCTTTTTTACATCAAGGACCCCTAAATTGACACAAATTAGACCATGGACCCCCATTGGACAAATTTTTTAAGCAAACACCAGAAATACTTCTGGATAATGTTACTTTTTTTGTACATTCAAATTAGGGCCAATGGTGTGAATATTTGCAAATATTATAAATATTACAGAGACATTTCTGGAAAAAAGTGGTACAATTTCTCCAAAAATGTTTAAACATTTGTAAGAAGTGGTTAAAAAAAATTCTCAAAAAAAAGTTTAAAAAAAAAAAAAGAAAAGAAAAAAAAAGTTGATTTTCTACAAAAAAAGTGGCAAATTCTCAAAAAAAAATTCTCCCAACAAAAAAAAACTAATTCTCAAAAAAAAAAAAAAAATTTTTTTAAACCCAACTAATTCTCAAAAATTAAAATTAGAAATTGTCAAAAAAAATGTAATTATCAAAAAAAAATTATTTCTTAAAAAAAAAATTGAAATTCCAAAATTTCATTATCAAAAAAAAAAATTATTAAATAAAAAAATTTTTTTTTTTTTTATATATTTTTTTTTAATTACCAAAAAAAAAAAAAAAGTGGTACAATTTCAAGAAAAAGTTGGGGACCCCTTGTCAGAACCACTGCTTTAACAGAACAGCTGGTAATCTGTACCAGACTAACAAAATGATCATTATTAAATGTAACTATTAACTTCAGAAGCCGAGACATCCTGGCGTTAGTGTACTGTAATGTGGTTAAACTCTTATTTTGTTTTGTTTTGTTTTTAATGTGTTTCAGTTCCCGGAGATGAACGAGGTGAGTCGTGAGGAAGAGGACGCGGGCGGCAGCAGCTTCCTCCTCACCTTCGCCATCCAGAACGCCGGCCTCCTGACGGGCTTCTCCATCATGCTCCTCCTCACCACCTACTCCGGACAGATACAGCTGGGCTAACACCACAGGACTGAGGAACTGGGACGTCAGCTGGTTTGTGCTGGTGGAAAAAACTGGTCCCAAAGAGGAGGAGGAAGAGGAGGGAGGGGAGGGACCTGTCAACGATTCTCTTTATCTTCTTCCTTTTTTTTTAAGTTTTCAGGACCTTGGGAGTTTGGGAAGTTTTGTCTGTGCGGCAGGTACGCACACTCCTCTGTAGAAAATATCTGAGTAGCTGTTCTCGTGCAGTTCCCACATGCAGTAGATCCCAGGGCGAAGCTGACGCCACCCCCCCCCCCCAAAAAAAAAAAAATACAGTAGAAGAAGACTTAAAGATGTGCACCGAACGTGAACATGAACTGACGTGCAATACTCACCCAGTCACTTAAACTGCTCTCCACCCCCCCCCACCCTGAGACTGCTGATCGGCCATCTTGGCTCCTCCCTCCTCTCATCCTCCCTTTCCTCTTCTTCCCTCCCTACTCTCGGTGGATGTCACTGAGCCTCAAGCCGGGCCTGTTGAGATTAATTAGACGCAGAGTACTTACTTATATAATATATACGTATCACTGCTCCTCTGTGCCGTGCCCACAGCGTTTCCTCAGGAGGTGAGAAAAAAGCACAATCAGGTAACAGCAGCTGTATTATCGACATTCTTCAGTCTTTATCCTTCTCGTCCAGACTTTGCCCCCTCTCGAACCCTCCTTTTCCTTTTTTCTTTCTTCTTTTTCTCTCATTCCATACCAAAAATGAATTACTACGGACCTGAACTGGAGTTTTAATCAACTGTCAACATCAACCGACTTCCAGCTGGACTTTGTTGTTTGTGTGTTGATGTTGTTATATATTTTTTTACTCATGATGAGAAACGTGGAGGAGGAAAAAAAAAAAAAAAATCGATCAGACTTTTTGAAGACCAAATATGGGCAGCAGACCATTGATGAATGGTGAAGGGCTACACAGCGACTCCTCGACTCGCAGGAAGAGGTTTCAAACGAAGCCGCAGCTCATTTCTGTGACGGTGACATAAAGTTTGACTCATCCAGCGTCCACCGCAAGCATTTCTCCATAGTTAACCATCTGTGCCCTTCATTAATATAGCAGCGTAGTTGTTATAGATGTTTTTTTTTACTTATACGTATTATTATTATTATGCATTGTATTGTTGATCTATGGTCCTCACACATCCCTCAGAGGGATTTTTCCCAGAATCCTTTGTTATTTTTACACCCGTGTCCTAGTTTTGACAGAAAACTGTAAAGCTGACTCGTAAAAGCAGCGCAAACTGTAAAGCTGACTCGTAAAAGCAGCGTGCACACTTCACCTCCTGGTCCGCTCTGTGATCTTATCCAGTGTTATAAACAGAACGATCAGGTTTTATACTGTATTTAGCTTCTTTAAGTTGTTGTGACAAACATCGGACTCTCTCCTGCACCGTGTGGACAAAAGTATGTGGACGCTTTTTATCTTTGTTCGTGCAGATGTTTATCAGGACTTTGGTTTGTGCCTATGAGGTTTTATCATTATATCTTCAATCATAGAAATAAGCAATTTTTTTTGATTCAAAGAAAAAAAAAATCCTGACAAATGTAGGAACTCTGTCTTGGCAATTACAGTAGTTTGTTAATCATTAAACGCACAAATCATCATAAAGTCAATATTGAGATATTTTTTAAGCCAAACTCTTATATTGGTTCCAGCTATTCAAAGTTATGACACTAAACTACGCTATCTTATTTTATTTTTTTTCACGTACTTTTGGCCACATAGTGTGACTGAACCAGTGAAAAACGTTTTTTGATCTGTAAAGTTTGGTTGTTTTCTGGGGAAAGCGACTGGTTTCTCTTCCTACAAACTCATAACACACGTGTTGTTGTGGATGAAACAAACATTAAGACCGTAGCAGCGTCGCACATGTATTTCACATGTATTTGAGCTCGTCGAGTCGCTGCCGATCCACGTTGACTCGTATGTTACAGACCTGGACGATATTCAACCTTCGGTGCAGAGTTAAGTGGTCATTTAACCAGAGGCAACATACTTTTCCTTAGATTCAGTGTCAGTATAGATTATAGCTGTAGAGTATTATTTATTAGAAATAGAAAACTGGAAGAAATGATTGGCTGTCACCGTGTACAGGCCTACTGAATTAACAAAATTTAAATAAAAAAAAGAAAGAAAGAAAAAAAGATTTCTGTTATTCCTGGATGGAAAAGGCAAGCCATTAAAACGGGTACCATGTGGTACAGTATTACTGCTGCTTGAAAGTTATGATGTATGAGAGTTTATTTATTGTTGTTTGAGCCATAAAATATTTATTTTATGCTTTACATCCAAGAAAACGTCTTTGCTTTAGCTTTACATCACAAGCCATGGAAGCAGACAAAATCCAGTCTCTGTGTTTGTTGTTGTTTATTTTTGTTTGTAGTTGTAGTTTACTATTATTTTTGAATAAATGGGACAGCAGACAGAATATACACTAAGCTCTTATTGCATTGCACATTTCAGCTTTATTGTAAAAACTGAAGCATTTACACTAGTGGAGAGACACAAACCAATAAACCAGTAAATGAATAAAGGACTCGCACAAACAAGAACTAGATTTATTATTGCAAAGCATCAACCAACTAACAAACAAATACGACCAATGACCGACTCTCTGGAGATTTTTAATAATCTATCGATGCTCTCTCTGATGCTTCATTTTAAAAAAAAGGAAAAAAAAGTACTTAGTATGAATCATGTCATAAGGAGGTTAAGGTAGCAGCGATCTGATGAACTGCCTTCTCCTCATCCTCATCGGCCTTCTCTCTCTGTGTCATGGGAATAATTTTGTTTTTGTTTTGTTTTTTTTATAAACATAATTTTCCAAGAATTTCATGCGTCGAGTGTCGTCATTGATTGATTATTGTCTTGGTTTTGCATCAGTTGCTTTGTTATTTTCTATTAAAACTAATGTCTTCAGGTCTTATATAAAAAGTTGGATTAACTAATTAGCATTGTATGCATATATAAACACACATATACATAGCATAGTTTAGAGTAAATGCAGATCATAAGACCTAACACTGTATTTATTCCACTCATGGTAAATTTGGTTGTTACAGTAGCGGCTACAAGGTAAATAAAAAAAGAAGCAAATATAGAAATATAAAATGATAAAAATGAAAAAATATAGAAAGCAAAGAGCAACACATTCTGTACACTTATGTACCAGATTATTTCGAGAGTATATACAGTTATTTACAACAGTAGAATAAAAAAATATATATACCGGTACACAGTGTTGGCAGAAAGAAGTGTTGGACATAAATAACTAACTGTAAACTGTGTAAATACTGCCTAAACAGTGGAATGAATGTAGGAATTAATTAATTACGAAATAACCAACTACTTTATGGAAACATCTGGATTAATGTAGGATCTGTGCTGATGCTGCGCTGCTCTCTGGTGCCGCGAGGGGGCGACAAACGAAGTGGCGCGAGTACTTTCACGGCGCTGCCTGCGTAACGTAACGTCGCCTACGTCACGCCCTACATCACTTCCTCCTCTCAGCAACACCAGACAGACCAGACAGATGATTAGAAAAACGTTGTGAAGCTGAAACTGTGTCCGAAGCTGCGACGACATCGATGAGATGATGGCTTGAAAGAGAGAGGCACAGACAGCCGCGTTGACAGGTGACAATATCGATATATTGATTAATAAATAATTTACAGACGACTGACGTCAGCAAAAAAACACAAAGTAAAACAAAACAACGGCTGGTTGGTTGAGTTAGCCGCGGTATGCTATCGTCAGTTAGCCGCTGTCCATTCATTAACGAGCTGTCACGATTGTCACTCAAGCTGCCTCGGCTTTAAACACAGGTTATAAGTCAGAAATACGATGATTAACTACATGACATTAGTGTTTATGAGCTGTTAAAGGTGTTAAATCAGTAACACTGCCACAAAGGAGCTGTTAGCTAACTAGCCAAAGTGCTTATGGCTGGTAGCTGAAGTTTTTCTGACGTGGTGTGTAGCTGCGGGTTGTTACGTGCTGTCTGCAGGAGGAGGCACGAGGAAAAGGTTTCGTTTTATTTGCTGAAGCTTTCAGTGTTTCTATAACCTCTTTATAATAGCAGGAGGCTAAAGTCACTATGACAGGCTGTCAGGAGACTTATTTACCTAACGTTGTAGCCTTATCTGGATTGTCCTGACCTGCACAATGCTGCAGCTGCACTATGTATGTTTCTGACAGATGACAACATTGTTGATTAAGTTAAGATAAGATAATTGTTTATTTGTCCCACAGTTGGGAAATGTACATGGTAACAGCAGCAGACAACAGCAAATTAATGCATAGGACAGATGATCCAATAGCAATACCAGTAAAAACGAAAGCAGTATTTGTAATAGAGTATGAAGATTACGATTGTTAGCTGAGTGGAGGAATTCACACTGTAACCCTAACTTGCGTAGGGTTTCTAATCCTGGAGTTTAGTTTCACCATTGCAGTCATTTGCGTGTCATTCAGAGCTATTTGAAAACGTCTGGGAAATAACGCTATTCATATTTTTATTTTGTTAGAATCAATTACATAGAATTGTTTTCATCCCAATTTCAATATTTCTGGAGCTGTCAACAGTATGCATATTGTGCTTTTTATAGACTGTCAGGAGTCATTTACTGTTGAAACCTTAAAGTGAGGTTGTTGTGTCAGGGATTGTGCTGATTGGTTAGGGTTATATGTGGATTTGATGCCAGGATGAAGCTCAGTCCTGATACTGACACTGGTTACTGTTAAAAATAATGCAATGATTCCTTATCTTTGAAGCAGAAATTCTCTGAATGGACGACTTCACCTTGAATTATTTTATAAACTATGGTTTAGATGCAGGTGGACAGGTGTTATGAAGTTACTAAATTCAATTTAACAGTTTATTGTCATAAAACAACAAGATAACATTGGTAACGGTCATAAAGTGCAACCGTTATAATTCCAAATGAAAAGTGAAACCAAACAATAGGAATAGCCAACATACATGTAATACTGTAGATATGATTCCTGAGGAGAAATAAAGTGCACTGACAGTATATTAATAATAGAAAGTAGATTGATGTGTTCTGTGATTACACCTACAGCACATGTAAAAATCATGTCCACTGAACCCTGAACTGACTGATGTGCAGATGCAGAATGTATTTTGAGTTGGTGTTTTGTTGTTATGACTCTGTAGAAAACACTAGAGAAGGTGAAGCCATGGCCTGTGCCCGAGTGCCACTGGAGGAGCAGCAGGTGACGGAGCCCGGCCCGCTGGGAAAAGAGCACACATTGCCTGCGCTGGTGAGTCAGCTCTCTTCATGCTGCTATGCAAATATTACATTAGACTGCACTGCCAACAACAACAGTCTGTGCTCCTCCTCCTCCTCCAATATAAACTCTCTGCCTCCACATCAGCACCCGGACAGGAAGGAGGAGCGATGTTTTGTGCCTTACAAGCCTCCGCCAGAGGACGGCTCTCCCGCTGAGGTGGAGGAGTTTCTGGAACAGGGCAGATTTATCTTAGAGGATCTGGAGTGGCTGCTCTCACTGCCCCACGACAAGTTCTGGTGCCAGGTAAGAGACTGTCAACGGTATGTTTACAAACACCTTCCTGAGCCATGTTTCTATTTCTGTTTGTTTAGTCACAGCTCTCTGCTGAAGGCAGGAAAAAAGAAAATGACACACGTCTGAGGAAAGTGGTGAATGCAATTAGGGATGTCATGATTATTGTTAATAATAACAATAATAATAATAACTTTATTTATATAGCACCTTTAAAAACACAAGTTTACAAAGTGCTGCACAAAACAATACAGAAGAGACAAGTCACAAATGCCATAAAACCATAAGCGGTGGACCGCCCAAGCGACACAGCGACACAGGCAATACAACAACCCAACAACAAATTGAGACCTGACGACTCAGATTAGAGGCAGTTAAAATAAATAAAAGGGGGGTATACATGATAAACACAAATAAAATGAGATGAAATAAGTTAAGAAAAGATGGGATAAAAAAGTTAAAACTCTCTCCTCCTTGTGACTGATCTCTCCGTCCGTCCTCCGTCTCTCCCGCCAGGTGGTGTTTGACGAGTCCCTGCAGAAATGTCTGGACTCGTACCTGCGTCACGCCCCCCGGGGCCTCGACCTCGCCGCCCTGCCCTCCTCCCCGGCGGTGGCCGAGATGCAGCGCTCCATCCACAGAGCCGTCTTCTTGACCTTCCTCAGGATGGCGACACATAAAGAGTCCAAGGTAGAAGCATGAAGATAATCTCCTATTTGGTTCTAGTGATGTAATGTCAGATTTCTTCATGCTCTTCCAGTCATGGTATTGTCTCTATGTAAACGATTGTCTTGATGAGTGTCGTTGTTGCCTACGTTTCATCCCTCAGGATAACTTCTTCACCCCGGCCGTGTTCGGAGAAATTATCTACGAGAACTTCCTGTTTGACATTCCCAAAATCCTGGATCTGTGTGTCCTCTTTGGAAAGGGCAACAGCCAGCTGCTGCACAAGATGATCGGTGAGCAGCTGACCCTCCTCCTTTCTCTCTATAATCTCCCTATGAAAAGTTCATGCTACAGTGATATTCTATCATGAGTAGAAGGATGCAATGGTACAAAGACAAAGAACAGTGTTGGCTACTGTATAGCACAACACAAATCTCAATGTCTCATTTAGTGGTTCAATGACAACAGAACCACTAAATCAGACGGTGCTTGTGATTTTTGTGGTTAATCACCTTGTTAGAGAACAGCATGTTATTCAATTAGTACTGAAACACTGAACAATTGAAGAAGGTTAAATTAAAGCCCAAGTACTGACTTGATTTTGGCGCCCCAATGTGGACGAAAGCCGTGGTGTTTTGCTGCAATGAGGACTTGCATTTCCCACTGTCATGAAGACGTTTGTCTGGCTGGCACGTGTAGATTTGTTTTGGAAACGTCAGAAAGAAGACGGGACTTGCTTTTTTTCAGCAGCATAATGTTTCTATTCGTATCGTTTCGTCCGTGGTCCGACCCGATCATGTCTTCCAGAGATATAGAATTAGACTACTTAGAAATAGTGTATCTTCACACTGATTGGCTCATTTGCTGTTGTAGGAAACAGAGGCACATCAGCAGAAACCAGAGACTTTTACTTATCCATTTAAAAGCTCCGTACAGGGGCTTTAAGTTCAGTGCATTCTGAAATTTAATCTAAAAGCCAGCCATCCCTAACTTTTTGTGAGTAGTGTATTTAAAGTTACATTATTATTCCTGTGTTAACCGTCATGTCCTTTCAGAGAACATCTTCACCCAGCAGCCGTCGTACTACAGCGACCTGGATGAGACAGTGCCCACTGTGTTACAGGTAAAAAAAACAACAACACAACTTTATACTTGAAAATGTGAGATTGGTTAAAGAATGTATGAGTTTATTTGCTTGTTTTTTTCTAAAGGTGAATTCAACACAAAAATAATGCACTATTTAGAGGATTGTGTGATGTTTTTCTATGAGGTTACAGTGTGTGTCCTCCTCATGTTTCAGGTGTTTGACTCGGTCCTGGATAAGTGTGGTCTTCAGTGTGAAGGAGCCACCGCCATGGA
This sequence comes from Decapterus maruadsi, assembly GCA_030347415.2. Lineage (NCBI taxonomy): Eukaryota > Metazoa > Chordata > Actinopteri > Carangiformes > Carangidae > Decapterus > Decapterus maruadsi. Next base: position 27,080,925 of record CM064895.1, on the reverse strand, counting down.
GCCAATGAAGCTGAATGCACACAAACAGCCCACTGCCATGACCATGAGCCAACAGGTCAGACATACACAGCTACGTAACAATATATCATATATAATATACAATATTTAATTGTCGGTGCAAGCTGTTTTTAGAACGGAGGAGCAGAGCCACACAGCTATCTAACAATATGTTTTAGTACTTCACAAAACCGTGATTTGCTTCAGGGACAGTTTTTCAAACATTCAAACATTTAGTTGAAAACAATTCTGTCTGGTGAAGGTAAAAAAATTATCTCATGGTGGTGTTTCAGGTCACAACTTGTCCAAGATGAGTTGTTGGATTGATTTGATGAGTTTGAACCTTGTTACCTGAGACAGGTTATCTACTCTGCTCCGGATCTAAAAATAGCACAAATTAAAGGTAACAAACCTACTGCTATGATTATAGGGGTTATGGTAATGGGCCAATTTGCCAAAATGTTGAACTATCCCTTTAAATTGGTTGTAAATGTCTGTGGACAGGGATATTAACCACAGGCTGCAGCAAAATTGGACTTAAACTTTCACCTGATTGATTTCGTTTTAACTTTTATTTTAATTTGCTGTTCACTTCCCACAGAGAGCGACACTGCATCTTCATTCGCTATCATTGATTGTGATTGTGTGTGTGTTTTTGTTTTCTTCTTCTCTGTGTCTCAGGACCTTGCAGATATAATTTTGTACCTGTGTGACTCGACCACCACCATCCATGCCTTCCTGGACATCTTCCCTGCCGCCTGCTCCACCTTCCACTCCCACGGCTTCCTCAGCAGGTACAGTACTGACGGAGGACGGTAGCTTAGCTCTGGCTCGAGAAAAAAAAAGAAAAAAGACCCGACCCGACCCGAGTCACTCTCATATTTGTTCAACCCGCACCTGCGGGTCCAGTCGGCTCATCTGCACGAAACAAAAACTCCTCCTCCTGATGATAAACTCTTGTCTCTCCTCCCGACAGACTGACCTCGTTTTATGAGACCACTGTGCCTGACCTGGAGAAGGCGGTGAGGAAGAGAAACTTTGACGATAAAGGGTGAGAATCTGCCTCAGGGATTCAGTTCAGTGCTGTAAACAAAAAGCAAAATGAAAAGGATGATTAAATTCTCTGACCTCCTCCTCCTCCTCCTACTTCTGCTCCTCCAGTCTCCAGGACGAGTTGTGGAAGAGGTTGTCCCACTCGTGTCGTAAGATGGTGGAGACGTCTCACCTGCTGCTGCACCACACCTGCCTAGAGCCCATCCTGGAGGGGTGAGCCGGCCGTCACTCAGCCTCCACACAGACAATGCATCGTAGCTGGGTTGGATTAGCATTTTAACACGCATTAAACCTCCTAATGTTTGTCGTCCTGCAGGAGAGAAAACATGCAAACGTTTGCAGAGGAACTACTTCAACATTTCACGTCTTTTTTAACTGAGAAAAGGTGAGACCACAACACTTACAGATCTTACTTTCCTCAGATATATCAGATGGGTTTAAAACATTTAAAAAGATCAGCATAAAAACAAACTTTAAAAAAAAAATTAAAAACATAAAGATGTAGTTTTTTGATCTACTGTTAAACCATTAAACTGAATAAGTTAAAGATTTTTGTGACCTCTCTGTTTTTGAGTAAATTGTACCCGTTAGATGTTTAGAAGAATCTGTGGTTGCGTGTGATTCACTTCTCTGGTCGTCCTCTCAGGTTCTTAGCCGACTACGACGAGCAGTTTCCCCTCAGCGACGACATCAGCCTCCTGCAGCAGGCGCTGCCCGTCATGTATCCTTTCTGAATGTAGGTTTTCTGAGTGAGTCGGTAGAAGATGAACAGAAACGTAGATTTATACATCTGTAGCTTTGTGCTGGTCCTTTAACCTTAACTGAAGACCTTTTTAAAGATATGTAAATTAAATAATGATACACTTTGAATGAATCATTTGTAGAAAATAATAATGAATGAACTCCTGCTGTACCTTGGTATTGGTCCTTGACCGGCGGTCCGTGTCAGTGATGAGACCAGGACGTCCTACCTGCTGCAGGGCGTGGCGAGCGCCTGGGACAGCGTCGGGCGACGGAAACCACAGAACCAGAATCAAGCGCCTAAAGCGCCGTCGTCGTTTTCAGCCAATCAGGGCGCGGTGGGCGGAGCCGGCGCTGCTTCCTCTTCAGCCAGCTTTAAACCTCAGGAGGTCCAGACGTCGGCAGGAGCAGAGGCCATGGTGGACGACCCCCGAAGAGGAAACAACGTGAGCTGGATGTTTGTTTATCACAGGAAGCTCAGAGTCGATCCACACAGATAATAGCATAAAATGTAACAATGTTACATTAGATTTCATTATTAATCTGTTTATAAGCCAACACAGTCACCATGGGTGCAGATAGATTTTCTGTTGCTCTACTGATCGATCTGCTGTTGGTGATCAGTTTTTAGGGTCCTAATTAAAAGAGAAGCAGCAACAACTTATATTCCTGTTGCACCTGACATGCATCAGAGTGCTGAGTACAAATTGCATGACACTATTCAATTCAATTCAATACAAGTTTGCAAACTCACAATATAAGATGCAACAAACTCACAGAATGAATGTAGAACAAAAGTATAATTCAGTAAAAGATGCAAATTGCAAATGCAGTTGAGGTGTCAATAGTTTCAGAGAATTTTCAGGCAGAAATAAATTATTTTAGATGAATAAATGTCAGCTGATGTGAGAATAGATTTAAAAACAGGCCTCAGATCGAATAGAAAAACAAGGAGACGACTCGACCCAACTTGTGTACAGTAATTGGTTGTGTGTGTGTGTGTTCAGGGCGCGGTGTGTCCGCTGAGCGGGCCGCAGCTGGACTCTCTGCTGTCGTGCATCAGGGACCTGCTGCCCGACCTGGGGGAAGGCTTCCTGCTCGCCTGCCTGGAGGAGTACGGCTACAACTCTGAGCTGGTCATCAACAACATCCTGGAGGACCGGTTGGCGCCGAGCCTCGAAAAACTGGACCGGTCCATGCCAAGGTCACACACACACACACACAAAAAAGAATATATAATACCGTTTTCTCTGCTGTTCAGTACCACAGAGTTTTGGTTTTGCGTGACTTCAAGTGACAGAAATAACACGATTTCCTGCCTGAAGCTCTGGACACGTCTGCTGAACACTGACATGCACTGCAATAGCTTAAGATCTTTCCAAGAGTATTTGTCTAATTAGTCAAAAGAAATCTCTTTCCACTTAAAATAAGACTCATCGCCTTAAAATGTACTTGCTTTTAGACAATTTTCACTTGTTTCACACAAATCTTCACATGAAATAAGTAGAAAAATCTGCCAGTGAGAACAAGTTTTTTTTGTGTTTGTAATAAGAAAGAAAAACTTGCTCCACTATCAGATTTTTCTACTTATTTCAAGTGAAAAAATCTGCTTGTAAGAAGTAAAAAGTGTCTAAAATAACAAGCTACTTTTTATTGTGATGAGTCTTATTTTAAGTATAATGAGATTTGTTTGACTATAAATAAAACAAATGTTCTTGGTAAGATTTTGAGTTGTTGCAGTGTGTAGACGAAGCCCGACACAGTGTTTGTGTTTTTAGAGTTGTAATCAACCTAAAATGATGGCAGAGATTTAAAAAAATGTCCCAAAAACTGTATTGAACCGTCTGAGTGGTTGAGTTTTATTCTGTGGTCTCTTGTCAATTTTGTGCAAAATCCAAAGCTGGGAACATTTTCTTTGTTTGTACGACAGCGGTTTCAGAATCAGAATTACTTTATTGATCGCCTTTCTCTGATGCTGACAAACTGACTGTGATTGAGCTGAAAAAGCATCAAGACAAAAAAAAAATTCTTACTAAAATAAAAGAAGAAATAAGAGTAGAATAAATTAAGATGCAATAGAATAAGAATACATAACATATAATAATAATAATTTATGTTGTACTTTCCGTCCTGTCAGGCCGGTGAAGGAGGAGCTTCCGAATGTCCTGGAGAACAGATCCAACGTGTTTGACGATGACGAGTTTGACGTCTTCCGCAGGGACCAGGTGGACATGTCCCGCATCTGGAAGGGCCGCAGGTAAAAAAAAAAAAAAAAAAAGCACAAACGATGCAGTAATCGGAAATTAAAAATCCCCTGATGAACATAGAGCCGTAGGAAAAAAGATAAATGTTTCTTAAAAAGCATCTCTACATGTACGGCAGCCGGTTCATTCCAGTGTTTTTTAAATAGCAACACAAACACAACTCATTCCACTTAATGAGACACCGATTTGGTTATAAGAATATTATAAAAATATATAAAAACCATTGCTGGGATTTAACATTGACATTATCCCACAAATTTACAATTTACAAACTCTTCCTAAGTTAAAATATTTGTGTTGTGGTGTTTAGATACGAGTATGAACTTTGCACTATTCAAGGTCTGAAAGGACTTTATTTTTGTAGTTATTGTTTCTTTTCTTTTTAACTTTGTTTATTAAGGTTTTTCCACAATAAAACACATGCATACAGGAACACTCAGAACAGAGTCCCCACCTCAAGAAGTTAAAATAAATAAATACATAAATAAATGGTAATAATTATAATAACAAAAGTAAATAAATAAATAAAGGATTAGTTTAGTTATCATTTTCTGCCGATAAATTACAATATTTTTATTTCAAATTTGGGAGATATGTTGTCAGTAGTTCATAGAATAAAATATTAAGTGTTTATTTCACTCAAACGCATACCTATAAAAAGTAAAACCAGAGAAACTCGTCTTATGTATGTATTTATATATTTAAAATCTTGTTTTAACGGTTTAATCCGAGCCAGTTGGATCCAGGTCCAGATGTTTCTGCTTCTCGATCCTCGTTCCTCCTTAAAACTCACGTTTAAAACCGTAACGGGAAGTCAAACGTCTCCGTGTTTCCCCGACTCCCTGCAGGAAAGGCGAGAACGTCCGAGAGATGCTCGACGACAAGCAGCACGTGGCCGAGCAGAGGGCCCGTTACCACGCCTACGAGACGGTGGTGGACGAGGTCGTGATCGAGCCCGGGGAGTCGGCGGAGGCGTACGGCCTGGACGACTACGACGACGAGTACGACGACACCTACGACATGAACCAAGTGGGAGCCAACGACCTGGACGGAGACAGCCTGCTCAACAGACGGTGAAGAGACGCTGGACTTTGAACTTAAAGTAAATGAAACGATGTGAAATGTGGAGGATGACGAGTTAATTCTCCTGCTTCTCTCCTGCAGACCGTTCACCATCCCACAGGTGCTGAGGAAAGGCAACAATCCAGAGGAAGAGGAGGAGGATGACGACGAAGAGGAGGAGGCTTTACAGGTAGAAAAACAGCCGTCACCCACGGTTTCACGTTCATGTAGCTTTAATTTAGACGCTTTGAGCAACAGAGTGGAAAAAATTTATCTCATTTCATCTATAAATTTATATTCAAGCAACATGAGACGTCACCAAATGGATTTTAGTGGAGAATCAGTTGTCTGTTGGGGGTCCTGAGATGATTTACAGAAATCAAACAACATTTGGAAATTATTAGAAATACTGCATTTTAGTTGTAATTGTTATAAAGATGAAAGTAATACTTGAAATTAAAAATAAAACCATGCAAATACATGTTCCTCCCTCGTCTTTAGATGCCCTCAGATCGTGTCTGTTGGGGAGATGATCTCCATCTCATTAGGAGAGATTAACACTGAAACATACTGTAGTAACGCTCAAAATGTAAATTTGCACAGCAACAGTGTTTAACATGTTTACTCAGTGCTACTGTTTATGGTTTGCACACGAGCAGCAACATTCACTCATAAGTTATATGGACATTACTTTGACTGAGGGATTCAATTGCACCGTTATTCCTTGGTTTCTATTTATTACTTAGAATAAAACTCTTTTGTCTGCATGTTTTTATTCTGTGGATTTTTTTTCCTGCTGTGTTTTACATGTGAATCTGTTTTATTTCAGAACAACACGAACAGGGACCAGTTCGTGCAGGACCCAGCTCTGCTGAGGGAGAGAGCTGAAGCTAGAAGAGCTGCCATGCAGCAAAGGAAAGGGTGAGAAAGAAATTAGATTATGCAATAACACATTTACATACAGTATTTTACCTGGATTTTTGACTGGATTTTTCCCTTCTGTGAATTTATGGTCAAGGTTAGAAAATATATAATTCATAAAAACTCAAATGAAAAAGTGTTATTTCATCTAAAGTGATTTTTTTTTAAAGGGATAGTTCAACATTTTGGCAAATTGGCCTATTGCCATAATCCCTATAGTCTTAACAGTAGGTTCATTACCTTTAATTGTTGGTGCAAGCTATTTTTAGAACGGCGGAAGAGCCGTGAGCTGCTCAGAGCTACGCTACGGAGGCTCATGGGATTTCTTGGTTTCCCTCATCAAACTAATAGGAGCAGAGTTTGATGAGGGAAACCAAGAAATCCCATGAGCCTCCGTAGCGTAGCTCTGAGCAGCTCATGGCTCTACTCCGCCGTTCTAAAAATAGCTTGCACCAACAATTTAAGGTAACGAACCTACTGTTAAGACTATAGGGATTATGGTGATGGGCCAATTTGCCAAAATGTTGAACTATCCCTTTAAGATGTAAAAGTAAGTAAGGAAATCTTGACTTTTAAAAATTCTGTACCAAGTTATTTTAAAAACTTCTGCCTCTTCTCTTCCAGGTTCCGACCGGAGCGAACCAGTAACGTCGTCGGCCGACCCAAAGGTCAGGGTCAGAGCCTGGAGACGTTCCTGGACCGACGCAAGAAGGAGGCCAACAAGAGCCGCACGTCCAACCACAACCGACGCAGCATGGCCGACCGCAAGAGGAACAAAGGCATGATCCCGTCTTGACCGGTGTGATGGCGACGGCGGCTGCTGCTGCTGCTGCTGTTGCCGACGGTGACGGACGGACGGACGGACGGACAGAGGATGAATCAGGTTCTGGTGTTTGTTAGTTGCGGGTCGTTCGAGCCCTGAAGGAGCCTGAGGAGCGAAGAAAAGGGATAAAAGTGAGGGTTTTCAGTTGAATTAGTTTACAGTTCCTCTGCACTTTAGCCTTGTGTTGTCTCTGAACATCATCTCCTTTTAGTGAATTTCTTTTTTTTTTTTATAGCTCATTTAAAAAAACAACAACAACCAAAATTCTGAGGGTGGAGGAAGCGACCGAGGACAAAGAATAAGAGCTTTTCTGTTTTTTTATTTCATTTTATTTTTGCCAAGTAACAAATCAGTTTATTATTTCAGTTTATTATTAAGATCCAGAGTGACTGAATGAAGTTTCTTTGACATCATCATCATCAAGTAGACAACATAGGAAAACAAAGGATGAGGGATTGATTAATTGATTGATTTAGAGAGACTGCAGTTCCTTCTGTAGCTGGAAGAACAATTTGTGACCCGGTGATCAAGTCTGGACGTCGCTCTCACTCATCGCCACCGACGAGGCCGCGATTTTTGGCGTGGAAGCTGCTTGCATGTAACGTTCAAAAAAAAAAAAAAAAATTTGCGTGCATGTGATGTCATCAGTTCGCAGCTTTCACCACTGTTGTCCAGCCTTCGCAAAAAAACAAAAACAAGAAGAAGAAGTCGTCGTCGTCGTCTAGAGACTCTCTGACCATCTCGTTCTGATGATGCTGTGGTGTTTGTGTTTGGAAGCACATGCTGTACAGAGCGGCCTCACGCCTCACACACACACACACACACACACACACACACTAGCCGTAGGTAAAACCGCCTACATGTTGCCATGCACACAGACTATTTTCTATGAAGAGAACAGATCTATCAGAGCGTTTTGTAACAAAAGAAGCACATGTAATAATTTGCTTTTTGGAGTTGACATTGCAAAAAAAAAGAAAGAAAAGAAAACCATAAAATAAATACAATAATACTATGTTTTTGACATCCTTTGTCTTTGGCTCATTACTCACAGGATGCACACAAAATAAAGTGGATTTGACCTTTTTCCTTTTATAGCAGTTAAACATGTTGAAGACGCCACTGGAGATCCTTCAAAATAAAGCTGCACAGTCTACACTTATTTTCCTAAAATGAATGAATAAAGTGTTATCTTGAAAGTTTTGGACAGAAAAGTGCCTCAAATTTCACTTTGTCTTTTAAGACATTTAGATATTTACTGTAGGCAAACGTACAGTACAACTATACCCTTCAAAATAAGAGTCTGAGATTCTGCTAAAATACATGAATTTGCTCTTATTTCTTCAAATAGAAAACTAACACCGAAACATGGAGGATCATTTTCTTCAACATTTTCTACTACTGATCCAAGATGGTGCGTTCAAATGCAAAATTTGATTTTCATTCGTTATGACGAGCCGTGCAGCTGCGTCAGTCGGGTCACGTGATTATATGAGATACGAGCTCTTGTACACACTCTGTCACAAACACACAACCTAAAGATAAAAAAAATAATAATGAAAAGCAGAGTGAAGTGCGTCTACAGTGCAACTAAAACCAGCTACTGTAACTTAAACACATGTCAAGTTTTGAACTTATGGAAGTGTGTGTTTGTAGTTTCTGCATTTAAGTCATAAAATTAATAATAATAATATAATAATAAGGCAAGTTAAGAGCAAACACTTTTTCTTTTTTTCCCCCACGTCTGCTACCAACGATGGTCCAGTTAAATCTGCACTACGTCTACATAAGAGCCTCTACATCTAAAAACAAGTCACTGTAAATCATGAGTTTGGACACGAGATGAGAGCACGCTGTTTAAAGGGATAGTTCACCCTCATGTCGACTAAGGGCTAGGAGAATTTTCAGAGTCCTCCGTTCCTTCTCTGAGTTACGGGGGGGTCCGTGCAGCAGTATTTGTCCATATAATGGTTGTGAATGGTGCTCACTTTTCTTTGTCCAAAAAGACACACCAAAAAATGGAGGACTCTGAAAATTCTCGTCGACATGACGGTGAGTAAGATAATGAGTGAAATTTGAATTTTGGGTGAACTATCCCTTTAAAAACCTCAGGTTGGTTATTTCTGACATCGTTTTTGGACCTAAAGTAAAGTGAACCAACGTCTGGTCGGCGACGTTTTAACATCACAACAGCACCGACTGCTCGTGTGCAAACGAGACAGACGGTGTTGGTGTGAAGAGAGTCACGTCTTCACTGCTGCAGATCACACGTACAAACAAATATTTACACGACTGTACAGTAACATGATCCCAGGAAGAAGAAGAAGGAGGAGGAGGAAGAGGAGGAGGAGTACTGTTCATACACAACAGCACCGGTACAGTACTACGTCATAGTATTGTGTTGTTGGTACTTATCATCACTGCTCCACAGTCCAGACACGTTCAGGTTTAGATTTGCTCCCACAATCCATTGCTGCATTGCTGAGGTCAGTTAAAAAACAAAACAAAGACAAAAAGGTACTGGAGGAAGAGAACTGATCCCAGAGCTGCTGCTGCTGCTGCTCCGACGTTGGAGGCCGTGAGGCGACCGTTAACTGTCTTTACAGACGCTGCCTGTGGACGGGACCAGAAAACACAGTCTGAGGAACTGACACGACGATATAAAAACTAATGTTTCAGCAACTACTCTGATTATTGATTTGCTGCTTTTTGTTGAACTTTTTGAAAAGTGTGGTGAGAGGGAAAAGCTGAGCATTTCCTCCTCCCTGCTTCTCAAATGTGTTTATTATCAAGTTCTTCGTCTTCTACTGAATTATATGAAATAAATATCTGACAATAGCAAATATATGATGATATTTTATCGACATTGAATAAAAAATAACAGCTCTATTTTAACCTCAGTGACACTGTAACCTGGTTAAATAAAATGAAATGAAAGGTTAAAAAAAAAAAAAAAGTCACTCTCAGATAGATTTATATTAATGAAGCAACCAATCTAAAATCTTCCATCCTTTCAAAAACATTCAGCTTCAGTCTGTAAAAACTTTGACATTTCTATTAACTCCTACAATAATAATAATAATATAACATAATACGATGACTGTATGATCCAGTAATATCACAGCAGAAATGCTTATGCATAATGAAAACTTGCCACTTTTGGATATTTTTACTTCCATTGGGTAAAAGGTTGATGATGATCAGTGCTTTTAAACACGTCATCAGACCACAGCTGTGTGTGTGTGTGAGAGACTCACTGAAGATGCTGCGTTTGCACAGAGGACAGGTGTGTTGCAGCAGCAGCCAGGGGTCAACACAGTCTCTGTGGTATTCATGGAGACACGGCAGCACACGGAGACACTGAAGGGACGACAACAACAACACCGGGTTAGACTCATTAAATAATTCATTCATTCATTCTTTTATTGCATTATTTATGTTAACTCTGGAATACACATTAGGTGAGACCTCGTCTACATCGTAGCTGAGCAAAAGATAAGTTAAAATGTCTTCGACACAAGAAACAATATTGAGCTTGAACACAAGATAAAATAAGTCAATATAAAACTGTATCATAAAAAGAAGAGTATAAATCTGCTAAAACAGGAACATTTGGAAGTTAAGAGTGATATAATTAAAGATTTCAAATGTTAGGATGAAGAATAAAAGTGAAAAAAGTTTTAGATGACTCAGCAAATTATTCAATGGTAAAATTCCATGAGTCATGGTATGAAGCAGGTCACAGAAACTAATGAAAATGTTCTGGTTCATATAGTAAACATATACACATATGTCCTTCCTGAGTGTAAAGCAGGAGTTTAGCAGAACTGGTTCAGGGGGTTGATGCAAGAGTCACATGATGAGGTCATTGTGTCTCAAGTACCAGTAATTATGCGTAAACAATTGAGAAAACCTGTATCTGGCCTGCTCACTGGATCTATATAATAAATAAATAAATAAATGGTTGCATGGCTGCAGCAGCTGCTGTCTGACCTGGTTGTTGTTGAACGGCTCCAGACAAACTGCACAGTTGTCCGTCTCCGGCTGCTGCGTCGGGTCGCACCACGGTTTGGGCTGACGATATGTTTTGGTCTTCAGGGACGACATCGTCTTCAGGACGTCCTGTTTAGGAAGCAGCTGCAGGACGTCGACATAACGATGACTTAATGAAGCGTCTGAAGCCCGTCCCACGTTTTGTTTTGTACCTTTTTTTTTTATCTGCATCTTTAACGTAACTAAAGGGATAGTTCAACATTTTGGAAAATTGGCCCATTGCCATAGTCCCTATAGTTTTAGCAGTAGGTTCGTTACCTTTATCGGTGCAAGCTATTTTTAAATCGGCGGAGCCACTGTTTTCATGTGAAACCGCTGATATGTGTTCCCATCGGGCACAGTTTCTCATCAAGCAGTCTCTGCATTTACCTCTAAAACAACTCTGTCTCGTAATGTTCTGTTATTATCTACTAGCGTGGTGAATGTGCCAAAATGTTGAATTATCCCTTTAAGTAAAATAACAACATCTGCCTCCAAAATGTTGCACTGACAATTAAAGGTAACGAACCTACTGCTATGACTATAGGGATTATGACAATGGGCCAATTTGCCAAAATGTTGAATTATCCCTTTAAGTAGAATAACAACATCTGCCTCCAAAACGTAGCAAAATAAAAAAGTATAAAGCAGCAGATAATGGAAATAGTCAAAGTGCAAACACCTGAACCTCTGAAATCAAGAACATGTGTGTACAGGAGTAAAAGAAAAACTGCTGAGTCAGCGTTCACCTCCAAGTCGTCATTGATGTGCTGGTGGTCCTGGTACTGCCACCGAGCCTGGACGATGACGCCGGTGCTGAGGATCAGAGCCACCAGGAGGACAGTGTCCCACAGCTGCTGCAGGTACTTCTACACAGAGAGAGGGAGAGAGAAGAACAACATCTGTATACGTCAACATCTGGCGCCTCTACAGGTCGTTATGTTATACAGTAAACGCATCTGTTCATTAGTCAGCTGAGAAAACAGAAGTGAGAAGAAAAGGAAAATCAAACGAGCTGACATCATCCACTAACGAGATTTGATTGAAGCAGCAAAATATATACTATACTAAAAAAAATTAATTATAGATAACTGTTGAGAATAATTGATATTCATTCATAAAAAACAACCTGTATTACAAGATAAGAACACATTTTGCACAGAAATTGTTGTTTCTTTAAAACTTTTTTTTTCTTTTTTCTCTCTGACAGTGGAGATTTTGTTTAAGTTTCGTTTCATGCATGTTCGAAATAAAGATTTCAGCTCAGTTCAGTTCAGACAGCAGCAGCTTTCAGCCGCGCTGCTCTCTCTCCGCTCCCCCCACCTGGACCTGCGAGTTGGTCTCTCCCGTGCAGATGACGCCCTGCCACTCTCCGTAGCGCCCGCCTCTCGACCGGCCGCAGCTGGACCACAGCGTGAGCGTGGCTCCCTGCCCGGACACACAGCAGCAAGCGCTCAGTGTCACTGTCATCCTCACACACACACACACACACACACACACACACACACACACACACAGACACACACTGATCAGCTGACCGTTACCGGCCTCACCAGGTTGTCCTGCAGGATCGTCCTGTACGTGATCTTGGCCGTTGCCTGGAGGCCCCTGCGAAGAGACGGGGAGAAGAAGTTTATAAAGAGTCAAGAGACATCCTCCGTCACCATAGCAACAGTAGATCAGTAGATACACAACACAGTAAATTAATTAATGTCAAGAACCAGATCAATTCATCTGGATCAATTTAGATTAAAGCGGAAAGTGAGACTGATTTAGGTGCTCGGTGCAGCTGAACCACTGTGGTTTCCTGTGAATGCTGAACATCATGTCAATCTTGGCGTGTAAAAATGTGTGTAAAAAACTGTAAAAATCTGATTAAATGAATCAGAGAAGTTACACATGTTAGTTTCTGCTGTGTATCAAATTTAAATTGTAATTTAATGAGGTTTTATATTAATCAGTGGTGAAGTTGCTTGAATAACTGTTTCTATTAGGACAATTTCGCATTATTTATAACTACTTATCTTTTTTTTATATATATTGTTGTTGCAAAAACAAAGGTGTTGTATTCCCAAATTAAAAAAATTAGTTGAAATCGATTTTAAAATTGATGATTTATTTGGGGAGTGGTGCTGCTGCAGTGACAGTGCAGGTGTCCTGTACCTGAGCAGAGCTCCAATCAGCTTGGTGACGTTTTCGGACGTCTGGATCACGATGATGGGTTTGGACAAAACCTGAGACAAATCCATCTGCAGCGGAGACGATCAACATGAGCCGGACACACGCCAGAGAGCAACTTAATGGACAATTCCGGGCAAATTCAACCTGAAGCTGTACGTAGATTTATAATATTTTAGGTTTTTAATTTTCGTTTTAATGGACATGTCCGGACATGTTGTGTAAACGGAGCTTAATACGAAGTCTCACAAAGTCCCGCATGAACTTGCAAAGTCTCGCGTTAGAGAGTCAAGTTGAAGGTTGCATTGTTTTGGCATGATTAGATTCTGTATGATCTTGGCATTGTTTTTACTTTGATATTTACAAATGTATTCATCTTATTTATTTATTTTTTGAAGTGTTGAAGTGAATCCCTTATGTCCTGACATTCGCTGTTGAAATGCATCGAAGGAAAACTCAACTTTTGAAAGAAAGAAAGAGTCAAGTTGATGACTAACTATGTTTACAGGTTATCTGAAGCTCCTGTTTTTTTTTATCAACAAAGATAATATCAACTCCAGTCTTCATAGCAGCAAGAGTAAGTCTGGAGTTATTCTGTCTCTCATGCGAGACTTTGTATTACAGCTCCGTTTACAAACATGTCCACTTGCCTGAAGTAAACAAACCCATCAGCGGATGTTTTTAAAGCTATTTGACGCTGTCTGTGGAAAATAATTGCGGCTTTAGGGGATTTAACCAGCCCTAGAATAAAGAATATGTATCTATAAAACAGACCTTAGGAAACTAGATCCCCAGGTTGAATTTGCCCGAAATTGTCCTTTAAACACAGACTTATCTGATCTTCATGTAAAAGATCATATCTGCACAGACGCAGATAAATACTTTGTTTTCAACTTAAACAAAAATAAAAAACAGTTGTTGTGTATTTTTCCGGTTGTGTTTCTGAACCTTCACCTCACTGACGGTGTTTTGGTTGAGAGCCAGGATGATCAGCGCCGACGCTCCGAGGACCAAGGCCCGCTTCATCTGCGACACAGATAAAGCACATCACGGTTTCAGTTTCAGGTCGTACAGTTATCACATTTGCATCTTTGTTTATTTGCAGCTATTGCACCATCTGTGCAGCACTTCCTGTGCCACTGGTCGCTACAGTTATCACATTTGCATCTTTGTTTCATGTTGTTTGCAGCTCTAAGTTTTCCCTTAAAAGAAATCGACCATCAACTGTGCAATACTTCCTCTGATACAGGAAAGACAGATTTTAATCAGAGAGCAACTCCCAGCATGCACCACTCCACCACTCACTTTGTTGACCATGGCGTCGGCGAAGGACTCCTGGTTCCCGGTGGAGGCTTTGCTGTCGTCCATCTCCACGGGAACGAGGCCGATCCACGGCTCCGGCTCTTTGGCCTCGTCCACCACGTCTTTCATCTGCGTCTCTTCGTCCTGAACCTGAGGACAGACGGGAAATACTTCTGACTTCTTTTTAACCACAGCGTGAAACAATAATGACATAATAAATGCAGTTTTATTATAATGTTTTACACTTTGGACTGACAGAGTTCTTCCTGGTATGTTTATCTGAGTGAATCTTAATCTTAATCTTACATCCTTGTCATCTTTTACCATTTTACAGATCATTGTTAATTCCTACACATGAAACAATCTTTTGTAATATTTCAAGCAATATCAGTGCATTATTTTTGTTTATACGGTTAAGTGTGAAAAGGGAAACACCATCACTGACCTTGGCCTTTTGATATCAAAACCTTTCTTTTTTGAAATGGCTCTTTTCTTTCTGTTTTCACTGTTGGTTGTTATTTTGTTGTAAAACATTTGGGCTGTTTTAAAGGGCTATACAAATAAATCTTGCTTGATTGATCTAGGCTATAACTTTATGCCTTTGGGAGATCATTTCATCTTCCACCTGACAGAAATTTTGACCAGAGGTGCCCAAACTTTTGCATGATGCCACTGTTTGTTTACACCCATATATTCTCCACAAATAGTTATAATAACCCATGCAGCTCTGGTCTCCGCGACTCACCAGGACCAGCTCTCCCTCCAGCTCCTCCCGGTCCTCGGGGCTCCTGCTGCCCCCGCTGGACTCCACCACTTCCCCCTGGAGCACAGCGGCGCTGACATCGGGCGGCTGCTCCAGGAAAACCTCCACCAGAGCGACCTGCTCCGCCGCAGACGCCGCCGCCGCCGCCGCCAGCAGCAGCTGCCCGCCGGGCCACCGCAGCAGCAGCAGCAGCAGCAGCACCGGCACCGTGACCCGGACTCCGCTCCAGAACCGAGCCGCGGCCATGCTCCGATCCAGCGACGGCCGAGAGGAAGCACAGCTCCAAACTGTTAACAGACACACAAACCCCGATCAGCTGTCAGCCATCATTTGTTTGGGAGAAGCTGCTGGCGTTTTCACACAGACCCCGACGAAGAATGTAAACAAGCGGAGTCAGCTTCCGGTTCAGACCGGAAGTACACGGAGGATTAGTATCTTGTGCACAAAGAGTGATTGATTCAAGCGATGTTTAGATTTTCTGTAAGTTAGTTTTGGGCTGAAATAGAATAAGAATTATATTAAAGCTGTCGAATTTATCATAGCAGATTAAACTCAATAAACCGTAGTTAGTAACCAGAAGGTACCGGAAACCCTTGCTGGGGCCTGTGTCAAACTCAGAACAAACACTTCAGAAGGAAAAATAAATACATAAAATAAAATAAAATAAAATAAAATAAAATAAAATAAAATAAAATAAAATAAAATAAAAAGCAATAAAAAACAGATCAATACATTAGAAAAACTACTCCAAAATTCAAAGGAATATTTGCTACCACAAACAGCCAGATGTTGGCCAGTCAACAATGATGTGGCTAAGCTTCAAGCTAACAGCAATAGAATAGAATAGACATAACTTGATTGTGTATGCAAAGTCAGAAAATTGTCTTTCGCTTGCATAAAAACGCATTTACAAAAAAAGATAACATTTTGTAACGTCAACCTGCAGCAACCCATTAAATTTACATAATAGGCCTAGTTTTGGCTACATAAAAAGTCAATCGGTTAGCTAGCTGTTCCTATGTTAGCAGAGAGAATAAACAGAAGAATACAAAGAAACAATGAATGAAAAGATGAAAATTATTTTAAAATCAATAATTCATAGATATGGGTGTCACTTTCTGTAGCCTATTTCTGATTTCTGAACACCTGCTGCTCTTGGATTCACGCAGCTCATCATGAGGCAGCAGAGCAATTCTCTTACTGAGGTCAGAGGTCTGGAGCACACAGTCTTGAACAGAAAAGAAAAGCTTCAGTGGACACAGGTTTGTCAAAACTGGACAGGCTGGTCCGGCGGATCTGAATCCGGATTTGAATCTGGCACCAACAGCATGAACTTGTTTTGTGTCAACAGTCCAGGCTGGTGGTGTCATGCTGTGTGGGCAAAGTTTTTTTCCTAAAAAAAAAGAAAGAAAAAGTGATCATTAATTTTACAGAATGCCGACTATAAACTCTTTATTTAAACACAGAACATTAGCTCAGTCATAAGGCTGACCAACAACAACAACAACAACAACAACAACAACAAAACACAAAAATAAAATGAAGATAAAGGGGTTTAGGTTAAAAGTTGCTATGCACAGGTTATTTATTTGTTTCAGACATTGTTGTAATAAGGAGAGTTTTTAAGAGCAAGAAGTTTCGCATTTGTGTATGTTAAATGTATCATTGCATACAATACAATTTGCTTCACTACCAAGTTTTATACCATCAAAGAAGAATGTAGCGTTTTGAGAGACTTCCGTCCACTACTTCCTGGTTCGTTTTAAAGCCACGACGCAGACCCAAAATAACCGCTGCTACAACTACAGCTGGACAGCTTTATTAAAACCAACAGACATTTGTGTCGCGAGTGGTGAATAATATCCACTGTCATAGTCAGATATTTACAATAAACGGGCTTTTAAATGTGGAAACTCGCACCTGTTCGTCTTTGCACTTGCACTGCGGCAGCGTCATAGCGTCTAGGACTCACTACTGAAATAGTACTAGAAATGTGTAGGAGTATTACTAGTGTTCAATATTATTGAAAGGGGCTGATGAGTCACTCAGTCGCTGAATTAAATTACAACAGGCTTTTAATCACTGTTGTTTGTGCGCATGCGCGGGATTTACGGATTCTTGACAACGAAGATCGTCTATTCTTTAGAATAGAAGCCACTCGGTTGTTCAAATAAAAACGTGACCAACGTAACGTGAAGTAAGAATATCTTCTCAGATTTCATGCTGCTTATGTATTTACAGCGAATTTTATATAAATATCCCCAATGTCTCATTCAATAAGAGTTTCTCATCGCTTCTTTTTCTCTTTGTAGGTTCACCGTTTTTCCTCTCCGAGTGGTACGTCACACTCTTCTTCCTATCTTTGGCCGAGTCAGCCGGTTGGACCAGTGGATGGATCTCACAGGCGGCGCGACACCCGTGTTTACATTTTTTTTTCTCTCTCCACCTGCAGCGGGCAGGCAGGCAGCGGACACCGGGGGAGAGCAGGACACTGAAGCCGTGCATGAGCATCATCATCACGGGAGGAAGAGGTGACTAATACAGGAATCGGTTAACGGAGACAGTGACGGTGACGGTGACGCTGCTGTTAATCTGACTTTGAAGGAGCTCTGCGTTTTTTTTAATTCTTCTTTCTTTTCATCTTTATTATCAGGTCGCCGACATGAGCGGAAGAGTAGGAGACCTCAGTCCTAAACAGGCTGAAGCACTAGAGCAGGTAAGTTTTATAATAACATACTATTAATAATAATAGGCCTAATGATGGTAGCCTAATATTATTCACTATTATATTATTATCGGTAGTAGGCTAGTAATAATAATAATAATGTCAGTTAATAACGGAGTGCTGTGTGCCTTATCGCTCTGGACAGTTTCCTTTTATCACATGTGGTTTATAACAGCGATGCTCCAGTATAATGTGCGCGCGGGGTGTAGCTCTGATAATAAGATAGTGATAACGTCACTATACAATCTGTTCACTACACTTCCCTTTTTTTTTTAAAGCTACATAATACATCCAGCGATTTGAGCAAGTGTATATTGTTAGATTATTGGCTTGATAAATGATATCACTGATTGAACAATTTTAGCTGATTACTCTTTCTGTTGATTGGTGAAGTGATTACACAATAAGATCTCGATTATCTCTTATATTCTAATAATTAAGATGCTGGCAGCACAGATGTCGACCAAAACTACACATTCATTCATAATTTCTTTGCATTATTTCCTATCTTAGGTCTGTGAGGTAATTATAAAAACAGTTTGTTTCTCTATCAGTGTAGTATTCTTCTGTTGACTAATAGGATCCGTTCATCCTGCTCTCTGACACCTGTTCCTCTTCCCAGCAGTCAAACAGTTTTATATTGCTTTATTTTAGTTTTGAACACATATTTGCTGCTCTGATAAAGTAACAGTATTTATGGGTCGAGGGGAAGTTCATTCATTTAAACAAGTTAAATAACACTATGACCACAACTGACCTTTCAGTTTCAGCCCTGCACTCTTGGTTCCTCTTATGGGGAGTCAAAAGGTTTAATATGCAATGATATATCATCTATGCAGCCGTTCAGATTTATATATCTGCAGGTTTTATGACAAACAAACCATGTACATCAACTTACTTTTGGTTAAATTGTTCATATTTTTCACTAGTTATTGAAGTTTTATGAGTAAAATCCTTCAGCAGTGACCGCCGGCGAAGTATTTTGCATCCAAATTTCTTGCATTCTGTCCATGCAAGAAAAACGTTGGCAGACCGACTCCGTTTCACATCGACAATTCAGTGTGTAAAATAAATCGGTCACACAGTCACAAGTTAGTTATAGAACCAGACTCGATGAAAACATCCACAGTGAAAATAAACAGAGGAAACTTCAGAGTCTTTTTTTTTAACCTCCAGGGCTCATTATTTGATAACTGTGAAGATTTCCATGAACTCTCTTTCAAGTTATGAAATCCTCTTTTACAGAACATGTCAATCAAACGTCTCTTTCTTCCCTTCTTCTTCTTCTTCCTCCTCTTTCTTCGTTTTAAGTTTCGAGAGAGGATACAAGACATTCTTCCTCAACTTCCTGCGCAGCATGACCACTTCCTGTTACGATGGCTCAGAGGTCAGTTAACAAACATCACCACGACTACTACTAACAACAACAACAACAGCAAGAAACACAAGCGTCACCTGCTCCTCCCTCCCTGCACTCCACCTTAATCTGCTTTGTCCTACATTTTATTTCACCTGTTATCGTTCTTCTCACACATCCACAATGAAAAACCTTCAGTGCAGGCGTAACTTCATGTGTGTAAAGCAGAAGCTGCAGTGGTTTATCACATGAACCTGATGCAACACGACATGGAAAAAAAAGTCTCTTTGCAGCTGTTGGGAAACTTGCCTGGTATTTCTCTGCAAAACACGACGATTGAAGCTCAAACCACAACTGAAAAACTCAAATCTGATCCTTTTTTGTTGTTGTTGTTGTCGCAGCCAAATCGAGCTAAATTTGTCCGATTTTCCTCAGTTAGGTAAAGGCCGAGGCTGAGGTTGTGCAATTAGCTGGGAGGCAGTGATTAAAGGGAGGCCAGCACTGTGTGTATCAAGCTAATCCAGGGATAATCGCATTAAAGGTGCACTACGATGGACGATGGCAGGCAGCCCGTCTACCAGGAGACGTTCAGCCGCCGCCGGCGCCGCCACTGCCACCGTGTTTCTGTTTCTTACACTCTCTCCCTGGGCTCAAGTTCCCTGGATTTCTAATAAATAACAGTGTTTCATAATGAAGAACCCAGTGAGGGGGGAGTATTGTTCGCTGTAATTAGGCGTCACTGGACGACCGCGGCCTGTTGTGAAAGTTGACGTCACGGCTCTGAACGCGGACAGTGAGGGCCTGTTTGTTTGCACGCTCTGATTGAGTCGAGTTATGAATGTAAAGATGGGAGAGGGAACGAGGCCCATTCATTGATTTATAAGAGCCTGAGGCGGTGGAGCGCCAGCAATCGACCTTATAATGATCTGGATCGAATCAAACTGTGGAGTTTTCCTTCTGCATCATCTATACACATCCATTTGTGTTTCTTAATTTGAGGCTCTTTACATCAATGTGAGATGAACAGTGTTGCACTTTTTATAACCAAGAAAGAAGGGGAATAATTGGGGAAGTTGCATATAAGTTCTTTCCAGTGAGAAAAACTTCCCGTTTCCCACCGTGTTGTTCCAACAACACTGGCCACAGAAGAAAAGGCTGAGGTGCGTTCAAAACAACTGATATTAGTTTGTGTCAGTGGCTTCATCACATTTTTGTGGATGGTCTCGTCCACACAAGGAGAGGCATTTAAGGAAAGTGCACACACATCCAAAAAAATCAACAGGTGCAGGACAACAATGTAGAAAAAGGAGAAAAGATGTCACTGTTGTTGCTCCCCAAATTTAATATAGATACAATGATGATAATATAAAAATGCTTTTTTAAAAAGCAATAATTATCCAATAATGAGCCAGTTCCCTTGGCTGAAAGCCTGATGACAGTGAGGTTATATTGATGTGCCTGTGAGCAGATGAGAAAAACAACAACAACAACAACTTCTATGAGCTGATGCTGCCTGAAATTGAAACAGTTTCACCTTTGTGAAGTTATTATTTAAAGTATACATTCATCATCTGAGGGTTGAAAAGGTTTGAATCAGTCGGTCAAGTTACAGCTGGAGCTGCAGCGTGTCGGACACTGACTCGGGGCGTCATGGTTGTGTCATTAACTGTTATCAGTTATAAGTTCTTGTACCAGCCACGAGCTTCATCATAAACCTTTATCACAGCTCCAGATAACATTGTATGAATCAGCAGGAGGCCCATTCATCCTGTCATCTCTTTCTCTCTCTGGGGTTATTGAGTATATATTTGTGGTGGTGACATTGTGTTAAACTGCAAAAACTGAAAATCTTACCAAGAATATTTGTGTTATTTTTAGTCAAAATGTCTCATTTCTAGTCAAAACAATCTCATTGTACTTAAAATAAGACTCATTTTCATGAAAAACTTTATTATCTAAAAACAAGTTCATTTTTAGGTGATGAGTCTTATTTTAAGTAGAAAGAGATTAGTTTTGACAAGAAATAAGACAAATATTCTTGGAAAGATTTTGAATTTTTGCGGTGTAACTCACGGTAATGAACATGACTGAAGGGTTCAAAGCAGAGCAGAAAAGAAACAATAACACTTATTACAGTACTACCGACTGACCCAAAATAACCCACAGTCTCCTGCCAGATCCCACTCTGAGCTTTTGTAATTGTGGGTCACTGAGTGTTGCGTTCAAGTTGCCAGACTGGAGCATTAGCTGCAGTCTAATCCACGGCTGGAGTAGGCTAAGTTAGTTGTAAGTCTCAGTCACTTCACAGCAACAGCGCCGTTGTGCTTTTCCACTGGACAGTCAGAGTCAGCTGCAGAGCCATAATCACCTTACACAGAGCATTAGACAGTGTCCACTCTGTTCTGGATCAATCACGTCAACTCGGGGGGGTTTAACGCTGTCAGAGAGGAGGAAGGAACGTTTTACACATTTAGGGGATGAAATGAAAGATCTGGCAACTTACAGTGGTTCAGGTGCACGTCACATGGGTCCTGGTTCAGCTCCAACCTTTACTCCACTTTACCTGTCGAATAAAGACAGAAAATTACACACTATGAAGCATTATTAGATACTTAATTCATAATTTATTAAGATTATATCCCTCATTGATTTCTATTTCTATGTAATTAACTCTGGATTAATAGGCTAATTTACACTCACTGACCATTACAGTCATTTATAAATGATCTTATGAACCATAACAACTCCTAAATAACTTATTTATAATTGATATAATACTCATTTAAGTATTAAAATACTATGACTAAACACATAGCCTATAGATTATAAACATTTATAACTGTGTTTATACATGACTCACTAATTAGTACTGTCAATGTGGGAAGAATATTAAATATGATTAATAACTGATGCTTCAAAGTGTGTTTTTTATTCTTTCCTGAAAGTTTGTCCTCAGTGTCATTTGTGGATAAATGAGGTTTCTGTAGTTAAAACTTGTTTCATGTACTAATCATGTGGATCGCCTTTGTTTTCTCTTTTTCAGCCAGAAACTTCAATGTGCAGAAGTCGGAGGCCATGCTGCGAAAGGTAACAGTCCTAGTCTGATTTTTAACATTTGTATAGTCTAATTTAAAGGGATACACCAACATTTTTTTTCGTGTCTTGCCTCACTCCAGAGTCCATGACCAGCAGATAGGCACCATCCTTTCGACTGTGCGTGCAGTAACGAGGGAGGTAGAGCCGTATCGCCCGTAATTAGCTTAGCTCAAATGCTGGAAGTGTATGGGTAGCGTTAGCCTGCCTCCTACCTGAGCTAAGCAGTCAGAAGCTGGTTTCATTTTAGCTCTAAACTCTGTAAATATATCACTTTATCAACATAAACATTTTTAGGCGAGAAAACCGTTTAGATCAGCTGTGTGTCGTTAATTTGTCTAAATACCAGCTGTTTATAATTTTGTTCGGACGAATTTGGCGCTACTCAAGCTAGCTGTTGTGACCAACGCACTACCCGGTTACTTTCACAGAATAAAACACCTGTTGCCCTTTACATACAGAAAACCACGACAATAGAATCTATGCTTTTACTTTGAAACAGGAAGCTCGATGTAGCTAGCTTGAACCAAAATAAATCGTCTTAGCTTGAACCCTCCGTTTTGACCGATCTCGTCCCATTACTGGCATTTGACCACTCAAGATGCCTTACCGGAGAGTTAATCAGCTCTGAGACAAAGATCGGTCCGTTTAAAGTTGCTGAAGAGTTTCTCTGATGACTTTAGGTGGAGGCAGGCTAACACTACCCGTTTGAGCTAAGCTAATTACAGGTGTTACTGCACGCACAGTCGAAAGGATGGTGTCTATCTGCTGGTCATGGACTCAGGAGTGAGGCAAGATATGTAAAAAAATAAATAAATAAAAAAAATTGGCGTATCCCTTTAAATGCAGTGAAAACCATGGATGTGGAGGTAAAACCATAATGACTCCTCTTTCAGTGACCACCCTATAACGTTCAGTCTATATCAGCTGCAGGAGTGGCTGCACTAACGTTTCACTGTGGATGAACTGAGTCATCGCAGCAGCCTGAGGAGATAACAACGTATAGATAAAAGAGCTTCAGTGATACTTGAGATGACACGACAGGATTTACAGCAGTGGCCTAACTTAAAGCTGCAGGACTGATTTTTGTCTGGAGGAGGAAACAACACTGATCAAATATTTATGTCAGAATCAGATTACTGTGATTTGTTCATTTGTCTGACGTTTCAGAATAAAAATATAAACCTAGTATTTTAACAACAACAAAAATACCCACTTGTATCCAGCAACAAGCCAAATTTTGTGGTAAATGCTAGAATTAGTGCTGGACAGTTGAGACAGAAACACTGTTGTGTTTCTAAACTGGCATTAGCCTACTTGTTAGTCAAAGTACGGAGGCCCTGAGGGTTCAATTTAATACATTGATGTAAAATACATGTAAAAATTCTAAATTGCTGCTCGTGATTGTGAAGACGGTTAGTTTGCATGTGTTTTCTGTTTTATTAACTGAGCTGCTTCTCAGTTTGATATACAGTAGAGACAGGACAAAAGAGACACACAGGACAGTAGATACAGGGCAATAGATGTGGGATCAGATCAACTATTTTTCAGATCCATTTTTGAATCTACTAATGAGGCTGAAAAACAAAAACATATTAATTGGACTGAGACTGTGTGTGTGTCTGTGTGTGTGTACAGTTGCGTGTGTGCGTGTCTGTGTGTACACAGTGGTACACACTGATCCCCTTCCTGCTGACTGAGCAGGTTTCATCTTCCTGCTCCTGTCTAAAACCTCCTAAGCCACTTAATTCACTACCTTGTGCTTGGGCGGATCCGCTGCTCCACACGCTCCGGTCACCATGATCTCACCGATCCTTTCATTAAAGGACAATTTCAGTCAAATTCTTGGAGCTGTGTTTCCTAACATTTTTGGTCTAAAAGAAGGAATCTGAAGATTTTCAGATAATTTTTATAATAATTGCTCCTCTTTTGTGGTATCGTTGGCCGAGGATGTTGTTATGATGCCATGTGAAGCCCTTTGAGACAAACTGTTTGGAAAAACGGGTTATACAAATAAAATTGCCTTGCCTTGACCTGCAGCTTCTGTCTCTGTCTTCCAGCACTTGGAGTTCAGGAAACAGATGAAAGTAGACACAATCATCACAGACTGGCGTCCACCAGAGGTAAACAAAGACGTAAACACATGAATCCTCCCTCTTCACACACACACAAAAAAAGAAGCCTACAGTTTTAAAGATGGCGGCTGTGTGCAGGTGATAGAGAAGTACCTGTCAGGAGGGATGTGCGGCCACGACCTCGAGGGCAGCCCCATCTGGTACGACGTGATCGGACCGGTGGATCCTAAAGGCCTCTTCCTGTCCGCCTCCAAACAAGACTTCATCAAGTCCAAGATCAGAGACTGTGAGATGCTGCAGAAGGAGTGTAACCTGCAGTCTCAGAGGGTGAGAGCAACAAACACACACTAACACACACAGACAGTCTATTTTAGATTGCATTTTAAAGTTATAAACATATTAAACATCTGTATGTGTGTGTATGTTCTCCTCCAGCTCGGCAGGAACGTGGAGTCGATCACGATGATCTACGACGTTGAAGGTCTCGGTCTGAAACACTTATGGAAGCCTGCTATAGAAACATATGGAGAGGTACAGACACACATACACACACGTTTATACAGTGTAGTGTTGACAAACTATAAGACAAAAAGCAGATTAATGAGTCGATTCGTGTCTTCGTCACCAGATCCTCCAGATGTTTGAAGACAACTACCCAGAGGGTTTGAAGAGACTGTTTGTTATTAAAGGTAAATTCTCTTTCTTCCTTTTATTTATTTATGTTATTTACTCTTCCTTTTATCCGTTTATCAAGTTTTACCTCTATTCTATTGCACTGATTCAATGTTAATTTTGATTAATGTACTAATACCTCCTTACTGTGGAGTCTCTGTTGAGGGTTCTTGTGTTGCCTGGGTTCTCCCGTGGATGAGAGAAAAATATAGATTTTACTGATGTATTAGTGAAAAAAGTTTTTTTTTAAATTAAAATAAAGCTGTATAAATAAGAATGACGCTCTCAAATCACCCACAAAACCACATTATGATCCACCACATGGTCAGAAAACTGTGTACCTCTTCTACGTATAGTGGTTCTCTGTAAAGTGTCTCTGTAATCCATAGTCCACTAACACACTGTGCGTTTATAACAGTCACACATAAACAAATATAACTGAAACACCAATAGTATAAACACAAGCAAATATGAAAATGTAAATAATAAAGAATAATTTGACTGCCAGTTCAGTCTGATCCTAACAGCGCTTGTAATTAAAAGGAATGATGATTGTTATGATCAATTTTACCTCCATACGTGTGCGTTTCATTGAACTTTGATCCGTGTTTACTTTTATTCTGGCACTTTTGACGCTGGTTCACACTTGGTTTAACACCTTTTAATTTTTGACACGTGCAGCTCCCAAACTGTTTCCTGTGGCCTACAACCTCGTCAAACACTTCCTGAGCGAGAACACGAGACAGAAGATCTACATCCTCGGGGGTGAGACAGTGACACGCTGCTGCTGCATCTTGTCTTATATTATTATATTTATATTTCTTCTCTCAATAACACTGAACTCACATGAATATGAATGTGTTTGTTGCTGCAACAGCGAACTGGCAGGAGGTTTTACTGAAGCACATCGACCCCGAGGAGCTGCCGGTGATTTACGGAGGCAAACTGACAGATCCTGACGGAGATCCTCGCTGTCGCACCAAGGTGAGTCAGCGACTCAGCGGAGACTCTGTCTGTTTGGTGAGACGAGGGCTGACGGGTCGGAGGAGACTCGTATCCATCACTGAGATGCGTTCGCTCACTGATGAGGATCTGATACAGTGTGAGACTTGAGAGAGTTTATTTATAAAGTGAGAAATACAGCTGCATTTTACAGGTGGTTTAATGCTAAAGCAAAACTCAAATAAATGAAATATTTTTAAAGGTGACTTTTCCAAAATCCAGTTGTTAATTCTCTATACTTACCTGATAAAGCCACAGTTTAATGGACCACAATGGTTATAAACAAGGATTGTTTTCAGTTTTTTATCATGATAAAGCAAATTTTAGAGCGAAGTAACTGAAATAAATCAAATTAACATCAGGTTAGAAGTGACAAAACATCAAAACATTGTGCATTTAAAACAAAAACCAGTGATTTAATAACAGTTTTCTTGGAAACAATCAAAATCAAAACTATTAAAATCCCATCAGCTTCAGCTCTATGTTTTGCCAAAAAGCAAATGTTAGTAGCTAATATTATAAACTAAAATAGTGAACATGCTGAATGTTACATCTACTTGGCATCAGCGTTTTAGCATTTAGCTCAAAGCACTAACCTCACAGAGCTGCTAGCTGCGACCATTAATCTAGTTTAATTCTGCAATTTAAAAACTTTTTTTAAAAATGTTTTATCATCATCAATATAATGCAACACATATCACACGGGGTGTCCAACACATTTTAGTTCAGGGGCCACAAACAGCATAATTGGATCTCAAATCGACCGGACCAGTGAAATAATAGCATGATTAGCTATAAATAAAAAGAACTTTTCCATTTGTATTATATATTTCTTGATAACAATAAATGTGCCATTTCACCAATATTATGCCTTTTCTGCCTTTGGACCGCACGTTTGACACTCCTGCTTTAGAGTTAATGTTGCTTTACAGGCGTTTGCTCTGAATGACTTGAGTATGACTTTATCAGACAGAAGCATCCTGCTCTGGATACACGTCTGGTCCGAACCTCATCAGCCCTCTTACAGAGTTTAACAATGACTGAAACTATGATCTAGTTCTACAACAGCAAACTCGCCCTGTAGCTGTAGTTAAGTTTCCCCCTTTTCCTGGCTTCAGACTTGCAGCTTCCAGCTTTGCTTCATCATGACGCACATGTCACGTTGCACCTGAGATGTTGCGGTGGCTCCACATTTGATTTGCAAACTTTTTTTTTTGTGTGAGTTTGCATCCCACCAGTTTTTCCTGTCTCACACACTGTCAACAGCCTCCCATTAGATAAACAAAGTGGACGCGTGGTCGGGGGCTGTTTTCTGTTCTGTCACACACTGGCTCATAAAACGTTAGCGCTCCGAGCTCTATGCTATCCTGTTGCACAGCGGGTCAATGACAAAAGAGGAGGACAGCTCTGGAACAAATCAATACAGCTGCACTCGGCCTCTCTCTGCTGCACCAGACTAGAGCCAGGAGGAAGTGATGCTTAAAGGGACACATCGTCGGTTTTCTAGGCGAGCAGATTGTGTGTTGTTGTTGTGTGTGAAATGAATTATAAAACAGGTGATGACAGACGTTAACGCGCTGTAGAGCTACTGACGCTGTGCTTAGACAACAAGAGGCCTCAGCGCCAGAGAAGCTGTCACAGCCGCTGCTTGGTTTAGCGCCGCGCTCGTAGATAATAAACCCCCCCTAGACGAGGAAACTGACCTGTGTCTGTCACTGTTTCTGTAGATTAATAATTGGGCCCAGGACTGATGAGCAGCAGCAACGAGAGAAATTCATATTCGTCCGCGCATTCAGGATTCAAGACAGTTGTGAGGCACAGTAGCCTACTCAAAGTGTTTTCTTTTTTTCTACCTTTTTTTTGTTTTGTTTGTTTTTTAATCTTTTGTTTTTAGTTAGCTAGCTGTGTGTCCTTCACATTGTACTGTATTGTTTTGGTTAGGACGTAGGAACTAAGGTTTGTCGTTCTTGTGGAGAGTTTTGAGGAGGAGCTTGATGCCACTCTGTACAGGAAACATGAAGCTAAAACCAGGAGACACATGAATCCCTCCGTAAAACCACAATTACCTTTGTTACACTTGGCACTTATTAAACAGACAGGATTCAACGAGTTCATTATTATCTTCAGAGGAGCTAGTGGGCAAATTTGGTTGAGCTATAGCTAACGTTCCCAGTCTCAATGCTAAGCTACGCTAACCTGCTGTTGATCAATCTTCTCAGCTAACTCTCAGAAACTGATGGTGTGCTCCAGTTGTCGGCTACTGCACGGAAAAGTCTGAATTTCTGAGCTCTGCGTTGTAATCTTAACCTTGAACGCAGCCTGAAGTTGGATCTCTGATTTGGAAAGTCGGATGAATCCCACTAGCCCTGACATTAGAATTCAAGATGGCTGCCATGAATTCCCGCCAAAAATTGTGAACGCTGAAATTTTGCTGTTCTCATAATTAATTCACGTTAAAGTGTTACTGTTCATAGTATACTGTTCAGTTTTTACTACTGGACATTTTCCTACACTTTTGATTTAAAAAAAACATCTAGGCTATAGTGTTGTTATCAAAATAGTAGCCTAATAAACAGTTGCTAACAGCTAATATGCTGCTTGTGTTATCTTTTTATTGTAAGTTTGTACGGCTTTTTAAAAACATTATAAATGTTTTGCATTGAAATCCAAAGTTAAAAAGTATTAAATTTAATTTCGTTATATTAATGGGTCATTTTTCTGACTTCCATGCTAAATTCTTTTTTTTTTTTTTTTAGATTAAAAAAAAAAAAAAGGCTTTCATGTTCGCATGTATAGAGCCACGATACATACTAAAAGTACTAATAAAATAAAAAATAGAGACAAAATTTTAAAAAGACATAATTAAGGTTATGTTAGACCATAAAGACACATTTACAAAATGTCATTCAGACAATAAATTCAGGTGCTAAATTTAGAGGGGACTTTCGTTCTGAGCTCTGACTTCTGACTTCCAACGTCAATGGAGCGCACCATGTTTCACTAAGTATTGCTTCTTATTCCAACTTGAACCTGAGGAAAACTTGCAGGTAGAAACATTTTTTGGGGACGTTCTTCATGTTGTGTCTGGTTTAAACTGCAGTGACCTGTGCAGCAGGACTTTAAGGCCTTATGTATGTTTTTATATATGAGGCCTCACACTTTTACTCTATAATCAATGTAAAGAGTCAGAAATCAGCAGCTGCCTGATGAAGCGTTGCTCTCTAACGGAACATTTTAGTTTGATCAATGTCTTTTCTTTTCTTTTAGTAATGCCTTCCTCCTTTGATCTTTTCCTTCTGTTGGCGTCTGTTTCCAAATAACGGCTCCTATGAGGCTGAAGAGACTTTTGCAATATATTTCTTTTAGAGAAGTGGTTTCAGAAGAATTTGACTTCCCTTATGATGACAACAACAACAACAATATTGATGCATGTGTGGAAACTTTCAGAGGTTGTCGGATCCAGAGATGTTGAGAGTTGTGTTAGTGTAAACTCTGTGATATAGGTTTGACTCTCTGTTAATAAACACACGAGTGGAAAAGAGTTGTTTATTTGTTGTTGTACGTTTAACTGTGAAAATTGAGAAGTGTTCACAAATCACAGTAAGTGAATCTTTCTTTCTCTCTCTCCCCTTCCTCCTTTCCTTTCCTTTCCTCAGTCACACATTTCATATTGTGAGTGAAGTCTGTGTTTTGACTCTCTCTTTGTCTCTGTTGAAGATCAATCACGTCGGCCCGGTTCCCACCTCCTACTACGTGCGCGACCATGTGAGGGTCGAGTATGAGCAGTGTATGACCGTCAGCCGAGGATCCTCACAGCAGCTCGACTATGAGATCTTGTTCCCGGGCTGTGTGCTCAGGTCAGAGGTCAAACCTGCTCCTTTATCAACTGATTTTTGGGTTTTTATGTTGTTTTATGTCTTTGACTGACTGATTCTTTCATTTTCTGAAGCATTGAACTCTTTATTGTAAATATAAAAGCAAACGGAGAGGCCTAAGAAACATTTAGAGCTTCACTTTAATCCAAAAACCAACAAATCTTACAGTAAAAATAAGACCAGAAAATGTTGACATAATGGATTTATTATAAAGATTAATAAAATCTAATCTCATTCAGACATAGTCGGTGAAATAATGTAAATTTGTCTTGAAGCAGCAATATCACATCCTTTGTTGTTTTAATGTCACATCTGGATCAGCGCTGTGTATTTGCACGAATCTAGAGATAGACAGGGATGACAATTTGATATATTGGGGATCCTGTGATTGTGATTTTTTTTTCCTCTGAGAAGTCTATTTTTTAGAAAAACTCAACAAAACACTGTTTATTTTTATGGGTCCAGACTCAGATCAGTTTCACCTGGATGTGTTTCTCACAGCTGCTTTAACATCTACTAATAGTTAACACAGTGCAGTCTGGACAAAGGTCCGGGCTCAAAAGTAACAAAGCTACTGTCACCATGTAAACTATTAACTCGTTTTCTGACGCTCTTAAAGGGATAGTTCACCCAAAATTAAAATTTTACTCATTATCTCCTCACCCTCATGTCGACTAAGAGCTGGGAGAATTTTCAAAGTCCTCCGCTACAAACAAGCTTAAAATATAGACTTACTTAATTTTTTTCCGGAACAATTTCTCATGTCGGG
This sequence comes from Decapterus maruadsi, assembly GCA_030347415.2. NCBI lineage: Eukaryota > Metazoa > Chordata > Actinopteri > Carangiformes > Carangidae > Decapterus > Decapterus maruadsi. The sequence goes on along the minus strand of CM064895.1, from coordinate 27,050,221 downwards.
GCTTCAATACAAGAGGGACATTACAGACGAGCAGTATGGAGGTATTTGGATGTTTTTTGGTGTGTCTTTTTGGACGAAGAAAAGTGGTGTCCATTCACAACCATTATATGGACATATACTGCTGTTTTGGGTGAACTACCCCTTTAATCTGGATCAGTGAGTTTATGGACCTGTCATTGTTTCTTCTTCTCTATCAACAGGTGGCAGTTTTCCACAGAGAGCGCCGACATCGGCTTCGGGGTGTTTCTGAAGGCGAAGAAGGGCGAGTGGATGAAAGCTGCTCAGATGCAGGAAGTCGTGCCGAGCCAACGCTACAACGCACACTTGGTGCCCGAGGACGGGTCTCTGACCTGCGAACGGCCCGGAGTCTGTGAGTGACCGTCTGTCTCTGTGCTGTAAACACCGTCTGTCGCAGCCTGACGTGTCACAACAGACTGACGTCGTCCTCGCTCTTCTGTTTTCGTCCTCTGCAGACGTGTTGAGGTTCGACAACACCTACAGCATCTTCCAGGCCAAGAGGATCAGCTTCACGGTGGAGGTGCTTGCACTGAGCCGCCGCAGACTGGAAGAGCAAGTCGGCGCAAACCGAGGGCCAACAGCCGACAGCCGGCAGCCAATCGTGAGCGAGCGATGATGAAGCCGACACAAAACAACACAAAACAACACAACACATGTTGTTTAGCTGCGAGTAAGCACAGCCTGAGATACTTGATCTGAACAGGAACCACCACATGCTGCCAATAAACACAAATAACCAGAATTATATGTCTAAATGACTGATGGCGTCAAACAGGAAACATCTGCTGCAGGAGGAACATAGAGTTTATCAGTGTTTTACTCACCTTCACAATGGGCACATCTGTCCAGCTGCTGATAACCCTCCTACAAAGTAAAGGAATGAGAAGCAGGTGAGCCAACTGTTCATCAGCAGACATAATCAGAGAGTGAACCAGTGTCGTTGTTGGGGGCTTATTAAAGGGATAGTTCACCCAAAATTGAAATTTCGGTTTGTAACGGTTGCAAATGGATACCAACTGTCTTGGTAACAAAAAGACACATCAAAAAACATCCAAATACCTCCATGCTGCTCGTATGTAATGTCCGTCTTGTATTGAACTCCCGAAATTGTTCCGAACAAAATTAAATAAGTCTGTATGTCAAGCTTGTTTTGTAGCGGAAGCTTCTCGAAGCTCCTCACAAAAAACGGGCTATAAAAATAAAATTGCCTTGCCTAGATAATGAGTGAAATTTCAATTTTGGGTGAACTATCCCTTTAACGTTTCTGCTAAATTAAATTTAAGTTTTTATCCAGATTAACGGCCACTGACTGAATCATGTCAGTAAATAAAACAATCATATTCAGGATTATTGATCCTCAGGAGGTAGATACATCTGCTCTAAGAATAGAGTTATATAAAGTAAAGTTAAGAGATAAATATAAACATATAGATAAATATATAAATGAGAGATGAGTAGAAAAAGTATGTCCTCATAGGAAAATAGAATATAAAACTATAGCATCAAGACTGTATTGTAATATTATTTGCACAAGTAAATAAATAAGATATAATAATAGTAAATATAATAGTATAGCCTAGTATGCAGCGGTTTTAACCGTCTGTGTACAAAGGAAAATATTCTCTATAGATTATTTTCTGTTTTTGACAGAGGATACATGTATTTATTCTCTAATTTCTAATTTATTTCCAAAAAACAATGAGTTAAATAATATATCAATATCAAAACTATTTCAAATGCAGTGTTATTTTCTCTCCCAGTCATTAGCAGTGAGCGTGAATGAGGAAACTGAATGATTTCTCTCACCAGACAGTTACTGAATGTAGATTGATGCAGACTGATTGATTGATTGATTTCACAATGTACTGGGAGGTTTTTTTCTTTTCTTTTCTTTTTTTTTTTTTTTTTACTCCAACAACTCAGAAAGAAATGATGAAATAAAACATCCACTCTTAAAGAGCAGATTGCAGGTTAGACCCCCCTTTAAACCAATGCTTAGAAAAATAATGTAGGAACAAGTTCTTGTCAAAATTATATCTATAAATACACTATTTAGGTTTTTGGAGCCGTTTTTGTGAGCAAATTTCATTTCCGCATCGAAAAACGCTTGACCGGAAGTGACGTAGGCAGAGGGAGACCGGGCGATTTGAACAATAGGAAAATAATGGATTCTGGTGCTGGTTCTGACCCCGAGAAAACTTTAAACGTGTATAATTACAAACATGACAGACCACAACCGTATAACTACGAGTCCATTGTGCACATTAGAGAGCAGAGAGAGACCTGGGGGCGGATTACGGATGCAGAGGAGGGAGAAACTGAGCTGTGGTGTCAGGACGGTCAGTGGAGAGTGGGTCAGACCGGTGATTAGAATGCCGAGCACAAAACAACAACAAAACAACACAAAATGAAAAAACAAAACATGTTGTTAATAGCTGGAGCTCCTACCAATGACAGAAACTAAAGCCTGAGATACTTGATCTGAACAGGAACCACCACATGCTGCCAATAAACACAAATAGGGCAGAATTTGAGATAAACTCTGTCCTGAATACACCTACGGTATTACTGCACTAAATGACTGATCTCCAGGCCAGCAAACAGGAAAACATCTGCTCTAGGATGAACATAAAAAAATTTACTGTGTTTATTACTTATGATGGTGGTGTAAATGGTGCACATCTGTCCATTCCTAATAATTCCCTCTGTAATCAAGGCCAGTAAAGGGAACTAGTCAATATAATGAGCCAACTAATTCATCAGCAAGACATAATTTAGTACACAAGTGAACACAACATTTTGCAACAGCTTATCTAAAGGATAAAAATAAAGGAATACTACCATTCACAATTACACGGCATACAGCAGGCAGATTGTCCACTGGGCCGATTTCGGGCTTTCTTTCTTTAACACAATGGATACCAACAGTCAGATCTGCATTTGATGGTTAAACCTGCATGCAGCAGCAGCAGCAGCCTACAACTGCTAACAATCATGTCCTTCATAAATTATGTTCTTGAATTAAAGAGTTAACAGAATTAAGCACGTTGTGTACAACACATGTAAAGTAACCAAACATTGCAACTATTAAATCCAAATATTATTAATAATCAAAAGAAAAATATACCATCTGACCCATTAAAAATATATATAGTGTTATAGTTGAACTCTCTGCAAATTCAACGTCCTGTACAAAATGCTTAAATAAAGTCTGTAACAGTTCCTCCTGTTCCGGATGGATGTGGAAAGGGAGCAGCAGCAGAGGAGGACAGGACAGTGCTGCACTCTGGTAGAGTCTGTGATGACCTATTCCACTCTCAGAGAAACTGGTGGAGCTAAAAAAGACAAAATGAGAGATATAATGTAGATGCAAGGAAGAAAATTACAGTACATTAATAACACAAGACATACAAACTAAAATACAAGTTATTATTTTTCCATCAAATTAAATTTGTATTTTTATCAACAGATTAAACAGACATCAGCTGGCTGAATCACTGTCAGCTCTGAAAAAAGAAAAACCTATTAATGTGCATATTCAGGATTATTGTCCAATCTGCAATCCCATACATCTGTCACATAAGAATAGAGTCAGGTAATGTTGGAGTTAAGTAGATAAATAGTAAACATAGCAAGATAAAATTTTCTATATAAATGATGATGATGAGGCTGCAGAAAAAGTTGCTGCATGTCCTCATTAGGAAAATAGAATATAGCAATTAAAACACTATAGTCAAGAATGTTTTAACTGTGCAAACATATTATTTAACACTTAGTAAATAAAAAGATATAATAATTGAGTAAATATAATAGTATCAGTTATGCATTGCTCGTTTTAACCGTCTGTGTCTACAAAACCTAAATATTCTCTATAGATTATTTTCTGTTTTTAGAAAATAAAGGATACATGTATTTATTCTCTAATTTCTAATTTATTTCTGACAAAAAGGCTGTCCACAATGAGTTAAATAATATATCAATATCAAAACTATTTCAAATGCAGTGTTATTTTCTCTCCCAGTGCACACTTCCAGGATAGCAAGATAGACCGTTTTTGAGGAAACTGAATGATTTCTCTCACCAGACAGTTACTGAATGTAGATTGATCCAAAACAGACTGATTGATTGATTGATTTCCCAATGTACTGGGAGGTTTTTTAATATGACGCGGTGTTTTGGAGAGCTTAGCTTTTGTCACTTTTTTTTTCTCCCCTAATGTCTTGAAAAACAGTTTAAAGCTCAACAACTCAAAAATTTTGAAATGATTTTGAAAAAAAAACATCTGCTCTTTAAATGAACGCCTCAGTGTCACATCTTCAGTTTCTAAACCTTGGCCAAGTCGAGCTCACACTGTGTCTAAACTTGTTGTTGATCATAAACTTTTCTCATGTGATGAAGTTTTGCATCAACTGTGAAGAAATAAAAAAACAAACATTTTGGATAAAAATGTAAAAAGCTGTCACTGCCTGTTTGTTTGTTTGTTTGTTTGTTTGTCTGTCAATATATTAAGAAATCAAATCATCTGGTAAATTTCCTCATGAGCAGAACAATAAAGTTACATTACCAACCGACAACAGCAACAACAACAATCTCCACTGGGAAAAATCTTTTGTTTCACATGAAACTCAAACAAAGCTGCACCTGTGTTCACCATCTTGAGAACTTCCTTCCTTCCTTCTACTTCTTCTGCTCTTCTTCTTCTCTTCTTCTGCTGCTCTGCTGTTGTTGGTGGATTTGTGCAGCTCATGGTGCAGCAGCGCCACCACCTGTTCACAAACAGGAAGTGACGCCTGTGACAGGAAGGTTAACCACCACAATCACCTGCACTGCTGCACTGCTGTAAAAAAACAAAAAACACAAAAACAGAAAAACTGTCAGTATAACATGACACTTATAAATTCAGACAGAGTGCAGAAATCAAAGTCTGTATATTGATTATTGATCATGGGACTGATCACTTCCTTCCACTTCCATGTGTATCTTCCATTATATTACCTCCCTCTATATAGATCCTATTAAATACCTGCATATATTTCAATATCATGTGATAATTTTTTTTATTCTAGTATAATGTTGTGACCATATACCGTAATGCTATTTATATTATTTATATATAAAAGTTTATTAAAGGATAGGCTATATTGACAAGCTCTGGGGTGGATATTGATTTATACATTTTTGCCCATAAAATTGGAATACATTTATTTTTAACCTCTTTTCATTAAATCATTGTGACCATGTGATTTATTCTTGATTGATTAACCTTTATAATAGGAATAAAAAGAGTTATGTGTCTGAAAACAAAGTTATTCCAACTTTATGGGCAACAGTGTGTAACAGGTCTAAAGTATTATAAAATTATGTATATAATAATATATGTACAAATATATAAACATTATGTCAATATACTGTATGGAACTGTTCCAGTTTCTATTAGGTTTTATGTGTAGCCTATATAGTTATATTTAATACATGCTTTATGTCATATATAGAAATTTAATTATGTACATATACTGAACAATATGTGAGATGTCTGCACCCAAACAAACACACACAAATGAGACAACCCACTGTTGTAATTTTATAAATATTTTATATACAAAATATCGTTACAAGTATATTCAACATATGTCACATTAGAATAATGATGAAGTACTTTACATACATTTGATCGATCCTCATTATTTCACAGTACGTACATGAAAAAGATCATCACAACTCTAGCTCAGTCTGATTGTATACAATAAATACATGCTCTGGTCTTAGGCTTTTTTACTTCTCATTGATTTATTCTTTACAAACTTTTACAGTTAAGTTTTTTAAACAGAGTGCAAGAGTTCAGTCGTCGTCGTCATCACCACCGTGAGAAGACCCACAATCCTCCTCTTCATGCTCCTAACGCTCTGCCTGTGGACAGTGTTTAGTTGAGTTTAATCAGAGCAGAGAGCGATCAGCATGAAGCAGGAAGCTGCAGATCCTCCGGTGGCCGCACGAGCGTCTGCAGACACAGACGCACCGAGTGACCGGACGCTGAACACCTTTTTTTTTTTTGTGTGTTCCTTGGCACGTAAGTAAACAGACAGAGAGTGTGGATCGAACCCGGTTACACTTCACTCAGACCCGTCAGGTGTTTGTTCTCGTTTTGTTAAATAAAAGTGCGTCTGATGAAAACAACCAGATCAGACGTGGACTGTGCATGCATTCATTTGCAAAGGCTGCGGCATCAGAAATAATAGCAGAACTTCCTTAAAGGTGTTTTTTAAACTATTTTTTAACCCTTTAAAAACAGTGTTGTTTGTTTGTTTGTTGTTGTTGTTCTTTCCACTCGGCTCTGCAGGCAAACAGTCTTCACAGTCACAGTTTTGGCAAAAACAGAAGAGCTAAATCCAGAAAGCTATGAAGAAGCTGTTTGTATTTTAAACTACTGTACCCATAATTCTTTGCTGCAGAGAAAAAAAAAAGCAATGCTGTTTGACTTAAAATATCGATACTGTTGAATCTGCCTTCATGTTTTAAGTCTGAGAACGTGAGCTAACTTTTTTCTTTCTTATTTTTTAAGGCTTTGTAATTCATAAGAACTGTCTTCATTTTCAAGTTTTTTTTCATATATATAGTATATATCTGGAGTCTGTTCATCGTTAAAGAGCAGCACACATCATCAGCATCCTGACACACTGCCTGGAATTAAAAATAATGGAATGGAATCCACTCATCATCATCATCATCATCATCATCATCATCATCATCATCATCATCATCCAGCGTCTGTTGTTCTTTGTTTTCTCAAATTAGGGGATTATTGTTGGTCACTAAATTCCCACACTGCAATTTCAAAGCAGTTTCCTTGGTTACCGTCTGCTCAACAGCTCATGCTAAAGATGATGTTTTATTTGGTTTAATATGTTTTTGTGACAGTGTTCAGCTGGTTAGTGCCATTTCTTCTTCTTCTTCTTCTTTTTTTTTTTAATTGAGGAAAATGTTTGATAAAAGAGTCAAAAATGTCACAAAAGACATTTTTTCAGAAGGCCTCGAAGACTCAGAAGTTACTGCTCAGGCCCGTTCAGGTCATTATTAGCATTAATGGTGTGTTTCATTACGACCTAGAAGTTTCCAGTGGCTACGTCATCAGAAACGCCTCGTCACAATAAAACCTTCTTTATCGGCCACTTGTTCTTGTTTTTGTGTTATTAAATTCATCATACTGACAGTGCAACTTCTGTTGTTAAGTTGCTTTATCACTTGTTATCGGCTACAAAAGCTATTCCCAGCTAAGATTTTCAGCTTCCGAGGTGAAATTGAACGCAGCGTGAGCTCCGTTGATGGCCGACAGATTTAATTGGCCAATGATTAAATCATCTTTACAGTTTAGAAACGGATTTTTAAAAACATTTTTGAGAAATCCTCTCCTTCCAAACTGCACCTATCGAACTAAATACGTCTCTCGAGGAACATTCAACCTCCCGTGTCCCTCTCCTCCGTGGTCAGTGTCGCTCCGAGGCTTCGACGGCCCGTGTCAACCGACAGTGACGGCGCTCCTGCACCGTTCTCTCATCTGCCCTCCTCTGCAGGACGCACTTCAGACTTGAGCTTGACGAACTCCTTGGCGACCTCGTCGGCGGGTCGCTGGGACAGGATGCGCATCACCGTCATGCCCGTCTCGTCCGTGTGGACGCGCGGCCCGATGGGACACCAGCACACGCAGGTCTTGCGGTCGGCCACGTCGCGCAGCTGGACCACGGCCACGCCCACCACGCGGTCCGCGCGGCCGAAGCAGTAGTCCTTCACCGTCACCTGGAGCTCGTAGCAGTCTGGGGACTCTTTACCCAGGATGCTGCGGGGCAGAGGGGCAAATAGAAACTCTTAATTACTGCATCTTTTTAAATTTTCATATACGGTATGTTTACTGGGTAACATTTTATATTAGGGAACACATATCAACCATTATAAGTAGCTTTCTAGCTTCTTATTAGTCATTACTAAGCAGGTAATAACACCTTATTCTACCTCTATTACACCATGAATTAGATTTTTCTTGATATCAACTCCTAATCATCACTTATTCATTGTAAATTAATGCATTAATGCTACTAATTCAGAGTGATAAAGGTAGAATTACTGTTCTTGTGCTACTGCCCCTGTAAAAGACCCCAATAACCCACTGGTTCACATCGTTATTCAGAAACAACAATGCATTAATTTACAATGAATAAGCGATAATTAGGAGTTAATATCAGGAAAAATCTTATTTCATGGTGTAATAGAGGTGTAAATATGCTTACGTATGCTTAATAATTACTAATAAGGAGCTAGTAAGCTACTTATATGTATATTAATAATAGTTAATGGTGAATATGTGTTCCCTATAATAGAAAAAAAGACCCCCATCCCCAATCTAACAAACATGAACAGGATCAGCACATCATAAGTAAAGGCCAATAAAATAAACATACACATATTTAAGAAACCGTACTGTTACTAAAGAGTAAATTGATAGATACACACAGTCCCACATCTTTTCAAACATGTCCCCCCTGCCTTCATTATAAAGTCTCAGTTTCTCCAGGTGAAGCATATTTGCCGTTTCTCTCAACCACAGACCGTACGTTGATGCGATGTCCGACCTCCGTACCCAGAATTACAGCATCTTTTAATTTATTTTAAACAACAAAACAAACACTTACAACTGGAAAGACTCGTTGAACTTCGCCGTCCAGCTGTTGTTCTTGGACTTGGTGGTGAACTTGCGCTTCTTGTCGGCGAGGAAGGGACCGACCATGGAGACCTCGACGAAAGGACGGAACATGCCGGACGTCTGCCACTTCATGTCGTTCACCGCGATGACTGATGGGATGGAGGGATGAAAGAGAGAGAGGGAGAGAGAGAGAGATCTTATATCAGAGGTTTAAGGTCAGAAGACGCAAATCTCTCCCATATTTTGAATCAATAATCTGAGAGGCGTTCAGGGGAAATATGTACATTTTAAGCCTGACCAATAGTTTGTATGTGAGGTGTTGATGTAGAAAAACGCAGTCTATATTGATCTACAGTATATTGCATCTACTATTCCTAGTAGTATGAGCCTATTTCCAGTCACCAGTATGGTTCTTTAAAAGTCTAATTAAGTTGGTGACTGTTTGTGTCTGTAGATCTCCGGTGTGTCTCACCTCTGACGGTGACCTTTCGTTCTTTCCCGAGCATCAGGTCGATCTGCAGCACGGCCTCTCCGATGGGCTTCTCCACCCCCGAACCTGCAGCGACAAGAGTGAATAACGGGAACATCTTTAAAACCTCTGTCTCTGTCGTGATTCAGTCTTATCTTATCTTGATCTTCCTGCTGCTGCTGCGTTTTATTATCTCATAGTTCAGCTTTAATTTTTTTACAAAGGCTGATCATGATAATCTGACGCTCCACCATGTTATATATTTAGTATCTAATAAAGAGATTATTCCTACTGTTTCTACTTGGATCAAAAACAGAGAAAGGAGGATCAAACAGCTCAGCAGATGAATCAGTTCAGATCTCTTTCCTAAAATGAATCTCGACAGCGAAACTCACCTCTGTCTGGTCGGATCTTCTCATTGCCAGTGATTCTGATGCCCATCCCATCATGCACTAAGAAGACAGAAGAATCAGAGACTCAGTGAACTGTTCTATTGATTTCTATCTAGCTGATTCTTTAAAGGGATAGTTCAACATTTTGGCAAATTAACCCATTGCCATAATCGTTATAGTGACTCATCAAATACACAATCCAACAACTCCACAACGCTCTGGTGGACAAGTTGTGACCTGCACATTCACCACGCTATGAGGTAATAACACAACGTTACCAGACAGAGTTGTTTTAGAGGCAAATGGAGAGACTGGTTGCTGAAAAACTGTCCCTGAAGGCAACGTGCACCAGCGGTTTTGCATGAATTTGCCTCTAAAACAACTTTCATCTCATAACGTTAATGTTATTATCTCATAGCGTGGTGAATGTGCAGGTCACAACTTGTCCACCAGAGCGTTTTGGAGTTGTTGGATTGTGTATTTGATGAGTTTGATGAGGGAAACCAAGAAATCCCATGAGCCTCTGTAGCGTAGCTCTGAGCAGCTCACGGCTCTGCTCCACCACTCTAAAAATATCTTGCACTGACGAATAAAGGCAACAAACCTACTGCTATGACTATAGCGATTATGGTAACAGGCCAATTTACCAAAATGTTGAACTATCCCTTTAAGGCCTTTATATTGTGCATGCAGTGTGTGTAGGTGTGTCTGTGTGTGGTCACCCTGGGTGTGCTGTGTGGTGACGAAGGTCTTGATGAGGGCGTCGGTGCTCTGGGAGTACAGGGACAGAGCGTAACGCAGCGATGCCAGCTCAGGACTTTTCTCCACAAACGCCTTCTTCAGCCCGTTTCCTCCGGCGTGGAAATATTGCTGAAAAAAACGACAGTGCCAGAAACAAGGAGAGAAAATTATATTATATATTAAATACATAAAAATAACAGGTCAGATGATAATTAACTGTTCTGTATATTGTTTTGTTTATTTTGTTTTTGTATTTAAATGACAAAGGGCTTCATTACAAATGTATCAAGATTAATTAATTAATTGATAATAATAATAATAATTTAATCAAATCAATGAGATAAATTTAGCTGATATTCTTTCGTCCAATCACCTTGATCGTCTCCAGCCCTGCATCGATGATCACACACTGTTTGGGCGTCAGGGTTTTGGCTTCACCTCCTCCCTGCAACGACCAGAGTTCACACATTCACATGAGACGAGAGTTTCCTCGCAGCAGCAGAAACAGCAGCGACGCTCAAAATATATATAATATATAAAGCCTGAAGCAGGAAAGTGACTTTCTGCAGAAGCTGATTCAGTTCAATGAGAAATCTTCACCATGATACAATTTTAAAGCTTAAAAAGAGATACTGGATGATGATAAACACGTAGCGTCTCTTCTTTACATGTGAGTCTTACCTTGAGATTTGAGAGTCCTTTCGCTGCTGTGAGGAGTTGGGCTCCCTGCAGAGAGAAAGGTGAGCAGTGAGTTTACATTATTTGCACAATTTGTGAGGAAGAAAAAAAGGTTTAACACAGCTACTGACTCCCACCACTAGATGGCGGCAGAGCGCTGACTTTGGTCTCAAAAGGGCATTATAATAATGGGTTATTAGTGGTGGGAGTCAGTAGCTGTGTTAAACCTTTTTTTGAAAATGATACTGGAGTCAAAGTTAAAAAGTGCATTTACAGAAACACTAAATTAACATCTAAACGCTGTGTATGGAAGCCTGTGAGGGCGCACAGAGAAACAGAGGAAACCTATCATGAATCGATTTTTCCCCCCCACCCCTAAAGTACTGTGGATGTTATTCTGTAATGGATAAAAAAAAACATGCACAAATATTCTCTTTGTGTTTGTGTGTGAGCTGTGGATGATCGGTCACAGCTGGACCAGAACCTCTTCATCATCATCATCGTCATCATCATCATCACACAGTCGTGCTTCGCTCTCTGACACTTCTGCAACAGGAGACACTTTGTCGCATCTTCAAAGCAGCAGTGTGAAGATTAAGAATTAGCCTAACATTTTACACTTCAAAGTGTGTTTAGGTGTCCTGGGGAATAATACCACGCCTGGCGGCTTCATGTATGAAGCTCAGGAGGGAAAAACCTGCATGAAACCTGATCAACGGCCTCCCGTGATGTCGCTTCGGTCGGCGTCGGCCTTGATCCGAAGACGACCAAGAGAGACCAAAACCTGATCTGTGGTCTGATCTGTTCTCTGCTCTGGGCTAAAAACAAATTATAGAACGAATTGACCACCAAGACCAAAACCTGTAGTCTGATCTGCTCTCTGCTCTGGGCTTGGAACAAATCTACAGACAGATCGGCTTCTTGTTTACAACTAGGCCACTTCAAGGTAAAAAACCAGCACTGAATGCTTTACACCGTTCAGACAAATCTGAAATTAAAGAAACATTAGTACTATTTCTGTGTGCACGAACAAAGCAGTTTTGTGTTGCTATGTGTAGTATTTATTCAGTTTTGGGGGAATCATGGTTTCTAGAAAGAATCAGTGGCTCAGCTGACAGGGACAGCTAACGGTAGCTAAGCTAACGGCACTAGCTAACGGTAGCTACAGTAAGCTAACGGCGCTAGCTAAGCTAACATCAGGACCGAAAAATCTGCCAGTGAAAGCAAGTTTTTTTGTGCTTGTAATAAGAAAGAAAAACTTGCTCCATCAGATTTTCCTACTTATTTCAAGTGAAAATGTGCTTGAAAGAAAAAAAGTGTCTAAAAAGAAGTAGAATTATATTTGTTTTGACTAGCTATGACATTTTGACTAGAAATAAGACAAATATTCTTGGTAAGATAGGCTATTGAGGTTTTGATATTGTTCTCATGCTGGTTTTCTACCCGGAAGTAGGCTACATGTAAACAACAAGGCGATTGAGTTGCATTGTGGGTAATGAAGTCAACCATATTGTGCAGCATTAAAACCGTCCATCATGAGTCTGTCTGTTCTCTCTGATGATCATGGTCTGGGTTCATATCTCATGGGTTTACGGTTCTGGTTTTGGGTTGGGAGATGTTGAGAGAGATGTTGGGAGCTGGTTGTCATGGTTACCAGGCTGTCGTTGCTCTGAGGCAGGACGATGGTCTTCTCCAGGCTGCTCAGAACGATCTTCCACAGATCCTTCAGGATCCTCTTCAGCACCGTCTTCTCACAGATGTCGGCGAAGATGCTGAGACTGGATCAGACAAAGACAAAGGACAAACACGGGTCGTTGTAGCATTTGTGTAAAAGTCCGAACATATATAGATGTATTTCCCGTCCTGAATGTGACAGCTTTAGCTTTATAAATCCTATGGACTCTGCTTTTGGATTCAGATTTCTTGGAGGCTCATCTTGATATTTAACATTTCACACTGAATGCAGAGAAAATAACAGCTAACACGGAGGGATAAATGAAGACGCCTCCAGCTGTTTACCAATGCTACGGGTGTGAAACCTTGAGACGGTTGTTCAGAGTGAAAAAAATCAGCACATATAAAGAGAGAAGGTCATCGTAATCACTAAAGAGCGATAAATTCATGTATACGGGAGATTAAATGGAGCAATTTACTAAACATAATAAACACCACAAGTCTCAGAGTTTAGTCTCTGGCAAACGTCCTTCAATAATCCCTGGTAAAAGGGTTTTCTATGGAGTTTTTCCTCAGTGGATGTGAGGGTCTAAGGACAGACGATGTTGTAATGATGTCATGTGAAGCCCTTTGAGACAAACTGTTGGTAAAAAACGGGCTATACAAATAAAATGACCTTGCCTTGCTATAAATTATTATAAAGTTTGAATGTTGAAACACACTGTTTACATTTGATTTTCTGTTTCTGCCTGTTCATGTTCTGCACCTTTGCTGCAGGACAGGAGCTTTAAATGTCACGTAATGATACTGAATCCATGTCTTTTTACTTTGTTTCTTAAGGAGGACAAAAGTGAAGAGAATCACGATTTGTTACCTTCACTTCCTCCTCTCATCCATTTGCCTTTATAGCTTTGCTCTACTTTCCAATTTGTTGGCTCTCCGAGACTTTTTGTTAGGAGCCACACGACTACTCCTTTAATGTTTTAACCGCGCTAATGAAAACAAAGACAGATTTTTAGCTGTTGTGCACCAGCAGCGACACAGAGTAAACACCCTAATATTGATCCTAAGTAAAGATAAAACTAATCATTGATGGTTTGGTGCTTCATTGATCCAAATATTGACCCAGTTTCTGGATTAAAAAAAAGGGGACGGAGGCTTAAATCATCATCATCACAGTTTAGCTCGTTAATGCCATCAGTGTTGCCGTTAACGACGCAGCCTTGATCTTTGTGTGCAGCGGCTCGACTCACTTCCCATCCAGGAACTCCATGAGCGGCCTCAGCATGTTGTCAGCGTCTGCCTCCGCTGTGTTGTGGTTGGGGGGCCCTTTGATCTGGTAGAGGATCTCAGCCATCTGACGCATGCAGCCGTTGATACGAGACTGGAAGCTGCAGGGAGAGAAGGAGGAGGCTGATGTAAACCTCTGTCTCTCTGTGTGTGTGTGTGCATGTGTGTGCATGTGTGTGCGTGTTACCTCCTGGCGAACACGGTGCTGAAGTTGTCCAGGACGGTGCTGAGCTTCACCTGCAGCTCGTTGAGGATGTTCGCTGCCTCTGTATCCAGCTACGACACACACACACACACACACACACACACACACACACACACACACACACACAGTAGAAGGAGGAAGAAGGAGATAAGAGGTTATTTTTACTCGGCTGCTCGAAGCTCAAGTGTTCACTGACTCCTGTTTTTCTCTGAACTGGATTCACTTCCAACTGTGTTTTTCCATCTGAACCTCTCTCACACTGCACACTTACATGTAAAATGTCCTTCAGTGTTAGTGTGAGTGAATCCTTCAGACATTTACACACATTCAGGAACGTGCAGCTTCATTTCTCGACTGTGATCAAACATAAAACTGGTTGCACCTTGTTCATCGGTGAATGACAGAGTCTCTGAACGTGTGTTCGTGGTTTCATTAATTGAGGCAAATACAGTATGCTCGTCATTATGGCACAGTGAGTTTTCATTTTGTTCTGCTATGTGTCACTTGCCCGTGTCGATTTATAGACAAACAAAAGTGTAAATATTGATGTTTGTATATTTCTATCTAACGAACAAGCACTTTTAATTGGTTCAAGACCTAGGAATGCGGACATATGATAGGTGCGGATACTCCTATCCTCCTCAACCAATCATCAAAAATAGGAGGATATTTAAATGCCTCGTACACCGCATCAGAACCATTTGACCCTGATGAAGACGTTGCAAGCGTTCGTCCTTGTTTTACTACTCGCATCAACATCGACTCCAGGTTCTCCTTTCCTTTCTTTATAAAACTAGTTTGTCAAGAAGATGCACCGAGGATCGAGTGAGAAAATGTGACTGTAACACATCCCTGTCACTGTGACAATGAATCTGCACAAATGAGAAAAATTCAACATCTTTCAGGCAAAACATATTGTTTTTTAACTCAGCGCTGACAAAGTGCACGAATGTCCATAATTAATCCCATATCTATCACGTTTGAAGTTTTTCTAAGTGTTAATTAAAGGACAAACATGCTGCTGTATTCAAACATGAACCAAAAGCAATGACACATACTGTTCAGACGCCCTCAAAGGCTTCACTGCAAATAAATATAAAAACACGTCGGCTCTGTCTGAGTAACCGTTCAACTGATTCATCTCCTCAAACTACGGTTCGTCTCAAAGGACAATTGCATGTGAAAAAAAACAAAAAACAAACAGTTTTTTCCTGTTGAGACACTCGACGGCAGCAGAACCACAGCTGGAAATATGACACAGCTGCGTCCATGGACATCAGGGACCAACCACCACACAGTCCAACTTCAACCCTTTAAAACTAATGAGTTTCTCTCCGTCTCTGGTCCTGGGTCTAGTGATGCAACCGCTGCACCTTTTGGAGAAACTTGCAGGGAGAATAAATAACTAAAACCAAAGGAAGCTGCTTCTTCTTCCTTGTGAGCTCTGAAGCGACACCAGCGTCTTGTCCTTTTGCATTTTCCTGACTCTAGAGCAGCAAAATAAACATGCATGAACCAGATGCTGCTGATCACTGAAAGAGTAAACACACAGTTACAGTACGAGTGTGTGTATTATGTGCGATGCAGATCAATAAACAGGAAAGAAACCGACTGAAACCCAGCGGCGGTGATGACACATGAAGACTTTGTAAGACATGAAGAGGGGGGAAAAAAACATGAGGAGCTCATTCAGGCGTCTTCAAACACATTCACCACCGGTGGCGCGTGAAAAAAAAAGGAGCGTTTCAAGCTGTAAAGAGCGCACCGCTTCCTGACCACCCTCCTTCCCTCCCTCGAGCAGGTCCTCACAAATACAACATGAGAGGCTGAAGGAGAGAGAAGGATGAAGGAGGAAAGTATATTTCTTTAAACTCTAGAGCAGCGGGAGGCCGTCGCTCCTTCCTACAGTATGTCACTTCTCCTGAGTGAACTCCACTTGTGCAGAGTAGGAAGCTCAACTCCATGCTGTTTCTATAGAATAGAAACGGGATGAGGAGGAGGAGGAGGAAGCTGGCGTGGACGACCTAACATCAGACCAAATCAAGACCAAGACCTTGAAGGGTTTGAGGCTACGTTTACACGGAAACGATCTGAACAGAAAAGGCAAAAATAGCGTTTCGTTCTCACTTTTTATTTCGGGTTTGGACGAGCGTTTTTGGGGGGGAAATCTGCTCGAATACGGTGATGCAAAAGTCTGTGGAATTTGATGTTGTATGCACGCCAGGCGCCTATAGGTGGCAGTGTGACACACGAAATATTTTGCAGTTTCCATCCGCAAGCGTTGCCAAGCGTTGTGTACAACAACAAGGCCTGAGAGCGAGTCAAGACCAAGACCAAGACCAAGACCAAGGGGGAGCGAGACCAAGTCCAAACCAATGCATATTTTACATAATTCCTCAGCAAAACTGAATTTATTTCTTGAAAAGACTTGGGCAATGAGACAAAGAGTGATATATAGTTAAGTAATCTTAATTGTTTATTTATGTCACACCTGTGTGGCAGGTAACACCGACAGGAAGGTCAGTCTAGTCTTTTTTTTTTGTATTTGTCATTAAATGTGTCTTGTAATCTCAGTGATGGCATGACACGAAAATAAAAAAATTCATTCATTCATTCATTCCCACTTTTGAAACTGATTTGAAAGTTTTTCAGATTGTTACAAACAAGCACATACTACTTTTAGTAGAATTTACCGTAAATTAAAGTTATTGAGAGTGACATTTGGAATTAATAAAATTGATTGATAAAAAAAACCTAAACCCAGCTCGACCAAGACCTTACAAAATGAGTACCACAACACTATTTGGACAACACTAGCCTATATGGACTATATGACTGCATATCCAATTCTGTTCTATGTGATACAATGAAAATAAAGTTTCTATTCTTCTATTCTGTCCAACACTCGCAGCAGGTGAAAGCCTTTGCTCTGAACAGACTCGGAGAAAAACACCGTCGCTTCAGGGATTTCATTAGAATGGCTGCGTTGTGTTGTGAAACTTTGAAACTCTCTGAAACTGTCAAAACACCAAAGTTGTGCAGCGGTTTGACAGCCAGGTGAACACATTCAGGCTGTGATCTCTGTAGCTACGTCCTCGCTGCTGTTTTCATACTTCCTCTGTGATTAGTCGTCTCTGCTGGACCGTGTGGGCGTGCACAGACCGACACGTCTCTCTCTTTTCTTTTACTCAAACATTCATCCTTCTTATGGGACTGTGGGGATCTTATGTAATTAACCGACAGAGCTCCAAGGCCTAATCACTCAGAATAACTTGGATGCACACGGCTTTTAATCCTCAAACATGTTGAATTGAATCCTTGGTGATCGGGAGGATTCAACATTTATCTTTTTCACTTTTTCATCTAAGAGTTACTGCAGTGCTGCCCCCTGCTGGTGCTGCAGCGTGTTGTGAGATGAAATGAGCCTGTAAATAAAAGCAGCTCCGGAGGGCTGAAACTCATCAGTACGCTGGACGTGAAAGCGAGCGCCACATGTTTGTAAGAGCCAAATGGCTGCAGGATGAGACATCAGGAGGAGTCAGCGTTGGAAAAGTGTGCCATCGATAACTGTGGAACTGTGTTATTAGATGGAAGACGGTGGGCAGGCTGCCATTACACCTAATTGGACTAAAGGAGGGCTGTGACTTTCAAGTGACAGTGTTTTATACTGTCTTACATTTTAATTGAGAAAAGACCGTCCAACTCTGCCGCTTCAGAGCGAGTTCTTGGTCCAGATCCAAAAGAGTGTCCCGGAGCCCGGCTGTGTTTTATATATGAGCTGCTCGTGTCAAGTGCAGTCGGACATCTTTATGGATATCTGAAGGTGACCGTGGTGTGCACGAGTGGGACGTGTCCTTGGAGGACGAAGACTGGCCGAAGACAGGTGGATGAATAATGCGTAGCGAAGGGGGACAGTTCACCGAGTGGATGAGTTTGTGTCCAGGAGAATCTGGATCAGAAAGTTTCTAAAGGAGTCGCCGTCTTGGCAGATCCTGACTCCGCCCCCGTAAAGTCCCAACTAATCCAAAAATGGGCAAAAAGGCGGAGCTGATACTTTGGTGTTGGTGCTGGTTTGTGGCAGTGAAACGCTCATACATGCCCTCAATTATACAGAAATTTAAGTTTTAATTAAATCTAAATTGTTATTCAAGGAAGAAATTGGCTGTAGAGATTGAAACTGATTTTTTTTTATATATCTTTACTGATGTTTTTAGCCACATGGAGGGTTGCAATTTGAATTTTGTTTATACCTTGGTATGAATGACAATAAAGGTATTCAGTTCAATCCAATAAAGTTGGATGTTTTACGCATTTGAGCCTGTGAAGACAAACTCTAGTGGTCACTAGAGGAACTGCAGCTTTGGGTAAAACTGTAATAACTATTTTATTACACATAAATTAAGCATTATTAAATCCTTAACTCATCATTTATAAAGCATTCTTCCAACACTGATTATAATTAGTGTGTGTTTTTTTCTAAAATGTGCAGCCGAAGAGTTTGATCATCATTTACCAACAATTTATAAATGATCTTATGCAGCACTGACATGAAATAGCTGGTTTGTAATTGATTTATAAACATATAAACTCTAATTCTCATCCATCATATACTGTATCAAGTGTGAAAATACAATAATGTAACTGTGTGCACAGAGTATCACTGTCAAATGAATGCTTTATAGTATTAATAATGCTTTATAAATACTTATTGTGTGTACCTGTAGCTGTAGTGCAGTATTAACCAGTTCATTGTATATATTACATATCATTAATTTAAAAAAGGGTTGGCTTGTGTTATTTTGGTTGCTATAGAAACACAGCATCTGTTGGTTCATTATATGTTTGCATGTTTAGCATCTCCCATATAAAACCAGGCAACGTTCACACCTCGGAGCCTCTTCACCTCCTCCATTCATTCAGTTCTTCCTCCATAGACTGAGAGGAGGAAGAGGATGGATGAGGAAGAAAAGCACACACATGCACATACATACATACAGGTGATAAGTGTCGGTGCGACTCTGTTATCGCTCTCAAACACACAACTGTACCTTCTTTGTTGCAGCTGTGGCTTCAGTCTTCACCGAAAACACACAGGAAGGAAAGGAAGAGAGAAAAGAAAAGAAAAGTAAAACGAAGAAGAAGAAGAAGACAAAGTCACACAAACACAAAAGAAAACACTACAGGGTTTTTGCACAGAGGGTAAAAGTGGTTGTTGCTACACAGTAGTTTGGGTGTGGCTGTGTGATTTAGTGTCTGGTGGGCTGCGTGATGGTGAGTGGGTGATTTTAATAAAAGCTTTTTGTTTATTGCCTTCAGTTTATGAGGACGCTACAAGACAAAAGGGACGTCACCTGTGAGTCCAGTGTTTCACTGCTGTCTGAACTCACTGACATGCATCTGCTCCGTCAAACTTAATAAATGATGAGATCTTATTTATTCAAATATGCACATCAGGTTTGTGATAATAAACTAGATTTATCGCTGCTGCCGCTGCAGCATCAGGGTTCAGATGTTTTGTTTTGTACTTTGTGTGCACGTATTTTTCTTATCTTATGTTCTTCACTCAGGTCTCAATGACACTTCCTGATGAAATAAAGGATATCTACAGTATAGGCTACTTGATGTCATGCCAGAAAGGTAAGAAGAACAGGACAAGGTGCACTCAGATTTTTTCCTTTTTGCACCGTTTCAGCAGAATAATGACTCACTGATAGTTTATGATATATAAATTCACAAAAGTCACAATTGTAAAATGTATCGAAATCTATTATCTGCTTCTTTTTGATAATACCAAATATAGAGGGAAAAAATGTAAAATACAGGGGGAAAATAAGTAGCTATTGAACACATCAACATTTTTCTCAGAAAACAGTATTTTCTAATAATGCTAATGCATGAAATTTTCACCAAATGTCGGCAACAACCCAAGTAAGGCACACTTACAAAGACGTTTAAGCATTTATGTCCATAAATTAAGTTATGTAATAAAGTGAAATGACACACAAGTACTGAAGACAAAAGATAATAAAAGAAAACCATGAGTAATGCACTTATGCATGCCCACTATGTAAATCTATCAATGGCTCAATACTTATTTTCCCCGCTGTACAAACACTGAAGCTAAAGAAAAAAAAATACTCCACAAATATTTCAAAATTTTACATAGAAATGAACCAAATTTGGAATAAGATTATGAATTTGGTTGTTATTCTTAGTCAAATTGAATAAATTATGAACAAAATCAGAATAAGATCAGTTAATTAACTGGATGATCACACAAACGAATCCAAATAGATTTGACATTTTCATTTTGTTTGCTCACATCTTCAGGTGTCTAAGGTTTATACGACTGAGACATCGGGGGAAACTGGAACAACGGGGATGTTTACTGCGTCTACTGAACAGGTGGATCAGAGGGAAAAGCTCTACAGATGAAACAAACCTTGTTCACTTCCTCCTTTGACTGGGGAGCAAAACAAAACAAAACAAAAACCTGTTTCCCTCCATAAAAACTAAATCACGACAGAGTTGAAATCAAATGTGACAAACACAGAAAGGAAATGAAATCACTCAGATTGAATCAGACTCTGCTGCCCCTGGCAACAGTTGAGAGATTTCTTCTTGTTTTGTTTTTTTGCCAAATGGGATTGATCGTTGGGAAACGTCTGAGTCTTCTGCTGCGACGGAGGACGACAGCAGAAGACGAGAGGAATAAGTGATGCGGTGCATTCGTCCAATCACTGAAGCTTATAAACCATCTGTGTATTGTAACAGTTTATAATATATACTGTAATATAATGTATACTGTGATATAATACGCCTTTGGACATTGGTTCTGTTTGTTTACTCTTAAACAAACACGTTTTCTAATTTTTATGTTATGATCAAAGTCTATAAGTATGTTTGTTGACCTTTTAGCTTTTCTATTGCAACTACTTGTAACGTTTACTGTTTCTGTTCAACTATCAACCTACTACTTATTTTAATTACTGTATTATTATTCATTTTCAAACTCTTATTATTTCAACTCTTCTTGTGTTTGTTATTGTAGTGCATCAGATTCTAAAACTTCAGTCCATTTTTTTACTTCAAACACTTTGTAAAACACTAGATAGATAGATAGAACGATAGATAGAACGATAGATAGAACGATAGATAGAACGATAGAACGATAGATAGATAGAACGATAGATAGATAGATAGAACGATAGAACGATAGATAGAACGATGGATAGATAGATAGAATGATGGATAGATAGATAGAACGATAGATAGAACGATAGATAGATAGAACGATAGATGGATAGAACGACAGATAGAACGACAGATAGAACGATAGATAGAGCAATAGATAAACAGATAGAGCGATAGAACAATGGATGGATACAGTAGATAGAACGATAGATAGATACGATGGATGGATGGAAGGATGGATGGAGAGACAGACAGACAGATAGAACGATAGAACGATAGATAGATAGATAGATAGATAGATAGATAGATAGATAGATAGATAGATAGATAGATAGATAGATAGATAGATAGATAGATAGATAGATAGATAGATAGATAGATAGATAGATATGTACAGTTATTAACATTTGACTGTTTTATTGATTGACTGATTGATATTCTGGGCTGTTAGTCGTTTTTCTCATGATGCTTCATTAAATGTATTTGCTGTCATTTGTTTATCTGTTCTTGTGGAAGACGACTGTATTTCACATTTTCATTTTCATTTTCAGTCGTCATTCAATCATCAAAACCAGGTCCAATAATTTGATCAATCAACGTCCAACATGTCAAAATGAGACAAGGTTATTAAACATTTACTCTGTCAGTCTTTACACTGTTGTTGCTGCCGTTACAGCCGACACACACACGGCCTCTTGTTTCGTATCTATTTTTGTGTCCAATAAAGATATTGATCAGAGTTACATCCAGAGTTTTCATGTAACCTTCGGCCAACATGAACACGACATCAAACCTCCACATGAAAGACAGAGGTTTTTATAAAAACTGCTCGTTGCAGGAGTTTTTCTCTCTGAAGTTGTTGTTTCACCCACTCACCTCTTTGCTCTTTGCTTCCTCCTTGAGGCAAAGACAAGAAAGGGAATGGTTGAAAAGAGACCGACAACATTACTTCATCTCTCTCTTTCTCTCTCTCTCACACACAAACCCACACACTCACACAGGTGTCTGTTTCTAAGGTGAACGTACATAAACGAGTGCATGTGTTTTCATTCAGTGAATATTTGGAGGGAAATGAGAGTAAATCTGGAGGTGAAGGGCAGAAACACGACCAACAAACCAACCTGCTTCTCTTTGTCTTTCTTCTCAGCCTGCAAGGACACACACACACACACATTTGTGAGTGAGCAATGCTTATAAGCCACACACACACACACACACGTCAACATTCACACAGTTTATTAGGTTCACCCTCCTCCGTCCGTTTGCCTCTGGCTGTTCAGCCTCTGACTCACATATTAATAAAGCTCATTGTTGCTTTAAGGTGAAAACCTCATCGGTCCAGTCTTGCTGACTCGTGGGTTCATATTA
The DNA here is from genome assembly GCA_030347415.2 of Decapterus maruadsi. NCBI lineage: Eukaryota > Metazoa > Chordata > Actinopteri > Carangiformes > Carangidae > Decapterus > Decapterus maruadsi. The sequence continues at coordinate 27,027,500 of CM064895.1, read as the reverse complement.
TATTCATACTACTACTATATACTGTATGAGGATATACGATGCTATGGTGTACTATACTATAAAACACAACATAATAGTATACAATACAGCACTATGCTATTCTATACTGTACTACACTACAGTACACTACTGTATACCACACCATAACTACATACTGTGCTGTAGCATACTATACTATAGACGGGTTTCTGTGCAACATCATCACGGCACAACAGTACACAATACAATACTATGCTATATTCTACTATACTGCACTGTACCACACTATACAATACTACACTACATTTTACTGTACTAAACAACACAATATGATGCTATGCTACTGTAAGCCATGACAGTGGTTCTTAACGTGGGGTCCGGGGACCCCTAGGGGTCCTTGAGAAATTTGAAGGGGGTCCCTGATTTTTTCTTAAAATTTTACCACTTTTTTCTAGAATTTTTTTCTATTTTACCACTTTTTTTTCTAGATTTTTTTTTTAATTTTACCACTTTTTTCTAGAATTTTTTTTAAATTTTACCACTTTTTTTCTAGATTTTTTTAAAAAATTTTACCACTTTTTTCTAGAATTTTTTTATTTTACCGCCTTTTGCTAGAATTTTTTTTAATTTTACCACTTTTTTCTAGATTTCTTTTTTTTTATTTTACCACTTTTTTCTAGATTTCATTTTTTTTAATTTTACCACTTTTTTCTAGATTTTTTTTTTTTTTAATTTTACCACTTTTTCTAGATTTTTTTTTTTTTAAATGAGAAATTTTGTCACTTTTTTCTAGAAAATTTTTACTTTTTTTTTTTCCTTCTCACTAGAAATGTTTAAATGTTTTTGGAGAAATTGGACCACTTTATTCCAGAAATTTCTCTATAACATTTCCAAAAATTCACACCATTGGCCCTAATTTAAATGTATAAAAGTAATGTTCTTCAGTCTCATAACAGAAACTTGTGTATTTCTTGTGTTTACTTCTAAATTTGGTCCATGAGGGTCCTTGGTCTAATTTGTGTCAATTAAGGGTCCTTGATGTACAAAAGGTTGAGAACCACTGAGCCATGCTACACTACTCCGCTATACTTCTTTACTGCACAGTGGCAGCCCTTTCCTGCATGCCATTCCCTCTCTCTTGTCTCTCTACTAGTTCTTCTACTACTACTACTACTACTACACTACCCATTAAAGGCAAAAAGCCCCCCAAAATATACAAGGAATACACATGTACACACACACACAGGCACACACACTCACCTTTTCCTTTCCAAGCTTTAAAAGACAAAAAGGAACAAAATACAGACACATTAAAAAAAAGTAAACAGACAGAAAACAACAAATGAAAGATGTAGTAAACTGAATTCCTCTTTATGCTGATGATGATGGAGGAGGAAAAAATGGTGGAAAAATCAGCACACACACCAGTTGACACACACACGTACTGTAGTAGGCTACACACACATACACACGATTACACACTGTTAGAGCAAAGTGCATGGAGGCTTTAGTGGACGATGTGTCCCAGTCAGCAGGAGAGGACAGGAGGAGAGGTCAGTTATGGTTGAATGTTGGAGGGACCAACACGTTGCACAGAAACCAAACCTTCTCCTCCTGCTCCTCCTCCTCCTCCTCCTCACTGTCGTCATACGCCGAGGAGTCGTCCTACAGGAGGACACGCAACACAACACAAGCTAAACACACCTGCTACAAACAAGAAACAAACATCAAACCACAGCTCCACTCTGCATCAACAACTGTACTATTGTTTCTATGCGACACTGCAGCTTCTGAGAAACGCCTGGTACTTTCTTCTTATTGTCGAAAGTTAAAAATATCTTTTTTTTTTCCGCTCCTGCGCTTCAACCAGATCTTGAATCGTCTCAGACTAATGTGACACTCAGCTCTTCCCTCGAGCATCGTCTCCCGCTGCTTTTATCTGAGGAGCAGATTTCTGCTTCGTCATCTCACGTCCCGATCCTGAACTTTTTTATTTTTTTATTTTTATTTTTTTTACAAAACCACTACAACAGTTTCATCAGGCATCTTCATTTCCCTGTAATAGTTTATGTAAAACACACAGAAGTCCTAACAAGCTGGCTAGTGGTGTAAAATGTGTTTTTTTATTATTGTTATTATGACAGTTTCTAAATTAAAAAGCCTCCGCTTCACCTTCTAACAGCAGATTAATTTCAGTTTTGCCTTAAAGAGAAACCTGTGATAATAACATCCTTTGGTTGCAGAAGCTGGTATTTTCCTTGGGCTGCTGCTATTTTGTGGAGTTACATTAACATTTTTCAATGTGATTAAACTGAAAAATAGAGAATTTATTTGTATATTTAATAAATTCGATGCTACAAAAACACACAGCACAAGTTTTAACAGTCTGGACTAATTCACACACAAAAAAACAAAAACACCACAAGACACAAAACACAGAGTTGTGGTAGAAAAAAAAGAAGGCCTGAACGACCGACCTTGTCCTCCTTCTCCTTGTTGTCAATCTGAGGATGCACGAGACGAGACAAGACAAGACGAGACAGGACAAGAGTCCAGGTTTTGTTCATTCAGTGCATTCACAAGAGCTCCTCACATCTCATTTACATCCCTATCACTTCAACTGATTAACAGACAGAGGCCGACAGGAAGCAGGAAGCTGTGACAACACGACGCGGTTCTCCAAAACTTAAGAAGCAGCACATTCAGCTGCTTCTGCACCGTAACGTCCCATAAAACATCTGTTAACATCACAGTAACTTCTACCTCCTCCTCCTCCTCCAAACAAAGTCGTTTCAAGACGCCATGTAGCAGCAGCTTAACACAACAACAAGTTCAATTATCTAAACCCTATTAAACACCCAGATGGAGGTCGGGGTTGAAAGTGCTATCAGAGCTCTGCTAACATGTGGCGCAAGAGGAGACACTAAACAGCAGATGTGTCACTTTTTCATAGATTAAAACCATCTGATAATGAATATTAATTTATGATCCAATAAAACAAAGCTACATGGACGCTCTCAGGCCTTCATGCAGGTTTTAGTTGCTGCTAATCCAAGTTCCAGCTCCCGCCCTCATCATACAGTACTAATCTAATTTTGAGGTCAAGTCTGGTTTCACGTGGGTTTAAAATATCCTGGATTCCCACAAAAGTCAGAGTTTGTAGTCTGTACATCCCAGCACCAATCAGAGTTTAGCAACGTTTTGAATCAACCTCCAATCAAACATCAAAACGCTGTCAATCAAACAGATTTTCAGTGTTATCTTTATCTTGAACCAAGACAAAAAGTAACATAGAAATAAAAACAATCACATTTTCCTGGGTTTAATCTTGTAATAAAAGCTATACGTGACCTCGAGCCGCATCGAGGCGACACATGAAATAACTCAGATTTAGGAGATTCAGTGATAAAATGTGTTTTCTATTAAAAAAAAACAAAAATAAACCCCCATGTGGTCTGATCATCAGCTCATTGTTAGAGAAGCAGCAGCGGTTGTGTTCATTCACATTCACACAATCATCAGTATTCACTTCATCAGACACTAACGTATGATAATGAACCAAATTATTCAAATGATGAACACGAGGCTGCTGAAAATAGACCCGAGGGCCTGACACACGACCTCTGACCTCTGACCTCTGACCTCTGACTGCATGATCACACCTGGCAGCTCACAGGTACAAACCAGCTGTATTCTACTTTTTTACTCCACAATTTAATTTCAATTTCTTGTTTTCTGTCTTACCTCAGATCCCTCTGAGTCTGAGCAGCCAGACTGGGGGTGAGATGGACAAAACAACAAAGAGAAAATGTTAAACAAAACAAAAAAAGCATGAAAACAAACAGCTTAAATGAGATTTAAGGAAACAATAAAGAATGAAAACGCTCCCTCTCTCACCTTGGATCCCACTGACTGGAGGCCACGAGGGTCACAAACAAAAGATAAGTGATTTAAAAACACAAAGAAAACATGACTCAGCAGAAAAGAAAAGGGATTTTTGTCTTGTATTTGTTTCTTTGTGCCCACCCACCATGTCATCCTGCCCCTCGTGGTCAGACATGGCCTGTTGTTGGAGACACAGGGGGATTTTATATTATATTGTTTTTTATATTACACACACAGACACACACAAACTTGCATAAGAGAGAATCGTATTAAGAATAAACCATGTTGTTTTTGTTTGTGGCCAACGTAGCCATGATTCAAGGGGGCGGAGCCTCTGTTGTTGTTGTTGTTTGGTCCCTTAGACTTTGATAACGATAACGATGTTATAAGCCTTTCAGGTTTCAGACCTATCTTTCTCACTAGTAGGAGGGATAAGTAAATGTTTTGTTCTATTTCATATGTGCAAATAAATAAAGTCTAAAAGAGTCTAACAATAATTTATTAATCCTCAGTGGGAAATTCAGGTGTTACAACAGTAGGCAGTAAAAGCAGATGATAAAAGCAAGAAAAGCATATTATAATCAAAAGGATAATTAAATAGTAGAATAAATAGCTAGTTGTATACTATTATAGTATATACTATTAAAAACATCACAGTTGTAAAGAGGTGATGTACATACAGTACTGTAATTTATTCTCCTTCTTCCCTTCTCGTCTTTTATCCACCTACCTAGATGGAAATTAGCCGTACGGCTGCAGTCTCTTTACAACTTTCTTTTAAAGTGTTCATTAATACGTTTTGTCTCATTTCTAAATAAATAAACTTGTAAACAGAACCAGAGAAGTTCAGACCTACAGTATAGAGTCAGTTCTCTGTTTGACACATTTTTAGAAAAACCTCTCACTGTTTGACGTCTTTTTTCATCTGATTTAATGTTAGCATTGCACTTTGTTATATACAGTATACATCTGTTTATCTTTATGATTGAAGTTATTGGTCTGGACTACAGTATATTGAAGTTCACTGTATGTTTTTAAGTTCAACGTCTAAGTTGAACACTCCTAAGCTCCGTCTGAGCGCAACGCTGAGGTTCGAGGTTCGAGGTTGTGACGGACAAAAAGAGAAGAGTTGACCCACCTCCTCGTCGCCCTCCTCAGGCTCCTCCTCCTCCTCCAGCTTTGGGAGAGAAGCAGCGTCGTAAAAAAATCACATCAGGCAACAAAAAAGGAAAAGTCTGGGAGTCTGGGACAGAGGAGGAGGAAGAGGAGGAAGAGGAGGAGGAAGAGGAAGCTATCTGAGCTCTAACTTAAAACTAAAAATGTAAAAACCTAACTAGGAGGTTCTGTGGATGTTTGAGGTCGAGGAGCAACAAGAGGGGAGAGTTGAGACAAAGAAACCTCGACATACCCTCTCCTCCTCAGCAGTTATCTGTAGAGAAAAACACATACACTCAATCTCTCACCTTACTTAAAATAATTCAAAGTGTAAACACACACACACACTGCAGAAGCGCCACCTTTTTTTTCTGAACAGCTGCTGCACCTTCATCCAGTGAGAAGAACCTGATGTATTTTTAAAGTAGGTTTCTCCAAGAGGAAACACATCAGCCGGCTTCCTTTCATTCAGACGAGACAGACGAGTCCAGAATGACTCAGCAGAAACACAAGAGTGAAGAGCGGCTCACGAGGCCGTCACAGATGATGACACAGCACCGATCTGGACTTTCTCTAGGTTTCAGATTTTCAGAGACCTTTGGACACGATGATGTCACCACCCCGCGGCCACTTTCTTATCAAACCTTGGTCTGATCGTGTTATCTTTGCTTTGAAACTTCTGTGCAAATTCTGCATTTTATATTTTTTTTCAACCTGCACCCTGCTTTCATATGTTTTCCTGTATATGTGAGTGATGGATAATACTTTCATTGAGGTGGCTCCAGTATTGAGACGGGCAGGCAGCCTGCAGCCCAGCTAACGCTCTTCAACCAGACAAATTCACCTATAAACGTGTATTATTTTCACACTGACAGGCTCAGATAGTTACAAGGAGGAGTGTCCGACAACATACTAGAAAGGAGAAATGAACGTATGTAAATTACTGAAAATACATTCACCAACAATGCGACGAGTTGTCAGTTCTTGGGCGCTTTTGCAATACCCATATTCCGCCACCAGGAGGCGCTTCCATTGAACCAATGCATGTCGTTACTCTCTTTTCCAGTGTTCTAGCCTAATCTATACATCTGGAAGGCGTGGTTGGGTTAGACCACTGATACAAACAGATACATTACACTGCTAAAAAAATAAATACATTTTAAAAAACCAAGTCTCGTCTTCTTTCTGACGTTTCCAAAACAAATCTACACAAACGTGACAGTGGGAAATGCGGTCTTCATTCTGGCAAAACTCCACCACTTTCGTCCACAGTGCCCGCCAAAATCAACACTACATGAAAAGTCTGTGCAGAGGCTTTAAAAGAAACTGCAATAAAATAGAAAATAAACTGCAAGATCTTTTAAATAAATGCATAAAACCCATCGAAACCAGACAGTTTTTTAACTGCAGACCACCAGAAGTCACGAAGCTGTTGCTGAGTCAGACTGATCTATGATTATTGTTCTGTTTGATTAGATCTCCGGTTGCCAGCAGCCAAAGATATATACATATAGTATATAGATTACTCTTTCTGCTGCTGTGTGTTTCAGGTTAATTAATGCACATATTAATGTCACATATTTCTGTCTCCACTGGATTTAAATGGAGCTTGAGCTGCTTATTCTTCTTTTTTTTTCATTGACCCAAAGTAATAAAAAGTTTTCCCCTCTGGCTCTCAGGTGATTAATGTCCTTGTGTTGCGTTTTGTGTTGTTTGTTGGGCATTTCTCTCACCTGTTTTGCCCCCATGGATTCAAACATCTTCTCCAGGAGGACCCTCATCTGTTGGATGTTGTTCATCAGCACACAGGGCTGGAGGAAGAGGAGGAGGAGGAGGAAGATGTGAGACAACAGGTGCAGATGGGCGAGAAAAAAACAGAAGAAGGAAAAGTCAAGAGAGAAGAAATATAAAAGAGCAAATGGAGGGAAGCCGGCGAGAAACAGAGCAAAACAAAAAGTAAAAAGGAGGCGATGACGGGAAGATGAAAGAGGCAAACAGAGAAAATAACAGAGACAGAAGAGACACAGAAGTGGGCAGCAGCAAACAGCAGCAGCTGAAATATTAATCCACTCAGCAGCAGCAGCGAGTGCACGAGAGATGATCAGAGTACTCACTATCTTCTCCTTCTCGCAGTAGGAGGGGAAGCTCTTGGACAGCAGGGCACAGTACTGCAGCAGCACTTTGGTGATCGTCTGTGGAAACAAGATAACAGACACGATTGTAACGGGACGTCGTGTTTGGAGCCGAGGGTCTGAACACTGGGTAATTTCTGCGTTTAGTCTGGTCCGGTCAACAACAGCAACCAGAGCCGTTTGAACTCCGGTTGCATCGAGTTTTCACACCGTGGCGACTGAAAATGTGTCGTTTTCAGTCGCCACGGACTTCAAAACTCTAAGTGTAAGTCTTTATTCTAATTTTATTCACTGTCGAGATACGGAGCGGCCATCTTGGATTGTAGTGAAGTTTTTCAGAGTTTCAAAGTTTTGACTTCTGACTTCAGAAGAAGTTTGTGATAAAGAAGCCGACTGGGAATTCGGGAAAATCCGACATCTTAGTTGTAATGGACCATGACTGCACCATTTGGTTTACAGAAGGCAGCTTTCCCCTTGGTATCCATGACTCATACACAATGCAATATATAAACATACATACATATTGAATGTACATATATAAAACAAAAGCACATTTAAGAATTATATCTGAAATCTTTAATAAATTGTGTCATTTGTTGACATGCTGTATGCAGGCACGTGCACACATAGGGCCCTATGGGTGCTTGAGCCCCTGCCCTTTTTTGCCTCGTCTTAAAAAGTGCCCTCTGCCTGTGTGTGTGTGTGGTTTTTTTTAACAACATTAATAAATTCCTGTCAGGGATGTAAGTAAAAAAAAACAACAAAAAAAACAGCGGTACAAAAACTCCACGTTTTCTTGTAATACCGGGTGAGCCTGCCGCTTCCGCCAGAGAGAGAGAGAGGGCGAGTGAGTGAGTAAGTGAGAGGAGAGAGAGCCAACTGCGCCCCATGGATAACTGAGGAGACGTGACAGTGGAGCAACTTGAACCTGTGAGTTATGGTCTAGTCGCAGTCCACTTATTCAGCATTTAATATGGGTAATATTTCAGAAAAACGCTGTATTATTCTATTATTCAATGTGTCAGCTTCTGTTTTTGCCGGACGTCGGAGCCAGAGGTGTATAAAGTAGCCTACTCGAAAAAAGTAACTAAGTAAAAGTAGAAGTACCATAAATAAAAATTACTTTGGTAAAAGTAAAAGTCACGCATAAGAAAATTACTTGAGTAAAAGTCTTAAAGTAGCTCACATTAAATGTACTTAAGTATCAAAAGTAAAAAGTAAAAAGAGTGAGAGTGATCGATCCTGTTACACGTTGAGGATCTTTGGAGCCGTCTGTGGCCACAGCTCTCCGCCGCTCCGGCAGCGGATAGTACCGGTACCGACCGAGACGCGTGAAACCTTCAAATTGTGGGGGGGGGGTGGGGGGGGGCAAGTCGGGGACGAACGTGACTATCGTCCTCCTCCGACGGGGCCGGGCGGGGAGGCCGTTTTGTGGAGAACTACGAGAGACACTGCCATTTGCACGCAGGCGATCATTACCAAACAAGTAGGCTGATTATATTTCTAATTTGTAACGTGTAACGAGGTGGCAAACGTAAATGTAACGGAGTAAAAGTAGGCTACATATTTTTTCTTTTAAATGTAACGAAGTAAAAGTACAAGTCCTGATTAAAAAAACTACTCCAGTAAAGTACAAATCCCCCTAAAAACTACTTAAGTAGTGTAACGAAGTAAATCTACTTCGTTACTATACACCTCTGGTCGGAGCACGGCGCATCAATTGAGCACGGCACATCAATTCCGCACAGAGCAGAGCAGATCGTGCGAGACAGGAAGTAGTGTAGAAAATACAAAATAAAACACCGGGTTAATTTTCAAAATAATATGCACTGTGTTTACGGCGGATCACATTTCTCTCACAGTGGAGGTTTAGATATAAAGTTTATGTCTTCCAAGCCTATGATAATGTGAATTAACTCATTATGACAATAATTTGTTGACACAAAAGAAATGGCAATCTGAGTTGTAATGGACCATGACAATCACTTTTACCTACAAAGGACACACAGCTAAGTAGTTAGTTTCCTATTAGCAAATTAAATTTTACATTAATTTCCATATTGTGTAAAGGACCAAAAAAAAATGTCCTGCCCTTTTCTGACTTTGAGCCCCTGCCCCTCTATAATCATGTGCACGTCCCTGGCTGTATGTCTAGACCGTATAAATACACTTGTTTTTAAATATCAGTATATGTCTCATTGGAAAGAAAGTCTGAGACCGCATTCCCAGAGGATAAATGAATAATAAAAACATATACACAGAGATTTTTGTGTGTGAATTGTTGTTTATTTTATATAATTAACTGCATCCTGCATTTTAATGGTGTTGCTGTATCGCTTGGGCGCTCCATCTCTTACGGTTTTATGGCATTTGTGACTTGTCTTTTATATGTTTTGTCAAGCATTTTGTAAATGTGCTATATAAATAAAGTTATTCCTATTATTTCATATATGTAATAACCAGGGGATGTATAACATTTAGGATTTATGGGCACTAGTGTCTGATGATGATGATGATGATGATGATTCCCCCGCTGCGAGAAAATGAGCAGAAAACTAATTAATCTTCTTAGCGAGCAGCCAAGTTTGAAGTATGTTCAGAGTCAGATGGGGTTTGTCAGGAGTGGGAGGGACCGGTCGGTTGGTTGGTTGGTTGGTTTGGTGCCTGTTTAACCAAAACACCACCAGGCATCGTTTGTGCATCGGTCGGGCAACATGCTGGTGCTAATGCCGTCAGTACCCCCCGCCTCCCTCTGCACCTGTCAATCAAAGACTTTAGGCGGCGCTTGGAGGACGTCTGGTACTCTCAGCTGTTCGAGCTCACGCAGCACGAGCCAATCTTTTCTCAACAAAGCGAAGCTCCTGTTGCCAGAAGAATCAAATTCATGAGACTTTCTTCACCGAAAACAGACAAAAAAAAATGAAATTGCAAGCTCAAAAGAGAGAGACGGCGGCTGTGTGAAGTCCTTACAGGTTTACACAGGGCAGCGTATTAACATCTGGCTGCTGCTGCTTTTTTCTGAACCCTCTAAGAAAAAATAAAAAAAGGATTTTGCAAATGTTTAATGAGGAAGGAAATACAACGCTCAGCCTGCAGGAAACCTCACCGAGGCCCTCGGTGACAAACGGCAAATGTCATCCTTGTTTACAATAAAAACTCCACAGGGTGCTTGAAATAAATCACAGAGTTAAATTAAGGTCCCTGAGACTCAGTTTAGCTCAAACCATGTGAGATATTTCTCTGCTTTCTGCTCAGTCAGCGACACGACTTCTCACACTCATGCATTAAACATGTGGTTTGTTAGCTCGCTGCTTTACTTTAGAGCGGTTTCCTGTCTTTTGTTTCTTCTTCAACTGTAACTGTTGGCGCTGCACGGGCGAAATGGATCTGAGGACGAAGACAAAGACAGCGGAGGATCGTAGAGGGACGAGGTGGAAGATGGTGGAAGAGGAAAAACAAACTGTGGAGTGGAAACAGTGAGGAGGGAGAGAGAGAGGAGGGGATGGAAAATGAAAAGCGATTCGGGACGGAGAGAGTCGCGGAGAGTGATGGCTTATGTTAGCCATTCTTTATTTAATGAGGCTCGTATCGATCGAGCCATCACACACACACACACACACACACACACACACAGAATGGTGCACGAGAGGAAGATTTGTTAGATTTAATGTCTGAGTCTTTTTTACGACTAAAAGCTGAAATCTGATATTCAAAGTCCAGCGACCACAAAAAGACGTCACTGCAGCCAAAGTCTGTTCATTTTACATTTCAGTCGTGAGTCAGTGTCTCAGACTTATAAATGATTGAAATGATTGACGAGCAACACGAGAAAAGCTTTCGAGATGAGTCACGATCTGAAGCTGAAAAGTAAAGTGGTGTAAAGGTAAAAAAGAAACATTAATCCCTCCGTACTGACGCTGAGAGAGGATGAAGACGGAGCTCAAACAATGGCTCAAGTATGATTTTTCATTTTTTATCACTGCAGTAATAATCACATTTGCAACAGTTGTGTCTTTTCTACAGTGGCTCTGAAGGCTCAACACACTGCGACTGAAGAAAACACATGCAAACACACAAATGTGCTACAAATCTACTGCAAAACAAACTTTTGTCCCATGCTTCTTATAAATGGAGGTGGCTTAGCATATGCACTGTTAGCTTAGCATTAGCTTTAGCTGGGTATGTTGCTTTTGCAGGTATTTTCTCAAGCTGTTGTGCATTGAGCTCTCAGGGCCACCGTACTTCTATAGTTTCTGGTTTCACTAGTTCATTATATGCTAGAAAACAAGTGAGCAGCTCAGGGAATCATTTTTCTTGAATATTTTTTGTCAGTGTTGTTTGTTTGTTTGTTTTTGGCGATAATTGTTTGTTTGTGCAAATTGTTTTGAAACTTTTGTGCCAATAAAGTTTTGAAACTGAATTATTAGTTTGACAGCAGACAATAGAATAGATTATCATGAGTTTTCAATATGATATGAAGTATAAATTATTAGTCCCCCGCCCAAAAAGGCTCTTTAATCTCGTTATGTTGCTGAGACCCCCCTAATGTCCCCTTGTGGCATCGGAAACTTTGGTTAATCCATGTTGCTGGGAGCAGCTTATATTCATACGACTCTAAACCGAGAACACCGCCCCAGTACATCTGTCTGAGAAGAAGCTGGAACAAGCAAATATTTGACACTTTTTACTCAGAAAAAATACATCAATTTTTAATGATGCTACTAAAAGACAAATAGTTTCCGCTCCGACTCTGTGGATTATGTAAAACTGGGGCACAGTTTCCATTCATCTCTGCAGTTTTGAGTCGAGGGCGGATTTATATATATTTACATTTTCACACTTCTTTAAAGGGATAGTTCAACATTTTGGCAAATTGGCCCATTGTCATAGCAGTAGGTTCGTTACCTTTAATTGTCGGTGCAAGCTATTTTTAGAATGGCGGAGCAGAGCCGTGAGCTGCTCAGAGCTACGCTACGGAGGCTAATGGGATTTCTTGGTTTCCCTCATCAAATACACAACATCAACACAGCTCCAAAACGCTCCGGTAGACAAGTTGTGACCTGCACATTCACCACGCTATGAGATAATAACACAACGGTACCACACAGAGTTGTTTTAGAGGTAAATTCATGCAAAACTGCTGATGCTGAAAAACTGCCTTCAGGAACAATTTTTCATCAAGCGGTTTTGCTGATTTCCCTCTAAAACAACTCTGTCTAATAACGTTGTGTTATTATCTAATTGGGTGGTGATTGTGCAGGTCACAACTTGTCCACCAGAGCGTGGAGTGTTGGATTTGTTGATGAGTTTGATGAGGGAAACCAAGAAATCCCATGAGCCTCCGTAGCGTAGCTCTGAGCAGCTCACGGCTCTGCTCCGCCGTTCTAAAAATAGCTTGCACCAACAATTAAAGTTAACGAATCTACTGCTATGACTATAGGGATTGCGAAAATGTTGAACTATCCCTTTAAAACTGTATAAATTGATGATTTAACGGAGCCATTTGTTTGTGTTTGTCCAGCAGGAGTTACTGTAAAAAACAAAACAAAACTCACGTCTCAGTCACAGTCTCACCTTGGCGAAGCGTCTGTTGTAGCTGGCCACCACCGTCGGGTCGGGACAGTCGAGCTTCTTGATGATCTCGAAGCTCTGGTTGAGCTGCGTGAAGATGTCGACCACCGAGCTGGAGAACAGGGCGTGTTCGGACGTCTGCTGGAACTGCAGAGGCAAAGACGACAGAAAGAGATAAGAGAGATGTTTCTAAAGTGAACTTCTATTTTCTGTCATCCTCCACTCTCCTGGTTGGTATCAGAGGATAATAAATCACGCCGCTCTTATTCCCCTCCCCGGCCACCGCTGTGGCTGTAATCGCTCCACTCTGACCATTACAATCATTATAACTCATTTGAAATGTTGCTGCTGCGGGGACGGAGGGACTAATCACATGTTCCTGCGGATGAATTCATCAGCTCAATGAATGACTCAGGTGGAGGTGGTGTAAACGGCGACCTGAGGGTTCGGCTCTGTAGTTAACGGAGCCGTGCCACAGATTTCCCACATGACCCCCCGACGAGTCCTGCTCGGTGGTGGTGGTGGTGGACTCTGTGGCCACTAGTGTTGTTATAGCTCCGGAAAACCCACAGGAAATGGACCCACGGCTGGTTCTTAATGGTTCCAGAGGGGGTCGATAAGCACTTAACACCTCCTCAATAAAACCATCTGTATGTGTAATGCACTCCTCATGAGCTCCCGTGAGTGAAGAAGAGGAGAATATGTGGGAATGAAGAGAAAAGTTATCATTCATTAGATTATCCTCTAAAAGCCAATATACAAAAACAATTAATACTTCATCCTGCAGCTGTGAAGTGGCTGACGGAGTCCCTTATTAGTCCAGGAAAAATAGCGTTTTATGACAGACTAATTGTAATAGAAAATTTCTATGAGGTATTTAGAACAACATACTAAAAGTTCTAAGAAATCCTAGTTGGGGAAATATGTTTAAATCTCATCAATGCAAGATTGATTTACTATTAAGCCTATGGTGCCAATAAGGGCAGACAACAATACAGTATAAGAGAACAATGGGGCTATATTTTTCCTTTATTGCTATCACAATGAAACTTTACACAATGAAAGTATCTAAGAAATCGTGAACTCAGAATTACAGGGTTCTATCTCCGTTTAGGGTTATAGAGCATCAAAGTTCCAACTCGGCTTGTGTTTTGGTTGATAGAACCTTTTTATTTTATGAATAACTAATTAAAATGTGTTGAAAATTTAAAAATAACACTACACAGGCATTAACAGACCACTAATGGATGATATTATGCAAAAAACTCAATTTTGAAAAAAACTGAGATAGAACCTTATAATTCTAAACTCACAAAATGTAACATTTTTTGTATTACAAATTTCTTTGAAAATGAATTTGAATATATGCAAAAATATGAGCACCAATGGGACTATTTAATTTAAAATATTTGTCCCATAATGCACCCCAATGGGACTTTTTTTTTCGAGCGGGCGGGATATTCCTTGCATCCGAAAAAATTTACTTTGAATGATGCCAATATCAGTGGCTTTTGAATCGTGAGCAGGCTGACTCCGAGCGCCTGCATTGTCCAATGCGAAAAAAATATACAACACTTTCATCCCGGATTTACTCAAAAATAGAATTTTGCTAAAGTTTGGCTACATTTTAGATGAGTTTTTACATTAATTTTATGACCCAGAGTGGGCTCAAATTCAGTTTTCTTTTCTGTACACCTTTAAGAAATTTACTACGATGCTGAGTAGCTGGCTGGGCTGCAGCTGTTACTTCAACTTAATTTATGCCACTTTTTGTTGTAAATGTTAACATTTTGTTGTAATGTTTTTCTTCTTCTACTTCCATTTCTTCTTTGCTGAATTGATTCTTTGTAACAAGGGGGTATATATACAGTATATAAGTTTGCTTCTTTCTGCCCCCTTTCATTCAAGAGTTACAGCATTTTATTTTTGTTTTTATGCTCGAAAAATGAATGAAATAAATAAATAAACTAAAAGTTTTGATAGTCATGGCTGAATCCCACTGTGATAAATGTCCACATCCTTCCTTTTCTTATAAACAGTGAAGACAATAGAGAGCACACAGGTGAAGCCATGTGGGAAAAACCACAGAACCAGAACTATTCTGGAGTCACTTTGTCTGTGAACCACAAGTCTTTTCTGCAGAATAAAAAAAAATCTGTTCTGTTCTCCCCGGAGGACGAGACAGCTCCCTGAGAAAGAAGAGCGGCTTCGGGAACAGCAAGAGGTCGAGAGACGACGCTTGTCCATCATCCCGTTAATCTTGAACCGACCGCTCACGGGCGTAAACTCTGCTGGCCCCGAAACAAACGAAATGAACGCCGGCGTCCTGCAGAGAGTCAGCGAGCACAAAGGTCAGGAGCCTGAAGCTGTCCGTCATTCTGCTGTGGAGCGCCGTGTGTGTTGTTAAAGAAAAAAAAAAGCTTCCCTGGTTTTTCTACGTCCGTTCGAATCTAGTTTCTCTGAACGTTCGGCGGCTGCAACAACAATAAAAGGTCAGAGAGAAGCTGCTGCACGACACCAGGATCTGTCGCTTTTATGCAGGTTCACATTTTAACTTTCAGCTGTGTTAATTATCAGCAGTGAAATCGCTTATAATGAACTGTTAATTAGGATTTTGTCAGGCTTCCTGAATCTTTTATATCTGTGCTGCTGCGATATTTTTAGGACCTTTTCTCGTGTCTCCTCTGCAATTTCCTCCTGGTTGTTGAGACAATTGACCCGAATCCTGGTTCAAAATGTGTTTGCAGATGAAAAAAAGAAAAGAAGAAGAAACTAAATGATATTCATTTATCATATTTAGGCGAGATTTGTGTAGTGATAGACCAGGCATAATCACAAACATAATGTCTCATCTGTGATAATTGAGCGGGCAGTTTGCTTTAATTAAATCCAGTGTCTGCTGAGACGATTTCTCTTTCGTCCCCAGGAAATAAGGACTCAAAATAAAAACAACCCAAACACAAAATGTCTCCACTGGGGACCAACAGGAGGAGCTTATTAACACAGTGTTTCTGATTCCTGTTTGAGGGTCTAACACTCAGACGCTGCCACTTCAAACCACTTTATTTATAATTATAACACAACACAACATCTGTGTGTTGTTCCTTTAACGCACCTGAGGCTTTAATGAGAGGGTGTGAAGCGTACAGAGGTTTATAACAGGAGTCAGACACGAGGTAGAGACTCTGCCACGGCTGAATGAGTCTTAAAGAACAACTAGAAGATGCAGCTTGAGACTGAAATATAAATAAACTGAGACGAACCACACGTGACTAAAACTGTTCAAACTGCTGTGATGGGATGAGCTGTAAAGAAGAGCTGATCCAGTGGCGGTGTTTAGCTCAGTAGGTAGAGCACCTGCCCCATGAAGTCCTCGAAGGAAGGAATCCCGCATCGGACGGCCCTATACTGCATCTCTGCCTCCCATTTCCTGTCACACTCTAAACTGTCCTATCCAATAAAGGCATAAAAAGGCAAAAAAATATACTTTATAAAAAAAAAAGAAAAAAAAAGAAGAGCTGATCCAAACAGTGGAAATATTTAACCCTCCTGGGTCAAGGAAGGAAGGAAGGAAGAAAAGAAATGGAGGAGGGGAACAGATTGGATCAGGGGACTGGGATGGAAGAAGGGAGAAGGGAAGGAAAGAAGGAAGGAGGGAAGAAGGAAGGGAGAAAGGATGGAAAGAAGGATTGGCAAAGGGAACAGATTGGGTCAAAGAAGAAAGAAGGAGGGATGGAGGGAAAGAAGGGAGGGAGAAAGACAAGAAAGAAAGAAAGAAAGAAAGAAAGAAAGAAAACAGATAAGGTCAAGGAAGGAAGAAGAAAGAGGAAAGAAAGAAAGAAAGAAAGAAAACAGATAAGGTCAAGGAGGAAACAAGAAGGAAGGATGGAGGGGGAAAGAAAGAAAGAAAGAAAGAAAGAAAGAAAGAAAGAAAGAAAGAAAGAAAGAAAGAAAGAAAGAAAGAAAGAAAGAAAGAAAGAAAGAAAGAAAGAAGATTAGGTCAAGAAAGGAAGAAGGAAAGGACGGTGGGAAGAAGGGAGAAAGGAGGGAAAGAAAGACGGAGGAAGGGAGGAACAAATTGGGTCAAGGAAGGAAGAAGGAAAGAAGGAAAGGATGGTCGGAAGAAGGGAGGAAAGAGGGAAAGAAAGATGGAGGAAGAGAGGAACAAAGAAAGGAGGGAGGACGACAACAGAAGGGCTAATTTGGGAAATACCTCAATTTGCCTCGTGTGTTTGTCTGTTTTCTTTATGGTTTGTTATTTACTTTGTGAATAAATACCTGGAACAAAGCAATATCATGATTATGTTTGTGAAGTATAAATAAATAAAAAACTGTTGTGAACTGTGAAGATCATAGAACTATAATAAATATAAACGTGCCGCAGTAACGCTGTGGTTTAAGTTTAGGTGGTTAGGATGATGGTTTAAAATAAGCACTGTGTTTGTCGTCATGGTTACAGTAGTCAACATACAGTGTGGTCAGAGGACTTCCTTCTTGCAAATGAACCTGAATAAATCTGCATCGAATCACAGAGTGTTCATGTTTCCTTCAGAATCAGTTTGATCAACGACACCGAAAACAGGAAGTCAGAGTTAATTTAGGCTTTACTTTAGTTTTAACAGCGTCTGCGTTCGCTACGATGCAAACAAGTAACGGCTCCAACATTTCATTTCCTGTTTACACTCGGGCAAATTATGGAAGATGCACGTCCAAATCTTGTTTTTTTTTTTTATATTTGTTTGTGTCTCTGATTCCCTGGTAAAAGCTGTTGTTAATAGATTTGTGTATCTTGGGGGTGCAGTGCAATAGGTTGCCTAGAAACACCAAGACGGATCATTTTCACCACATTAATATAAAAGGAGGGGGTTAGACTTACAGGATAAAAACAAACAAAAACACAAAACAACAGTGGTTCATTTCATGGTTTAGACCAGTGGTTCTCAATGTGGGGACCCCCTCTAGAATTTTTTTTTTTAACCACTTTTACTAGATTTTTTTAAACTTTTTTATTTTGAACATTTTTTATGAGAAATTTTACCAAAAGTTGTTTTTTTTTATTTTACCACTTTTTTCTAGATTTAAAACAAAAACTTTTTTGTTTTAGAAATTTTACCACTTTTTTCTCGAAAATTTTTACTTTTTTATTTTGAACAATTTTTTTTTTTTTTTTTTTAGCTTTTTTTAAAAATTTTTTTACCACTTTTACCACTCCCTAGAAATGTTTAAAAGTTTTGCAAGAAATTGGACCACTTTTTTTCCCAGAAATTTCTCTATAATATTTCCAAAAATTCACGCCACTGGCCCTAATTTAAATGTATGAAAAAGTAATGTTCTTCAGTCTCAGAAAAAATATTTGTGTATTTCTGGTGTTCACTTCTAAATTTGGTCCAATGGGGGTCCGTGGTCTAATTTGTGTCAATTCAGGGGTCCTTGATGTACAAAAGGTTGAGAACCACTGGTTTAGACCACCGAGACATCATTGCTAGCGGACATTTTATAAACCTTTCTCCTGTATCATTGATTTGTTAAACGGTTTAAGTGAGGACTGATTCATCCTGAGCTGTAAACTTTCCGTGTGGATCATGTTTCCCAACCTCGACAGCACTCGACACTCACCCCTTCTCTCTTGTCTCTCTCCAGCGCCGCCTGCATGAACTCCATGGACACGTCCTCGTTCTCAGCCAGCCAGGCCAGGACGAACTGCAGGAACCACCTGCAACGACAGCAGGACACAGACGGGACTGTTACGGATCCTACGGTCTAGTTTTAGTGTGAAATGTCCCTTTCCTTTCCATCATCGTGTTCCTGTGTGTGTGTGTGTCTTACGCGGGGTATTCAGGCACAGCATCTTTCATGGTGGGCAGGTCGTTGACGTACTCGTTGTAAAGCCACTTCACCTTGAAGTGCAGGTTCATGTAGTCGGCGGTTTTACACAGCTTGTGTTTCTCATGTTCTGTGAAGACGACCAGAAGTAAACACAAACGCATGACCGCTGATAATCACACAGGGTTAACTTTCTTGTCTTAAACTATTTATATCTGCTCACATTTTCCTGCCCAACAACAACAACAACAACAACGACAACAACAACAACAACTCTGCAGAGAAAGAAGCAGATCATATCCAGTTTGGACTGGACACTCTCATCATCTTCCCTCCCAAGTTTTAATTACTGTCTAGGTAGCTGTGCGTAAGATATTCATGGTGACAGATGGATGGATCAATAAAGAAACGAACAGAGCGATCTATCTTTAGTCCGTCCCTGTGAATTCACTGTATAATGGATAATAACACAAAAAAAAATGAGAGAGAGCTCAGATTGATGACATTTAATGAGACGCTATGAAAACAAGGTAAAATATATAAATGGTTCATGGTGCGTTCATGGTCCCCTTTTTTCTATATCTCAACTTGCAATGTGTCGTGCAGCTGTTTCTCTGGCTGTGTCTATCTGCTGAGTGAGCAGTCTGGTGTTCAGTGGGTTTTTAGAGCTTTTCCACTGAAACAACCTTCCTGCTGTGACTTTTTTTTAAAAAGAAAAGAAATAAAGGCAGTGAGAGAGCTGGGAGAGTGAAACATGAAGGCAGAGCTGCAGGTCAGAGCTGAACAATGAGCTGCAGATTCATCACTGTAGGTTCAGCAGACATGGTTTTCATATTGTCATTTGATGCATGGTTATTATGAAAATATAGATTATAACCTCTTTAAAAACAGTGGTAAACACTTCTCTGTCATCAGCAGCTCTCAGCCTCCTGCAGTGCATGTACATGTACAGTATGTCAAGCCAAGGCCACTATCCTCAAGACTTATTATGTTCATTTTGTGTCTATCGAAAATCAAAGTAAAGTTTTGTTTCACTTTTTGCCGTCTCTTATTCCCCAGACCTGAAACAAAATTGACATTATTTGCGAGGAGACAAACAGACTAATTGGAGCTCATGTGAGTCCATGGTGCAAAAATAACAAAAACAAAAAGCCTGGGAAACCCTGCTGTGGATGACTAATTCATCATCATCATCATCATCATCACACACAGACACACAGTCTTACCAGCATAGAAATCAATTCTGCGGATGCGAAACGTGGTGGGAGCTGAGATGGCAACAGAGTTATGAGAACAGGAAACAAGTGAGATGAGAAAAAGATGAAAACAATAAAAAGTGAATAAACTACTCTAGAGGACTAAGGGAAGACTAAATATAGAAAAACCGTGGCTAACACTTTATAATTACACATTATTAATAATTAGTGACTCACTGTTAAACACTTATCAACACTAATTTGTCATTTATAAAGAATAATTCCTACTTACATGCTAATTTATTGACACAGTTATGACTGTTTCATTTGAAATTTGATTTATAAACTCTACAATCTACAATAAAAACACTAATAGACTAATGTTCTGAATCATTGAATGAATCATGAATCATTCAATATTTAGTTTTTTGCATAATGGCATCCATTAGTGGTCTGTTAATGCCTGTGTAGTGTTATTTTTTAATTTTTTCAACATTCAACATTTTTTTAATTAGTTATTCATCAACAACAACACAAGTGTTGAACTTTGATTTCAATATCTCGGAAGTAGAACCCTTAATTCTAAACTCAAACCAGATCTTATGAACCACTGACATCCCCAAAATAACTGTTTTGTAATTGATAAGTATGAAGATACAACCATTCAACACCTTCTAGATCAGCTCATTAATCCATACTGTTTATAAATTACACATTGATAGGGAGAATGGTTTATACTGCTAAGTGTTGAACCGTGCTAATCTAATGTTTAACAGTGTGAAGTTATTATAAAGTGTTACCAAACCGGGCAAGCAGGTTTTTAACATTTTCACTATTACTCAAAAAACATCTAAAATCTAAGCTTGTTGTGGAGTGGAGGCTAAAAGCTTTCTACACTTTCTACTGTCAGAAGCCAGAAAACGGAGACGATAAACTGGAGTCTGGGCCTCACAGGATAATGAGAGCATGAATCTGTAATATGGAGGACGATATTATATATAGAGGTAAAAAAAACCAAACAAAAAAACCCCCAGTTTCTGAGAGTTATAAACTTTTCTATCTGTTTACACGGTGAATCTCTCTCCATAGTCCGTATTTACTCTCTGCACCTGATTAGACAACAGACTGTGAACGCACCAGTTCTTAAGTTGATGGCCTAAAGGAGAAGATTTATTCTCCTCCGACACCTGCTTGCCTTTGAACAAGCCATTAAATCTCACGGCTGCTGCAGCTGAGCCAACACACACACACACACACACACTGAAGAGGTCTGAAGATAAAGTGTGGTGGTGCTGAGAGAAGATCAAAACGTTTCTTTAGATTAAAAAAAAAAGGAAAAGAAGCGCTATTGCTCCATCTCGCCTGTTTTTTCCAGCTTCGACTCTAAACTCCAACATGGACAAACAGCAGCTCCACTACACACTCATGCGACTCTATCGTCGTCATCTCACCATTGTTCCAGCGGTGGTGATCGATTTTATCCAAAACTGGAAGGGACAATGTCAAAGTGAAGAAATAAAGTTGATGGAGTGAAGAAACTGGGCGGCGGGGAAAGAGATGCTTCACTGACTGAGCTGTCACTCACTTAAACACACATACACACACAGACACAGGCGGTCTTACCCTCCAGGGCGTACTTCATGTCCTGAGCGAACAGCGCCCACATGACCTCGGCGCTGACTTTACCAACGTTGAGTTCCTGAGGAAATCTGAAGAGAGGAAGACGAGTTCAGGGGTGAGAGAGACAGAGAGAGTGTTAGTTTTAGTTTCTCTGCTGGTGTGCATTAAAGCTGCATGTTGATGAGCTGCTTAGTATTAATATATGGACGACGGATTGAGTTTGTGTGCGTTTTTGATCAGAAATATGAAAAAACAGGGATATGAAAATATGTTAATACTGATAATTGGACAGGAACGTCAATACACATTACATTACAAGGAGCAAATTACAGCAACATGTTTAAATAACACGTTTTCTGTCCAAACATCCACTTGTTTTTTCTTTTTGGTATAATTTTCCCCCTGTGTTTAAACCAAACCACCTGAGAGGAGAGAGAAGAAAAGAAGATATTCAAAACAGAGACAAACATGGCTGCTTCAGACTTCTAGGTGATTTTTAAAATAGGTGAATCATCATTTCTTTTCTGTTTTTTCTCTCCAAGAAACTCCGAAAAGCAATTCATGTTCATTCATGTTTAAATTGTTTTTTTTTATCTGTCTTGCCCTTGAGAGGAGAGTGAAAAAAAAGTTTTCTCTTCATCTTCCTAGAAAAGAAAAACTTCTGCCACTTCTCATGGATTGTTTACACGGACAAAAACTGATTGTTGAAAAAGAAAAGAAAAGAAAAGAAAAAAGCCCAATCAATCAGAATCATTATCTACAACTGCACATTAGGGCCGCTGTAGGCAAAAGAAAAACCAAAATGTCCTGGAAAAGAGAGATAGGGGGAGGAGGGAGGGTAAAGTTCCTAAAACTTAGCTTTTAAGTCGCACATTTATTATAAACAAACAAATCAAGGTAGGAAACGTCTTTTTTTCTTAGTAGAGTTGGATAAGATCTTCCACTGCATGCAAATCAAGTGATGTCAGTCCAACCATGCAAACTATAAATGAGTTTCCTTCTTTCATAGAAAAAAACAACAATACTTTTTTTTGCAACTTTAAATGCAACCATGAAATATTGTGAACAATCGATTTTCTTAAATCAATGTTTTATTTTGTTATATGTCTTATTGTCTTCTTGTCTATATTACTATGTCACTGTACTATTTTTATGTTATGGGACTCTGGATGGAAATTAGCATTGCTGCTATAATCCGGCACTTTCACATGTTTTTATATGTTCATTAATGTGCACTGTCCCACCCAAATAAACAAATAAAGTAAATAATCCAGAAACTCTGAAGCAGCCACAGCGTTGTCTGTGACAGTTTTAAATTTGAATGAATGTGGACGGTGTTGGAGTGTTTTCTTCTTCATGTATCTCACTGCTAACTGATGGATTTTGTGTTTGTGTGGCTGAGAACACTTCTCTCACTCAGTGGTTGTGATTTACAGTGACTTGAACGCATCATACTGTAAATGGGCACATGTCACTTTACTGTAATGTCCCCCTCAGTTATAAACTATATATTTCCACAGCGTTGGCCTCGACATGACTGAGAAACGACAATCTGCCAAATAAAAGGTGAAGGATGCAGAACAGAGCTCAGCACTGACTGGTTGATGATGGCTGTGTACGAGTTCTTGTCCTCCTCGATGATGGAGACGATCAGCGTGATGAGTTTGGGCCAGAAATCCAGATTCTGGATACTCGGGCCCTGCTCCTCCGGCTGGCTCTCTTTCTTCTGCTCTTCCTCCTCCTCCTCCTCGTCCTCCTCCTCTTCTTCTTCTTCCTCCTCCTCTTCCTCTTCTTCTCCTTCCTTATTGTCTCCTTCCTCTTCTCCTTCAGCCTTTTCCTTCTTCTTCTTCTTTGTCTTCTTCTTTTTCTTCTCAGGCTCGGGCTACAAGAGAAAGAGAGAGCGAGGAACAAGAAAAGACAAAAGATGAAACGATGTGAGAATTAAGTTGCCAGATGTCTTGAACTCACACAGAGAGAAAACTGCCCTGATGAAATAAGTGGCAATGCTGAACAAAAACAAGAGTTTTACATTTCACCGTTGTGATTTGAATGAATGATTTAACTGAATAATTTACAACAATGGATTACAATGTTATTCTCTGGGATTTCATTCTCTAAATTCTCCATGTTTGTGTGAAAGGACTCAGATGAGGAGGAAGCTTCTCTTCTCTTGGTTTCAATGCAGAGTTAATTGTTAATTTATCCCAAACACAGACAGAGAGTGGATAAGCTCAGACACAGTGAGACATTCATCTTAGTTAAAAATATCTGGAGATAATTTTTCACCAGGCGACAGTTGATTCATGTCGATGGTTAATTCATTCATATTACAGACATTTCCTCATTTGCACATCCAATCTTAACAGTCTAATTATAACAAAAGCCTTTACTGATGAATACCTGCTAAATCAACGATCCTTAACTAACTTAACGTAGTAAAGGGTAATTTCATAAGCTTGCATAAAATCCCCAAATCTTCGTTAACATTGTATTAACTACAAAATATCAACAGATGAAACATGTTCATTGACAGTCCGATGGCAGACTCACTCTAACAATGTGCTGCAGTCCAATTACAAAACTCTAATCAGTAGAAACAGTCTACAACACCCCACCACCCTGCTGTTAGCCAAGCAACTACTAGCAGCTGTGGAGAAGTTAATTGGGTGTGGTGCAACTCACAAATGTGTTTGTTTTTGCTGAAAAAGTTGCAAAAATACCAAGACTGAGCTGAGTTTAGTAGAAATGGCTGCTAGAGGACAGTCATATTGGATTGAGTATTTGAGGTAAGGTAAGGTAAGGTAAGGTTAGGTGTAGTAGGAGAGTACTCGAGTTCTCCCCATTCATGGCTGCTGTCAGTCAAGGATGTAGCGGGAGACCAGGGCAAGGCATGGGCCGACGCAAGTTAGTCCCCATGCCACTGGATTTGGTAGGGCAGGATAAGGTAAGGTAAGGTAAGGTTTGGTAAGGTAAGGTAAGGTAAGGTAAAGTAAGGTAAGGTAAGGTAAGGTTTGGTAGGGTAAGATAAGGTAAGGTTTGGTAGGGTAAGATAAGGTAAGGTAAGGTAAGGTTTGGTAGGGTAAGATAAGGTAAGGTAAGGTAAGGTTTGGTAAGGTAAGGTAAGGTAAGGTAAGGTTTGGTAGGGTAAGATAAGGTAAGGTTTGGTAGGGTAAGATAAGGAAAGGTAAGGTTTGGTAGAGTAAGGTAAGGTTTGGTAGGGTAAGATAAGGTAAGGTTTGGTAGGGTAACATAAGGTAAGGTAAGGTAAAGTAAGGTTTGGCAGGGTAAGATAAGGTAAGGTAAGGTAAGGTAAGGTTTGGTAAGATAAGGTAAGGTAAGGTTTGGTAGGGTAAGATAAGGTAAGGTAAGGTTTGGTAGAGTAAGGTAAGGTTTGGTAAGGTAAGGTAAAATACGGTAAAGTTTAGGTTAGGTTAGGTAAGGTAAGGTAATGTTAAGTAAGGTAAGGTTTGGTAAGGCAAGGTAAGATAACATATAATAGCATCTTAACAAGACAGTAGCCTAATACACAGTGATATTGCACATATCTCTACTAAAATGGCCATATAGATTCTCAAACTGAGAACAGGACCTGAGTTCTGACTCCAACTACATCAGAACTTCTGGTTTCCACCAACAGTAACTGGTTGAATCTGTTTCACCCTGTCGAGCTGTTTCCTGCTTGTTAGTACAACTTGACCTTGACTGTTCTTGACGATCTGGCTTTTCTGCAGCACTGTCTGACCTCAACATTTTTGTGTTTGCCCATAATGAGGTAGATTGTGAAAATGGGATTCAATACATATTACATTATTAAATTCCCACGGTGTGAAAACAACATTATGAGATACGTTACTGTATGCTGAGCTCAGGATGTGTTAGCTACTCACCGGCGGGACGGCGGACTGGAATTGACGGTTGAAGAGCTCCAGACAGTTGTTGAAGATGTACTCGTACGTGGAGTTCAGGCAGGCCTTGACACAGTCCCGCACCACATTGGCAGCTCTGGGAGGACTCGGCAGCTCCAGGACCTGTATGAGAACAGCAGTCAGGTATAACTCAAACAGAATTACAGACTTTCAGTCCATGCATACTGATTTTTCCATCAAAATCTGAAGGCTACAACATTTCTCTAAATGATCAGAAACAAAAAACCCCACAAAGATCTCAAACTGTGAGGATATATAGTTATCTGGCGCTCATATTCAGTTTTTACCTTCATTCTGAAGAAGGTAATGCTGGTGAGAAGATCCACTGTTGACTTGAGGTCACTGAGGCGAGGCTTGCTGCTGGCTGGGAAGTTATTCTGTAATACACACACACATTTTCTGAACACTTTAACTGACCATCTGTTTCTTTGGATAGCAAAACACATCTTCCAGTTTTTGGATCTCTTAGAGTAAATTTTTTTATCTTCAGTGAATTTCTTTTTTCCAGTCATAGTGGCTGTTTTCCTTATTAATATTCATCATATCCAGCTTCTGGTTCACTCAGTCTTTTAATTTATCATTGAACAACACATTACAAGCAAACAGTGGTAATGAATTCAAAAGTCGGCAGAACATCATCCAGACAAAAAGCATATGAAAAACCTGCTGTGACGCACAACTGAACTTTAGAGACAGAAAAATAAACAACATCTGAGCAGCAGATTTTATGAAGAGTAATAAAAACACAAAACATTTCCTGGTTAGGGGCATAAAATGAGTTAATACTGATTCCTATAATTAGATTTATATACCCAGCTTGTTGTTGTGTGCACGAATTAGGTCAAACTCAGATGTCACAGAGTCTGAATATGTGGAGGAAAAGAATAAGAGCAGCTGAAAGAGGAGACTCACCCTGTACATGGAGAGATCTATACGCAGCGAGTTGTGCAGCTGATCCAGGAGCTTCACAAAACGATCTCTCTGTTGGAAAGAGCAAAGAAGAGATGTAGCTCAGATTTGTTGAGCAATTTGCAGCAGCTTGTGTGTGTTTGAATGTGTCTGTGTAAATGATGGGTACCACAGCAGCACCGTGGGGAAGAAGAGAGTAAAGTCTGAACAGAGAAAAAGAAATGTTTGTTGTCATAAACGACAACTGAGACTATTTTTCTACAGGGTATAAAAAAAGTAAAATATAAAACCATTTGTGCTACATGAGAAAACTCAAGATGGAAAAAATATTTTTATGTGTTCGACAAACAGAAACTACTGGCAGCATCGCTTGGTACACACAGTACCACAAGGCAAACCTGGCAGATGAGGAATCATTTGTCAACATACAACAAACACTTAACTAACCCAAACACAATACACACAAATAAAGACACACAGGATTTACTCAGGACCTTCACGCACAGTTTCTCCCAGAGTCAACAACCAAGACATCACTTCTGTCTTGATTGAGCTGTGGAAGATGTTTCCCTAACTTCATAATAGTATAAAGCACAGTGTAAAAGTTTATTGCTTGGCCGTAAATTATCAGGATACATGTCAATATAAAGGGGTGTGACATCAGCATAGTTGTGAGAATCTCTGCTGTGGCTCCTGATGATGTTTCCAAGTCGCAGCATGTTAAGGTTAAAAAGTGTTGGGCCTAAAATTGAACCCTGAGGAACGCCACAATTGAAATAATCGTTTTTTTTTGTTGAAGAATCATCAAATCCAATTTTTACAAAGACTAAGATTAAGAAAAATCTATTGCATTCCTTCTCTGTTGTTCACGCTGAGGTTTCTCCGATTTTTCTCTGTTAAAGGGTTTTTCTATGGAATTTTTCCTCAGTCGATGTGAGGGTCTAAGGGCAGAGGATGTTGTTATGTTGCCATATAAAGCCCTTTGAGACAAACTGTTTGTAAAAAATGGGCTATACAAATAAAATTGCCTTGCCTTGCCGAAGATCAGAGGCCACAGACTGGAAAATCTGTGTTAAAGACTTGGGCTGAATAGATCTTTAACACCCATACTACACCTGAGGTGAGTGTTTATAAAATGAACAAGCTGATTTCTGTTTCTGTTATTCAATCTTCACGGCCTCCTTTTTGTTCGTACTGGGCAAAGACTGTTTGTAAAAATAGTTTCTAAACATCTTTAATATGCCATGTATTTTTGTGTTTGAGGCCATTCTGTGCATTTTCATTGTACAAATTGCTGCTTGACAGTATAAAATATACATCACATATCAAACAGTGTAAACATGCACAACTGATAAACAGGAAATGATGCATTCAAGCACCCCACGTCGAAGACGATAGATGGAGGATGTGCATATTTAGCATCATGCTGAATACAGCTGTCACAGTGGTACGTTCAGCGTCAACGAGCCAGATGGCGCCGCTAACGGTGCTTATTCGTCTTTATTAGAAGAAGCTAACAAGCTAAATCACATCACATGGCTGCACACGGTTTGTTTGGCTTCACTTTAAATTGATACAGCAGTTGTTGTTGTCTGTGGTACAATAATGTGCACTTAATGTATTATTAAAATACATTGGGTAAACAAAAGTGTTGACAAATGAACAAGGACTTAAAAACTAAACCTTTAATGTCACGAATCTTTTTCTCTCTTTTTTTTTTTTTACATTCATACGTGGGACTGATTTGAGTATTTACTTCTACAGTACACTCATGGACTCACTGAGAACAATTTGTGCCTCACTTGAAGTCATGGAGACACATGGACAGGAGGAACCAGGGACCGAGCCACGCTATGTTCAGCAGCCAACCAGCTCTACCATCCGGGCTAAAAACAGTAGCGGTATCCCCACTGCTGTTTATCCACTATTTCCCTTCATATGCCTTGGCATCACGCGTTTATTTAAATGCCATGCCAACAGAGCAGCCTGAGCCTGGAGTAGTGGGAGTCACGACATGGCAGACAAACTAAGGGGATGAAATGAGTTTTGTCTGACAAAGAAAATGAGGGAGGAAGAAACAGAAGCAGGACTTCCAACATACTCACCACAACAAAAAATGCAAAAACACGTTTATCCAACAGCTAACGACACGCACAGTTATAGAGTTTGTTTGGAGATGTGTCTTTCTCCTCCTTAGAAAAGTAGCCTGTCGTCGTGGTCACACAGCAATTAGCTAGAGCGTTGTTAGTTTACTGGAAAGGGTTTCCCTTTGTTTTCATCTCTGCATGAAGGCACGAACAACAGCCAACATTAACTGGCACTAAGCACTAATATAAATAGCCAGATTCTAATCAACCTCCTGAAAGCATCTTTCAACTCTTGTTGTGTATGAGAGTGTGTGTATGTGTGTGTGTGTGGTTGTGTCCCATGGCGGCAGGGCCAGTGCAAACAATTAAATTATGTAAGAGAAAGCAGAGGCACAGTGTGTTTTAGCTTTATTAGTCTCACACTCACAAACTTCATGCAAAAGCCTCAACTCGCTTAGAAAGATTCATGCTGTTATTTTCTATATATCGTCTTTTAATACACATAATAAATGCATGTCACTAAGTTTTGTCTGCATCTGATATCTGTGTTTCATTCAAAGCTTTATTATCAACAACTATAAAACACATCAATGAGTCCCTTTGTTGTACTGAGTGACATATTCCTTTATTCATTTTGCTTTGTCAGTATTGGCCTGATATTGATTCCCTAGAAGCCTCCTTTTAATGTTGGTTTTTTATTTGTTATTTTTATGTGTTATTCAGTTTTTTTTGGTTTTTTTTTGCAGCAGCGTGGATCTATGGTCAGCTGATCGTTTGCAGGCAGAAACAAGTATGGAAACATGCAAAGAAGAAGCAGCACAAAGGACATCCACGGCAGATTTTAGGAGATGAAGACTAAACCTAATCACATCATATATGTGATTTCTGACCCCCATTCCGAAGGACCGCCATTCCGACGGTCTGCCAAAATTCCTGAAGGTCTATCATTCCGAACTTCTGAGGGGCTGCTGTTCCGAATGTGTTTTATTTTGAAAATTGACCGGATTCTCTTGTGTTTCTGTGTTTGAATTCCTGCTCGGCTTGACACCATCACGCTGCGGGGGCGGGGACAGCCCCCCCCCCTCGGAAATTCCACCCAGGTGCGAGTCTGAAAAATAAATGTCCTTGCTCTGTGCTTTGATTGGGTTTGTAATGTGGAAAGGAGTTGGTTAAGTTTAGTGAAAGGATCAGAAATTGTTCTTAATTCGCTCGCCTGGTTAAATAAAGGTTAAATAAAAAATAAATTAAAATCAGGTAGAGGCTCTGGTAATATGCAGCTCCATCAGGAGTCGAACCCTAATCTCACACGCCGGAGGCAGATGCTGTACTACCAAAGTGTTCGCTGAAGCTTAATGGTGGACTTTTTTCAGGTTCGGAATGAATGGCACTCCTTTTCCATAAATAATTAAAGGCTGGCATTTCAAAACATGAAAGTAAACATTCGGAATGGTGGCCCTTCGGAATGGCACCCTGGAACCGTATACGTCCCAATCAGAAGAGCACCTCATATAAACATGGACTAAACCACCGTTGTTAAACTTAAAAATCCACAATACCCCCCAGTTGAACCCTTTAAACTCATCCTTAGACCTGTATCTACTCTAAGATGAAATCTAAACCCTTAAACAGAAGGAGAAAAAGTCCTGACTTTCTAAAGCTGTCCTCACTGAAACACAGCAACACACACAAACGGTTTGACCTAAAAAAATAAAATAAAAAAAGCCTGAGACAAGGACAAGAGCTCAGTTTTGACCTTTAGAAAATAACACTGTCACGCCGTCCTTCCCTGAAGCAAAACCATCCTCATCGTCTGCCACCACACACACACACACACATTTACACATAGTAAATTAAAAACTGTGATTGGCTTCGTTCCCCTCGTCACCAGCTCTGCACTCACTCAATGACTTCCTCTCCACATCCTGCAGCTCAGGAATCGCTGCTGCCGTGACACAATTTATGTGACAATAACACATTTGGCATATGTTCCCATTCATGCAATGGGTGATAAATTTCTCTTTAAACAGGGATTAATTCATTAAAAAAGAGCCCGAAGCCTTCACGTACTGTAACAATTACCTAAAGCAGCCTGAAGACAAAAAGGGAGGGAAAAGCAAAGATCATTTGGAGCTTAACTTTCCTGGATCAGAGCCATCGGGTAGATTTTTCTTGGAGCGACCCTGTGGGAGCCGCTCTATCTCAACTTTCATCACCGTTACATGATCCTACAGCACAGCACAGGCCCTTTCTTTCTTTGTGTTTTAAAGGGTTACTTTTTTTCATTTGTACTGACAACGCACACCTCCAGAGTGTTTGATCTGCCACATCCAACGATCGGGACATTACTTGATTAGTCATTGTCTGTCAGCTGAAGCCAAACGTCAAAAACAGCAGGTGTAGTGTAGGTGTGACTGGTCTCATCGAATTTTCTCTTTTCTCTTTGTTTTTCAAAGAAACGCTGACGACAGGAGCGAGGCTGAGAAGCCGCCGTGGCTGGTTTTTCCCCTCACGGATGAGATTCAGATTCACCACAAAAACAAAAAAAAGTATCTTCAACAAAGCTGCTGCTGATGTCGAATTATGTCGGGATGAAACAGAATGTGTTGGTTTTGTTCCTGGAGGATCTGTCGCCCAAAGCACCAAACACTTAAATAACTTAGAAACTGGAGGAATAATTTGGCTGCAGGACAAGTTGTCAGATCTGCTGCTGCGACGTGTCTGATGAGTAAAATTTAGATGAAAATCACTGACTTCAGACGCGTGAAAGACCCAAGTGTTGTTATTATCATAAAAAGGAAAAACTGATGTGATCTGATTCGGTATTTTTCTTCTTAATAATTTCTAATCCAAACAGTATAAACTCTCATATTGTACACTGTACATTTTCATATTTAATCTTTTACTCTTTGCGTGTTTTATTGCTGCTGTACTGAGTGAAACTTCCCACATGGTGGATAATTAACGTCTCTTATCTTATCTGACTGGTTATCAGCACCTGTTGATTAAGTGGAAATGTCACTAAAAACACGACGACTGCAAACTGACAGAAATCCATTTAAACCTATAATAATCACATCTTGCCGCAAAGTTTGTTTGACATTTTGTACTGTTTTCTTCCCCTTGAAGACAGTTTGCAGTTTTGAATGTTTATCTACTGCTGAAGTAAGTAAAACAAGCAATCAATCGTAAGTTTACAAGTTCAATTCCACCTCCATTTCCAGCTGCACATCACTTCCTCATAATGACATAATGTTTTATTGTCATTTCTTGCAGTGAATCCAGCAGAAATGGAAGGAAACTGTGGATTTTGAAACACATTTCCAGCAGAAATCATGACGTCTGATGCTGATGCAGATGTAAATCTCACCTCTTTAAACTCTTTATAGAAAATAACCCTGAGCGACTCGGTCGTTAGTGCCGTTACTTGCTGTTATCTCTCCTCAGACGCATTCAGGCTAAGTCACAACAGTTGAATAGACTCGGATGAGAAAGCAGAACAGACGCCGGTGATGACAGCGCTGCTTCAGAAAGAGCCACAGAGTTTAAACTCTGGCATTACCACACATTTTACCCTCAGCATCTTCATCAGGATCAGTTTAATCCAAGACTTTAGATTTAATCCTGTAATCCTGCTCCGCTCTAACGCACACACTAAGCAAAAAACTCACGACCAGGGAACAATTACAACAATTATCATCTTTTTTTCCCCTCATGTCTCTGGTAAAAAAGTAAATATTCAGTGCAGATTCATCTGTGGTGCCTCCGGATGACAACCAGGTACACACTCACATGTGTAGTAGTGTCGTAATAATAATAAAACACACACTGTACATGCTCAGTAACTATTCCCTAAAAAAGCAAAACAAAACAACAAAAACAGATCTCGTTAATAATGTTTGTTCTCATCAGTGAGATGCTGCTATGTCTGTTTGTCTTCAGCACAAACACTGTAACTCCCGTTCAGTCAATCATGACACAAGGTGTTCCTCTGACAGGCATTTTATTGTCTTCAGTGAGGAATTTCAATAAAAGTCCACATGTCGACGAATGTCGTAAGAACTAAACAAAACAAAAACATAAACATCCAATTAAAATTACGTACAAAGCACAATGTAAACAATAATTATACATCAACATACCTCATTGGCCCTCTCAACTAAACGGAGTTAAGGACACTTTATTCTTCTTCTTTACTCTGCTTCTCTCATACCGGACTTATTGACCGCTGCTCACCTCAAGCATGGTGAAGGTAAAGTGCGTCAGCACAAAACGACGTGAGAGCACTGACACCAGCGAACATTGGTTCCGCTAAGACAACATTTCTTTTTAGTTATAATTACATCCAAATGAAACAACAAAAATATATTCACTTATTTAAACACAAATATTTAAATTGTTCATATTTTCAACCACCAATTATTTATTAATTATGTAAATCAACTGAAATAGTATAACTGACTTTGATGGCAGCTACAAACACACATACACACACACACACACACACAAATGCAAACAGTCCACACACCCACACACCTGTGCAGCAGCAGCAACAACAACAACAGGTGCTCACGCCGTCAGCCGGTGATTTCAGAGCCGAGTTACGGAGAGAAGAGAAGAAGGAATAACAGATCGATGCGACTGAGGAGACGAGAGCGAAGGACGAAGGAAATGAAGTCGTGGGGATTTTAGGAAACCCACTTATCGCCATGGCAGCAGGTGCACTGAAATCAGTTTGGTCCAATATTTAAACAAAACCAAACCAAAAACAAACGAACTGGTGGGAAGAAAAAAAAAAGCAACAAAGAATGAAAATAAAATGTATTTCAGGATCTGTCTGAGAGGAATCACAGCGGGAGCAGGCGAAAAACCCGGAAAAATGAAAAGAAACGAGCGACAGGCAGAAGTGTGAGTGGTGAGGCAGATGGCATCAATAAAACAACCTGGATTTCAGTAAAATAAAATAAAAATAAGGAAGGACAAACAAGCTTTGTGTTTTTCTCTATGACAAACGAATAAACCAAATTATGGGCTTAATTAATAGGATAAAACACAATGTCTCTCATAGCTGACAGTAAATAGAAATGTAATATGTCCTGTATGTTTAAAGACTTAAGACATGATGCTGGTTCATCTTTACTTCCTACAGGTTGATGAACATCTAGATCAATACGGTCTGATGTGGAAATACCAAAGGTGAATGTGTAATGATGCAATAAATCCTGACTCAACGTGATTCAGTCGACTGAATCGACTCGGCTCTAATTTGATATTCACTGGATTTACAAATCTAAAGGTCTGAGATCACTCTTGTGGAAGTGAAACTGGTCTCTGGACTGTAAATAAAGACGAACGCAGCCTCCGTGTGATGTCACATAAAGGGATAGTTCAACATTTTGGCAAACTAGCCCGTTGCCGTTGTTCGTTACCTTTAATTGTCGATGCAAGCTATTTTTAGAACGGTGGAGCAGAGCTGTGAGCTGCTGTGAGGCTCATGGGATTTCTTGGTTCTCCTAATCAAACTCATCAAATACACAATCCAACAACTCCAAAACGCTCTGGTGGACAAGTTGTGACCTGCACATTCACCACGCTATGAGATAATAACACAACGTTACCACACAGAGTTGTTTTAGAGGGAAATGCAGAGACTGCTTGATGAAAAAATGTCCCTGAAGGCAACGTACATCAGCAGCTTTGCATGAATTTACCTCTAAAACAACTCTGTCTGGTAACATTGTGTTATTATCTCATAGCGTGGTGAATGTGCAGGTCACAACTTGTCCACCAGAGCGTTTTGGAGTTGTTGGATTGTGTATTTGATGAGTTTGATGAGGGAAACCAAGAAATCCCATGAGCCTCCGTAGCGTAGCTCTGAGCAGCTCACGGCTCTGCTCCGCCGTTCTAAAAATAGCTTGCACCGACAATTAAAGGTAACGAACCTACTGCTATGACTATTAGTCTTTGAGCATCGACTCAGAGTTTGAGTCAGACTCTAGTGGTCGTTAGAGGGACTGCAGTTTTTCCAGCTCTGGACTCTTGGGTGAAAGCCTCAGACTTCAGTGAAACTTATTGGATCCCACTGTGTTCAGTTTAGGATCAATCATTTTTCTATTTGTGGAGTCAACACGTTACCTCCTAGTTATTCATTTATTTAGTGTTGGGGTCTTCAACAATATTTCATGCATTTATTCATTCATTCATTAAATTATGTTGATTCATTCATTAATTACTGTGAAGCCATTTCAGTGTCGCAGACGTTCTCCATCATCAAACGGGGAAATAAAGAAAAAACAAAACTCATCAACCTCTCCAGCAGCAACAGCAGCAGCAGCAGCAGCTTCTATTATTACCAAGCTGACCACCGCCTAGAAACAGACCCTCCCAGTGAGAGCAGGTCTGTCTGTCTGCGTCCCCCTGACCCATTAAAGCAGGAACATGCTGCCTGCAGTCGCTCGTACATCACTGGAGTGTAACCAGACTGAAGTCGACACCATTGGCGAAGCTCCCAGGAGTCATTAAGCTCGGCCTCTAGCTGTCATTGCCCTTCCCCACTCCCTCCCTCCCTTCCTCACCCCCCCCCCCCCCCCCCTGCTCCAACCTGCAGGGCTGAATTTGGGCCACCACAAAGTTCACAGTCGCCCCCAAAGGTCTCACTGTGATAAGACATTACCTTTTAATGAGGAAGATTATTAGCAGCGTGAATGCGGCGGGCTGTTTCTGTGAGAAACAGCTTGTTCAGAGCAAAAAAAAGAGCTTCAAATACTACAGACAACCGTCAGCCGACGTCTGTGGGAAGACGACGTGACACCTACATGAAGTCAAACGGTGGCTCTAAGGCTAATTCAAACATCTCCCACCTTTACAAGATGAAATCTCACTCCTCCACGCCTCCACCTGCTCTTTTGTAGACTTCCTTTTCTTTTTAGAGAGTACGGCTTGTAGAGAATATGTATGTTTTACATTACATTACATCGACTAAATGACAGATTAATCTCCTTCTGGTGACCGTTGATTGGCAGCTGAATCTCAAAACGACCTAAATATGACGACTGGGGTTTTTAAATGGGTCAGAATTTGACCCATTTTCAGATATTATTTATATCAGACGTGAGATTTCACCTTATGGCCTGAAAACACCATGGATGGTTCCTTATCACACTCAGGAAATGTAATTAATGCTCACGATTTTCACTTATTTTGGGGGTTTTATCCAAATTTATAGCAACATGTCGTCTTCGCGTCACCACAATGGGCCGATACGACGACCATAAAAGTCTAGAAGAAGCTGTAAAGGTTGTGCTAAGTGGTTGGAAAGAGGCAATAACTGGTTGATGGGACGACAATGCAGACAATGCAAAGCTTACTGTAATAATGTTGTTAGTCTGAAAATGTGCTGGAAAGACAAACAAATTATAAAAAGTAAACACATCATCCACCGGCAAGAATATGGGGTGGACAAGAGATCCTCTCCACACAATCACATGTCAGCGTGATTGTTTTGATCGGCAATTATGGTGCAAATATCGTCCCTGAATGCATCACGCGGCCCCGGCTTTCATCAGAAGCAGCAGAGCACACACAGTGGATAAAATAAGTATTTGTCTCCTGTTTGCCCTTATTTCACTTGATCAAATGTTAATTAATTTATAATCTATATGATGATATTTTATTTCTGAATTTCTGTTAAAATGAACTCATGGTAAAAACAATGGATTGTCCTTTTCTTTGTGGGGGAGTAAATACTTATTTCCCTCAATGCATGGTGATGTGAGAGACTGAATGATGCAGGGAATAAAAGAGACAGGCAGCTGTAACTAGACAATACGCAACACAATACAAAACATGAGTTTAACACTAGCTGCTATAGTTTTAACATCATTGGACTGATTGATTAATTGAATTTAGCTAGTTTTTGAACTTTATACACTGCAAAAACTCAAAATCTTTCAAGAATATTTGTCTCATTTTTAGTCAAAACTAAACTCTTTCCACTTAAAAAAGACTCATCGCCTAAAAATGTACTTGTTTTTAGATTTTCACTTTACAAATTTTCCCTTAAAATAAGTAGAAAAAATCTGCCAATGGAGCAAGTTTTTTGTGCTTGTAATAAGGCAGATTTTTCTACTTATTTCAAGTGAAAATCTGTTTGAAACAAGTGAAAATTATCTAAAAACAAGTAAATTTTTAGGCGATGAGTCTTATTTTAAGTGGAAAGAGTTTAGTGTTGACTAGAAATGAGAAATTTGACAAGAAAAAAGACAAATATTCTTGGAAAGATTTTGAGTTTTTGCAGTGATATAATTCAACTTCCAACCTCAGAATTGTGTTTTTTTCATTCAGCTATGAAAGCGTTCAGGTGCTGTGGTTTTATATCATTTATATCCTGTTCATGGCAATAAAAGTTTGTTTTCAAAAAAAAAAAAAGAAGTTTGTTTTCAAGTCAAATCACCGGCTAACGCTAAAGTGCACAACATTGGCTGAAAGCTGCGTCTGCGCTGCATCATCAGTCAGCGACGTCTCATCAAGTCAACAGTTTGATTGTCAGACTCCGCTGGAAACGCTGGTGTTTGTCTGTGTTGTTGTCTGTGTTTAGTTGTTGATTGTCTGTCACTTACCCCGAAGTTGGAGGCTGCGAATCTGGCCGGAGCGGAGACGTTGGTGGAGGCGGTGGGGTGGGCGTAGAAGGCGTTGATGTTGGCCAGCAGGGTGCTCATCACAGCCGGCACCCCCGACAGCATGTACTTAGATGACAGGCAGGAGAAATGGCTGAGGAGGAGGAGGAGGAGGAGAGAAGAGGAGGTTCAGAGAGGGAGGAGGAGAGAAAAGGAGGTTCAGAGAGGGAGGAGGAGAGAAGAGGAGGTTCAGAGAGGGAGGAGGAGAGAAGAGGAGGTTCAGAGGGGGGAGAAGAGGAGGGGTTCAGAGAGGGAGGAGGAGGATGAATAGGTTCAGAGAGGGAGGAGGAGAGAAGAGGAGGTTCAGAGAGGGAGGAGGAGGAGAGAAGAGGAGGTTCAGAGAGGGAGGAGGAGGAGAGAAGAGGAGGTTCAGAGAGGGAGGAGGAGAGAAGAGGAGGTTCAGAGAGGGAGGAGGAGAGAAGAGGAGGTTCAGAGAGGGAGGAGGAGAGAAGAGGAGTCGAGGTGGGTGGAGGGTTTGAACAGCGAGGATGAATATGGAGAGAAGTAATGAGACAGTGGAAGAAAAGGGGGTTGTAAAATGACAGAAAACAAAGAGGAGGAAAGAAGAAATAGAAAAGAAAGATGGAAACAAAAAGAAATTAGAGGGATAGTTCACCCAAAATTGAAATTTCACTTTGTAACAAAAAGACACACCAAAATACATCCAAATACCTCCATGCTGCTCGTAGGTAATGTCTGTCTTGTATTGAAGCCCTGAAATGTGAAACTGTCCTGAAAAAAATGTAAAAAGTCTATATTTCAAGCTTGTTTTGTAGCTTCCTAGTCCATTAAATTTGGACGAACCGGGAAGAGGAGCTTCTGCTACACAAAACAAGCTAGAAATATAGACTTTTTCCTTTTTTTTTCGGGACAATTTCACATTTCAGGGCTTCAATGGATGTTTTTTGGTGTGTTTTTTTGTTACAAAAGACAGTTGGTGTCCATTTGCAACCGTTATATGGACATGCACTGCTACGCCGAGACCCCCTGTAACTCAGAGAAGCCACGGAGGACTCTGAAACTTCTCCCAGCCCTTAGTCGACATGAGGGTGAGTAGATAATGAGTGAAATTTCAATTTTGGGTGAACTATCCCTTTAACTAAAAGCTGCAGAATAACAGCGCACCACCATTTTTCTCCATCTGTCCTGAGCCAATATTACAAACAACATTAGAACATATTGGATAATAGTTATTAAACTTGACGTGTTTCAATCTGCTCTGAGATGCAGTGACTTCTCGTGTGCGCTCACATTGTGTCGCAAGTGAGACACGAGCTGCATCATCATCATCATCATCATCATCATCATCATCATCATCCGTGTCTGTGTTGACAGCTGTATTGATTAAAAGCCGTAGTGACAGGCTGGCAGCTGTTTTGGCATTTGGAGACGCCCACAAGTCTTGAATGTATTCCCTCACATTAATATCATTTAGGAGCAGCTCATGATCATGAGACGCGCGCGATGGAGAAGAAGAGGAGACTTGATGACGATCAAACACTTGTGGATAAAGTAAATATTTAGTAAATTGCATTATGGGAAGTGTAGGATCAGGCATGTTCTAATTTTGATATGTTTTGATTGCGACCCTTCTTTAATGTCTTCGTCCCCTTCCTCCAAACTTCTCATATTCACACACAAGGCAATTTAAAGTCGCCAATCAACCTACGGTACTGTGCATGGTACTGTAGGTTGACTCTAGTTTCAAAGTATATATTTATATAAATATTGCACATACAGTGTATACAATATATTGCTTTCTTATTGCTTTGTTCTTCATGAAAGGCTGCTGCTGTGAATGGTAAATGAGATAATTGTCTGGCTTTTGGTTAGGCTTTGTGCTATGGCTGTTTTTTGTTTTATGTATGTACTTAGTTGTTGTTACGAATTTAAAATATAGCAAAAAATATAATCGGGGAGGGAAAAAAAAAACCTACTGTGCATTGTTTTGAACTGTGGGAGGAAGCCGGAGAACAGGTGTACTGTACATTTTATCCAAGCAGGGACTGTGCAAGTTGCAGATTAAGCTGGTTTTAAAACCAGGAGACATGCACTGCACAAAGTTTTAACAACATTGCTACAGTGGTTAGTTAGTTACAGCTGTATCTTTCCACACTTAATTCACAAATATGTGCAAAATTGCTGCAATAAAACACAATTAAAATGTGCGTTAACAGTGTTAAGTACGGATGAATCTAATTTCTTTATATCATTGTGCACATGAAGCAGTGGAAGTTGTGCATCGATGCATCCTCAAGTTATTAAAGTCTTCTTAAAGCACTGGACACATGAAAGCCTGCAGTTCTTCTACCAACGGATGAAGCCAAAGTTCAGTTTTCTCTTCTGTGCATGTGTTGTGTTGTGTTGTGTTGTTGATTGGCTCACATCCTCGTTCCCGCTGAGACACGGTCGACGTCGCTTCAGTTCACAACTTTAATTTACTCGGAGCTTCCCGGTGTGATTGAGTTACGTGATTGTGCTCCTTCCTCCGACACACACACAAAACAAACACAGAGCGAGAGCCGCACTGTGCCTTTAAGGTCAGATTACAACCTTATAAATGCAATTAAAACATATGTGTGTGTGTGTGTGTGTGTGTGTGTGTGTGTGTGTGTGTGTGTGTGTGTCTCCTCGTCTCGCCACCTGCCTGCAATGATCCGATCAAACAGTTGGGAAATCTCTGAAGTGACGGGTCATCTCTCCTCATTAGATCAGATAAACTAATTTGCATGCTGTTTATAGTTCATGACAACCCTGCCAACCTCTCATCACTGCAACACACACGCAAACCAACACACTAATTTGAGGCATTTCCTGATTGGATTTCGCCCCACACACACACACACACACACAAATGGCTGATGTCATTCACAGACACACAGCAGCACTCACGTCATGGCCTGGTAGATGGACTCGATGCCGTAACGCATGGCGAACTCGTCCACGATGTCCTGTTGCACCTCGTCAAAATAAACCTTCCAGGCGTCGTCGCCCACGGCAACGGGGATTTTCACCACGCCGCCTCCCTCTACGTCCGTGGAGAAGTGAAACATGTTCTGCAAGAGGAGAGGTCAGCGTGTGACTGACTAACTAACAACATCCAGAGTCGCTCACAGAAACATTGAGAATCAGAGGTTGTTCATTTATCAATCATAAATGTTAAAGGGATAGTTCAACATTTTAGCAAATTGGCCCATTTCCATAATCCCTATAGTCATAGCAGTGGGTTGGTTACCTTTAATTGTCGGTGCAAGATATTTTTAGAACGGCGGAGCAGAGCCGTGAGCTGCTCAGAGCTACGCTACGGAGGCTCATGGGATTTCTTGGTTTCTCTCATCAAACTCATCAAATACACAATCCAACAACTCTAA
The DNA here is from genome assembly GCA_030347415.2 of Decapterus maruadsi. Taxonomy (NCBI): domain Eukaryota; kingdom Metazoa; phylum Chordata; class Actinopteri; order Carangiformes; family Carangidae; genus Decapterus; species Decapterus maruadsi. Next base: position 26,987,174 of record CM064895.1, on the reverse strand, counting down.
CATTCACCACGCTATAAGATAATAACAGAACGTTACCAGACAGAGTTGTTTCATGCAAAACCACTGATGCGTGTTCCTGTTGTGCAATTTTTCAGCAACCAGTCTCTGTATTTCCCTCTAAAACAACTCTGTCTGGTAACGTTGTGTTATTATCTCATAGCGTGGTGAATGTGCAGGTCACAACTTGTCCACCAGAGCGTTGTGGAGTTGTTGGATTGTGTATTTGATGAGTTTGATGAGGGAAACCAAGAAATCCCATGAGCCTCCGTAGCGTAGCTCTGAGCAGCTCACGGCTCTGCTCCACCGTTCTAAAAATAGCTTGCACCAACAATTAAAGGTAACGAACCTACTGCTATGACTATAGGGATCATAGCAATTTGCCAAAATGTTGAACTATCCCTTTAAGAAAATAAAACGGCTTCTGTTTCAACAGTCGTGACCTGGACTGGTTCTCAACTCTCTGTAGACTCAGACAAAATGTCACTGTGTGTGCATTGTTTGTGTTGTAGTAAATACAAACAGCTTATTACTGAAGGTCTGTTGTCAGGTTTCCCTTGACATGTTTGTGTGTGTGTTTGTATTTGTGTGTGAGTGTGTGCATCTACCTCATGAAGGCACGTGTACGCTACATGATACGGAGCCACCTTCTCCTCTCCCTCGATCTCCACGCTGATCTGAAGGCGGATGGCACCAGACACCGCCGACTTGTCTGTCCGCTTCTCTGTAAGTGGACACACAACATACACACACTCAATTACTCTGCAGCGGCGCAGCAGTCAGACTTAAACTTGGGTTGAACTTTGAATCTAAGGAGACAATTAGAGCAGTGAGCGCTCCAACTGCTAACGAGCAGCTCAACACTCTGAAGTTCACACACATACCCAGGTTGTACCAGACGTCCATCTCGCCGCTCAGCGTTCGGACCTCGATGATGCTCTGACCCAGGAAGTCGTCCGACTCCCTCTTCAGCCGCTGCTTCACTCGGGACTTGATGTCGTCGTCCTCGTCCCAGACGCGCAGCTTGATGCGGTCGGACGAGTTGTGGCACTCGCTGCGGCGACGGCGGGGAGAGAGAGAGATGAGTCAGCGCTTATTTAAAAAAAGTGGAGGGTTGATACGAGCCCGGAGCAAATCTGTCTCATTATCTCTCTGCAGCAATTAGGCTGATTCGTTGATTTGTAACAGAAGTTCAACTTAAAGTTCAAGTGCTCTTTTTTTTTATCTTACAGCCATAATTATTATGTTGGAGTGAAATCCCCGTGGAAATTATAGATCCATCGTGTTCTATGTGCAGATCCATGTATTTCATTGTCTTAGCTTTTATAGATTATAGCAGAACATGAAGCATAAAAGACGACACTCACTGTCACTAGTCAAACTATTCCTCATCCTAATAATACCTCAGTTATAGTATAGTAGATTTTTTCTTCAACAGGAAACAAGATAACAATGGTGGGGATGTATTTTAATGTGCTTTACTCCTTCTATTTGAGGGTTAGGGTTAATATACTTGATGATTTTCCCTTTTTTTGGTCGATTTTTGTGTCATCTTTCAAACTAGTGGCAATAATACGTCAATAACACACAATTAGTTGTTTATTTTACTTAATTTTGATTAATTGACTGATCATGTGACAGTCAATTTGTGTTTCAGTGCAGTAATCAGTTGTGTTTGGATTATTGTTACTACACTGTGTGTGCATAGTTCTGTTCATTTCATATGAATGACTTCATGCTGTGTTTAGGTTGTCTGTTACTAATGGTTTAATTAGGTGTTTTATTTGTAAATGGCAGTTTCAAATAAAAATGTATGGAATTATACAATACAGAACTTTCAGGCCGTTTTCTCAAGAATTAGTTTTTCTTACACACCAAGATCTGAAATACCAATTTCCCCAGTACCTACACCCTCCAAACTTTCTATATCCTGCTTCTTTTTGCAGAAGGGTTTACTGAGGTATCATTCATAGCCGGGTTTAAAGTACATTTTATACCAAAAACATGGCGAAAATTGGTATTTATGACTGTAGACGGTATTTCCTATTTCCCTTGTGTAAAAAGTTTCTTGTGGAACGCATCAACAAAATGAAACCAAGCTTTTGAATCTGGCATCATTCACTGTTGGTGATTTTGTTCTTGGCGATATATGCAAATTAACGCATATTTAATGAGCTAGTGCCTCATTTGCATATATACAGTAAACACAAAAATCTGAAAACTTGCAATACATTTTTTAACTGGGAAAGTTTCATAGTGATATCTATATATATATATATATATTTGTTGGCCTAATTAGTATATTATTTCACACAGAAAACAAATGAAGATCTAAAGAAACATGACACTTACGTATATTACCCAACAGTACAGAGTGTAGGAGACAAGTGGTGACTTTGTATAACTTGTATAATGATAAAAATATGAATGTGCATGATTAGATAATCTCCATTAACTCTGGGAGCGCTGGTGTAGTCAGGTGTTAGTCAGAGTTTTGCCTCTAACATTGTGGTTTTTCTTCTTTTCCCCTTGAAGCCCTCAGTGCAGTGCAGTGCAGTGCAGTGCAGTGCAGTGCAGTGCACAGCCTCACATGTGTCTCTCAGGTCCGTGTGCAGTAATAAACACCACGCTGTTCATCAAACACATGCAACACACAGGAGAGAGAACAGTGCACACCGACACCGTGGTCCTGACCAGAGTGTGGGTTTACCTTGAAGTGAAGCATCTATAAACCTCCAGGTGTGTGTGTGTGTGGTACAGTAGGGATGTCACGATTACTTGTTTTCACAATTAATCGTGGTATTAAACGCCACAATTAATTGATTGTAAAGATTCCTAAATACCGTCACTTTCTGAAAAAGAACCATTTCTGCAGATGTGCGCCAAAATAAAAAGGTAAATGCACAGATACTGGTCCATTTATCTAAAGTAACACTGGATTAGTAGGAATTTAAATGTTAGCGTGTCATTTTGTGAAAAAAATGATTAAAATAAACTTAAACATTTGATATAGATGGCAATTAAAGCCCCCCTAACCCTAACCCTAACTTAATTGGCTTTTTATTTGCAAAAATCAAATATTGTTGTGAAACTTATTGATGCATAATATTATTTCTATGACAATAATCGCACCAAGAAAATCTATAATGGTGGCATCCCATAATAGTGTGTGGCTCTGTTTGCAGACTTACAAGCTGAACTTCTCCTCCCAGACGGGGTTCAGGTTGCCGTAGATGGTCTTTGTTCTCTTCTTGGTTTTGCCGACCTGGATGGTGACGTACGGGTCACTGGAGCCGGTCCGGTCCTTGGCCTGGAGACCCTGGGCGCTGACGACTGATGACACACACACACACACAGACACACACACAGACACACAAAAGGAGAGAATGACTATGAAAATTGCATAAGAACAACAAACACCTACTCTCTCACATCATCTTTCTCTGTCTCTCATTCACACACACACACACACACACACACACGCAGGGAAAACACGAGATGTCGCCCACGCAGTTATGCAAAGCCTCGTAACACAAAACTCATGACTCACAGGCAGATGTTGTTGGGTAATGTTTTCTCGCCAAGTCGCTGGTCAAAGATGCGTTCAAGAGCCCGGACGATAAAAAGCCGACATGCATATTCATGACGGTTTTTAATTTCATTTTTGCACTTTGCATTCTGCGTGGTTGTTGTTTGTCAAGACGACAAAGCAACAACTGAAATAATGAGCGCAACACCATCGGTCTGGTGTTGACAGATGGAGATTAAAAGACTTATTGCTGAGACATTTCTTTAAAAAGGAAGGTCAGAGGAGTTTGTTTTGTTGTTTTTTTTTAAAGTGAAGGACAGCTTCATCCCTGCACGCCACCGTCTCTGCCACTTTAATCCAGGTGAGAAGGAAAAGCGAGAGATCTGCAGCAAATACTGATGAGCGTTGCTATTTATAGCTGCAGGTCCTCGCTAACAGCTGTAGCCTGGAGACAAAGACACGGAGCTCCACGTGTCGTGTACTTTATTGCACTATGAGACCCCGTAGGAAGGTAAATGGACTGAAAGGTCAACACGGAGGCCGTCGCAGCGTTTTAACTGATGCGTGACAGTTAATGTTAAGTATCGTGCACGAGATGCTGATGGAGGCGGCAGCATCAGAGCCGGAGGAAAGGAGCAAAATGTGATAAAACTGCTGCTTGTTGAGAGCACTGACGTGTGTCAACTCCGGTAAACAGGATGGTATGAAGTGTTGAAACATCTCATCACAGCTTGACAAGTGTCAGGATGTGTATGGACTGGCGATAAAGAAAGAAGCAGCACAAGTGTTTTGATGATTCAAGCCATAAGTCACTGGAGTGTGTGTCTGTGTTTGTGTGTTTCCCCTCCAGACGACCAGACGCTGATTTAAACCAGAGAAGTGAAGACAGGAGATGAAACACCAGCCTATAGTTCCAATTTTCCATATTGCAGAGCTATTAAAATACGTTTATTCATCTCCTGGTAGAGATTTAATGACGGTTCATTGTCGCTCAGAGTTTTATTGTTCAGCTTCTTGAACGATTAAAGTTTCAGAAAGTTACAGATCCCCCCGTCACGAAGAACTGGAGACAAGTTGGAGGAGGAGGATCAATCATCCCACACTCAGTTTGGAGGCAGGAGGAAATAAACGGCTCTTCAAGATGAGAAGACAGAGTCGATTAAATATAAAAGCTACAGCGTTAGTTAAACCTAGCTTAGCACAAAGACCGGAAACATGCTCTTCTACTCATTGATCGCCTTAAAACCAATCGTCTGTGATCAATATGTTGATGAGCTCCCACTTTTACAGAGTGTGTAAGACGTAATACAGGTAGGCTAGATGCCAAAAGTGATCAGTAGTGGTTGTGGATCAGCTGTTATCACATATGTTGTGTTATGGCTATCAGTGGCAACACAAATGTGAACGGGGCGTCTTCGAGTCAAACTTATATAGATAGAACAATATCAACATTTGTCCGCCAGAGCCTCAATTACTGTAATATATCATAATCTGATTTGTTGAGCCAATATTTAGCCAATAAAAATATATATTTTTGTTCCACACAACACAGTTTTGAAATTCTCAAAGACTCTGGGAATCAAACAAACAAACAAAAGGTCTGTTAAAGGGATAGTTCAACATTTTGGCAAATTGACCCATTTCCATAATCCCTATAGTCATAGCAGTAGGTTTGTCACTTTTATTTGTCGGTGCAATCTGTTTTTAGAACGGCGGAGCAGAGCCATGAGCTATGCTACAGATGCTGATGGGATTTCTTGGTTTCCCTCATCAAACTCATCAAATACACAATCCAACAACTCCAAAAAGTTCTGGTGGACAAGTTGTGATCTGCACATTCACCACGCTATGAGATAATAACACAACGTTACCAGACAGAGTTGTTTTAGAGGGAAATTCATGCAAAACCGCAGTTGTGCGTTGCCTTCAGGGACAGTTTCTCATCAAGCAGTCTCTGTATTTTCCTCTGTATTTGATGAATTTGATGAGGGAAACCAAGAAATCCCATGAGCCTCCGTAGTGTAGCTCTGAGCAGCTCACGGCTCTGCTCCACCGTTCTAAAAATAGCTTGCACCAACAATTAAAGGTAACGAACCTACTGTACTGCTATGACTATAGGGATTATGGCAATAATCCCTATAATATTTGGCTAATTTGCCAAAACGTTGAACTATCCCTTTAAGGCCACTTTCTAATCACCGATAGCGGACTGGTGCAGAGGATCACTAACCTGACCTTTGTGAGCTCATGCGTACGGTTGAAATCAGATTTTTTAAATGCTTTAACTTCATATCTTTCCTATGATTTAGAAACAACAGCGGCCATGACGTCCTGTGCACTTCAAGCTCCTGGTTCCTTCAGCGTCTGTGACTCATGCATCACCCTCATCTGTGCTAAAGAGAATTCTGAATATCAATTAGCGGAGATATTCCCTAATGAAATGAGTGGATTTTTCAAAGAGCTTTTCTTGTCAAGCGTCTCCTGTCAGTCCGCCGTCGAATCCAATCACGGCTCGGCTTCAATACAAAACTGGGTTTGAGCTAAAAGTCGTGTCTGATTGTTTTTCAGATGAGAAAGTGGAACAAATTTTACGTTTCCGTTGAAAGAATGAATGTTATTTCTCCGCTTAGGTTGAAGGACACTGTCGCTGAAGAAAGAACTTATTAAATATAACATAAAAAATAAAAAAAACATTTTGATGCGACAGAAAGTCTTAGTCAACATTGACATATTTATTAAAATCCTTTAATTACGCATCAAAGATTCGATACCTGACCTTGATCGACAGAAAAGTGAGTCGTTGTGAGTCTTATGAATGAATCTCAACAAAAAAACACCCGGTGGCGAACGCTCGTCCCCCCCTCTTTAAATGAAGCTCATCACTGGTGATTGGAAAGACAAGGTGTGATGGCTGCCATGGCAACAGTGCTGCCACTATATGGTGTGATGTGACTAGTTGCTTTGGTAACAGTGGCGGTCCTGATGATGCCTGGCAAACGGAGGGAGCCGAGGACGCTCGTCGTCGTCTTCTCCTCCAAACACTGAAGCTTCGCATAGAAACGGTTTAACAGAAAGTTTCTCCGCGGCTCAGACGAGGCTGTCACATGAAAGAGGAAACTTCCACCGGATAGATAACATCTTTTTTCTTTCTTTTTCTTTTAGTTATTCATCAGAGAAACCCTGACATGTTCTGCTTCACATTCACACTTTGGCTGTTTTCACTGTTGTTGTTGTTTTTATTATTTTTTCAGGGCACCAAGACTTGAAAGAAAGAATGTATTTCTTAGCGTTAATCCTGCATAAAATCATTTATCTGTTGATTATCATCTCAGAAAGTTATTATCTGAGTATTTCCACATGAAAATTGATGCATTTTCTCTTCCTGTAAAACAATTCCAGATGTTTGATGACTCTTCCTGCACTTGTCCTTATCTTGGGTCCAATTAAAATTAAAATAGTTTCTTGGCCTTCATGCGTTCGTCTACCTGCTCTGACTCTGGCTGCACTAAAAAACTACTCAGACCTCAGAGGTATTTTGTCCAAATATAGATATTACTGTAACTATTTACATAATGTTACTATAATGTGACTTTCATAACATACAGTATTTTCTGATCATAGCCTCCGGTTTCCTACGCTGCACCTGCAGAAGCTGAAGCTGTCCAGTTTTATTCCTCTGGGGCAAGAAGGCAGGTGAGACGGTCTGTGGGGCTCTGCACATGTACTTATAGTAACTAGCTTTATTCTTTTTCACACTTCTGTAGTTTCCATGTATTATCATAATGTTTGTGTTTTGTGATTTGTCTCTTGCACGTTCAGTTTGTCTGTAACTTTGCGTTTGCTGAGATTTTACCTGTATAATTAAAGGTTAATATAAAAAAAAGAAAAAAGAAAAGTACATGATTAAAATGATTCAGAATTAGCGTGCAGTAGCATAACTGCATTTCTGACGTTCATAACAAACCAAACTGTTTGAAAATTGGTCAAACACTGAAGAATTTCTGGTTATTTTAGTAGAAGATGCACCACAGACTTAATGGTCCGAGGGAGCCGAGCCAAGATGGCGGCCGTGTGGCGACGCCGTGTCAATGGGCAGCAGCCAGTCTTCTTATATACAGGTATATCTATCTGTGACTGCTACAACCTCTGCTCAGCTCCCTGCACATTCAAAATGAGCCTGAACATGTGTCTAAAGGCTGCTCGGTCTGATTAATTATCAGATTTCTCTTCATGATCAATATCTCAGCATTTAACTGCACAGACAATCTACCAAATAGGAACGGGCGATATGGACTAAAAAATGTATCACGATAATTTCTGCCATTTATCTCGGTAGCGATAAAAGTAAAAGTGTAAAAAATACAAATTCACCTGTTCTGCAAAACTGTAATGACTCAAATCAAACAAGTTTGAAATGTGAGAACAGATTTAGATTTTCATTTAGCACTGAGCTCTTCGCTCTCAGCTCCGCCTTCCGCCATGTCTGTTATTGTTCTTTACGTGCCCCAAGAGGTCAGATCTTCACGCAGGAGCCTGCTCTGAACACACGACTTCATATAAACATCCGGCTCAAGTCAATGGTTGAGAACAAAAAAAAGACAAAAAGGAGTGCTGAGTGCTACGACCTGCAGACTGGAGTCACACACACAGATGAGTGTCATACACACTGTCCTGTCACCACAAGCCTGAAAGGACACAGTTCACAGGTCGAGTGATTGCATTCGTATTAATAGAAAGCGGGAACGAGAGAGAGACGGATAGAAAAAGACAACAAGAAAGGTAGATGGAGGACAGGTCAGGACAGGAGGTGGGTTTCTTCTACTACTTTCTGCACCATAACGAGCTCGACAGTAACAGTAACGCATCTGTGGAGACGCTGGACTTGCCTCTGTCTCTTCATACATTTACTGTATTGAACACATAATTAACGCCGTGGTTGAACTTTTCTTTCAAGGCTTCGGCGTCGTGAGTCATTTCAGTGGCCAGACGAGCAGCAGCAGAGCAGCAGGAGAAGTTAAAAACTTGTGATAAAGTGAAAGAGACCAAAGAGATTAAAAGACTCTGTGACTCAGAGTGTGAAAACTCCTGTAGTGCATCTTTTTTCCAGGGTTTCTGTCGTCTACATCAGATTTAATCCACGTTAAATCTAACTGCGCAGAATCATTACGAGGAGGTGAGTCTCGTACGACTCGCCTGTTCACGGTTTCCATCTGAAAATAATCAGATGCAACCAAGAATAATAAAGTTTTTTTCTGCATGTGTTGCAGCGAACAGGACGTACTGTTGATGGTGATCTTGGCCGACCACTTGGAGGTGCCGTCCAGGACGCTCTGCTTGATGCTCTTCATGTGCTGGGCGTGGATCATCTTGGAGACGTTGAACAGCCTGCGGATCTCCTCGAAGATCTCCGGCTTGTTCCTCTCGCGGATCTTCATCCGGTCTTTCATGGCCATGATGATGTGCTGCGTCCGGTCCTCCGCCCCCGTCTTGGAGCTCTTCTCTGCCGCTCCTGGAGATGAGCAGGTGTCAGAGAAGGACGCTGTTATTTCAACCCGTTAGAATCAAAGGCGTTTTTCACATTTCTCTTTTTAAGTTTCGTCAAACCAACAAGTGTTTCCTGTACGGTCGTTCATGTGTTACTGGTTAGCTTGTTGCTCTGAATGTGCCATGAAACCACCTTAAAGGGATAGTTCAACATCTTGGCAAATTGGTCAATTCATTGCCATAATCCTGATAGTCATAGCAGTAGGTTCGTTACCTTTAATTGTCGGTGCAAGCTATTTTTAGAACAGTGGAGCAGAGCCGTGAGCTGCTCAGAGCTACGCTACGGAGGCTCATGGGATTTCTTGGTTTCCCTCATCAAACTCATCAAATACACAATCCAACAACTCCACAACGCTCTGGTGGACAAGTTGTGACCTGCACATTCACCACGCTATGAGATAATAACACAACGTTACCACACAGAGTTGTTTTAGAGGGAAATTCATGCAAAACCGCTGATGCACGTTCCCGTCAGGGGCAGATTTTCAGCAAGCAGTCTCTGTATTTACCTTAAAAACAACTCTGTCTGGTAACGTTCTGTTATTATCTCATAGCGTGGTGAAGTTTGATGAGTTTGATGAGGGAAATCCTATTAGCCTCCGTAGCGTAGCTCTGAGCAGCTCATGGCTCTGCTCCGCCGTTCTAAAAATACCTTGCACTGACAAATTAAGGTAACGAACCTACTGCTATGACTATAGGGATTATGGCAATGGGCCAACTTGCCAAAATGTTGAACTAACCCTTTAAGACACGATGATCATGATTAAGGAAAAAATTATAATAGGTACAAAAAAAATTAAATCTACTAAAACGTCATCAAAATATCCAAACAACAGTGAATATTTCCAGGTTTCATGCGGCTCGGTGCAGTAGCTCCACTCACTCTGCAGACAGTCGGCGTTCAGCAGCTCTTGACACTTCTCGTGCACTTTGACCCCACACTCGGCGCAGCGCATGCCTTGCCGGGCGATGCCCCACAGCAGACCCTCGCACTCGTAGCAGTAGGTGGGCGTGGTGGCCGTCCACACCTCGAAGTTGTGGGGCGTGGTGCAGGAGATGGGGTAGATCAGAGCCTGCAGCGTCTTCTTGTACACGTGGGTTTTCTGTCACAGAGAGTGAAAGGGTGAAAGAAAGAGGAAGTTATTCAAGGAAAGGTGAAGAATCAAACCCGCAATCTTAAAGAGGAACTAAGCAGGATTTCTTCCCCGGCTGTGCTTCATTTTTTTAAACCTTAATTAAAAAGCTCCAGACTAATTGTGATCGTTAACTACATGATTTATGACTTGTTATGAGTGAGAGTGGAGGCTCTCTGTCTTCCGCCTGGCGTCTCACGGCTGAAAACCAACCTTGTAGTAGACTACTTCCACCGCCCTGCTGTCTCAAGCTCTCGTCTATGAGCACCGCATCACAAACACGCTCCGTAACCGGTAATCTTTTGTTTATGATAGTTAAGACTACACAGACATACAGGTCGTAACATATACGTATGTAATAATTAATTCATTTATACTATAGCGCTTTTCAACAACCCAAAGACGTACAGTATGTGTTATCTAACATTTTCCACCGAGCACCATGTATTGATTTATTTGATGGCTTTGTTGTAAATAAATGCACATGGCAATGAGGAGGAAAAGCGACTTGCATAGTTCCTCTTTAAGGTCAAGGCAGAGCCAGTCAGACGGACGCATGAACATCTTTCTCTGAGTGCTGACAATGAGAAGCATTCTGTGTACACGTACTATGCAGGGTGCTATATAAATAAAGTTTTACTCACTTACAGTACTTACAAGCTGTCTGTTTGATATTCTTCTGTTTTATTGCTTTATTGAATGTGTTTTAATGTACAATTTACTGAAACACACAGAAATGCAGTTTCTACCTCGGCGCTGGACTTCTATCAGAAAAACAAGCAGGCTGCCAGCGTCCAGAGGACTTCATGAGTGTTTTTTGGTGTTTCTAGAGTAAATATTTGGGAAACCCTTGCAAGTTTCCTACTGTACATGTATATGTCCTTGATGGCCTCTGCATAAGCCCTATGGCACTAATAATAAGATAAAAACAAAGACAAAAAGAAAGGCAATGAATTTGATTTGACTTTAAAGAGGGATAAGTAATCTAAAGAATAAAAGGGATAGTTCAACATTTTGGCAAACTGGCCCATTGCCATAATCCCTATAGTCACAGCAGGAGGTTCATTACCTGTATTTGTTATTTTTCGATATATTTCTGTTTTATTCATCAAATGCATGTATTTTAATGAGATAATAACACAACGTTTAAGAAACACACAGAAAAACTGTCCCTGATTTTCTGTTTGGTAACGTTCTGTTATTATCTCATGTGTCTGAATGTGCATGTTGAGTTGTTGGATTGTGTATTTGATGAGTTTGATGAGGGAAACCAAGAAATCCCCTTAGCCTTCGTAGCGTAGCTCTGAGCAGCTCACGGCTCTGCTCTGACAAATAATAGAGAGATAAGTGATCTAAAGCATAAATGCATAAAAGGCGTTGGAACTAAAGGATCATTTCACGTAACAATGTTCGACGGTGCACAGTTCTGAATATCTCTTGGCTTCTCCTCTGATGAAGTAAACCCTGCCGTTGTCCGGTGTAGGAGGAGCGTGGGCGGCGGATGACACCTCGACTGGAAGCCCTGTTTGGTTTGGTAAAAGGAGGGATCTGATTCGAGGGCTCGTGAGTCACTCTCATCATCACTCTTATTGTTATTACAGCGTGATAATAGAAGAGGAGCTGCAGTTCTTCTCCTCATTGCTCATTCTCTGTCACCTCTGGCCTCGGTCTCATTCACTCTCCTTCTAGACGCTTTAAAGGTTTTTATCGATCCGACCTGCGTCCGTTTCAACCACTTGTGCCTTTAGACTTGACTTTTTCTGTGCCGCGCTTTTACCTGATTTCATTACCTCTGATTTACTTCCCTGCCAACTCTAAAGAATCCTTTACTGGTAATAAGATCTCCTGCTACAGCTTGTGCAAGTGCTTCTGCCACCGTGGATGAATGGACAGGGAAAAAAAAGACCAAAAAAAAATAATATTTTGGCATCAGATTTTCACAAGTTTTTTCGTTGGTTTTCACAGGTTGTGGACTTGTGAATATCTGCTCAGTATCTGTGTTTACGAGCCAACAGCACAAAATGTTGCACAGCTCCCTGCATATGCTGCTCTCATCTGTCAGAGCTGAATACAGGAACATGGCCAGAGTTTACTGTACATGGTGGCATCCCAGTGATCTGATTGGCTCTCTGTGATGTCATTTAGCGTGCATGGAGATTGTAATCCCTATAGTCATAGCAGTAGGTTCATTACCTTTAATTGTCGGTGCAAGCTATTTTTTAGAATGGCAGAGCAGAGCCGTGAGCTGCTCAGAACTACGCTACGGAGGCTCATGGGATTTCTTGGTTTCCCTCATCAAACTCATCAAATACACAATCCAACAACTCCACAACGCTCTGGTGGACAAGTTGTGACCTGCACATTCACCACGCTATGAGATAATAACACAACGTTACCAGACAGAGTTGTTTTAGAGGCAAATGCAGAGACTGCTTGCCAAAAAACTGCCCCCGACAGGAACGCACATCAGCAGTTTTGCATGAATTTCCCTCTAAAACAACTCTGTCTGGTAACGTTGTGTTATTATCTCATAGCGTGGTGAATGTGCAGGTCACAACATGTCGACCAGAGCGTTTTGGAGTTGTTGTTTGATGAGGGAAACGAAGAAATCTCATTAGCCTTCATAGCGTAGCTCTGAGCAGCTCACGGCTCTGCTCCGCCGTTCTAAAAACAGCTTGCACCGACAATTAAAGGTAACGAACCTACTCCTAAATCCCTAATCAAGATTATGGCAATGGGCCAATTTGCCAAAAATGTTGAACTATCCCTTTAACATTCTCCTACATGCAAACACCTGCTTGTAGATCTGACATAGAGTTAGTGACTAATCGACACATGAAGCTGATTCTAGGTCTGTTTCTGAATGCGTGTGCTTCTTGTTTTAGTAAATCAGTTCATATCAATATGTAAAAGACAGATACAGAGTTGTTGTCATGGACACTAGGGATGGATTAACCTGCACGCGAGGCTCGGGGTAACAACAAACAAACAAAAACATTCCTGACGTCGACACGAACTGAACTAAATGTCAACTGGAATATTAATCTTCTTATTTCACTTGACATTAATCCGTTAATTAAATTACTGAGAACTACTGGGTCTATTTGCCTCGCAGGGAGAGAACGTGGCATTTCCAGAGGCTTCACAGGGTTTTTCGCACTCTGTTGATAAAAGAGTGCGTTAAATAAATAAAACAAAACACTAGGAACACCTCCACTGTGACGTCATCCACACCCAACAAACTACAAATCGTGTCTTAACCTGCATTTAACCTGCAACAACAACAATAAAAATAAAAAAAACTGTTGAATTTTGTTCATAATAAGACGCTCCTAATCTTTTTAGGTTTTATTATACAGTAGCCAGGAATCTCTTTTAGCGTAATTATACTGTATAAATTTTAATCTAATACTTTGGCAGCGGCTGCGTTCATCTCCTAATGCAACGTAATCACCATCATGACTCGACACAGTGGAGTGGGCGAGGGGAAGGGGAAGGGGAAGGGGGGGCTGGCCTGGCCTCGCTTCGCTGCCACTGGCTTTATTAAAAAACCTGAAGCTGCCTGAAGCTGACTCAGCAAAAAAAAAAAAATTCAGAGGCTTTTATTGGATCTGTGACGAACATGGAATAATGATGGGAGGAGTAAACACACCGCGAGGAGGGAAAGAGTCTGTCTGTGAAAGTTTTTTTTTCCTGTGTGGATCCTCATTAGCCGCCTCCGAGTGACAACAACAAGTCTTCCAGCAGATATCTCTAAAGTCACAGGCTCAGTGTGTGTGTATGTGTGTGAGTGTTTGCAGCATATGAATCTGACCACTCACCAGCTCTTCGTCTTTCAGCGAGGTCCGCGTGGCCAGCGTGTGGGCGAGTCCCGCTTTCCTGGACTGTATCATCGACTGGAAGGCAGAGAAAGAAAGTCATCAGAGATAAACAGAAAAAAACAAAACAAAACAGAGATATTGAAAAGACAGAAAGAGAGAGAGATGAGGCAATAAAGATTGAGGGAATCAATCGTCTGTGTGATGTTGGGCTGTTTCAGCTTTGAAACTTGAACTTGAACAAACAACATAATTTGTTCTCCTTCTCTCTTTGAACGCACACTTTGTTGGAAACACATGATCACACATCTCTGCTTTACTCCGTCCTTGAGCACAAACAAACACGCATACACATCCATAACCACATTTGTGAGAACCCACACTGTTGTGAGAGAGTACGTTCAACTCCACAACGCTCTGGTGGACAAGTTGTGACCTGCACATTCACCACGCTATGAGATAATAACACAATGTTACCAGACAGAGTCGTTTTAGAGGTAAATTCATGCAAAACCGCTGATGCACGTTGCCTTCAGGGACAGTTTTTCAGCAAACAGACTCTGTATTTCCCTCTATAACAACTCTGTCTGGTAACGTTGTGTTATTATAATCATAGCGTGGTGAATGTGCAGGTCACAACTTGTCCACCAGAGCGTTTTTGGAGTTGTTGGATTGTGTATTTGATGAGTTTGATGAGGGAAACCAAGAAATCCAATGAGCCTCCATAGCGTAGCTCTGAGCAGCTCACGACTCTGCTCTGCTGTTCTAAAAACTGTTCTACGAGTTTGATGAGGGAAACCAAGAAATCCCATTGGGCCAATTTGCCAAAAATGTTAACTGTGAAAATGTGAACTATCCCTTTAAATACTATTTCCTGTTTCTTTTCTAAGCTAAGCTAACCAGCTGCTAGTTGTTGCTGCTTTCACTTAGGATTCCTCCAGTGTGTTGTGTTGCCTGTTGTATCCGTGTGTGTGGCGAGAACGCTGCTTAAACAGCCTCTTATCATCTCCAGCACAAACACACGACTGAAGTTCAAAATGCTGTTTTCATCCTCGCAGCGGGTTGAAGCTGTGAAAACACCTGAGAAAAGTCCTTGAAATAGAAACACTGCTTGTTCTTCTTCCAAACCCGCTGATGCACAGCGTTACTTATCATTAAGCTTAAACTGATCACTGCCAGTTATTAGTGACAGGACTCAGTGATTCAACAGCCTCACTGCACATCACTTTGTTTTATTATGTGTATTTCAGTGAAATGAGGACATTTAGTTATAGTTATTATCTATTTTATGCAGACGTTTAATCACACATAGCCACACGAGACAAAGGTAGTGCTTGTTAGACTCGTAATGCTTGCTCTCTGATGGATATAACTATTTATTATTCCAGTATTTATGTGTTTCTATTTAAGGGGATTAATGTTTATTATAATATTTGTTGTTGGAGCACTTTTCTTCAAACAGCCGAGCCTTTTACATCAGATTTCAACCTGTTCAAAAACACATTTAGCGAGTTTGAAGTGTGAAATCTTCCCTGCGGAGGCTCACTGGGAGAGTTTAAAAAAAAAATATTACTGTAATCTTTATCCTGCAGAGACTTTCACAGCTCTGGGAGTTTTAGTGCTTCAATATTGAGCATCTCCTCATGTGTTTTGACAGATACAAAGGGCCACAGACGTCCACCTGCTGTCACCTGACAACAGAAGAAGAAGAACAAGAGCAAGTCAAGGTGCCCAGCGGGAGGGAGACTGAGAACTGTACTGTTTTTTTTTTTGGTTTGTTTCATTTTTTCCTGCAGTATTATCCACAATCGACGCTGGAAAACAAAACAATGGTGAGTGATGGTGCGCTGCTGTGTGCCACGCTCCATTAGGTTTTTGAATTTTGTATGTTGTTTGTGTGGCAGCGGGCTGCGTGAATCATGGGAGGCGCCGGCAAAGGCCCAGAGTGCACATTAGCAGGAGCCTGAGAAAGTGTAATCGATGTTAAAAAATTCATATGCTGGCCACAGAGGTGCTGACCAACCTGCTGCTGGGAGTGAAATGTGTTATTTTAGTGTTTTACACATCTTTATCTCGACTTATAGGCTGATTTATGACCACGTTGATCATGACTACTGTATATGATATTTTTTGTTGAATATTCTTTGTGAATTTTAAAGGGATAGTTCACCCAAAATTCAAATTTCACTCATTATCTACTCACCCTCTTGTATTGAAGCCCCGACATGAGAAATTGTTCCGAAAAAAATCAAATAAGTCTGTATTTTAAGCTTGTTTGTATAGCGGAAGCTCTCAGTGTCTCAGTTCACTGCTCTCCCTGTGTCGGTGCAAATCTCACGTGATTTGTACTGACTGGCGGAACAATTTCTCATGTCGGGGCTTCAATACAAGAGGGACATTACAGACGAGCAGTCTGGAGGAATTTGTATATTTTTTAGTGTGTTTTTTTGGACTAAGACAAGTGGTGCCCATTCACAACCATTATATGGACAAATATTGCTGCGCGGACCCCCCCCCTGTAACTCAGAGAAGGAACGGAGGATTCTGAAAATTCTCACAGCTCTTAGTCGACATGAGGGTGAGAAGATAATGAGTGAAATTTGAATTTTGGGTGAACTATCCCTTTAACATTTTTCTTCTTTTCCTTTTGGTTTGTGTCAAAAAAGGTCTAATGATTGTGTCCCTTATGCAGCTTCCACTAGGGGGCAAAGCATCATGGGAGTCTGGACTTGCCCCATCTGTCAGTCCTACTATCTTCAGAGACTCATTGACTTAAACCGTTAAAAACACAGATTAGTTCAGTTTAACTGTGAGTTGACGGCCGCTTTGATTGTTTCTGTGAGAATTTATGATCCAAATAATCAGATCAGGAAGGTTTTTTTTGTGGTGTCGTCCTCTCCATAACAAATGAACCAGGAGATTAAAATTGGTTCAAAATCACTGAAAAAAAAGCAGTTTCAGTTCAGATTCATGGACAGAGTTGAACTCTTTTCTCTGTTCATTTAAAATCCAGACGTCTGCTGATTAAAATCCTTCATCTGTTCACACAAAGGTGTAAAAAAAAAAGTGTCTTAATTTTGTGCTTCTTCTACCAATGCGTACCATCAGACAACATGGATTCTTACTCTTGGTTTTAGAATGACTGAATTTAATGTGCAATAGTTAAAAAAAAAGCTATTTAACTTCAGGGTCTAGACATCGTAATGGGGAAAAGTTTCAGATTATAGCTTCAACTAACTTAGACCAGACAGTATAAGAGCTTTTATATCTCCTCAGACCTCATGGGCGCTTTGAGGAAGGAGTGTGACCTTCACTCTGGAGGACCCACTTTTAAATCAATGGAGACAACTTTTCTCTAATCAGATGAGTCAAGTCTCTCAGATGTCAGCGACTGAATATTCATAGTTGTATCCGCTGTATCGGATGACAGAGCTCAGGCCAGCCAGCGAACATCTCAGCCTCCCTGAAGCACTTCAAAGGAAACTAAAGCAGAACAGAGACGCAATTTACCCAAAAAAAAAACATTGATCAGCGTTTGTTTGTTTGTTTAGAAGAGGCAGGTGTGTGATGTGAGATGCTGAATCACAGCAAGACAAGGCTGTTAATTAAAGGACTTGTAGCTAAAACACCAATCACAGAAAAAGCTTATTCCATCAGTCAGCCGAAGCAAAAAAAAAAACTGAACGCACTCACAAGAAGGCATTGATTTTTCTTTTGTTTATCAGAACAGTGTGAAATGCAGGTGAACAATGATGGACAGTGTGTGTGTATGTATTTGTGTTTGTGTTTGTGCTTGTGGCTAATTTCATAAAGGAACTTCACGCCGAGCGAGTCGAAGTCAGAAACAAAGAGCATCAAAGAAAAAGTGAAACACAGCAGCTGGAATCTCATGTTTTATTTTACTCACCATGGCCTGAAGGACGACGAGACGGAACGGAGAGGGAAACGGACATGGAGAGAGAAGAAAAAGAAAGAAGTGGTTATTAATGGATTCATGTCTCAGTGGTTTGACCAACATGATGCACAAGACAAAATTAAATGTCTACTCTTTTAAGTCTTGATGCAGATGGAGGATTTGACAGATGGTAAAGACTTCATGTTCATGTTTTAAGTGGAAGAAGAAGAAAACATCACTTGGTCAAAACAGACTGGAGGTTGTTAGCCTCACCTACGATATTTCATCTGTTTTGAGTTTGGTGAGAAATTATGTTACAAAGTGTGAATTTGTTTCACCCTGTTTCTTTTTAATAAACCAAGTAAACCTGCCTGTAACATACTGAAGCAGTGGAGACAGTGTTGGCGTTGTGAGCCTGACAGGTGCAGCATAAAGAAAATACTTCATCTTTAGTAATTACTGACCTGATGTGACGAGTTCTTTCATAAAACATTTAGATGGAACGCAGCAGCACATTTTTACCTCTTTTTATTGAAGGCACTCAGTCAAAGAGGTGATAAAAATGTTGATTTTCTCAGAGGCAACATTTCGGATTTTCTATCTTAAAAGTTAATTTCCAGGGGGCGTGAATAAGGACCTTGCAATTAACACGTTTTATTTATTTATTTTTTTATGGTGTTTACAGTTTTTATGGCTCAATTATTTGGATGTATTTATGTACAATCAAGAACACAGTGCAAGGAGTGCTGCTTGGGTGCAGATAAAAAGGGTATCCCTTAGGTGCTCTTCAGTCAGGGAGATTCAGGAAAAGCTTACAAACGGAGAACTGAGGCACTCATGAGGGTGATGCTTAAAATGCCTTTAGGCACGTTTTAATAGATTAGCCATGTATCAATAAAGATGTATTTATGTATTTCTATGATGTTTTCATGTTGTCGCTAATACTTTTGGCACTTTGTAAAGAGCAAATCCCTTTGACACAAAACTGAAGCATACCACCATTTTTAAAAGGACTTCTATAGGTTATGGATGTAATATGGTGGCAGCCATGTTTTCAGCTGGACATTTCCTTTTCCATTCTAACAGTCCGAGACAATGACTGGACATTACATCCCTCCGAGCCATCTCTGTTTCAAATGCTGGCCAGGGGAGAAGTTCCTTTGCAATTTATATCTTTAATATTTATTGCATTTATTGTCATTCATCGTCCTTGCTGATGATTTGCGGTTGCGTCTCCTGGTATGGCTGACCAACATAACTGTATCTCTGTACCAATGATTTATTTGATGTGTCTGTTCCTGTCTTGCTGCAAAATAAATTGGCCGTTGGGATACGTATATACTGTAAATAAAGTTGTTCCCTTGGCAGATAATATTTGTCTCTCTGTGTTAACATATGGTTGGCTCTTTCCTATTGAAATGTTAGCTGCAATGTGTTTTGTAATGAAGCTGATGGAAGTCACAAGTTGAAATATCTTCTATATACAGTATCTACTATAAGTGTTACTTAAATTAAACTATGATATAAGAGAAAAATATAATTGGCTGCACATTAAATTTCATGTGTATGCTTACATTATGTGACATGGCACTGTCTTTCTAGGTCTATATAATGTTGATTTATTGTATAAAGATGTAAAATCTAATCCTAAAATAATCCGTAATGTACAGGTTGTTGTTTAGATTCGGTCGGTGAAGAAAAAAATCCAGAGTCTGCCCACGTTTGGTTCAGTGAAGGTCAAAATTAAAATGTCATGAGGCCGACCCTGAGTGACGTGGACTCACCAGTTCACTAACGAGGGGAATGGGCCTCCTCTTGCGGAGGTCCGGCATGCTGTCGATGCCAAAAGGTGCGTTACCCCTGCACAGACACACACACACAAACAAACAAACAAAGAAATAACGAAATGCACTGATCGATATCTAAATGCGGAAAATCCATTTGCAAACACTACATCAGATAATCACACTCTCCCTTTCACACACACACACACACACAACAAAAGGTGTTTACTGACCCCGGCTTGGCCCACGGATGCTTGCTGGGGTCACCATCTTGATCGCGGCTCTGAAATAGAAGTCACAGGTCAGGCGTTAAGCCATTTGAAGGCTGGTGGTCTTTATTGGTTTCATGACACTGGAGCATGCACACACATAAACGCATGAGAGGAAAGAAAAAGTGAGAAGGGGGAAAAAAAGGAGGAAAACAGTGGGACTGAACTGGGTTGGTTGAGTTCCAGCGTTGCATTTCAATCAATTACATCGTCCTCATACATTATATGAGCATCATAAATCTGGTTTCACCTCGTAAAGTAAACACCTCCCAAACCGCACCCCCAGTAAACACACCCCAGATATCGACTTGTGTTTCCTTGACACCATGTCTTTTTGTGTCCAACAGCTAGTGCAGAAGATAACCCAGTGACAGTAACACAACATACAAACACGGCAGCCTGACAGACTCCACATCAATACTACTTTTCATCAATATTGCGTCCTAATCAATACTGACCTATTCGTGGATGACATTTTTATATTCATGACTGAAACAACAAATGCTCTTAATATGGCGCAGATGCATCGAGGCTCATAAAACCTAAAGCTACTGTATTTCATTAGCTTTGAATTGAAACGTGGTATTTTCAGGATTAAGTGAGCATTTTATTTTAGAAATGGACAGAAAACAATATAAGCACAGCCAAAAGGAAAATTGAATAAACATAGTATGTCATGTATAGAAAAGGTGAAAAAAAAAAAACATACACACAAAATTGTGCAGAGAAAACAACTGAATCTAAGATGTAATGTTTTTAAATGTTACTGAGAGAGAAACTACAGAAGGTAACCTGATCTCCGTCTTGACTTCCATCTGTAAAACAGGATAAAAGAGAAAAAAAAATAAGAGAAAAAGACAGAAAAGTAAAACAGTCATGGTCTTGTTTAACTCATCAAACTAAATAACAAGACACACCCTGGATTATTCACTTTGTTATAAATGCTTGTGTAATGTTAAAAGCAAGCGCCGTCTCTGAGTTTTCAGATAGATGAGGTCTGAGGTCATGAATGCTTCATTAACATGTATAATTTATCATGAAAATTACTCTTAATATTTCCCTTCTCCTTCCTCTTTAATGTCAGGCTCGCTTTCCAAGGAGATAATTAATGTTTTCTAATTCAGCAAATGGCTACTGCCGGGGCCTCAGAGTGGAGTAAGGGACTCGTGAGTGGCAGATGATACATTGCTCTCAAGAGGGTAGAAAATTATCGTATCAGCAGAGACCATTTGGTACAGTAAATACTCGGTGGACTTTTGGTAGGGGGGGGGTTTATTCACAACCTCTGTGAACGCACTCAAAGAGAATACCAGTATGAGCATTTTATCAACGTGCACGTCGCGCTGCAACGCCGACAGATCAAAGGGTTTCACCCACTGCGAGAAGCTTTGATGTCAGAAAGGTGAGGTGGAGAAAGAACAGCCAATTTTTTTTTTTACGATCGCAAAAAGCTAAATTCAATCAATTATTTCCACATAAAATCTTAAAAGCAGTCATTTATAGCCACTTGAACAAATTAAAATAAAGAAAAAACACCAATGATCTTTTAGCCTGAGGGTTGCTTAAAGCATGAAGGGAGAGAATAAATCAGATAAAAGTTACTATGTGTTATAAGCGTATCTCTCTTTACATCAGTGACTCAAAATCAAGGAATAGCTTTTTCACAAAATGCAGAAGACAAAAATGTGCATCATGACACAAAAGACGGTTTGAACTTAAAAACCCAGATGTGACTACCTGGTTCGGGGTCATCCTGAGAGAAGGTGGACATGGTCATACTGGCGAGGTTGCGCCTGGTTTCCCGCTTGTCCCGCAGAATCTGCTGGAAGCTTCTCAGGCACTTCAGCCTGCGTTCATCCAGTTGGCTTATATCCACAGATGACTCTGCTGCATCTCCTTCTGGCTTTGGGGCAACAGCAGCATCTGTGGATATCAGCTGTGACAGTGGCTCCTCAGTTTGACTAGACTCCTCTGGTGCTTCATCCGCCAAGAGGGAGGCCGATAGGGACTCTGCGGTGGTGCATTGCGAGAGCTGGCCTTTACCACTCAGATCTGCAGAACCATCTGCGGGACCTTCTGCAGGGACGTCTGCAGGTTGCTCTATAAGGCCAACGGGAAGAGGAAGTATTGCAGTGCTACTGGACATTGGGTCAGGGCAGACTGACCCCTCGTCTAAACATGGAGGGATCTTGTCTGAACAAGGAGGATGTTTCGGGGTGTCTGAATAGTCCACTGTAAGGCTGTTGTCGGCTTCTTCAAGCATAGACTCCACAGAGAAAACATTTGATTTGTCTTCGATAATGTTTTTGCTCAATTCCCCTGCAGCGTTACCACTGTCAGCCACGTGATCCTTGAGGGTTTCTCCAGGTATTTGCTCAAACTGTGTCTCATAGCAAAAAGGTTGTGAAGGCAACTCAGCTGCGGACAGTTCAGACGGCATCGATACTTCAAAGACGGTTTCCTCTCCAGGATTCTGAGCTGCAGGGACTTCAAGTTTCCGCAATGCACCCCGTAAGGCAGAACTAAAACCAAGCACCGCTCGGCCTATGCGCTTGACATTGAACCCACCGGCTTGGATGTTTGCGCCCCCGTGGTTTCCAGGCTCTTGACTGAACAGCCTGTCCTCATCAGCTACAGTGGTACATACATATGCATCAGTCCAAGTCACTGCTGAAGACTCCTCACAGGCTAAGTAAGTTTCCTGGTAGCTATCAGCTTGACAGTCTGTTGCGTAGCTGAGGTCATTTGGTTGCTGATAGTCAAATCCCTCTGCTTCTCCATCATGACACTCAACTGAATGGTAGCCAGAACTTTGAGGATAGGAAAAGTCAGCAGTGCATTCATATCCTAAACTGGGGGCTTCAAGGTTGGTATCTGCTGGAACATGAATCCCAGACTGACTTTTAGACCTCCTCTTTCTTGACGTCCACTCCTCCCTGCTGGAGCTGCTGGCAGGTGAGTTGTAATGTTTACTAGCACGAGCAGAGAGATGTTCAGAGCTTCCTGCGGAGCACTGGCCAGATGTCCTATATCCTCCTGCTCCACTGTAGTGATCCCAGCTACCAGCTCCTTCACAGCATGGAGGGCTCCCGTCTTCACGCTCCTCCTGATGTCTGTCCCTGAGGTAAGAAGTTTCCCTGTGCCACGTCGCTCCCCGAGTGGCACCATGTGTTGGTCCAGTGTTAGTCCAGTGTTCCTCCCTGTCATCAGCCCTTTGCTGTTTTCTTTCAAGACTAGATATTGGTCTGTCTA
Source organism: Decapterus maruadsi (assembly GCA_030347415.2). Classification (NCBI taxonomy): domain Eukaryota; kingdom Metazoa; phylum Chordata; class Actinopteri; order Carangiformes; family Carangidae; genus Decapterus; species Decapterus maruadsi. Next base: position 26,963,953 of record CM064895.1, on the reverse strand, counting down.
GATCTGACTCAGACTTGGAGCTGTGACCAGAAGACAAAGAGCTGGTGCTTGGATAGTCTTGACCATCCTGTCTTTCAAGATAGCCAAAGCTAAGCTTTCTTGCTATGGCACCTACAGGGATATCAGAGCTATGGTCGGAGGCGTCCTCTGGTTCGTCCAGTTCCTGATGACCCACTGATTCAGCAATTGGGGAAACTGTAGACTCTTCTGACCTTGGCAGTAGTAATTCTCCATGGATGCTATGGCGCTCACTGGAGACTTGGGGGAAAAGATTTAAATCAGACTTTGGCATTGCACTTCCTAAACTACCATAGGCACTGGCAGGCCTTCTGCGAGGGGACTGTCCATCTTTGCACCCAACCCCTGACCAGGTACCTGCATGTGCACCCGAACCAGCCTTGTTGCTTGAACGAATGCCCTCGATCTCCATCAATACAGCATCTACACAGGATGACACTTCCTCGACTGACCCACGGACTGAGGTCAGGTAATCCCTGAGGTCAGAGATTTCCTCCTGGATCTTGTTGATCCCTCTCAGCTCTTTGAGAATATGCTCAATAATGGCACTTGACTCCTCCTCTTTGTCTTCGTCCTCTTCTAGCAGCGTTCCTGGGAGAGTTCTGTTGAAATTGTAGTCAACACAGTCTCCGGTAGAAAATGGTCTCTTTGGCCGAATACGGGGTGAAGGAAATTCCCTTCCAGCTGCTCCTGCAAATTTAGCACCATTCATGTCTGGGCCAATTGGACTGTAGTGTTGGGGTGTTCGCATCGGCTCAGGAGCTGTCCGAATTCCAGCTTCAAAGGAGATTCGTTTAATACTTGATGGGGGTCTGGAGCTCTTATGCTGCAAAGTGCAGGGTATTCGTATACATCCCTCTCTGTTCAGCTCCACCTCTCCTACACATGGCGGACCTGGTGCCACCCCATGCTCTTTACCATTTGATACTTTCGGAGGGTAGGCTTCAGCCCTGGGACTGACTTTCGGATATATCCTCCTGTGCTCCTTTCTGCTCTCCTCTGTTGCCGCCTCCTCATCTTCAATACCTGCGTAATAGAGGTGGGACTCTGGGACATGGTGATCTGCAGACCCTTGCAAGAGACGATGTATTTTACCCCGAATGACTAGTGCTACCCTGGGGTTCGGAGCCCTCTTTTTCGGGGGGTGGACTTTAGCCTTTGTGCCTCCTTTAGGGGCAACACCTGCTCCATGTTGTCCATTGAAGCGATTCCGGGAGAACATATTCTCAAGAGAACAAACTGTCCTTATCTAGCTCCCCTCATTGTCGGTGGGAGTTACAATCAAAATGCTCCTGGTATCATAGTTCATTAGGAGGGAAAAAAAAGCCAGTTGGAAGCTTACTGAGCTCAACCAGTCAATATCAGTGATCCATTACTGAAATGGGAAGACAAAGATAAGACACTTGTAAAAGTCCAATCCACTGTAAGATGCACGTCAATTGAAAACTGAGTAAAAGAAGACATCTAAGAAATCAAATCTTTTTTTTTTTTATCAGACTTCAAAAGACTTTAAAAGTATAAGGGAGTGCGTGCTGTGCTCCCAAACACATTTCCTCTCCTTTGCCCAGACACCAGAGAGGGCATATTTAATGTATGAAATGATAATATGACCAGATGATGATGATACTACTGCTGCTGTTATCTGTAGATTGCAGTGCAACATTTCAGAACACACTGACCATGACAGAGCAGACTGACCCTTCGTTTTGTAAATGCAAAATGAAGGAAATTTCCAGATTGTGTCCGTGGCATGCATCTCTTTCTCCCACACAGACAAACACAATTAAAGGAAGATGCTCACAGTACAATCCACAATACTATTCTCTTGCATTGCCTCAGTCTAATCGACAAAAACACTGAGCTTCTTATGAATTGACTGACCATCGACATGACATTAATATTTGTTCATAATTCAAATAGGACGCATCAGACACCTGCATTTCATAACCATAAGGCGACATACTGTATATTAACATATTAATCAAACAGCAATTCAGTCTCAAAATCTGTGGTGAGCAGAGGAACGAACAGCACAAGGTTTGTGATTTGTGAGACCTCATGTATTAGCCTCACACAGCGAGCTTGATGAGATTCACCGAGTGACTTATCAGCTTTGTGCTCTCTTGAACATGACGTGAGGTCTAACATCATTCACTGCGATTCAGGCAGCAGCAGTGTATCAATGGTTGCAATGCACTCACTGGAAAAATGAAAAAGACTCGCCCGAGTTCATCAACTTTCAAAATGTGAGCGATTCTTTGAGATTTTTTTCCTGAAATTTGAAATGAACAATGAGCATCGCTTTTCCTGAAAACCCTCCAAGCGCACGGTGGTCTTTCCCCTTCCTGTTGATAAATGTAAAGGCGGACTGCGTTGGACTGTAGGGGTAATTACTTCATATTTCAAAAGACGAAACAATAGCTCAAGCTAATTGAGGAAAGAAAATTAAGACTTGTTTCGAGAGCTTCAAACACATGTTCTACACATTCCTCTAAGAAATGGTGGTTAATAATGCAGTCTTTATTAAACAAGCACACAAAGATAAGTGGCCAAGGCAATATTTGGTGTTTAAGTGACTATGAACATTTCTGTAATGATGAATGGCCCTGAATTACTGTAAGTAGGATATGAATCATAAAAACTGACTTAAGGGAGCATTGAAGCTTAATTGGTGACTATTATGGGGGAATATGTGAAGAAAGACATGAGGAATTTCACACAGCAGAGAAACTCTCACATGGAGCAACATGAATTAGAAAAGCCTAATAACAGATGCTCTCGTTGGTCTTTGCTGAACTTTCAGACAGCTATCAAATCTGTCAAAATGAGCAACAACAACAGACTAGTCGTGCATTAAAATTTAATTTCTGTATCTTGTTTGTATCTGTATCTGACACGATTTGTGCTATAAGAATCTCAGCCAGGATTGTACTGTATATGGAAAACAAAAAGCTCATAAGGCTGCAACTAATCATCATTTCCATCCTTATTTCATGGTATTGTTTGTCATTTTCTTTGTGTTTTGTGTGAGCAAAAGCCTGAGACCTAAAAATATTCATTTTTAAAAAGTAAAAGCAGTATATACTCCTAAACAAGAAGCTGGAACCAGACACTGTTTTGGTTTTATACTGTAGTAGGAAAATTAAACTGTTATTATAAAATATAAAAAAAACAGTAGGCAATTATTTTTCTGCCACATTTACTGCAGATATAATGAGGCGAGTGCAGTGCAATGCAAAACCACTGAACACAAGAGTCTTACATTAAGTCAGTTACATTCATAAGTATACTTTATATCTCAGGGAAATGCTTGTGTTTATGATTCTAATCTCACATATACAGGACTGAAACAGAGTAAACTTCTGCCATCCAAATCCAAGTGGTGACACAGTTCCTGCTAAAATTTACACCATTTTCAGGTTTGGTCTCAATACCTGTTTGATCATAACTCTAAAAAATCCAATTAGTTCTGCCCCGTAGCCCTCTCTCTTAGCCTTAACTGGGGTATCATTATTCTCTATTTGATGACAGGGTAGGACTAAAGGGGGAGGGAAACATCTCCAACAAAGGGATATGACAATTTTCCCAGAATACACTGGAGTCACCAGCAGAAGCAACCGAAGAGATGCATAAGTATTTTTGCAAAAACCATCTTACTGTATGTTACAGTCAATCTACAAGCCTGTTCTTCAAAAAGAAGTTTGCAAAGACGTGCTGATTTTCCAGACAGTCTAACATTTCTACATATTTATCATAAGTCCAGCAGCAGCAGAGATTTAGTTGAACTGTTTTAATGTCTGGGGGAATATTTCTATTATTTCCACAGGTGTGAACACATCCAAGATGCATCTGAGAACCAATCGCTCTGACCACATTCACATTGATCAGAGACTTATCTGCCACAAACATCCTGAGCCACACTGACACCGAGTCGCACTCTGCACAGTCTGATTAGTGCCGCCGCAGTTTTATAATGAGCCAAAAACAATATTTCACCATTGGATAAAAGAATATTTCAGCTGGGAGCTGAATGCATTACAACTGATTCGCTCCATCCCTCCTCTCCTGACTCACCATCTCTCACTCTCTGTTACAAACACAACGTCTTCAAGTCACAGTTGGACTGGATTAAACCAACACAACCCATATGTTTATTTGTATATCGAACCAGGAAGTGAGATCCAATCACATGCTTGGACAAGGCCTACATTAAATCAAACCCCCCTTCTCCTCTATTTTGTTCTTATTGCTTGTAAAGATTCTTTCTTCTTTGCTCATATTGTTTTAAAATCCATTTTCCATGCCACTCCTTTTACAGGACGGTTGTGTGGTCACAGGGGAAATGTGGCTCTGACCTTTGCACTTGTAAGTATTGGCTGCCTGTAACCTTGATAACCAAGACACCGGTTCTTATAGTCTTTGTACTGTAGGTCTCACTGGTCACGAGCAAAAAAAACAAAATCCCTTCAAATTAAAATGTCATGTGTTACCAATCGGACACCTATAAAGCTCTGTGGTTTGGACAAAGTGGATATCTCTTAGTACCAGAGAAGTGTGTTTTTTATATTTTAGGGGTAAGAACATTCAACAAGAGCGTTATATATACGTTTGAGCTTTGGGAAATTAATTCTACAGCCATACTGTAAATAAATAATATAAATCCAGAAGAAGAGAAAACCTCAGACCAGACCAGACCTTGTTAGCCACAGTCGATCCCCGATCTAGTGTAAAGTCTCAAGATTAAGCGATCTCATTTCATTTAAGGAGACGGTGGAAGAAGACTTTGGACGCTGCGCTGTATAAACTCAGTGTTAAGTAGTGAAGGAAGGTTTCTGAATAAGGAAGTAAAGAGTAGAAAATGTGCTGCAGTCCAACTTAAATCAATCCCTCCCCGCAGGCAGACCAGCCGCCACATTAAGGCGGATATGTTCCGACTCAGCTTATATAAGTTACTGCACTGAGGAAACTTTTCAACCAAAGTATAGGAGTCGAAAACACACACAGATACACATACACACACAGATACACATACACACACAAGGTTTTCGCTAATAATTCCTGAATGTATGAATAAATCAAAAGCCCTAAAAACCTGTTTCCTTAATCTGTTTCTTACCAAGCAGCATAAACAGCCTCTGATCTGCCGGAGTAAAAAACAACTTGTTATTTCACCGCTAATCAATGTGTTTTTTTTGTTCTATTAAATTAAATGTGTTGGTGTCATTCTTCCTGTTATGAAGTGTGTGGAAATATGTGAGGTGAAGTCTTATAAAACATTTCTGCAATAGTTATATATAGTATATTGTTCTTTGATTAAAATAATCCATCCATGTTACAACAAGTCTGTAGATATAAAAAAAAAAATCGATTCACAAGGAAAATTTCATCACTGAGCACGACATTAAAAATCCTGCTTTGTAGAAAACTTATTGAAACAATCATTCTTCAGTTTAACTTTCAGTTTCTGGGTCGTTTTGTTGATTATTTTCTTTTAACAATCAAACCAGACCAAGCCACGCTCACTCTGCGATAAACTTTTTTTGTTGTTTCTTGAACAAATTCCACAATAAATGGCAACCGTTCATGGATTTTTTTTTTTTGCGACAATGTAACCCTCCCATACAGGCACTTTCCTTCTCTCTCCCTTTCTTCTTCTTCTCTTTTCTCTCTTTCTTTTACTATTATATTATTGTATGTATCTATTATTATTATTGTATCTATTATTATTATTAATTATTAATCTAAAATCTATGGATGTAGCATGCATACATGTTTAAAGCTGACACCGATGTGTCCTGTTACGAGTGCCTTTGATATTCTTGTATACACATCAACAAGATTATGAAACAGAAACTATCTTTGTTGATCTTCCAGCTGTATAAACGATGCTTATTCAAATCGCAGTCGCACGGCAGAACAATCGGATGATGTCCCCATGGTGATGCTGCCACCACGACGGCTTTCACAGTGCATGTGTGTTTTTTTGTTTTTTTTTTGTTTATTTCCTGTGAGCCTGGTGGGAAACATCTGGCTGATGGCAGGTTAGGAAGCCCCATCATCTCCACCCAGCCCCGCTGATTAGTGAGCTGCAGGGAGGAGGAGGAGGATGGGGGAGGAGGAGGAGGCTGTGGGCAGGTGCGAGGGTCTCTTACCCCGTGTCAACGACTCCAAGAGCCTTCACTGAGTATGAGGCATGTTGTGTTTCTCTGTGCAGCCCATTCATGCTCACAGCCCTAATTAACAAAACCTACAATTTGCATGACATTTACAAAAAAAAGCTGCTTTGCACCATTCGGTTTATTCATCTTGCTCCTGCTCCTGCTCCATCGTCATCTCGTGTTTTATATTATTCTTTATCATTTATGTCTTTTTGTTGGCAACGCTCCCTCGCTTTCTTTCCCTGTCGTCTCTCACATTGGACGCGGCCCAAGAGGAGAGAAATTCATACTGGAGCCAAAAGGGGAGATTTTCTGAGTGTCTGCTCCGGTGCCAGCAAATGACAAGGATTACTGTGGAGATTTACCGCTTCCTCTCTGGTGAATAATGCTGCAGCATGCATTCATGTCACTGCAGAGAAAGTGGAAGAATGGGACGTCACTTTGTTTTGACAACTTGGAAACACTGTTAACTTTTGTGATGGCCACAACTGAAATTATAGTGGTTAAGGTTAATCATTCCTTTGTTTTTTTACTAGTATAAATGTGTTATTATTGTTTTCCTGACAGATCTGGGAAGAGGAAGAGAAATTATCCTTGTCAACTATTATATTTCCTGTTTAGCTGCACAGGTCATGACTCATCATAGACGCGTCATTTTTTTTCCACACTTGCATAAATCCCAGTGAATATCAAGGGAGTTAAGTGTGCATACTTTGCCTTGGTGTGACTTAAAAGTGCGTTCATAGTTTATGATTTGAAGCTTGTGGCAGTAAATTTGGACTCATATAATAAAAAAAAAAATGAAATGGGGAGGAAAGTTTGGAACAAGTCGTAGATTGTGCTTCCAACACTGCTGGCCTCCATCCTCCTGCTTTCACCAGGCAGCAAGATGATGACAGTGCAGATGTGGAAGCTTTTATTTGTAAAGGGGGGTGGGGGGCATTTTTATAAAACCCAACAACAATGTAAACTGGTCTCATCCTGTCCTGTCGGCCTGCAGGTATTATTGCGTGGGCAGCAGAGGGGAACAAACCAGATGTGCAGCCACGACTTCAATGAATGACTTTGCTACATAATTTAACAGGTTTGAGCTTTTTTTACGGATCATGCAAACAAAGCCAAGCGTCTGTCACTGCAGTTTTGGAACTACTGCTAATACTTTAAAGACAAAAAAGCAGCAATTTGTCTGGAGCCCAAACAGACACACAGATAAACAGCTTGGTAAACAAAGTGCAGGGCCCACAGTGATTAAGGTCTCACTGTTTAAGCCACAAAACAACTTGTTGTTGTTGTTGTTGCTGCTGCTTCTGTCTGTGACTGAGATATCTGCGCTCCACAGAGTCATTATCATTATTCCTGCAGCGACGAGAGGTCGCATGTCAGAAGAACAAATGATAAGTGATGATAAACAACAAGCAACACAGTCACACACTGATTATTAAATATACCACTCAACAGACCAGATCACTGTTAACCAACCGAAAGAAGAAGAAGGAAGGATGGGAGGGAGGGAAAGAAAGAAAGAAAGAAAGAAAGAAAGAAAGAAAGAAAGAAGAAAGAAAGAAAGAAAGAAAGAAAGAAAGAAAGAAAGAAAGAAAGAAAGAAAGAAAGAAAGAAAGAAAGAAAGAAAGAAAGAAAGAAAGAAAGAAAGAAAGAAAGAAAGAAAGAAAGAAAGAAAGAAAGAAAGAAAGAAAGAAAGAAAGAAAGAAAGAAAGAAAGATTGGGTTGGATCAAACTGAAAAGAAGAATGAAGGATGAAAAGGATGGTGGGAAGAAGGAAGGGAGGACGAAGGAAAGAAGAGGGAAATGGAGGGAGAAAAGGGAAGAGAAGAAGAATGGAGGGAAAAGGGGAGGAAGGAAAAGAAAGAAAGAAAGAGATTGGGTCAAGGAAGGAAGAAGACGGAAGGATGGAGGGAAAGAGAGGAGGGAGGAAAGAAAGAAAGAAAGAAAGAAAGAAAGAAAGAAAGAAAGAAAGAAAGAAAGAAAGAAAGAAAGAAAGAAAGAAAGAAAGAAAGAAAGAAAGAAGGGTGGAGGGAAAGAAAGAAAGAAAGAAGGGTGGAGGGAAAGAGAGGAGGGAGGAAAGAAAGAAAGAAAGAAAGAAAGAAAGAAAGAAAGAAAGAAAGAAAGAAAGAAAGAAAGAAAGAAAGAAAGAAAGAAATATTGTGTAGGGCAACAGATTGGGTCAGGAAAGGAAGAAGGAAGGAAGGAAGGAAGGAAGGAAGGAAGGAAGGAAGGAAGGAAGGAAGGAAGGAAAGAAGACTTGAAAAGATTGGTTCAGGTTAGGAAGAAGGAAGGACCACTAAGGGATAGGAAAGGAGGAAGGAAGTGGAAAGAAGGAAGGGAGAAATAGAGGAACAAAGGAAGGAAAGGAAGGAGAAGAAGGAGAAACAAGGCCGTCGGTTACGAGGCGGCCAAGAGCTACTGTAAACGGCTGAGTGAGTGTATAAACTGAACGACGGCGCCGTGGACGACGTCCTGCCAGGAATCTGACCGAGCTCAGCAGTTTCAGTCAAAGACGTCTTGGTGGCAAATTATGTTTTGTTGTTGTTGTTATTGTTTGTTTTTTTCCGCAGCTGTCTGGTCTGACGGCCTGCTGGTAAAAGCCTCTGACTAGGTCTGACTAAGGCTGAAAACGTATTGATCGGCATCATAAACGCTCTCCTGTAACAGGGCAGAGTCACGCACACAGCTTATGAATTAAACCGCAGCTTATGTCTCCATGGTAACCTCCATCCAGTTGGTATTAACATGGAATAACCAAACTACAGTCATAACAACCTGCTTTTTAGACGCCGACCTGTTTACATCGTCAATGTCAAACTCTTCTCTCGCCAGGACTCAGGATACAAAGTTGTACTTCAACCTCTGTAAACGTTCGCCAACACAAATCAACCGTATGAATCAAGCTCTGACTATCGCTGCAGCAGCAACAGGTGGTTTCATTTCTGAAGATTTACAGAATCACTTTCAGAGGTGTTATCGCCAAAACTCCCCAACTCTTTCTCCGACTTTCTCTCTCCTGAATCTCTGTCGATATTTGTGTTTTTATTTCAGTAAAATGATTTCAAAAATCATGAATACTTTTCACCAATGCCAATATTTTTCATGTTTCATGTAAAAATGAGCATTTTGTTCCTTCACATGTTTAATCCTTGTGAGTCTGCTGGTTTGGATACTTCTTTATTAAAGGGATAGTTCACCCAAAATTGAAATTTCACTCATTCCTTCAATCCTCCGTGGCTTCTCTGAGTTACAGGGCGTCTCGGCGTAGCAGTGCATGTCCATGTAACGGTTGCAAATGGACACCGGCGGTCCTCGTCACAAAAAAACACGCTCCTCTTCCTGCTTTGTCAAATTTGGACGAATTGGGAAGAGGAGCTTTGAGAAGCTTCCGCTACAAAACAAGCTTGAAATATAGACTCATTTAATTTTGTTCAGGACAATTTCTCATGTCGAGGCTTCAATACAAGACGGACATTACATACAAGCAGCATGGAGGTATTTGGATGTTTTTTGGTGTGTTTTTTTGTAACGAAGACCGCTGGTGTCCATTTGCAACCGTTATATGGACATGCACTGCTACGCCGAGACCCCCTGTAACTCAGAGAAGCCACGGAGGACTCTGAAATATCAATTTTGGGTGAACTATCCCTTTAATTCCTTTTTTTTCCTATCTTACTTTTCTATTTCTTCTTTCCTCCTCTTTGTTTTCTGTCATTTACATCCTCCTTTTCTGGACCCCCACATCTCCACTGTCTCATTATCTCTCTCCACATTCATCCTCCCTTTTAAATAATGAGTGAAATTTCACTTTTGGGTGAACTATCCCTTTAATAAAGAAGCACAATAAAGACCAAATGACTATTGATTGTCAAGCATTAAAAAAGTGAGATATGCTGCTGCTTCGCTTTCTAAATACTCAGACTGTAAAAGCAAGTTGACTGTGAAGGACTGATATTAAAACCAGCTTTCACTGTTATCTAGGAAAGCTGAAAAGTTCTTGAATAAAACATTGGAGGAATTTTCCGCTTATCCACAGGAGACGTTGAAGTACACGACTACAGCTGAAAGGTGATAATTCCACAGGGAGGATATACAGTGAGTACGTACATGTCACTGTGCAAGAAAACACATGCTCACAAACGTCTTGAAAAGTGTGAATGTGTGTAATGAGCGTGCTCCTCTGTGTGGGACAAAGAGAGCCTGACAGAAAATAAATACCACTATTAGGAGGAGGCTTGAATCCTGAAGAAAAGAATGACAGCTGGAAGAATGGTGGGCAGCTGGTGGAGAAAGAGAGACAGAGGAGAGGGAAGGAGCCGACAAAGAAAATGTGACAACAGCTGTTTGGAGAAAAAAAAGAAATGAAAAAAAAAAAGAGAGAAACCTGCGAAACAGAAACAGAGAGCAATGGCAGGGTTATTTTAGAGTAAATAAATGGGCTGAGTATTAGATTAGAGGAAAACACTGGCAAGATAATACAGTGTTTTCTACACGTGACATTGCTCTTGATATGCATTTATGTTATAGAGAGACCGAAAATGAAGGCGAAAGCTGCGATTTACATATTCTTTCAGTCCATTTGAAACTTGATTAATCAAAAAGTATAAAAAACCAGAAGCAGAAATTAAAAAAACAAACAATAGAAGGATACCCATCTCCGTGCTAATACTTAATGTTTGCTAGCTGGCTAACTTACTAGAAAAAATGCATGAAAAAGCTGTGATTCACAGATTTTTTTCAAGTCCGTTTTTAACATCTTTATATAAAAAAACAAAACAAAAAAGACTAAAAGAGCAAAAATAAGAATACGTGTAGGATGATTGATGATTTAAAAGGTACTCACATACATGTACAGTATTTATCACATGCTAGCCGGCTAATTTACTCATTCGCGATCAAGCCAAGTCAGGTTCCTAATAGGTTAAATCAAAAGGTAAATGCACAATTAAAAATGAATACAAAAAAACACTTTTGCTACTTTTGCTTTTGTTTTACTGTCTCCAAGTCTGTTGTTTCCAGACATGGAGACTCCTCGACATGCGACTGGGCCTTGGGAAGACAATCTTCTTGTTGCAGAGAAGACTAAAGGTGGATTCTTGTATCTTTATGGTTCCACACTATGTTTTTGCACTTATAGCCTTTTTTCAACAGGAAAGAAAATTGCTACACCTCCATATTTCTGGACCCACTTGCATGTGATCTATAGGCTGCTGCCCATCCACATAGAACGGACTCAGACTTCATGGTTCATCAGGTTTGACAGAAACTTCACAGAAAGACTGTGATAAAGTTCAGAGTTGCATCAAGTCCACATGCATGCGCCATGTTTTAAAGCACAGGAACAATCAACTAATGCTGTCGCTCACCATCTCACACTGAAATCAATGTTGTTTGTGGACTGTGGTGTTTTTTTTTTTTTATCGAATCAAAAACACTGATTGAATTAATTAAAACACACCAATATCCCTGAGTGGGACCCAGTAGGTAGGAACCACGCAGCATGTCATGTGTGCAGGCGGACGCTCTGAGTCATGGCTGAGTGGGACACTCTCCCTGCTGTCACCTTCATTAGCCTAATTCTCCTGCACACTCTAATTGATTTATCATCGCCATTCCACCTCTGTCCAACTGCATCAGTCATTTTTCAAACGCATGCACGCACGCACACACAGACATTCAATATATCATGTGCAGAAAGACATAAGCGCCCCTCCTTTCCATTACCGACACACACATGCACACATGCACACACACACATTCAGTTTGCAGCATAAAGAGATTGCCAGACAAGGGGAAGCGTTTGCACTCGAAGGCCCTGATAGGATGTCGAGCAGAGCTGTAAAAGCAGCCGGGGGGAACGGCCTGGCAAGGTGTGTCACCCTCATTCAGCAGCTAACATGCAGCGGAAGGGCTGGAGGAAGAGGAGGAGGAGGGATGTTGGGAGGAAGAGGAAGGTGTAATCACTTTCCCAAGCAAATCCAATAAACCGGACCGGCTCCCTTTCCTTCTCCTAAATCCTTCCATGCCTGTTTTTTTTTTTTTCCTTGAGCGAGCGTCTGCTCCGTGAACCGCTGCTGGCCGAGCTCCACCGGTAACCCGATGCGAATGACAATGCGAGGCCTCCTGCGGCTAATTGATTTAGCTTCCTCTCGGCCATTTCAGAGATGCCAAACAATGATGCCACTTGTTGTCCCTGCCAATTCAGGGGAAAAACCTCTGCTCTAAAAAGCTTTTTCCTTTCAGCCCGTTGTGACAAATTGATGGTTTGAGGAGGGTCCTGTGCTTGGCGACAATGCTCTCTTTTTAAAAACCTGGTTCACATGGGTATTTTCATTTGCTCTTTGTCTTCTTTTGTATTTTTTGCCTAAAGTTAGAGTTTTGCCGCCGAGTGCTCTGAACATAATGTAGCGGTGCAACGCAGCCACAGTAATCAGAGAGAAAACTATCATCGGCAGCACCGGAGAAATAACAGCAACGGACTTTTGGTCCTCAACCTGGAAATTATTCTTGCAACTCCTCCTGACAGTTTGGTGTATTCAACAGAGTCCGATTACATGAATGCTGCTGTACGAAAGTGTCGATCGTATCAGAGCGGAGACTTTTTTGAGAAAAACTGGAGAGGCATTGAGATAAATCCCCTGCATCCTCGTCGTTCTTTCAGTCATTGTACTGTACTGTACATCCTCCCTCAGCAGCAAAGCAAGAAGTATCTTTTACATCAAAACTAAACTTGGTACAAAACATCTTAATTTGACATTGAAGACCAAGTTGCAGGGGTGCAGATCCGATGACACAAAAGTTTTTTGTTTTTAAAAAAATATTTTTTCCCATATGCAACTCAGACCATCCCCAATTCTTCTCACCATCTTCCTTTTCTCCCAGTGTATGGGACTACTTTATACATGATTAATTGATATGGATGAATATCAAAATACGAAGCCCTAAGATTGAGGGGGTTGTTTTTTTTTTAAAGCGTGCTGACGTCATCAGCATCTGTGTAAGAAACGACCCATTCATTTGCGTAGTGGAGGAGACCAGAGTCAGAAATACATTTGTCAAACATTATTTGTTACACAATTTCAATCATTTCTTTTTAGATGTGAATCTAAAATGTGAAGAATGTTAAGTCTGAAAATACATTTGTTCAATTTTGAATAATTTGGGGTATTTTTATTGGGGGGGGACAAGTCATGTTCGTCAGAAATTGCCCCCCCCTCCGGGATCTGCACCCATTTGCATGTCTAATCTCCAACTAATAACCTTCAATGAAGTCCAGCATTTTCCAAAGCATGTCCTCAGTAGTTGTACTGTAGCTCTTTAAACTTAATGGTGCCAAGAGATTTGTTGAAGCTGCAAAAAAGAGTAAATGTGAAAATCCAGTGATGTAGGCTAAAAACATCCAAATGTTCGTCCACTAATGCAAGTAGTTAAATAAGTAGGGTTTAAAATATTGTCCAATGGGAGTCCGTGGTCTCATTTATATCTATATTTAAGGATCCTCGATTAAAAAAGTTTGAGAACTGCTGCTGCACTAATGGACAGTTTGTCGGCTCGATGCCAAATGAGAAGACAACTGCTGGTCAAGGAAAAACAAACTAGTATAAACTACATAAGAATAGAAGAATTGGGTTTTGTATTGTTTTGTCTTTGTTTTGCTTTGTTTTTATCCTCTGTAAGGCACTTTGTGTTACTGCAATGTAGGAAAAGTGCCATATAAATAAAGTTGATTTGATTTGATTTGATTTGAATATTTAAATGTCAATTTGCTGTATTTGGCTCTATCCTACTATTCTATATCTACTATTGTTTATTGTATTCATATGCCAATGAATGAACAGATTTGGATTTCACATTTCATGGCCAGCGTCTCTCTGTCATGTATCACACCGATATGAAATTATACTGACGGTTGCCTGGATACCACAGAAGCATTATCCAAGCACGCTCTCATCTGTAATCGCTCCATTAAGCCACACCCCGCCCACCTTCATCTCATTTCTCGTCCACTCCTCCCGCCTTGTTTTCTTATTCTGCTTCCTCCGCCCGTCCCCACAGGAAGCGGCGCCGTCCCTCCGTCCCTCAACTCATTTACCGTTACGCTGTAGCGCTGCACGCTCTGAACGCTCTGACCCTCGTGTCTCTATTTCCTGGCTTGTTACCTTGCTTCGAGGAATCCAACCCATTCATCACCTGTCACGTCCGGACTGCAAAACACACACACACTGATGCTGTTTCTGTGTTTATGAGGACTTTCCATGGACGTACAATAATAAAAACGTGTTTTGTGAAGCATTTAACGAGGCCGTTGTGGACGCCTCTGTTTCAAATAGTGGAATTTATTGTTTAATATGAATATTCCCTCTCCAGTCTGCAGGATCCCCAGTGACTCCCACTTCCAGTCAAACACCCACCTGTGCAATCCTTCCCGACTCCCCATTCAGCTCCTCTACGTGTACAGTAAGACCTCAGATCTGTCTCCGTGTCAAACCCTCGTTAGCTGCTCCTGTCATGACTCCCTGTCATCTTTGCTTTGCCCTTTTTTTGCTCGGTTCGTCTAATCCTGACAGACCAGCTGTTGAATCACAGACACATTCTACCTGCACGTCTCTGTCTTGTGCAGTATTTACAGGGGGGGGTCTCGACAGATGTCAAGCGCAACGACTCAGGAGCAGCCGCCGAGGAAAAGTCATGTTCAAAAGAAGAAGAATGAACATAAATTGAACTCTATCTAAAGTTAGACACACACTGCAAACAGACAGAGATTTACGAGCTCTTCGTGGTGGAAAGCCCATTTATTTGCCAACACAACACATTCAACTTGACAGTTTCAACTTTATTCTGAAGTAAAATGTCCCTAAACTTAAATCTTTACCAAACAGCAACTTGAAGCCGACAAACTTCACTTCTTTGAATGAGCCACTAAAGACTCCCATGTTTAAAAAAAAGTCCAAACTTTAGGGCACAAATAAACATGTTTGCACAATTTTTGGTTACTTCCTCTTTCAGGACGACTGTATGGAGCTGGACTTTCATAGAGGACACTTGTTGAAATTTTATTCATGCTCAAAGTTGTGTATAATTGAGGTCATACTGCACTGAGCAACAGGTGGTGGAGCATATGCCCACCACCACAAGCCGTCTCCCTCCTCCTCTTGGACAATTTCTGTATTTTTTTTATCTTCTAACCTCTCCTCAGACACCTGTAGGTGAGGCTACATCCATCTTTATTTACATTTCTAGGATCTTTACCCTGTAATCTGATCCGATTTCTCATATTTAATGTTCAAATGAAACTTTTAGCTATAAATCTGATCAGGACACATAGAAATAATCGCTCTACAGGTCTGTCTTCACCTCCAAGAACAGGCAGTTACACCAGCTGTAACGGTGAATATTCATGAATGAGCATGTGATAATTTGCACATATGTTAATGTGTCCACTGTTGAATTGAATACCTGCGCAGGATAAAACCCCCGTCACCTCCCACCGACCTCGGCCTCGGCCTGCCCTAGAGTTCATAGGCACGCTGCTTGACTGGCAGCATCCAAATGACAGTGGCCTTTTACCGCGTCAACCTCCCATCATGCACGGCTGCGGATAATTAATGAGCTGAGACGTCGGTGTGCGAGCCGGAGATAATTTTCATCATCTGTCAGTCGGAGGTCCAAATGTAAAAGAGGTCAAAAGTCTGGAGGATTTCAGGGAGGCAGACTTAAATATATTTTTATCGTTTGCGCTGCTGCAGACAACCCATGAATCTGTGATCCCCGTCTGTAACAGGACAATTTCATGCTTTAACAGATGAAGAAAGAAAGGAGCGCCAGCCGAGGTCGGAGCAGGAAACGCTCAGTAGCAAAGACATCAACAAATGCGACTGGAGAGGAGAGACAGTGAGAAGGAGAGGTACACAATGCTACACAAAGCCGATGTCCGCTGCTAAAATCAAGACTGTGCAATACGGCAAATGTGATCAGCGCTTAATGAAAGTTTAATGTATAGATTTCATTAAACAGTAGAGTGCATTATATGGATTTTATTGCAGATTTGGTATCAGTAATGGTTTCTGGCCAGGAAGTAAAAATAAATTGCAGTGAAGAAACACTAAAGTAGCCAGCAGTGATTTGTACAGAGAAGCAGAAGGATGAACAATCCTGTTTTTTTCCTGCCTCAGCTGCTGTAGAAGCCCCGACGTCTTTAATAACAGAAGGGAAGAAAAGATAGACATGGTAACTGGGTTATACTTTTCTATATACAGCTAGTTACACGTCAAAGCCTGCCTTCATGAACGAGACGAGGCCACGCCCACAAAAAGGTCAGAAACTTTAGAAACAACATCCAGTCTTGCCGTCAACCAGAGACAGACACCGGCTGTGGCCACAAGGGGGCAGCAAGTTACGAAGTTATGAATGCAGGTGTCTGTTTTTAGCTTTAACTGATCATGCAGTTTAAAAATGCCATTTAGCCTAGATTAAAAAAAAAAAGAAACAAATAACTCCCATCAAATTTATAATCCATCAGGGCTTTTATTACATCAGTATCAGCCTAAAACGTCCTTTATCCAACACTCAAACAACACTAAATCTGCTAAATTTGCTAAAAGGCTAAACTACTCTAGAGTAAGTAGAGGCTGCTTCAAGTAGATTTTAGACTTTGCCTTGTGTCACAATGTAGGATATACTCTATAATAAATCAATGTCCATAAAACACTGGAACAGCTACTAACTAATGCATCAGCAGGTTTAGAGAAGCTTGGTTCCACCGTTTTATCCAACGCCCCCCCAAGCACCTGTCCACACCTGTTGGAAGGGATTCAACCTCACCCACTCCCTCACCTGTACAACTCCTAAACCCACTCTTTAATGTGCTGCTGCCAGCTGTTTAAACATTAACAGGAAGCCCAGCACTCAAGTCATTATCCAGCTTCTGTTGGAGCTAATTCTATTTTTTTTACTTACTCTTAGTAGATGAACGACGCCCCGAGGGCTGTTCGGCATCTCTCATGAAAAATGCATCTACAACAGTAGCTACAGCATACAGTACAGATTACTGAGGTGATTATTGATGCTGCAGCCGTGCATGCATACATACAGTGGCATCTCACAACGAAGTGAAAGTGCAGAAGATGAAGCAGTGGTGAGAAGTTTGAAGCTTTTTAGAAAACGCCCAGGAGCTCCTCAGCTCAGCTCAGCTCACCTCACCACGCTTCACGCCCACGCCCTCCACACGACGTGAGTGGGAATCACGACTAACTAACGTAAACCCACACACACGGAGCTTCTTTTGGAGATGATCCACACTGCTTGAACATTGTCTATAAAGCTCAAGGTGTATGCAACAGACACAAAAACGCTCCTGCAGGATGTAATCCAAAAAAAAAAAGGATTGCTGGAGAGAAAGATGGAGAGGAAAGTGCACAATCACTTTAGATTTTTTTTCTTTCAGCAGCCATAGTTTAAAAATAGATATTCTGACATGACGGTGCAATGTGGGAAGAGGAGAGGAAATGTGTTTCTGTCTCTCAGCACTTACTCCAACACTTTAGATCATGCACATCATCACATTCAGACTGTACAGTATGAAGATAAGAGGCTCTTCGGGGGGCGAGTGGGGGGGTCTTAGAGGATCCCAACGGGCCAATAAAGACATTAGAGCTCCTCTGCTTTAAAGAACATCCGCTGATTTATTATTACACATGATTGATCGGCTTTAACCACTTATGCTTTACACAGTTTACTTAAAAGGAATTTGACTTCTATACCTTCTGATCCCTCCGAGTGGAGTGAAAACTGAAGACCTACCTCACGCAGACCGGAGACGAGCCGAGGTGGGGGAAAAAAAGAAGAAGAAGAAGCAAAAGAAGAAGAAGGAGGAGGAGGACAGCAAAGTTTGACAGCACAATCCAAGCATCCGTCAACAGAGCGTCTACAATCCCCCAGAGAGCAGGAACAGATTGATTGCACCACTTTACGTCATTTTTTTCTTTTTTTAAAGATATGCAAGACAAAAGGCTTTGAAGTAACGAGCCGGAGAAAAAGCTAATTAACTCCCTCTTTTTTTTTTTTTGCAGACTGATCCACTCAGCTCCACAATAAACCAGTGAGAAAGGCAGTGGATCAAGAAAAAAAAAAGAAAAAAAAAAGAAAATTTGCCGTTGGTTTCCTGTTGTTGTTGTTTTTTTTGTTGTTTTTTTTTTAAACCATGCCGGGTGTGTCACTCTCTGTCACTTTCCCTGTATTTCCTGTACTCCTCTCTGTGTTGAGCGCTCACTGGCGGAGTGGTTTCCCAGCGGTCGGCTTCACCTCCTGCCTCAGCCTGTACAACACTGTCTCCGCCTCCGTCTCTCTCTCTCTCCTCTCTCTCTCTCTCTGCCTCCCTCTATTTCTCATGCTCACATCTCCCGATTGATCTTCATTCCTTCCAGGCTTTTCCCTCTGCCCTCCTCCTCCTCCTCCCATCAGCTCCACTGATCGCAGCTTGTTGCGCGGCCGACGGAGGCGCCACGTGTTGTGCGCTTTCTCTTTCTACTGTATCTCTCTCTTTTTCTCTTTCCCTTCCTCACCCCACCTCTCTTCTTTCTCACATTATTCCACTTTTCACAGTCTCACAGCCACACAGACTGTATGTTACTCTGCCTCAGTCACAGTGTGCACTTGCCCGAGATATTTAAAGGTCCCATAATTTAAAAAAAATGTCTTCTGGGTTTTTGTCTTTTAGAAACCTGACTTGGGACTGCTGCTGAAATTTAGCAGTTGTGCTAAGTTCGGCACATTTACACTAATCAATCAAGCGTCAGAAATGAAATGAAATGAAAAATAATGCATGAAGTCAGATTTCCATATCTCATTTTAAATTATAAGCAATCCTACACTACTACAGTATTCATATTCATGCAAATGTTGCCCTAAAACCAGCCGTCAGGACTTCCTGTGACTTTGTGATGTCACAACAAAGCAGTCACTAAGCCCCGCCCACCTGGAGCCACCGTCCAACTTTGCAGAATTTAGCTTTATATAAAATCTGATGTAATTTCCTCCAGAGTGGGGACATACTGGACCTTTAATGACTTAAAACATTTTCTCTCCTCATCCTGCTTAATAGCTCTTTTGAACTTTTTAGTTTAGTAAGTACATTAGCAAGAGTGACAGAGATGATAATTTACATTATAAACTGGTGTCCATAAAGTTTGAAGAGATTTATCAATAAAGTTTTGAGAAGATTTTACATTTTATCTATCAAGAATAAATCACATTACAGTCATTTCATAGGTTAATAAAAATGTTTTAACAATGAATCATTTACTTTCTCCTTATGAAAATAGCCAGAAAGTCTAGACGATATATTTTTAATGAAGGCCTATCATAAAAAAAGTTAGATTTATTGAATCAGAAGTTAACTTAAGAAAGAGAGAGAGATAAGAGATAAATAATAAATAATTTGCTAATTAATTTAAATCAAATTGATTTATTTTATCAATTTAAGTAAAAAATGATATTTTTTCATATTAAAAAAAGATAGGAAAATTGTGAATTAAGCTTCCATGATGTTTTGGTGATCATAAATTTTGTTTTATATTTATGTTTAATCAGTTTCATGATTCAACCAAATGTTAAATATAATAAAAACTAATTAAAGCATTTTTTTTAGTTGTAGCCTATCATTTGTTTCTGTGTCCTGAGCCACGTCTATTTTCATTTTATGATAAATAAATAAAAAAAAGAGGAAAATCCTCAAGTTTAAGACTTTGAGGTTTTTGTTTGTTAAGTGACATTGATTAATGACAGACCAATGAATTAACAGACTTCAAATGATACTTTTGACACTCCCTTTAAGTTTTCATTTTACTCTTTCCCATTACACATTGTTGCATGGTATTGCTGTTTAATTATTGATTCCATTCCCGTAATAAAACTGGAAACCAACACCCACTCCCATTTAAGAAGCTGAAATGACTGATGAGGAATCTAGCTGCCAATTAACTCCCTGCAGATAAACGATTTAATCAACTGCTTGTGGATTAATTACTTCACTACGTTAATGTAACGTTAATAAAAATAAATCCAGACACAGTGTTCGCTGTCATATTCACTTGGGGCACTTGATTTCCACACAATATGGACGTTAACTGATACATTTTGAAATATTCATGTGCAGCAAAGACGTTGTGCAGTGATTATCGTATTTGTAAAGCTGGACTTTGTGTCTACAGTATATGGCGCCTTATAAAAAATAAAAAACTCTTGAATGGTAATTAATGGGAGCCAGTTGCTGCCTGGAACAGGAGTGCAGCCAAAACTGTTCAGGCTTGGCTCATTGTGATACATGTGTGTAAGTATCTGCAGCCAAAACCAAGAGTCTGGAAGATACATACAAATATGAACTGTCAGCTTTGCAATTTTAATGCATTAATACATTATTTCTGTTGAATGAACAGGTTTTAATGGACGTCAATACAGCTGACATGATATACAGTACTGTGAATACACAGTATATAGTATACTGTATATATATATGTGTGTGTGTGTGTGTGTGCGTGTGTGTACACAATGCAACACCTGTGAGAGCACATCTGTAAACTGGCTAACGAACCATGTAATTGATGGTAATGTATTCTACTTTCCTTGCTGTAATGGAAACATCCTCTTTGAAGCATAAAGGTACCCCCTCCCCATACCCCCAACCCCCCACTCTCTCTCTTTGTTTTGGCTGAGTTACAGGCACAAAATGCTTCGGAGCTGCTGGATAGTGATGTGACTTATGGCTCATTAAAAAGCTATTAGCACAACCGAGCATCAAAGCTAAGGCCGGTGGCGACGCGCTATACGCAGCCTTTGGCCCATGACAAGGCAATCAGCCCCTGGAGCCAATAAAGCTCACCGTGCTAATCGGCTAAATGATACGGCTGTTATCAGAGACATGATTAAAGACAATATCCAAGCTTAAAGCAGATTTAGCTGCTACAAAAAGCATAACTGCCGCGTGTTAACATTTATTATTTTGCATTACAAACCATTGCCGCAGCAGCTCAAGACGGGTTAAATGAAGGGCCATGTCGGGTTAAGAGATGATTGCAAATGGCCACAAAATAGAGACGAGACAAAAATCACACAGCTATAGCACCTGTTCCTGTGACAAAGTCAAGTGGTGGTGTTGTGACTCGTGCTGCAGCGGGGTGATAACTTTACAGCCCTTCTTCTTCTTCTTCTTCTTCGTCTTGTCACTCAGCCATCATAACTCCTGGGAGCTGCTCCACAGAGCTCAGGCTCTGACAGACCTTTACTGTAAGAGCTGCAATCTGTGTGCCAAGCTTGTTCAATGCTTAGAGGAATTAAATATGTGCATTAGAGGCTGCAGAAATACAGAGAGCAGTTCAGTGGGTACAGGGGTTAAAGGGATAGTTCAACATTTTGGAAAATTTGCCCCTTGCCACGATCCCTATAGTTTTAGGAGTAGGTTTGCTACCTGTAATTGTCAGTGCAAGCTATTTTTAGAACGGTGGAGATGTTTTCGAGGTAAATTCATGCAAAACTGCTGATGTGTGTTCCTGTTGGGGGGCAGTTTTTCGGCATGCAGTCTCTGCATTTGCCTTGAAAACAACTCTGTCTGGTAACGTTGTGTTATTATCTCATAGCGTGGTGAATGTGCAGGTCACAACTTGTCCACCAGAGCGTTGTGGAGTTGTTGGATTGTGTCTTTGATGAGTTTGATGAGGGAAACCAAGAAATCCTATTAGCCTCCGTAGCGTAGCTCTGAGCAGCTCACGGCTCTGCTCCGCTGTTCTAAAAATAGCTTGCACCGACAATTAAAGGTAACAAACCTACTGCTATGACTATAGGGATTATGACAATGGGCCAATTGTCCCCTGAAGGATGAAACTCCTGAACTGAGACATTGCCTCAGCTTGTTGCTGTTGTCATCTCTTTTTAAACTTTTTTTTATCATTATTCTGAGCCGCTGACCACAGCACGGTCCTTCAGGATCAATAAAAGTGAATCAATGTATCTTTATATCTATATCTGAAAAAGTTATTAGAAGTTCTGCTCTCCTTTTTTTTTTTTTTGTCAAGTCACCACAAATCCCAACCAGTCACAGTGATTATTCAGCGATTCAATTTCAACCTCTACAGCTACAACATGTGTTTAAAGTTGCATGTGTTCGACGCCCCGCAGCAGCTCAAGGATTTTTATTTCATTATTTCACACTGACTGATGGATGGTGCAATCTGATATCTGATTTTCCTTCTCCTTTTGGTTATTTCTTGACCTCTAGTTTCAGTTTGAATCGCATTTTATACAATTGAATTATTGTGGAAGTAAGAAATGATCTTTACTCTTTTCCTGCCTCAGTCTTGCACATGTATGTAAAAAAAAAGAAAGTTGACGGACGTCTAAAATGAAGCTCCTACAGCAGAAATCACTGGACTCTTATGTCTGATTCAGGGGAAAAAAACAGGTTTCACACTTTAAGGACATTTAAGAAATGCAGACAGCCAAATAATAATAATCAGGTATCTAAATTGCATGTAATTGCACTAAGAGGGGTCTGATCGAGGTACAGCCCCAGACACAGTGTTCTTATAATATGATCCTCAGACAAGATCAAAGTGAACCAGATATCGAACACTTTAATATGGAGGGCAAAGCACTAAAGTATTATTAGTAATGATACTTAACAAGCACATGTTTTTCTCTAATGACACTCGAGCTTCACAGGGACAGAGTCTGTGAGAGCTGCAACACTCAGAGAGTCGGAGGACAACAAATTGGGCATCTGGTGCCGCTTCATCAACAGACAACAGAACAGTGACAGTCGTGATTGTTTGACGTGATTGGTTGGTTGAGTTACGGATTGATTAACACACACACAAACACACACATCTGTTGCACAATAGCTCCCGATACAGGACAACAATAACAATCAGAGCTCCGAGAGCCGACAAGGTCACTGTGACAAAGTCAGACGCTGCAGAAAAAAAGCCACTCTCCACGTCTGCGAGTCAGTTGTGACCGTGAGATGATGATTACTGTCAAGAGCAGGGATCATAACCACAGCCTGAGAACCGTCATCTCACCCACAGAACCGGTGGTTATCGGGAGAAGGAGCAGCGTTCGTCCACCAGCTGCACCGACAACGGCAACATGTAACAGCCACTTTTATACAAATGGACGGAGCGACTGAAACCTGCTGTTCTGCTTATTGAGCAGGATTCATCCCGACTGCAGCTTTAAACACATAGAACAGGATCTAATGTCAGGACAGATCAGAAAACTCTTTGTGTAGATTTGAGTTTGGGTTTAAAGGAATAGGTTACCGAAAATTTTAATTCAGTCATTATCTGGAGACCTGGGAGGCCGGTTCGTAGTCCAACGAAAACTTCATATGAGATTAATAGGGACTGACACAAGAACGTCCATAAAACTACACAATAACCATTTAATGTTCCTCTACACTGCTCGTCTGCTGCAATCCAACCAGAACCAGAACTATCCAATTCCAATTCTAATTTTCATCCCTAGCCCTAACGGAGCTAGAAGGGGTAGGGGTAAAAAGTCAACCCCTACGAATTGGGACACCCCTTCAACAGTCACATACGTCATCAGTCGTCTCTGCTGGCTTTCATACAAGCAGACGTGACGAGCTTTTGCCACAAATCCTGTATTCAAAACCATGTTAAATTAATGTGAATGTGGTGATTTCTGTACGTAGGCTACAGAGCCCCTACAGCGCTGCTCCTGTGTCCCATAAGCACATGAACCTTCACTTTTAATTTAAACAAACTAATGCAACTGCCACAATTGTAAGATTTCATCAATGACACCAGGATTTATCCCCTAAAAAGAATGTACAGTAACTACCCGGCGGTAAACCTCGAAAAACCTGCGGGTAAGTTAATTAGCGATCGTCTTTTCTCCCCTAGGATGACGACGGAGGTTGGCCGGCTGACAAGCTCTCCAGACGGGTGGTTTCTCCGTGACGAGCCGTTGATCTGCTCCAGAGGTGGAGCTTCACTTCTCCGAAAAACATCAGAGGAAACGTCTAAACAGCCGTCATTTGGATAAACCGACCTCACATTGGGGTCTAAACAGTTACTTTCTCACATGAAAAACTATTAAAACTTAACAAAGTGACGTAGTACAGTAACAACGCTACAGCGAGAAATACAGTAAACCAGAACCAGAACTTTGCAGTGGACGAGCAGTGTGGAGGAATATTAAATGGTTTTTGTGTAAATTTTATTTTTGTGTTGGGCCCTACAGTATTCATCTCATACTGTATACAGTAAGGATTTCGTTGGACTACGAACCATTCATTTTTTGGTGATCTATTCCTTTAATGAACTCACTCAGTGATCCTGAAGTTTAATTATTGTTGTGCTTCACCCTCCTCCCCCTACGAGCCCCAGTCATATGCAACAAGGCATTGTGAGGGACTGTGCATGTGGGGATGTGTGTGTCTTTGTGCATCTTCACCTCCTGTGTTTAAAGCCTAACAGTCGGCTCAGGGGAGGTTTAACACCGGCGTCCTGGGGGGCACAAATGAGGACCCCTGCAATCCCTCTGAAACCCATACACACACACACTCATACAGACACACACACATATATATATATACTGTATGTACGCCGCCCACAGGCCAGATTTCCATGGCGACTTTCAGCCAATGTCACGCAGCGATGTCAGTGCTCGGATCCCTCTGAGGAGCCGTGTCGTTAGTATGCTGAGCAGAGTCGACATCGCTGAGAGACACAAACCTGCCTGTCTCTCCGTTCGTTTGTCCGTCTGTTTATCCTCTTCACTCCTCTCTGCTGTTCCTTTCTCTCTCTGTCATAACTCTCTGCCCTCAGTTAAATAGTTAAAAACAAGGTAAGGAAAATTGGTTTTGAGCTCATCGACATCCTCGATCCTGCGAAAAGCAGAATGAAGTGAAACTGAAATTCCATCTCTGCAGCAATTACAAACTTAGAAACATTATGATGATTGTTTATTGGCGAAAGATTTTCACTTTTTTTTGACTATAAAGATTTTGGTCGTCCAATAAAGTGTGTTTTCAGGATGAAAGACGCCTCATATCATCTCAGGTGTTTAACGAGTGTAAATCTGTTGATAAGCAGCAGATGGAGGTCGGGTCACAAACAAGTTAACAACATATAAAAGATAAAAGATAGTGCACTCATAATAAACACTCCTCATCTGAATATTTCAGCGAATCTCAGTTGCAGTTTTTTGCAGAAAAGTCAATAAAACAGATTGCGAACTGTCTGTTTTGTTGAGTATTTTATTGAGTTTAAAGTTTCTCCTTTTCAGGATATCACGCCAATTAAACATGAAATCTGTTAATGGCCAATGATGTGGGTCATTTTCAACCATCGTAATAGTTGTTTAATCAAATATTATTTAATCAAAAGTGACGAGGGCACTTTAAATGGATTTTAAGTGGGAGATAGTCTCAAATGTTGTTTGTTTATCATGTGAGCGTGTGGTTTTGCCATTTGATTTAAAAGTGTTCCCATTTCACTTGTACATGCTTAAGCTTTTGAGAACTACACTTGTTTTTGATTTATTTATGGGAAACACAGCTAGTTAAAAGCTGGAACACATATACGCGGGATATAGAACATAAACATGAGCTTAAAGCTGCTGCAACAGTGTAATCTCCAAGGATGGTTCGTTTTCTACTGATTCACTGTGTACGTGGCAGATGACCAGCCGCTGCACAACGTTATGTGGATTTTCTGTGAATGGTCGTGTTATGATGATGATGAAGAGGAGGAGGAGGAGGAGGAGGAGGAGGAGGAGGAGAAGAAGGAAAGGGAGGGTCCATTGTTGATGTTTTGAAATTCGTCAGTTCACATCTGAGTGGGTGAGATAAACATTTCTCCGCAGCAGCCTCAGCCTCAGCAGATCAGGAAGCAGTGGAGCAACAAGAATCGCTAAAGTGTTTCGACTTCACGAATCACTGCAATCACAATCACAGAATATTCATGACCTGCTTAATAAACTTTTGACTCAGGGCAGCGACTCGTCTCCTCTCCTGCAGGAGATTCAATTTAAAACAGGCTGTTTTGTCATAAAAAAAATTGATTCACATACTGTAAGTATCGCAATATTTTAACACACAGAATCCAGATTTTGCAAAGTGTTTAAGTTCACTTTACAATGGAGTATGTTAATTTATAGGCTTCTACAGTATTTGTGTGCAGATAAATGTTAAAATGTAGCCGTTTCCCCTACTTACATGTGCATTTTTTTGGGAAATATGGTTCATGGAATAGTCTGTAGACAACCATAATCATTCAACTGTTTCACTGGTGCTAAAAATCCAGACTAAAAATTGAGAAAATTAGCAATATCGTAGAATCGCAATTTAAAACGGCATCCAAAAAAATCGTAGAAGAATCTAATTGGGAAAAAAGTAGGGATGCACCGATACTGGTATCGGGTATCGGTCCGATACTGTTATAATATACTGGTATCGGTATTGGTGAAATTTAGCGAGTACAAGAACCGATACCAGTGCATGCAATTGCTCTGCATGAAGACCACGATCAGAGGGTGGCTTTGCATCTTTGATGTATTTTTTTCAGATCAGAGGCTTGTTACAACAAATTTTGTTGTAACAAGCAGAGAAGAAAATAAAACTTGTCTTCCAATTCATTGCATGTTACCTAATCATTTGTTTTTTTGTTGTGGTAGAAGGATCGGCACCGGTACTCTGTATCGGCAAGTACTCAGATCCAAGTATCGGTATCGTATCGGTTTGAAAAAAAAGTGGTATTGGGACATCCCTAGAAAAAAGCATATGGTCCCAGCCCTAATATTTGAACAGTCATTTCTGTTTTCTCTTCTTTCTTTTTTTTTTAACATTTCCCCACTTGTCTTTGTTATGCAACTGTACTGTATGTGGACCTGCGGACAGGCGGTCCACTCCCACTGTATCCAATTATCTCTGCATCGTCCCCTCAGTCGATAATGACTCCGCCCCGGTCCGTCCACTCTCCTGCTCTCAGGTTTATTTGTGCTGCGTTCCCGCTGTTGTCTTCAGCCTCACTCAATCACACGTCTCTATCTGTTCCTTACATGTGCTGCATAAACAAAGTCTCTTATGTAACGTAAAAAAAAACAAGCCAAAGGAAACTCTGAGCTGTCTACTGTACAGGAGCCACACACACACACACAGATGATTTGATTGTGAAAACACTGAGCAGGAGACGGAGGGAGAGGCGTGTGTGTGTGTGTGTGTGTGTGTGTGTGTGTGTGTGTGTGTGTAAGAGAGACTGTCACCAGGCAAGGCTGTCTCACGTTAACGTTTTTGGATTAGGTTTATTTGCGCTGCCAAGTCACAGAATCTCCAAGGACTCCAAAGATGCAGGCAGGGAAAACAAAAGGTTTAAAAAACATCAAATGAAAACAGGATTTCAGAAATAGTGTTTGAGTACAATCTCATCCAGGGACTTTTTTTTTTTCTTCATCTTTGGCATAAACCAAACTTTGTGATTTATTTTTTCCCTGGGTAATCTACATTACATGCAATCTCCTCTGTTATCATTCTACCTGCAGGTAGTGCATGTAACTCTGCAGAGATTAGGGTTATTTCTGCAGTCAAACTTTCACAATCTGAGGTTCACTGCTCATAAAATGATCAAAATCAACATTAAAACGTGTATTATTGCAGATCGTGAACTAAATATGTTTATTATTTATCTCTTCTTCTAGGTCAGAGTATATGCATCATGCAGGAATCTGTATTTTCATGACAGGCAGAGGAAACTTGAGCTCTACAGGTTCTGGGTCTACGTCTGAAAGTCCATCAATCAATCAGACTTTATTTATAGAGCACTTTTCATACAAAAGATATGTAGCATTAAGTGCTTTACACCATAAAAGCAGACAAAACAAAGCAAAAATAAAACCCAAAGTCATGCAGCTATAAATGTACACGCGTGTGCACCCACAACACACACACACAGTCAGTTATAAAGCTATAAAACTAAAATTATACCATAAATATGCTTAGACTAAAAAAATTAAGAGTAAAAATAAATGCAAAATTAAATTAGATAATAATAAAAAATTAACAGTAAAAATCAATAAATGCAATAAAAGATAGGAAAATTAATAAAATAGTAAGACCTATAATTAAAATCTAATCAAAAGCCAAGTTGCAGCTGCTCTCAGGTCTGCAGGAAAGTAGGTCTGTGACATCAGACCCCCTCGTCCTCCCTGAGGAGCCGTGGACTCTGAGCCACAGCGTGTCCTCCTGCTCTTCATCTCATCCCTCTGCTCTCCTTTCTACTCCTCGCCGTCTTATTTCCCTCCCCACAATCCTCTCTGGCTGCTCCCTTCTTGTCCCCTGTCGCTCGGTTTGAAGTCCGCCTGGTCGGTGCAGCGATCTCATCTCTCGCGGTCTCGTCTTTGGTTTGCCATGTGAATATGAATGTGTCTGTCTTTGTATATACTGTATGTGTGTGTGAAGCTTCTCCAAGGACAAGGGAGTATCTGCATATATGGACAATTCGGAATGTTTTCAATATTGAAAAATGATAAATAAAGTTGTAAAAAAAACAAATAATATGTGTGTCCTGCCTTGGAAAACATATAATATGATAATTTTCTGATCTAAATCCGCCTTCATCAGGATATCAGAGGCTTCCTGAAGGTATACTGTATATAAACAAATGTTTAAAGTTTGTTCTTCCACTGTATTCATTATATAAACCATGTCCCTGTCCTGCCTGGAGTTATACTTTTTAGGTTTGCATTAAAATAAAACCAAAACCCACAGTCCTGTCACCTCACGTCATACAGCTGGAGACCAAAGTCATCAGGTGCATGCTGGGACTCCACTCAGCCAAATCACAGGAAGCTGCAGGATGCTGGAACGTGACCATGTGTTTAATCACCTGTTCAAAGCCACACGTTACAATGTTAACGTTGTTCTGCTTTGTGCAGCTTCAGGACCGGCTGTTTTTTGCTTTGCTGACCTTCCTGCCAGTCATATACAGTATACAGTATCATCATCCACAAAGGTGTGATCAAGCTCTGCCTCTCCCGGGAGCTTGTCTTCATTAAAAGCCTGTTTGAATCAATTTTCCCTACGTTTTATTATTAATATTTTTATTATAGTTTGGGGCAACACTTGACTGAGTTTTTAATCTTCTGTCATCACACACTGAACAAACTGAAAGATCTGAAACAAACTGTAAAGATATGGACTCTATTCTCCCAACTCTTCTCAATACAATAACCTCACACCCGTTAATGTTGCCTGTTCTACTCTGTGTAGGTTTTAAACAGGATTATGGGGTATCTTGTAGGGCTGGGACGATATGCTTTTCTCCCGATCCGATTCTTCTACGATTTTTTGGATGGCGATTCGATTTAAATTGCGATTCTACGATATTGCCGATTCTCTCGATTTTTAATCTGCATTTTTAACATTTATCTGCACACAAATACTGTAGGAGCCTATAAATTAATATACTCCATTATAAAGTGAACTTAAACCCTTTTCAAAACCTGTACTCTCTGTATGTAAAAAAAGGCGAACAAATGCACATTGCACAGTATAAAAAAATAAAAATAAAAATAAAAATAAAAAAAAATCGATTTTTGAAAAAAAAAAAAATCGATTTAAAAATCGTCAAAAAAGATATCGCGATATATATGTGAATCGATTTTTTCTCCCACCCCTAGTATCTTGTAAACTGAAATGTAATTACTTTTCTGTGAAATTACAAGCCTTTGTTTCTGCATGAAAGACTATAAAATGACTTAAAGGAAAAAATTGCTGTGAACTGGACCGGTTAATCTTTACTTGTAGTTTCAGGAAGTAACAAAACAATTTTCAATGCATTATTACTTTATAAATGTAGATAATTGTGTTAAAGCTCCATAAAGGTAGATGTCCATGTGTAGTGTGATTATAAAGCAGCTCTAGGTTCAATATTAATACTGTGAAAGTATCAAAGCCTCAGTCCACAGAGAAATGCACACAACCTGTATTCAGAAACTGAGCCTTAAAACCAGCCGTCAGGACTTCCTGTCACTTTGTGATGTCACAACTAAGCAGTCACCAAAAACCCCGCCCACCACCACCACCACCACTGAGCACTTGCAGGATTTGGTTTTAATCTGAGTGTTTTATTCTGAAATCTGCTCTATTTTTAATCTAAATAGTCAGAAATCAGCCAATCAGAAGAGAGACTCAGAGCCTCCTCTCTTCTGATTGGCTGACACCGACCTGTTCCAGGAAGAAGCTGAGAGATTAGATGTAAAGTTAAATCAGATGGCTTTTTGGGTCTTAAAACCACAGATATATCCTCTTATGATTCAACACTGAATATTAAACTCAGGACAAGAGGAAAATATGGATGTTGAACAGTTTTTTTTTTTGTTTTAGGTCTGACCCCTCTGAACTGACTGAGGTTCATATGAGTGGCGTGGGATTCATGACCTCCATTTAACAGGAACTTGTAATCCTTTAATTGAGGTTAAAGCATTAAAACCATATGTCAGCGAACTGTGAAGCTCTTTTCTGGGTCACATTTAAAATTATTCTACAGAAACTCAGAGAAAAAAAGAATCATAACAAAAGCTCATTAAGCACAAGATTTTTTTTATTTTTTTTTGACCTTTCAAGAACTTCTCGACTCTTCAACCTCACTCTGCTGAAACAGCTCCTTCATATTGGACTCACAGTGGAACATAAAAGGTTTTCATCCCCTGCTCATTACCAGTGTGCGAACAAAGCAAAGTTAAATTTATCGACTTCAACGCAGAGCTCTGGTTTTGTTTTGTTTTTTTTTCCAACGGGGGAACGAAACGCTTCTGTTGTCTCAGCTGTTGTGTGATACACACGCAAACGTCGACTATCGCGCCACAGGCGATTAAGGGTCAGGCAGAGATTCTATCAAGAGCGCTTAATGGACAAGTAAATGCTCTGAAGTGCTCTTAAGAAAGGTTGAAAGTCAACACTGCAATCAGAGGTAGGAATCAACACGGTGCAGTGAGTGATGCTTTAGTCTCTCTGCACACACACACACACACACACTGAAGAAGCTGCTCAATGTTTTGCCAGATCATTTTCTTTATCAGACAGTTAAGTAGCACTGTAACAATGGCTTTTAGCTCGAGTTTGACATATAGAGAAATACACTTATTCACAGAGGATCCATACAGTCCCACTCTCATGTCTGTGCAGTCATTAATATGGAGCCAGTGGACGATGAGTTTAGTTTTAGTTTTTATAACGACTTCACTGTCATAGAAAAAATTGGTGTTAAGTTTTTGTCCAAGCTGTGGTGAGTCGTTTTTTTTTTTTCTTCATCTTGACATTTAGACCAAATCAAACCTGTTTAATATTCAGTAAAACAGTACTTAAGAACTTTCAACTTGGCGCCAGTGGCCCACAGCGGTAGTGTTTTGCCTGAAGGAAGACTCCATTTCCCATGAGCACCAGCGCGTAGCACCGTAAACATCCTGACCTCCCGGTGCATGGAAATGAACAGAAGACGTCCAAACTAAGTTTCTGTTTCCAGCGGATCATTTCTCAGTAAACCCACAATCCGATGGAAAGGTGCCGCATTGCCTGCTCCCTCCTCGTCGTGACTCACGAAAGTGAAGGCGATACAGACTCCCTCAGGCCATGACAGAGGTGTCGACCTGTTGTAAGTCGATGTATCATCACAAAAGTTATGAAAATATTATAATATTAATGTTATTCACCTGCCCAGGGACTACGGATGGAAAGCTAAATCCGGTACAAGGCATCTCTTCTCATCTCGAGACTAATGTTATTTTGTACATTTTGTCCCTGATTACAAAACTTAATTAAACTAAACTAAACTAAATGAAGGTTGAAAAGTCCCTTAGTGTTGGTTTAATTGCAAGTTGCAAATTTAGTGGCTGTGTAGTGCATTATCCACCTGAAACTCTGTACTTTTATATTTTGAATGATCTTACTTTCTTCTTCAGGTCAGGGTTCTTTTGTTGCTTAAAGAGAATGACCCTTGACGTCTGAACTAATGCTTTATTTTGCCAAAAGGCTCAACAAAAGGCTTGTATTTTGGTTCGCCCCATCATCTGTGTTTATAAATAGCCTGGTCAAGAGGGTAAAGGTCATAAATGTATCAAATAAATGTAAATGAATTGCCCCCTTGTGGGATTAATAAAGTTGTTTTGAATTTGAATTTGAGTTAGGTATATCCTTTTCTGGAGAGAAGGAGGAGTTAGAAAACAAATATAAGTTTAGGGCTTTAGGCCAAGTGTAGAGAGATCTCACATTGGCGCCAGAGATGCTCCAAGATTCAATATTTTTTGACACTGTTCTTAAGTCCTTTTTGATTGCAAGTAAAGACGTGTCGGCGGTGATCACTTCTTCTCATCAAGACATCAATAAACCACAGCTGCAAACAGGAAACAGTTGATACTAAGTGAAGAATGCAGGCGACTCCGAAGAGATGCAAGACTGTGAGTCCTTTAGAATAAAGTCTGCGTAAAAAAATAGGCAGGTACGGTGGCCCTGAGAGCTCAATAAACTGACCTAAGAAAACACAAAAGGACACAAACATGCCACAAATTTAGTTCTGCGTGATCCATCTCTCCATCTCATGTTGTTAAAGAGCAACAATGACGGTCTTGTTTTCTCCAGGCAGAGTAGAAACTGCTTCTCGTTAATCAATCCGTTTTACTTTTATTAAATGAAACTCAAAAGTATTGCACAAGTCTTGAATTTCTAATTAGAGCCTCACACCGAGATCTGCTGTTGCCACACCAACCAAAGTTTGTAATCAGCCTCATGGTTTTAGCAGCTGTCATCCATAGAGAAAATCTAATTTCTATTTTCATCACATTTCTACTTCTGTTGCGTTTTTGTGCTTCTACGATCGAGTCAAGTGCATTAAACAGAGAGGCCAAATCAGAAACACTGTTGTCTTCATTTTCCATTTAATTAAGACAGACCGGAACCAGAAATGACTGGAGGGAAAAATAATTAATGCACAATCAAAAGTAATCATTTGGCGCAGGGAGAGCTTTCCTACTTTTGTGATTCCTCTGAGCAAGGCATTTACTCTGAGTGGCTCATTACTAAATGAGTTATCAGACTGTACGGGATTGAAGAAAAAAAACAAAACAAAAAAACAACCCAGATATAAAAATAGTTTCAACTCATTATACACTCAGAGAAGCCAATGATGGTATTTCTTCCTATGCAACAAAATCTTAACACTGAAAAATGCAAAGCTGCAGCAAAAGAATGGGAAACCGGAGAACTTTGACCCAGGTATCAGATCAGATATTTACTATTTACGCACTGTGATAGTTTCTTAAAGAAAGAGGGGTACTAGGTATTAACTATGCAGAGTGCACCTGAAAATGTAAAAGATGAAAATATTGTTGTTTTGTCAAGACATTGTTTAAAATGTAAAGGGAATGTGTCACTTATTACCTTTTAGCTTTTGGAGATCATTTAAAGTAACATTGCAGAGTTTTTCGGCTTTAAAATAATGTTTCCAGAGTCATTGCAATGGTAGAAAAATGGTTAATAGGATGAGTGGTGCTGCCGCTGCAGCCTGAGCCGGGTCGCGTCGGCTGAAACTGCACTATGTAACTTCCCTGCACGGGTACAAACCCTACCCCCCCTCCCCTCTGCGTCAAGGGAGAGACGAGGTGGGTAAAAGTGAAACTTACGGTTCCCCTCCGGTCGTCGTTTTGCTTAATTGCAACCGATATTTTGACCAGAAGTGCTCAAACTTTTGCATGACACTGTATTGGTTCAAAAACAGATAAGAAATGTGTCCGCTGTGTGATCCAGATCTTGATTTGGTCGCTAACTGGGTGGTTGCTGCTGCTGCTGTTGTTTCACATAATGAAGGCGGGGGATGGGAGCAGAGTTACACCTGAAATAAGTGACTAATGGTGTCATATACCGTACGTCTGATACTAATTATAGACCCATCATTATCAAATCACCTGAATCTATTCCACAAACATAATCTATAGCTGTAATCTGAGCTGCTGCCAGCGGAGACACGTGGATTAAAATACAAACTTTGTCAGACAACTCAGTCAACTCTGTGGTTTATAACGTGTGTTGTGGTCTCAATGCTTCAGTCTAAGCACACACACACACACACAAATACACACACACTTACCCCTCAGATACAGCGATGGCACCTTAATCATGAACAAATGTACTGTAAGGTTTTGTTTCCATAGAAATGTGACATCGTTGCCATGGTACAATCCTCGCTACAGAGACAAAAGACTATTTTTGTCTTTATGGGGATAACTGCTGACCAGTGGTAAACACACAGACTCCTCCATCCAAACATCAATAACATTGACTGTGTATTGGCTTTGTGTTGATTTTATCTCCATCTGTCATTTCTTTTAAAAAACATCACCACAACCTGCACTTGGAGGAGAGACACGCTCATTATTCCTTCATGCTGAAGTTTTTTTTTCATAATAGCTTTTAAATTAAATCTACAGCCCTGTTGCACAAAAGTGAATCATTTCTAAAAATGAGTTCAGCAAAGTGTTTGTTTTTCTACCTTTTCAGGTCATGAATTACAAAGTCTGGTAAAAGTGTATATGAATAAAAAAAAATGTAGATAACAGATAGAAGGATGCATGGGTCGTGTTTTTGACTGGTTTATCAAAGGGAGCATTGTGCATCGAAAGGAGAGGTCTGGAAAGTCAACTAGTTTTAATTGAGGATCGTTAAAAGCGACAGAGATAAAAATTCACAAAGATTTCAAAGATGTTCAATAGACTGGATACTTAATAGGGCTGTCTCGATTATCATATTTTCAAAATCGAAGCTTTGCAGACATAAAATCAATTTAAATTGAAGCTTTGGCGGCCGGGGGGGTGCGTGATTATAATTGACCAGGGGGGAGGGAGGGGGGTCGTAGCGGAAATAATGAAAGTAATGGCAAACAAACACTGCATATCTCCTAAATCAGGCAGGATTGTAATGTAACAATTGCCGATGAGAACCGGTGTCAAAAAGGAAAAAAGGAACAAAGCAAAAAAAATCGATCGAGCTTCGAAGCTTCAAATTTTTTGGGTCAGCCCTAGTACTTAACAAGTGCAAGTTCCCTTTACCTGTTTGCTGCTGAACTAGTTCATCCAACACCTGAAGTTTGTCTCAGACAATTGTGGGGGAGGAAATAGAAGTAATTGTCATTCAGCTGAAAGGATGTCGACATGGTTCACATACAGAAACCATGTTGGCGGTGCGACTTCAGAGCTAAAAGTGATTTTTTTTTTTTTGGTAACAGTAAATTGACTGCACTTATATAGCACTTACCTTGTCTTATTGACCACCCACAGCACTTTCCACAGCGGGCTGCATTCAACAAGTCATTCACTCAGTCACACACAGCGCCTTTCTATCACAGACACTGGTGATACATCAAGTACATATTAATCAAGGCAATTTGGAGTTTTGTCCAAGGAGGAGACGAAGAGCGAAGCAGCAGCCTGCTGATCGGTAGATACTGTGCTTTATATTTATAGTATGTGCTGGTTTGGTTATTTCATGGTCAAAAGACTTGAACACTGAACATTAGATGTAAAAGTGAATGCTTTTCCATGTATCAACACCACCATGATGACTATATACAGTAGTTTTGTTACTGTGGTTTCAATGCTGGTGAAGCAGCAGTTTAACCCCTTGCTGTTCCAGTCACATCTCTCTGCTGCTTCTCTCTCATATTAAACAGGATCTAACACTTGACCTATAAATGCCACTTAAATAAGCTGAACTTCATCACCAAACTGAGAAAGTTCATCTGAGCTAACACACACAGACACGCAGAGAAAACCTCCAGCCTGCACGCCAAGGTGAGCATCAAACAGCAGACCTCTTGTGTAACTACTCTTGATCCTTCCTCTCTGGGTCCCTTGAACAAGATCAGAGGTGATATTTAAAGAAATGATCTATTGCTGATCAGCAGCTCGGGACTGGTTGAACTAATTATTCTGTCAGATCTGTGCTGAAGTGGCCGACAGCAGCAGCAGCAGCGGTAGCAGCAGTGGTGGTGGTGGCAAACGAGCATCCTCACCTGTATTTGTCCTGCTGGTACCAATCAACCAAACCAAACCAAGCAGCAGTGATATCACAGAAAAATCTACCAGAACCACTTCCATATTCTACCACAGGTCATTTCTGACACAGTTTGTGTAAAATACTGCTGCAGAGGAACATTGACAGATCTGCACTAATAAGACTTGCTGTCAGATTCTCTACTCAACAAGAGAAGCTCTGCAACATTGTCTCTGTTAAAAACATCAAATATTAATGTTAAATCTCAACCTTCACATGAAACCAACATATAACAACGTGGGTGTGTGCAACTTTGAATTGAATATTTAAATGAGCCAAACTTGAGTGAATGAGCTGCTAAATAAGACCGGATGCTGCGCTATTTAATAGACGTCCGGCATATGTCCGAAAAGCAACAGAGCATAACAGAAGGTTTTGTCTGCAGCTGAACTTGGAGTATTTTAATTGAAGAGAAAACAACGTCTTGCAGCTGAAGAATCGGAGGAAATGTAAAGTTTGTGAGAGACATCAGGGCCACTGCAGCGACTCCAACTGTCATAACTGCTGACAGAAATGCTGACAAGCTTCAAAACACCAGATCCTACACTTCCCATGATGCCACTCAATCATGCCCTACAATCAACAAACCCTCCATGCCTGGCAAATACGTGTTTCTTTCAAATTAAATAGGCTGCCAATGTAAATAGGTGGAGGGGCCCCTAAAATTCTTCTGACCGTCATTTTCCCCTACGATACCTGTTGGATAAACAATTCAGTCACAAGTTTTTTGAATAAGACCTGTCGTGAGATAATAAATGGACAGAGTCTGGCGCTAAAGGAAGCAGGTGGGTGATATAGTGTAAATCAAGGTGATAGGTTTCTAGATCTTATTACTAAAATGACAGGTCCCATTGTAAGACAAAAGTCTGAGGTCATCTTAGCTGCACACACTCTGGTTGTTACAATACTGTGTATTTATAATAAATCATAGTATTAGCATATTATTGATACAATCAATCATAATCCTGTGTTTTCATTTTAGGCTTGTGATAAGAGAAGAGTTTCGCTCTCTTTCTGGTTTATCTCTTGTGTTCCTGTTTGTCCTTGACATTATTTCACAGTCGCTGCCATCAGTCACTGCTAATAAATCAATTTCAGCCGATTCCACTCTCCACTAAAAGCAACAGTTATATCCCTAAATATATCCCTGTAAGTATGGGAGTTAATTCTCAATCAAAGGCAACAATTAACTTTCATTTGCACTTGTTTTACGACTGGGTGGCTGTTACTCTCCACACTGTCGTCTTCATGAATGAATGAATGTTTATTTCGATCACAGCATCAAATTTCTACAAAACAAACAGAAAACAGACTCAAGGTAGTAACAAGTACTATATAGCTGGTCGAAAACGGTTGCTGCTGAAGCAAAGCTCATATGTTCTTGACCCATCACCTTGACCACATCTGATTCCATCCCATAACAGAGCAGACACT
Source organism: Decapterus maruadsi (assembly GCA_030347415.2). NCBI lineage: Eukaryota > Metazoa > Chordata > Actinopteri > Carangiformes > Carangidae > Decapterus > Decapterus maruadsi. The sequence continues at coordinate 26,926,228 of CM064895.1, read as the reverse complement.
TGTCTGAGGCCTCCTCAGAGGGCTTGTTTAGACAGAGGGATAGGAGTCATGACAGACAGCCGAGGTTTATGGGTGAGGCAGTCAGTCAGTCGTGCTGCGGAGCCATAAATAATCTAAAACTTTATTGGTCCCTCTGTGGATATTCTCTCTAGGTCAGATTACAGGGTCAGTGTTGTGTTCAAGGACACTTCAGCGAGGCAGATGTTTGTCAACACACGGCCGTGCACCTGCTTGTGTATTAATCTATGGCCCAGATAAATTTCACTTGTGGTGTTTGTCAGTACATGCAGTCATCATTATCATCGGAATGAGCAGCAGATTACTTTGAATGCTACACACAACACACACACACACACACAAGTCACTCATATTTAAGAGCAAGTGGATCAGGTCAAGCTGCATCAGACTCATTTTTGCACAAATACGAGTTTAAACACTGAGAGCTGAACTTATTCAACTTGTTGTACAGTCACTTTCACACAAATGATGCTCCTGATGGATAAATAAAGTGCTTTGATAAAGTTGAGTGTCAACTCAACTCTCAGCATCTCTTGAGATTTATAACTTCTCTCAGGATTAAAATAAAAGGAGACATGTTGCAGACACGAACCAGTTATCCAAACGGGTATTTGATCCGTGCAAAACTTCAGTTTTTTCCTTTGTTTGCTCTATCCAGTTGTGCACACCACTTAAAACTGAACAACAAATTGTACTATCGAATGAACTGATTAAGGCAAAGTAGGTGAAGGCACAACAATACACAAAGTTTTAGTCAGACAAAGCCAGCATATTCAAAATAACACAAAAGGACAAACAAACAAAGAAGCAAAAAGAAAACCCAACAGATAATCCAGACACAACTGTAACATCTGCATCATGACCCCAACACCACAGCGAATGTAAACCACCCTCAGGTGGCTGCTTCTATAATCTGAAGAATCGTTTTAACTCGCGGTACCGTATCTTGGAACTAAAAACTTTCTGTAGCAGCAGAGTGATAGCCAGATCTCAAGGAACTCACGCTGAAATTGGGTTTTTCCAGATCAAAGCAGAAATCCTTAAGGAGCACAAAATTGGTGCAAATTGCTGTAGCATGACTGGAAACTCAACCAACCCATGAGGGTAAAGGAAAGCAGAGGAAATATCATTATGTAAGAGAGGGGAGAGAGGGTATGTTCATGTGGCTGTGTATTTGAATGTGTGCATGGTATTTTACTGATATGACTATTTACATACAGTATGTGTGTGTGACTGTGGAAGAAAGAGAGACAGACAAAGAGAGCAGCTGGTGTGGGCAGACAGAAAAAGACTTCCTACCTCAAGGAGCTGCACTCTCACTTTGTTGTATGCTTTCAGCCAGCGAACTTTGGATGGGGAGCAGGGTGGAGGGCCGTCTTCGAAGAAACTGAGTGGGATAAAGCAAAAGAGATCAATGTCTTCAAAGGGAAAAAAACTTTTGAGAAGATGACAGATGGGAATCGATATGAATAAATCAGTCAATAAAAACTGGATCAATGCCCTGGTTTTGCAAAAGGAAGAATTTGTATATTATATAACACAATACTTCAGTGTCTTAATGAAGTTTAAAAGTGTTTAATTGTGGCACTCATCAAAGTTGTCTTCATAACATGCCTCAAATGGAAGTTGTGAGATGTGAAAGCTGGTCTTGTTCAATGGGAAATTACATATCTTACATCCCATTATTGTCTAAAACTAATGAGGATCCATCAGACTAACTCAGGAGGCTGGAATTAGTCTGTTAGTTTGTTCAAACCCGGCACTAGATAATTATTGTTATGAGATCCTTTAATTGGCAGTGAGCAAACACCAAGTTCAGTGTTAACGTGAGCACCTGACTATTCTTTCATGTGCAGGCACCAGTCCTCCGGGGCCATCGTCGTTGTAAATGCTACCTAAAAACGTAAAGCTAGATGTTTACATTATGGACATACCAGATTTTAGACTGAGTTCTGTTATCGTGGCTGTCCAACATCGGTTTAGGCAGAATGACAGAAGCGTCCTTCAGATCTTTGTTGGAACCAGGCTCTGGCAGTGGATGGCGCTCTTTTTCAACCTCTCCTTCCTCCTCCTCTTCCTCGTCCCAGGTGGATGGCTGGCTGTGAAGAGGGGGGTGGCGAGGGCCGGAGTCTGGAACAGGGCGCTCCTCCGGTTCAGAGCTGAGCTGGGAGCTGGCGGGGCTGAGGTTGCCCGATGAATCAAACCGACTGCTGTCCGCTGGGCTGTGGAGGGAAGAGATTGTTACTTCAAATACTGTGGGGATTTAGGAAACCAACGTGTTACTGATGAACTAATACATAAAATCAAATGGTTTCATGCCAAAATTCAGTATTTATAAAAGACATTTAACAATGAATTAAGAACATCTGATTTTGGAATAAAACCTTTTGATTACTAAATCAAGAAAAAGGTAAAGGAAAACTCTTCAGGAGAAGTAGGCTGAATGAGGTGAGTGAAGAAGGGACAGCAATTAGAACATGCAATATGTAGGTAACGAGGAGGGAAAGTCTCTGTCTAAAAGCCTAAGCATAAATGGGGATTAAGGAAATAACCTTTTTAGTACAACTACTTCTTGAACAGCACATTTACAGGATCTACTAGTGTATGGCCTATAAAATGGCAAATCCAACATTTTAATAAAATTGGAACCGAAACGTTTAAAACTCTCTTTACCTGGCTAATAAAGCTCATAACTGAATAGGAGAGTACTGGATAGCAGCTGGATGATTGAGATTGCTAACAAGGAGAGTGGCTCCATGTTTTAACTGTCATGATTTACTTTGTCTTGGGTGTGGGCCAAATTATTTCTCAGTGGTCCTTTTATTCCAGTGTCCAGCCTGTGAGCGTGGTGTGCACTGCCACACCTTCATAAATCTATCAGAGTTTGATTCATACAAACAAATTGGCTGGGGCTTGGAGAATAATTCAGGGGAGGCTTTATACTTGCTTCAAGTGAAAAGCTAATAAATAAAGACCATTGGTTTTCTTCATTCAGTGCACTTCCATCACTGTCAGGGAAGCTATTACTGAGGTGCTGTATGTACAAAATAGCTCCACTGCATTTAAACATAATGGCAAGTGCCTTCCAAGGAGATGCAATCATTTTCTTTCCTATGGTTTTTATCATGAAATTTACAATATCTTCTGAAGAAATGCATTTCTTTAAACTAAATGTCTAAATCTAAGAATATGCTAAGGTGAAGTTGTGGGAAGAGAAAAGGGAAAAATACAGCAACTAAAGAACCATATAAAATATGGTCTAAACAAAAATAGGAAGAGTGGCAAGGGGGACAAACACTTGTCTATGCTAGGCATGATAAGTGAACAATGCCATTTATCATGCAAATTGCACTAGCCTTTTTGCAGCCTCCTTTGTCAACAGGTCCTTTGGTTGCTCTGTGCCCAACTCTGCATGCACGGTGTCTGGTGTGTCAACTCCACTCTTATCTACCTCACAAGGGCTAATCTTTAACTGGGGTTTGTCTAAACTTTCTGCTAGGGACTCTGAGTGAGAGGGGAGGCCAGACATTGGTGACTGAGCTAAGGTGTCACAGCTCCCTGTTTTTGAAGTTCCTGCTTCTTCTGTATCACTGACATCTGCACTTTCAGTGTCTCCAGAACCCGGAGAAAGTTTCTCAGATTCTGGTTCGCAAAGTTCATCTGTAGGTTTTGGACTTTGAGGCTGAGGTTGTACTGTGACCACAGGGGGGGCAGGTTCTGGTTTGGGTGGTTCAGAGCTCCCAAACATGGAGCCAAGTTTCATGCCAAACACAGATGGTGGTTCCTCCTTTCCAGCTGGTTTTTCATCCTGGAAAATGCCAGCTGAAAGGTTTTTAAAACCAGAAAAGAGACCACCATCAGTTGGTTGGGGCTGTGGTGCCTTTGGACCAGTGGCTGGGGATGGAGTTGTAGAGAAAAGGGATCCAATAGAGGATGTGCCTTCAGCAGCCGCAGACATAAAACCAAATTTAGGGGCAGTCAGACCTGGTAAGTCAAACATGCCTTTGGTTTCAGGAGCAGCAGGTGGTTCAGCTTTGTCAGGCATTGGAGAACCTGGTTCCTCTTCATGCTTAGTAGACTCATCAACCTCTGCTTTTTTCTCAAGATCATCCGGTTTCATGGTGGATTCAGAAACCGAACCCTCTTCTTCCTCTGCTTTGTCTGTTCGTTCAGCTTCTTCCACTAACCCCTTTTCAGGAACCTCAGTGTCCTCAGAGCTCTTAATAGGTTCATCTCCAGATAAAGGCGTCACCTCTGCATCTGTTTTTTCTGTGCTCTCAACAACAGTTACATTTGCAGAAGCAGCATCCCCTTGTCCAGGCTCAACAGATTGTGAAGGCTCCTCGGATTTTGTTGTCTCAGGACCTTTAAACATACCAAATAGGTCACTGGTAAGGGACTCTGTAGCAATGCCACTTGGTAGGCCAAAGAAGCTTTTCTGCTGTTGTTGTTGTTGTTGTTGTTGTTGTTGCTGTTGTGGTTGACGAGGAGCAGGAGATGATCCAAAAAGTGAACCAGGTGAACTCGAAAAAAATCCACCAATAGTTTGTGGTTTACTTTGAGTGTTTGGGGTAGAAAACATTGACATAAAGCCAGAAAATGAAGCTTGTTCAGGGGGCCGCTGTGGTCCTGGCTGCCTTGGTCCAGCCATTCTTGGTCCGGCCATCCGTGGTCCTGCCATTCTTGGACCACCCATTCTTGGATCTCCCATCCTTGGCCCTCCCATTCTTGGATCTCCCATTCTTGGCCCTCCCATTCTTGGATCTCCCATTCTTGGCCCTCCCATCCTTGGATCTCCCATTCTTGGCCCTCCCATTCTTGGATCTCCCATTCTTGGCCCTCCCATTCTTGGTCCTCCCATTCTTTGTCCTGGTGGACCAGGTGGCTGGACCATGTCTGGCCTGGGCTGCTGTTGAGGTGGTGGACTAGCAGGTCCCAGTGATGGACTGGGGGACACTACAGTTTGAGATATCACTTCTGAGGAGCTGGTAACACTGTTTTCTTCACCTGTTGAAGAGGCCACTGCAACAGAATTACTTTCGGAGGGTTTCTCCAATTCATTTGCAGGTTCTGTACTTGTTTCTCCAAGCTGTATGTTTGCCTCAGCTGGTTCCTTTGCAGTTTCTTCAGATGAGGCTTTCAAATCTTTGTCTGACTCTGAGACTTTAGTCTCTGTTGTAAGAGCACCCACCATGGATTCTGCAGGAGTTTTATCTGTCACTGTTGTAACTGAATCGACGACTGATGCCTCTTCAGCAGGTTTTTCTCCTTGTGCAACAGCTGATTGTTCATCACCCAGATCTTTTAAAGGTTCCTTACTTATTTTTTCCACATCTGCAACTGTTGGTTTTTCTTCACATGAGGCTCCCTGAAGCTGCTCAGATAATTTTTCCGTATCTGCAACAATTGTTTGTTCTTCACTAAAAACGTTTTGTGGCTCCCCCGTCTGTTTTTCTACCTCTGGAATTGTTACTGCTCCTTCAACAACAGCTTTTTCACCTTCCGTATCTATAACAGCTGTTTGTTCTTCACTACCAACTTTTTGTGGCTCCTCAACTGTTTTTTCTACCTCTGGAATTATCTCTCCATCTCCAGAAGCCTTCATACATTCCTCACCCATAATATCTGATGTTTTGTTTTTGTCAGTTTCATCTGTAACACTCTCTGTCATCTGCACATCATCACTTTTTTCTGATGGGATTTTGATGGCAGCTAAATCAGTATCATCACTTGTGCACTTTATTTCTGAAGAATCTCTCTCTGAACTCTCTCCAGGAACTCCTTTCTCAGACTCCATTATATCTTTAATTTCTCCATCTTCCTTTTGGATGTCTGACTGTTTGTCGCTTACTAATTCTGCAGCTTGTTGGTCTGGTAATGTCTCTTTCTCCAGTAGGTTCACATTTGGTTCATCTGTGATAGGGGATTTTTTGTCCATCTCTAGATGTGCATCTGGTTGGGATACTGACTGCTCCGTGGCTTTGCTAGTGTCCAAGGTTGATTCTTGAACATCCTGGCATGAATCCTTAACTGATGATATGGATAAGGGCTCAGAGGGTGCAATTTCCCCAGCCTCAACAGCATGATCCTTTGCTTCTTTTGCATCTGATGGTTTCACTTTTTCCAACGCAATGTCATCCTTCTCAGGAGCAGAGACATCTGCTTTGGTTTCCTGAGAAGGAGTCTCAGGAACAGGGACATCTGCTTTGGTTTCCTCCATGAAAGACATTCCAAACAGGCCAAATCCAGTTTTTGATTTGTTACCCTCTGAATTCCCACCAAGTGAAAACACAGAGGAAACCTTGAAACCACCCTCTGATTCAGCTGGTTTAGGTGCTTCTGGTGCTTGCTGGTTTTGTCCACCAAACATAGAGAACAGTCCTTTGCCTGAGGGCTCTGGACCTCTGGGACCTGGTGGTGTGACCGCTGGACCTCTGGGACCTGGCGGTGTGACCACTGGACCTCTGGGACCTGGCGGTGTGACCGCTGGACCTGGTGTGGGTACTCTAGGTCCAGGCTGGGGCTGGGTGCTGAGACCTCCAAACTTGGAAAACAAACCTGCACCAGGTGTATCCTTCTGTGTAGTGGAACCTGGCAGGATGCCACCAAATAAAGAAGATCCAGCTGAAGGCCCTCTAGGTGTTGCATTACCACCAGGGTGACCTCTGGGACTAGGTGGTTGCTGAGGTGCAGATGAACCAAACATGGAAAACAGACCTTTGCTTGGAGGTTCTTTGGGTGGAGGACCTCTAGGACGCACACCTCCAGTGGTTGGTCCTCTTGGGCCAGGTGGTGGCTGACTGGATCCACCAAACATTGAAAATAAGCCTTTTCCCTGAGGCTCTTGTGGGGTTGACTGTGGTGTGTCTTTGGGTACAGGTGAAGATGGGGCATTTGATCCACCAAACATCGAGAGTAACCCTGTACTGGGGGTGTCCTTAGCAGATGAGCCAGGAAGAATGCCACCCAGTATTGATAATCCAGATTGGGTGGAAGGCTGCTGTGGGGTTGCACTGGAGCCACTAAACACAGAAAACAGTCCTTTTCCTTGTTGCTCATTGGGCTCTTCAGCTACAGGCTTTGCTACGGGCTGATCAACTTTGGCCTCGGGCTGATCAACTTTGGCCTCGGGTTGATAAACTTTGGCCTCGAGCTGATCAACTTTGGCCTCAGGCTGATCATCCTTGGCCTCGGACTGATCAACTTTGGCCTCGGGCTGATCAACCTTGGCCTCGGGCTGATCAACCTTGGCCTCGGGCTGATCAACCTTGGTCTCGGGCTGATCAACCTTGACATCCAAACTATCCTCTGATTGAGTTTTGACATGACTGGATTCTGGGGCTGAGGAGATGATATCCCCTTCTGTTTTGTCATGAAGCTGCTGGACGCCTTCAGGTGATTTTAGATCTGACACTGAAGATGCTTCTTGGCTCTGACTCTCTAACTTATCAAGAGGCTGAACTTCTTCCGGCAGTTTAACAGCTGAGGATGTGCCTTCATTCCCATGAGCTGACTGTAGAGTTTCAGAGCCTGCAGGTGATGGGGGCACCATAGTTGTGTTTTCAACCTGACCAGTGAGGTCACTGAGAGGCTTAATTACCTCAAGTGGTGTTATATCTTCAGCTATTGGTTTTCCATCCATGGAAGACTCACAAGTGTCAGTGGTTTCAGTTATAACTCCAGAGGCTTCTGGCAACTCACAGGTCTCAGATGCTTGTGGTAACTCACAACTCCCAGGTTTAACTTCTGAGGTTTGTGGCATCTTACAAATCTCATTGGTCTCTGCTATAACTTTGGAGGCCTGTGGTGACTCACAAATCTCAGTGGCCTCTGCTTTAACTTCAGTTTCTGAGCTTGATCTTTTCATTAAGATGTGCTGTGAGTCAAGTTCACTTGTTGCTGTTGGTGTAGATAATATCTCTGGTTCCATAACCTTAGCATCGTCAGATATGCCAGTCTTTGCTGTAATAACGGCAGGTAAAGATTCCTTACTCTCTGATGCCGTTTCGACAACGGGAGCTGTATCTTCAGAGACACCGACTTTTGGTGGTTCAGGTTTACTACCATCATTGAGCTCATGTTCAAGTATCTCATCCTCTGGGGAACTTGCTGCTGAGACAAAAATATGAGGCAGTCTCACATAAGGTCTTTGCTCTGCATCGGCAGGAGGTACTTCTGGGCAATTGATGCCAATGTAGATTGAACTTGGAAGGCTAATCCTTTCCTGTGCAGAAGAGACCTCACCAGACATAGTTTGTTTGGTTTCCTCTGTGTGTTGCTGCTGTGACATGACTGTTTCAGATGTAGACAAGTTATCTGTGATGGCAGTAGCGTCTTTGTTAATTGCTGATGAAACAACTTCTGAAAATTCTTGACTTATAAGTCCTTGAGGTGACATGATATTAAATGGTGGTTTGGCTGTTGAAGATTCATGAAGGGGCACTTCAGTAATTTGTGGTGGTGCTTGAGCTGCAGGATCACTGACAAGAGCTTGTGTGCAAGGCATGGAACCAGACACAAGGGGAGTTTTTGTGGTTAAACCAATTGTCTCTGATATTTTAACACCAGGGGTTGATGAAGCAGTTTTCTTCTGCACATCAACAGCAACAAGACTAACATCAGGTGTGTGCTGAGGTATAACAGTGACTGGTTTAGTGCTAGCAGAAGGTTGTGGTCCAGAACCACTAAATAATGAGATCAAACCTTTGACACTAGCAGATCCTGCTGGTGTGGAAGACGCCCCTTTCATTTCTTTTATTTCAGCTCCAAACCTCTGGCTCACGCCAGGACTCTTTGCTTGTTCTCCAGGTACTGGGTAATGTTTTGTTGTGGGCTGTGATGCCAGTACAGTAACCTCTGATAAACTCTGAGTTGAAGCCACAGTACTTGAGGGTACAGCTGGTCTGTGATATTGTCTGACAGACATAGAGGACTGGCTTTGATCAGGTTGTTTATACAGTTGAATGGGTTCTTTTGCATAATGATCCGTTTTTACACTGCTTAGCAAAGGTTTATTGTCCAAAGACTGTAAAGAAGGATGCGTTTTGTGTCCATCATGTGTTTGTTGAATAATAGGAGCAGGGAGTGGTTGAGGCATAGAAACTGTTTGGGATCTACCATATAGTTGTTGGGTAGGAAGAGCTGGCAAGGACTGTCCAGTATTTGTCACTGTGGCACGTTCTAAAGGACTTTCTTCAGTGCTTCCATAGCTGTCCACGGTTGGCTGCTTAATAAGAATTTTGGGTCTAGAGGTCATATCCTGTTGAACATTTGTATCTTGTCTTTGCAGCTTTAAAGGCTTTGGCTGAGACATAACAGTCGATGAGGTCCAATCGGTTCCCAATCCAGGTTGTTGGTACTGATGTTGTAGAACTGAATGTTGTTGGTATTGATGTTGTAGAACTGAATGTTGTTGGTATTGATGTGTAGAACTGAATGTTTGAAACTGAGGTATGTTTTGTGGAAAATGATCAGGCTGTTTGTTTTCAACATATACATTACTGACATGTTGATATGCACTCTCCTGCATAGCCGGTTGAGCAAAATTTTGCAGAGGAGGCTGTGTCATCCATTGCATAGGCACTGGTGCAGAGTTCAGTCCTGTTTCTGAATGCCTTCTGTAATCAATTTCAGGTTGGGTGGTTGCCTGGTTATAAGTAGAATGTCCCCTATATTCTAATGATCTATGAGTATCAGAAATTGCTGGATCTTCCCTGAACATCTGAGGAGTAGGTGGTGGTGTATATTGCTGCTGGCAGTTAAGACTATTTTGGGACTGAGACAACAAATAAGCAGAAGAGAGATCCTTTGCATCTTGGTGACTGACAACTGCAGTTTTGTTCAGAGGATCCATAGTTAGGTCAACAATGCCTGAAAATGTTTTCTTTTCTACTTGCTTTCCAGTTTGTCTTCTTTCAAACATTTCTTTTTTTGCTTTGTTATTAATGCAGTTCATGGGCTTTCCATCCTCTGGTTGAATGAAAGTACTTGGAATGATAACTGTATTTATACTGTCTTTACTGGCTGAAAAGTCCACCGGCCTATTTTGTTGCTGTGTTGCTGTGTAGGTGGCCCTTGAACCAGAAAAGGTCTTGTTGTTATGGTAGGTAGATATTTGCTTATGTAGTGTCTCAGTTGTGTTGACTCCACTCAATGCTCGTCTCCCTTCTTGATGTACAATTTGTTCCACTATGAGTGGTACACCAACAGAGATATTTCTTGTTACAGTTGCCTTATCTCTGACCAATGGCAGAGCTTCAGTTGATAAGATATCAGGAACTGTTTCAGGTTGTTTCTGTTGTGGTTTGGGAGACATGTCTAAGAAGCTTTTTATGGTGTTTGCAGGTGCTGATGCTCTCTGATCAACTTCTTGAGATTCACTGTGCACAAATCCTTGTTGCATCTTTTCTTGCCATCCTATTAATGTTGGCAGATTTTTAGGTTGCTCTGGGGAGGAGGGTGGTTCCATAATTAGTGGGACACCAATTGAATCACTTTGAGAATGTGCAAAACTTGATGGCCTGGTTCTTACTAGTGATACTGGATCTGAATAGTTTAGTTCTGTGTCTGACTTGAATGTCTTTGTTGACATATCTAATGTACCTTTAATCGAATTTGCTGGAGCAGTTATGAGTGGATAAGGTTGGATAGGGGACAGTGATGTAGTATTGTTCTCATTTACACATGTTTTACTACTGAGTAGTGGTTGACTCTGAAGAGAAACATGTCCCTCCTGGGTATGCTGTTTTGGAACAGGAATCACAGTTAGAGGTTGCTTCTGGCACATTGACTCCAGTAGTGCTGGTTCAACCACTAAAGGAACACCAACAGAATCTTTTCTGGCCATTGCTCTTGCACTTGGTTTGTTAATAAGTGAAACGGCTTCACTTTGAATGAACTCGTCTTCTGGTGTAGTTATTCCCATTGTGGTTTGGGATGGTTTGGGTGACATATCCAGTGCTACAACTGAGACCGGCCTTGTTGAAATGGATGTATGATGAATTTGCTGTTGATACAGAATTGAACCTGTATGGTATTGAGTCTCGTTCTCAATCCCTTGCTGTGCAATTGAAGGGAAGCTGATCTTAATGTCACCAAGAGGTTCTGGAGATGGAATATCCACAACTAGGGGTACACCAACAGAATTTTTTCGTGCAAGTTCGCGGACACTTGGCTTGCCTCTTGTTAGTGGTATAGCTTCAGTGGAAGAAATAATTGCTCTTACCTCTGGAACTACCTCCGTCAAACTGACACATGATTTAGATGTCATGTCTAATGTGGCCTTAACTGTATTGGCGGGGGCTGTGGCTTGCTGGGGTGATTTACAAATTTCAAGGGATTCAGAAGATCGATTTAAGAGAGGTTGTTGTCTTGGTAACAATGGCCTCCTACTAGCAGGTGAACTAACTTCTTTTCTGACGGAACATTTGACCTCATTACCCTTTGTAGGTTGTGAATGCTGTTCCTCTAAAGGTATTGAATGAGTGTACTCTTTTGTCTCTCCTTGAGGCTCTATTGATCCTTCTCTATGCGATAAGTCAATGGATTCCTGACGACTAGGAATTCTTTCCACCTCCTCAAAAGTTAAAGGTTTTTTCGTCATCAGTGACAGTGCTTCACAGGCAGGATCCTTTGTTGGCACAACTGTTGGCTGTGATTGATGGGTTGTTTTCTTGACAGACATATCTAATGTAGCTTTAATTGCATTTGCTGGTGCAGTAGCCTCCTTATATTTCTGAGCCTGTTCACTAGCCTGATAGAAAGGGGCTGTTGAAACTGCCCTGTTAACAGGAATGTTCTGTGCAGAACCAGTTGTAACCATGGATCGGCCTTGCTGCATCTGCAGTTGTTGCCCCTGAGACTCCATTTGTTTTTTCATAATAGGGCTTGCACGTGGTGAGGTTTGTATAGCTTGCATTGATCCAGTGTTTGCCTCATTAAGGCCAGATGTTTTACGTGTACTGCTTGTTGTTAATGGTGACCGTATGTTAGAATCAGGAGTCCTTGATTGAGTTGGTTTGGATGAAATGTCTATTGTACCTTTGCCAGAGCCTGAAACATCATTTTGTTTTTGTTTTGTATTAGTTGCTCTGGGGATATTATAGGCTGGCGATCTTTGGATATGCATTGTAGAAGAGGCATGGCCAATTGTAATATCTGGAATAGACATTCTTCTTGGTGGTGTGCTGTATTGATCAACTGGCCTAGGACTTTTCTGTAATCTGTCCAAGGTTGTATTACTTGAACTCAACCATTCAACTTCATCTTCTTCAGTCTGCTTTCTAAGATCTACAGCATTTGTGGTCTTGTCTAATGAGTTTATATTTGCAGTAGTATCTATCTGTTGCTTCTCTTTGAATCTCTTCAACTTGTACTTTGTACAGTCAACAGCTTCATCCTTTTGTGATAATTCTACTTTGGCATCTGTTGCCTCTTTTTGTCCAACAACTTTGTCTTTATTCAAGGTGGCAGAAAAATCTAGGACTTTATTACCTGAGGCAATAGGAGAGCCGAAGGTAGGATTTCTGCTGTACAGATAGGCTTCATTATATTTAATTGAGTCATTCAGTATATGTAATTTTGGTATAACTTCCTGAGTTGAATCTTGCGGCTGTGTTTGAGACAGGGTGGTAGTAGTGCAGATTTTGCTAATGTCAGCTGTCCCTCCAACTGATGTTTTACTTGCTTGTGGTAGTACTTTAGGTTTCTCGGCCTGAGATGGCTGCTTCACAAGCTGAGGTCTCTTTGGGGAAGCGGGGGGTGTAGTTGAGGTAGGTGTAGCAGGTAAACTCCTGACAGATGTTGGCTGTGCTGGAGGGACTGAAGAGCTGTCAGCTGCCTTATTAGTTGGTGGAGAAGGTAGTTTCCTTCCCCCCTGTACTGGTCCTGGTATTTTGGATGCTGAGGGAGTCTCATGAAGATTTCTGGAAATATTTGAAGCCTCCGAAACCTTGCTATGCGATGTAGCAGGTGTTGAAGAGTTTGATTTCAGTCTTGCTTTGTCTAACATTGCATCATCTACATGTGCGATCCTGATTTCAGGAACTGGGACATGTCTGTTTGGAGAGATTTGTGGTGAACAGCGCCTGGGAGAAGGTGAAGGTGAGGGTGTAATAACATCTGGTGTCCTCTGGTTTTTCCAGTATGGCCCCCCGTGCCCTCCTTTTAGTGTCTTTAGAGTAAGATCAGCTGCCTCTGCTGGCTCTTCTTGATAGCTGTAACTATTTTGTACAGATTCCACTTTGATCTTTTTAAGCTTGTACACAGTAAAATCAACAGGCTGTTCAACTTGACATGATATAGATTCCTGAAACATTTGCGAGAAGCTTTCCAAATTCATGTTCATTATTTTTTCACCTTTTTTAAGGGCGTAAGTTAAATCCATGGGAGCATCTGAAAGTGCAAACTTATTCTGTTGCTGGCCTGGAATCCAGAGGGCTTTATCCTCAGGGAACAGGGGAATTTTAAAACCACAAAGGGTCACTTTGTCCTTTTCTTTTTGTTTCAGAATGTTTGCAATATTTTCAGTGATATTTTCTAGAGCTTGCACATCCTCTGGTGCAGCACAAGCATAGAGGTGTCTGCCAGCTCTGTCAGTTAAAAGGGAATAAATGTATTCCTCATCTGTGTAAACATAGTATCCACAATCTCCAGCCTCAGCCGGCCACCATAGTCCTTGTTCCAATAGTGAAAGCCATTGTTGATACCACTCAGAATCCTCAAAGATCATGTCATCATCAGCATTTCCTGTAACTCCTGCAGATGAGCTTAAATCCATAGCACCACGCGTTAAGTCCATTGGACCTTTTTTGGTTGAGAGTCGTTTTAAAAACTCAGTTGCTGATTTCAAACCAAAGTCCTCAGCTTTTACATCACTACCAATACAACTTTTTTCAACTACTTTGCTGAATTCCTGTGCACTGCACTCTGTAAGTGACTGACATCTACTTAATCTTGCTTTTGTTTTTTCTGAGGAAAGATTCAGAGCACTTGCAATCCAAGGTTTCTTGTTCCTATCAAGATCATTCAAATGGTCACAGCTACTCCAAGGTTTCTTTTCTCTGCAACTCATGTCAAACAAAACAAGATCTTCTTCTGGTTCAAGAAAGCGATTTCTGCTCTCAAAAAGCTGGGCAGCAGCCTCCATCAAAGGATGGGAGGGTACGTTGAAATCACTAATGTTCATTTCTTTGGGATTCAACCATGTGTGATTCTCCCATTGAGGTGCTCTAACTGTGGGTTGTATATGCCCTTGGCATGCCTGGTAACGTTCCTGAACTTGAGAAGCAAGAGCTTCAGCAAGGGCATAATCATTGAGTTGCTGCCACAGAAGAGCTTCTATGAGACACTGATGCTCATAGAGCTCAGGTGGAATAACACCATGTTCTGTAAAGTTGAATAAAAGGTCTTTGTAACCATACTCATCTGATGTCCCATACAAGAGACGCTGAATTTCCTCAAGATAACGTTGGGTTGGGGAAATTGTAGGATCTTGCCAAACCTGAGATTGCTGAGGTTCCTTTGCTGTATCTGCAACAACAGATGTTGTGAGTGTTGCTGTACTTGGAGGGACATCCTCTTTACTCTTTGGTAGCAAGCGATCAAGAAGGCCTTTTTCGCCCTCCTTTCCAGTAGCAGATGTGTTGCTGTCACTGAGGCTTGTTTTGAATATGTTTGATAATAAACCAGAGGATGCACTACTTGTGCTGGTTTTTGGTTCCTCCTTTCCAACCTGCGGGGTTGATGTTTGCTGTGTCTTTGATGATGCTTGTGGTGATGCTGGCTCTGTGCCACTAAAAAGACCTGTCAGGAATCCTTTTTGAGCTGGACCTTTTGAATCCTTATCTGGGGCCACCTCTTGAGATGAGTGCATCTCCACTTGTTTGATTCTCTGAATCTGTGGTCGTGCCTGTCCCGCACGTGTTGGCTGTTGTTCCTGTGCTGTTTTTAGGTCACCCTGAGGTGATGACGACTGTTCTGCAGAACCTGAAATTTTGTTTAACATGTCAGAAAACAATCCCCCAGATTCAGACTGAGCTGCATTTTGTCCTGGCTTAGTAGCGGGTTGAACAGCCTGAGCAGGCTGAGCTGACTGTTGTTCCTGTGGCACACTGTCACCAGATGCAAGTTTCAGGATTCCTGAAAGCAAACCTCCACTTTGACTAGGCTGTTGAGGTGGGGTTTGTTGAGGATTTGCCTTTTTGCCAGGTTGTTGTTGTTGTTGTTGTTGTTGTTGAGGTGATGTCTGACCAAACAGGCCAGACAAGAATCCTCCTTGCTGGGTGGGTTGAGATGACTGTTGACCGGTAGATTGACCAGGTCCAGTGCTTGTCTTATTGCCCTGTTGAGACCCAGCCTGTGGGCTGGGTTGTTGTGGTACATTGTCTGTTGATGCTAATTTATTAAAAAGCCCTGACAACAGTCCACCCTGCTGTGCCTCTGGTGCGGGGGCAGGAGGTTGTGCAGGTATCTGGTTTTGCCTCCGCAGAGGTTGTCTGTTGCCCTGTTGGGGTTGCTGCTGGTTCGAATGACTAACAGGTGGCTTCTGCTGTGTTGGAGGAGGAGCTGTTGAAAAGAGCCCAGAGAGGAAGCCTCCCTGTTGGTTAGGTGGTTGCTGGGTCATCTTGGCGCCCACTCTCTGTCCCTGCTCTGATTGAGTCCCTGCTGCAGATTGAGGAGCGCCTGTATCTGCAATTTTGTTTAAAAAGCCAGAGAGCATCCCTCCAGCACTGCTGGGGGGCTGTTGCGGCGGGACTTGGTTTTGTCGTTGTAGGTTTTGTCTGTTGCCTGATTGTTGATTAGGTTGCCGCCCAGGTGGACCACTCTGTTGACGGTTTTGTGCGGGCTGGACAGGGTTTACAGGAGCAGAGTCCTGACTACCAATTCCAAAAAGACCAGATAAGAAACCTCCCTGTTGTGGGGGGGCTTGTTGTGCTGGTTTTTGGTTAGTATCTTGAGCGCCAGGCTCGGATTGTGGCTGGGATGGAGGAGAAGGTTCCACAATCTTGTTAAAGAGTCCTGATAACACGTTACCAGATTGCTGATTTGGTTGTGTAGATTGTGGAACCGAAGGTCCTTTTGGTGGCTGAGTAGCAGCTTCTGTGAGCTTCATCAAACCTCCTAATAATCCACTAGGTTGAGGCGTCGCCGCTGTTTCTTTAGGAGGTGGTTTGTCTGTTTGGTCAGACTGTTGCTGTTGGTTTGGTTGTTGATCAGAGCTTATAGGTTGGTCTAGTTTCTGGTCAGGCTGGCTTTTGTCAGGAGGTGGTGTTTCTGTTGAGCCCAGTTTAAGCAATCCTGACAAAATCCCTGTTGACTGAGTAGGCGGAGTGGTCCCTTGACTCAGGTTTTGTTCAGGTCCTTCTACTTTCTCTGTTTGGTCAGCCACCTGTGGATGTGGCTCTTGGCTGGGCTGAGTTGGTTGAGACCCAGTCACTGTATCTGTTGCTTTTTTCAAGAGCCCAGAGAAGACTCCTCCTGCAGGTGGCTGTGCTGTGGCAGGTTGTCCTTGCCTTTGACTTTGAGATTGAGCAGGTTGGCCTCCTGGTGATGGGGACTGATTTGCAGGAGCTGATACAGTGTCAGATGCAAATTTTAAAAATCCGGACAACAGTCCCCCTCCTGGCTGTTGTGGGGCAGAAGTCTGTTGCGCTTGGGGAGGAGGTGGGGAAGGCGATGAAAAAAGCCCTGAGAATAGCCCACCTTGCTGAGGCTGGCTATCCCCTCCCTGGGTTGTACCAGAAGTCGGTTGCGCTTGGGGAGGAGGTGGGGAAGGTGATGAAAAAAGTCCTGAGAATAGCCCACCCTGCTGAGGCTGGCTATCCCCTCCCTGGGCTTTCTTGCCAGATGACACATCTTCCGTTGATCCTAGTTTAAAAAGTCCAGAGAGAATTCCTTGACCCTGTGGGGGTTGCTGTTGTGACGTGGTTTGCTCTTCAGGCTTGGAAGAACTTTCATCTTTAGTTGTGACATCCAATTCCGGCTTAATATCTGTACCGCACTGGGGATCTTTTTCAGTCACCGTTGGATCTTGAGATAGCTGTTCTGTCCCTGTAGTTTCAGGGACCATTTGCTCAGTTTGCCCCTCATTATCAGAACAAGGCTTGGTTAGCGTCACAGTGGGAGTGATTTGTGGTTTTGCAGCTTCCTGAGGAGGTTCACTTGGGGCTACCTTAAAGAGGTTTGAAAACCAGCCAGTTTCTGTGTTTGTTTTTGGCACACTTTCAAGAAGTGCAGCTCGATTTGGAGAGGGAGTTCTTGAAGGGCCGGGTGAGGGAGTTTTTGGCGGGGTATTGGTATCTTCGCCAGATGCAAATTTAAGAATCCCTGAGAGCATACCTCCTTCTGCTTTTGCTGGGGTTGTTGGGGAAGTATTTTCAGAGGAGAAAAAGGGGATTTTGAGTTTGCTGCCCAAAAATGACTCATCTGCAGGCTTGGTCTCAGTCTGAGTTTGATTTTCAGGAGAGGGTGATGATATGAGGTTGGAGAAGGATTTCTTAAAAGGACTGAAGAATCCTGTTTCCTCTGAACTGCTTTCAGGTTTTGGTTCAGACATTGCAGAAGTTCTTCTTTGCTGACTATCAGGAATCTCGCCAGATGATTCTGTTTCTGGCAGAATCTCCACTGACCCACTTCCTGCTTCCGACAAAAGCTCAATTGATCCACTTCCTGTATCTGGCAATAGATCAACTGATCCACTCGCTGAGCCTGGTCTCAACTCAACTGACAACTGGCTGTCTGTTCGTCTATTAGGACTTGTGGTTCTGTTTATAGACCCTTGCTGCGATTCAGTACTTCCAGCAGACGCACTTCTTGTCTCTGATAGCTGAGGCGATGGCTCCCGAGATGGTGGTGCACTGGAAAAAAGCCTCATAGGACTAAGCCTTCCTAACATGGATTCAATCCCAGATGCAGGTTGGTTAGTAGTGGCTGCACTTCCTTGTGATTCTGTCCCAACATTTGTTGACGTCTGATCAGGTTCAGCTTGCCGACTGGTTTCTGAGGACTGAAACGGCAAGAGAGACTGAAGGGAAAACTTTTTTTCTGTTGTGGGTTCCTGAGAGGCAGGAGGAACTATGGCCACTGGCGGGGATGTACCACCACTTTTGGGAATAAACGAAAGCAGCTTTGAAATGCCAGACTCAGGTTGGGGTGAAGTAGGTGGATTTGTTGCAGTTGTTTCTGTGGGTTCAGGACTAACTTTAGGGATGAAGGATAGCAATTTTGACATACCAGACTCTGCCTGAGGTGGTTGGGGGGATGGAGTTGTATCAGAGGCTTCTGCCTCAGCGGTAGGCTTTGATCCTGTTATTGTACTAAATAATGAGCTCATGACATTCTTTACGCCAGCTATGCTCTGTTCAGCAGCACTGTCCTCCTTAACTTCAGGTTTGACTTCAACTACAACTTCAGCATTTTTAGTCTCTTGAGGCTCTTCAGCTTTTGCATCAGTTGGCAGTGCTGGGAGTTTCCTTCTTATTGGCTTAGGCATTGACTCATAATTGTTGATCTCCTCCTCTTTCACAGCCAGGTATTCAGACACTGAGTGAACCAAGCTCTGCAGTTCACCCATTGGATCAATATATTCATCACTTGGCTCCTCCACAGGAGACAACGTAGGATCTTGTCCCCGACATGTTCTACCTTTGTTTGAACAGCTTTGTCCTCCAGAAGGTGATGTATACCTGCCAGGGTAATAGTAGCTTTCATATTCATAACTAGCATCCCCCTCAGTGAATGCAAGGTCATCGAGTTCTTCTTCAGATCCAAAGGAAAACTGCATCTCATCTGACCCGACTGAGCCATACTCACTCCTCCCCCTGACCCTTTCAGCCTCACGAAAAGCTGCATAGCTCTCAAGTGTGTCCTCTAAGGCAGTTTTGGCCCACAGTCTAGTCTTGTAAAGTAGACTTTCTGAGTCCGTCTGCTGTCGTAACTGTTTGACGGAGGGGATTATATCGATTTCAGGAGGGGATGATTCATCCTCAAAGCTGCCAGCTTCCTTATAAACCAAACGTACTTCTCCACTCCCAAAGCCATGCCTCCGTCTGTGTGACGTGCCATTCGCCTCCTCTGTATCCTCGGGGGACAGTGCATCACATTCGACTGTCTGATAGAACCTGCTGCCTTTGGACTCAGAGGGGCTGTTACTGATCCTGTAAATGATGCTTTTATCTTCATCCTCCCACATTTTCTGTTCAGCGTCCAAATAATCGTCCAGGACGCCAGACTCAGGCACTTTGTATTTACTCTCCCAATCCTCCACACCCATACCTGAATCAACGGGGATTATTCTTACCCCACCTTTACTATTTGATCGCCTAAAATCAAGTGAAGAATAAAAGAGCCATGCAGGAAGCAGTGAAGTGGAGCATGGTGCAAAAAAAAAGAAAGAAAGAGAAATTAAAGCATTAGACATGAATCAAAGACAGAAGATGACAAAAGCAAAGCGTTTAAAAGGAAATTGAAAATGAAAAAAGCCAACTATGTGGAAAGAAAAGTGTTGTGCAAAGTTACCTGTTTTTATTTTGCTGTTAGAGATCATTTTGTTTTCTCATGGCCACACAAACAATTTCATTATTTCCACCCTCTCAACTTTTATAAGCAGCATATTAACAATGTTAAAGTCTTTAGACATTTAACTTTAACTTTATTTAACAACAGAAATAATTACTGCTTACTGTCATGCAACAGATCCTCTATGTGCTTCTATGAGCACATGGATCTAAGGCTGTGACACTTCTCTGCTTTTAAATGTTTTAATGTGTTCTCACATTAGTCATATTTGTCAGAAAATAAAAACCTCTTTCACCAGATTCTGGACCTCTTGGTGACTAAGTATATACGCACATACTGTATGACCTCAGAGCCCAAGTTTGAAAGTTGTTTGTGTGATTCAGGCTGAGCTCCTTTAGTGCATTTGCTGTTTTTCATTACCTATATCCATGTATTCAGTGCCACAGGGTGACCATGAGAACATTATTCTTAAGTGATGCTGCAGTGGTGAGGTCAGTTTGTGTGTGTTTGCTTGTGTGTGCATCTGTGTCTGCTTTTACCTGGGTCCCCTCATTTCTCTATAGTCTAGCTCGTAGCTTTGTATAGAGTCAGACTCCCTGGACAGGGTTTGATGCTGGAGCCTGCGTCCTATAGGGTACTGGTGCACTGATGAATTTGTCTGGGGGGTGTTGTAGAACGGTGGAGGTCTGTTGCTAGTTTCACTGGGGTAGTCGCTATCACGGTCGTCCACGGCACTATCATGGTCATCGTAGGCTGAGTGAAAGACAACACAAACATTTTAGTGACATGTCTGGAGGAATGCATGACAATACAATAAGTTTATGACTTTCTGCACTGCAGAGATGAGAGATAAACTTGTTAAGTGTAACTTTAAGCAAACTGAACTTGCCAAGAAAGTGGAGCCGAAGTTTACAAAACATTCAATGTCACAGGCAAGATATAATCAGGAGGGGACTGCTTGGAAACTCTCTGGATATAAAGCACTTCCACAGTTTGAGTATACCTCCATCTTGTGGTAGCAGGATTATAACACAAGGCTGAGAATGACTTGTACAACAAGCTAATTAATTAAAAGAAAAAAAAAACAATATAACTATAAATAAATGGGCCTATAGATTTAGAATGATCATTTGTAGACAAACACAGGGTATTGATCAAACATGATCAAACATGCATAGCTCTCCTTTGTCATGCAGAAATGGAGAGTGTACAAAGTCACGTGGAGGGGGACGACAACAACCATTATACGTACTCTGTTGGTCACTCCATCCAAAATAACTCCAACTGCCTGTCGGCATGGAGGCAAGTGTTCAAAGAAGTTAGGGAGAGAAGTAAACCGCATTACTTAAGAATCAAACCAGTAAGTGGGACTGGTGATGGCTCGATGAGTATGTAACACGCCAGGAGACTGAAAACTGTGAGGCACCATGACAGAAGTGATGAATGGTGACGCAAGTGAGAGATGGATGAGAGTTCAGTGAAGCTGGACTGAAAATGTGATGTTCGATTTCACAACCAGTACGACGGATCAACAAACAACAAACAAGAAACCAGAGATGGGAAGAACAAAGTTAACATTCAGCGCTCAACCATAGTTTTTTTTCCTAAATACATATGGACTGATGAATGAGAAGAAGAAACATATTTTTCCAAATTATAATGATCCATGTGGAGTAACACATTGGTGATGAAAGCACTCTCACATAAACCTTAATGTGAAAGTGCTACGGTATGAATATTTTTCCATTTCACACTTACAGCACTGGGAAGGTACAGATGCCATTCGTCTTCTCTGGACCTCTTCCTGCAGTGGATACTAAAAGGAAAATGGGAACAAAAGGTAAATATGAGGGAATCAGTGAAAGAAAATCATTCAACAGCCATACAGTACATCTCTGAGTGGTTGTTTATGAATTGTTTTTGCCACTAGGTGGCAGCAGAGACTCAACACAAACTGCAGCAGCAGAGAGAAGGCGGCACAGCATGACATCATGTGGTTAAAACTGATGAAGTGAATCAGATTCAGCAGCAAAGTTAACAACAAACAGCACAGACTCAATTTACAATAAAAAGACATTAAATGAAAACAACACATTAGGATTGTTACCTCCAACCATTCTGGATTGGAAATTACAATAATAATATCTTGAACTACGTGTAAAAGTTTAGTTTAAAGTCACACCAACGCCTCATATTACCCAACAGCATATTTCAATGGTGGGGAATAAGGAAGTCTGTCCGTGTTGGGATTCCCAGCATAAGCTACCATTTAACATCTCTAATAGTTTGATGATAAATTAACTTATTAACAGGAAGTTTAGTAAACTCACCTCGTCATGTATCCGCATGGTATTGATCCGCTCCAATTTATTGGTCCAGTACTGAGCCTCGTCGTCTGGGATATCTGGACAGAAGAAATAGACAGATTCCAAGTTAGAAGAATTAAAAAGAGGGATAAGAAAACTAGAGGAGGAGAGCTCAAGAGGGGATGGTGAAATCCTGGAAGTAGAGGAAGAGTACAGATACATGGGGTGCAGGAATGGATGGAAAGATGAAAGAAGGGGTGGCCAAGAGAAAGAGTAAATAATGGAGGAAGAGGGAGAGTGCAAAAGACTGAGCCAAAGTACAAAAAGAAATCAAAGACCACAGACGCTGTAGCTCAACCCTCGCCTCAGTTGCCTCTCCTCGCTGCTTCCTGTCTCATCCCCTCCACATCACTTACTCCCATCTTATATTCATGTGTGTTTAATAGCTGATGAGGAGGTTTCCTTTTGGGGACCCAGAAATAGAAAAAGAAACCTCCTTACAGGACCTCCCCACAGCCAGGAGAAGAAAAAAAAGAAGAAGAAACATGAAACTCTGGCTTTAGTCTCTGCCATGTCATTATTTGTTTGTCATTATTGGAGGTAGTTCATATCTTTAAAACACAAAAGTTTGAGTAACAGTCTGAAATCTAAATCTAAACTTTGTGTTGTTCTTTGCTGTGAGACTTATGTTAAATATTATTTACAATGAGTACTCACAGTTTCCACACTGTACTGGGACATATGTCATGATATATGATGACATATAAATGTAAAATATGTGTAGAAAATCAGACTTTTAATACTTGATATATCCACATGGAAATGTACTTTTTTAATATAGATACCAAACATGCATTCAATTTTTGATATTAGTTTATTTAGGCATATTTAAAGTGACAGTTCTCCCAAAATTCAAATTTCACTCATTATCTACTCTGCTGCTACCCTCATGTCGACTAAGAGAGTCCTCCGTTCCTCCTCTGAGTTATAAAACATCCAAATACCTCCATACTACTCATCTGTAATGTCCCTCTTGTATTGAAGAGCCAGACGTGAGAAATTTATTTAATTTTTTGGGGAACAATTTCTCATGTCAGGGCTTCAATACAAGACGGACATTACAGACGAGCAGTATTTGGATGTTTTTTGGCGTGTCTTTTTGGACAACGTAAAATGTCATAAAAATATGACAATGCAGTGCTGCTTGGACCCAACTGTAACTCCGAGAGGGCACGGAGGATTATAAAACTTCTCCCAACCCTTATATTAGTCGACATGAGGGTGAGTAGATAATGAGTGAAATTTGAATTTTGGGTGAACTATCCCTTTAAAATAGAAAATGTCATGTCATTTTCTTTTCAAACTTTTCTTAAAAGTGCAGTACTACCTATTAAGACTCACAAACAATAAACTTGCAAAATGCTACAGTAGATACTTTAAATTTGAGTTATGTGTGTAATCCTACTGATGTTTGCGTCAGCGCGACTCGCTGTGAGAGCTGTGACGACCAGAACGACACATCTCCCTATTGATTAACACCGGCTGTTGTTAACTGGATGTCAAAGACTGAAACTTTCTCTCTTTCTCTTTTTTTAAAGCATTTGTCAAACTTTCCTTAAATAGAGAAGAAGGTGCTATCTTATCTCCATCTTCAGGCCCTGAGCGGACGGACAGCGGCACGAACCAGTGCTGCGTAAATGTGTTGATAAATAAAGTGTCAGGCAGGAGGAGCAGACGCCTCCGACAGCTCCACCAGATTAACGGGAAACAAAATGCTCCAAAGACTTGTTATCGTTAATGACTCTACTCCAGAAATAAAAGTGTTTAAGAGTGCTGATGAATATTTAGGAACTGCCATAATAATGTCATGAACCCTAACGGCTCCTCCACGAGATCTAATATATGAGGAGGACACGAGAGATAAACCACAGCAGCCAAACACAAGCTCGCACAAGTCACACATGAGCAGATGAAGTGAGTTAAAGTGAGTGGAGCAACCAACAAGAAAAAGAAGAAAGAAAAAAGAATTAAAATTATATGAAATACATGGAGGTTTTTTTGCCTCCTGGCTTTATAGTTTATTCTCATGAATTTCCATTTTTAATCAGTAGATGAATATGTAAATGACCTTTGTTTACTAGAAGTTTCATGTACAATATGCTGTATCAGGCTGTATCATTGTCATTGTGTTGTAAATAAAACAGTTTGTTTGGCCACTGAAACCAGGTGCAATCAGTCTATAATCAATTTAATAGCGTCTGACATTATAACATCTTTTCATTCTTTTATTAGTTCAGATTCTCTCGGTGAAGGAGGTTCAGCTTTTGTGCTATTTCATGTTGACTATGGCTAAAATATTGTTCGTTTCACTATTTTAACACAGTAAGCTGCTCTTTAACACTTAGATTTTTCATTAAGTTAATGTAAACTGGAGGATAAAATGCTATTATCAGTTGACATCTTATCACACAAGATGTTACAGACTGCCATTTAGTCTTTGTGTGTATTAAATAGAGATGCAGCATTATATATTTTCTTTTGTTTAGTGAACACCTGAGGAGTTAAACCATCTTTCAGCTAAAAATGGATTTAATTTGAGTTATCAGAGACGATCAGAGCGGTGACGCTGGCTTCTTCCTGCCTCTGTGAGTAAATGTGATTGTGTATATACTACATACTATAACACACACATACCAAAGGGCAACTCAAAGCGTGTGTCCAGCAGCACTTGGTGTGGCGTCGGGTTGCTGGTGCCGCAGATCTCATCCTCCCTCATCAGGACCTCAGAGTCCAGAGACGTCCACTCTCCTGGTCCCTCCTGAAGGAGGACGGACACGCAGAGGAGCGGGGAAAACGGAGGGACGTGGAGAAAGAGAAGGAAATTAATTAATAGGATGAAAAAACAAAACAATAGAGAGGACAGGGAACACATATTCACCATTAACTAGGTGCTTATTAATATGCATATAAGTAGACTCCACCTCTATTCCATCATGAATTAAGATTTCTCCTGTTATTAACTCCTAATTATTGATTATTCATTGTGAATTAATGCATTGTTGTTTCTGAATAATGATGTAAATAACCAGTGGGTTATTGGGGCCTTGTACTGTACAGGATTAACTTAAAAAACAGTAATTCTTCCTTTATCACTCTGAATTAGTAGCATTAATGCATTAATTTACAATGAATAAGTGATAACTAGGAGTTGATATCAGGAAAAGTCTTAATTCATAGAGGTAGAATAAGGAGAAGTACTAAAAAGGAGCGAGTAATCTACTTATATGCACATGAATCAGCACCTAGTTAATGGTGAATATGTGTTCCCTGATCTAAAGTGTTACTGAGGACAGTTAACTGAGGGCGTGGGCGAGCTGAACGCGATTCAATAAACCTGAGACGGAGACGCTCAGGCAGCTCAGACGGTGTAACGGGCGGGGTGAGCGTTTACTCTTCTATCAATCTGCGTTGGAGAAGTCAAACACTGAGTCATTATTAATGACTACACAGACGCTGCTGCTGCTGCTGCTGCATCACTTAAAAACTCTTCAGAAAAAGTAATGAGGTCCAGAGGCAGCTCCTAACGAACAACCTGCGAAAGCTTTTCAAGAGTTATCTGTCGGGTAAAGACCGTGTTTTTCTAAGTAATTGCTGGAAGGTGTGTTGTGTGTTTATTTTTAAGGGTTGCGTTGAGTTTAAGCAGCTTTAAGAAGCACATTAGTAGAAACACAAGTTAGCCTACAGTACAGCCCGTAGCGAAGGTAGAAGACGACGCAACGTCACATTTCTCTGCCTTTCCCTACTTCCTGTTGCTGAGATGATAATACTAATCATGGGCAAAGCTGTGGTGGTAAATTATCTGGAAAAGGACAACTGCAAGCGTGCGGAGCTACATGCTGCATTCACGTCATATCGTACAAGCGACATTCACATTATTCCCAAGAAAGACGTTTCTGGGAGTCTCTGACATGCATCGTCTCCTGCACTTAGAGAAAACAGCTGTAGCATTTACATTAAAGGTCACACAGCAGCGCCACTGGTTCAACGCAAATAAAGCCCAATCATTTTAATTGGAAAAAGTTTCTATATGGCTTTAAAAGTACATTCAACTCATCAATTATTAACTAATTTAGATGATCTTTTTCTCTGAACTAACCACGGGGGTGAGCATTCGGGAAGAATGCGAGATTTCTTGTATTACAACAGAGTTGGTTTTAAAAGCAGTATAATAAAAAAAAGACAAATTAGCAGCTTCTGTTTTGATTGATTTGAAGACTGTGATCTTGATCGTTACAGAGATAGTTAAATACATTTTTACTATGTTGTTTATTACCAATACGACAGCATATACAGTACAATAAGGGCCATTGTAGGTAATAAATAAATGAATAAAAAAAATTAAAAAGCTGGAATTGAGGTTTTCTAGTTTATGTTGCAAATTTACAAGAAACAAACTAAGATATTCTATGACACAAATATGTGAGGAAAAAAACACATTTTTGTATTTCTCTATGAAGAAGTTCAAAATATATATCTACATAACTGCAAGGTTGTAACAAAATGTTGCTTGTTTTGCACTGTCTGCAGTATTAGACTCTTCAGACTTTTCAGATTTATTGTTGTTATTTTATCCAATAATCCAATCTTCCAACCTTTGAGTCAGTTTTGTCTCATAATTAGAGACGATTACATTTTTTCTCTAAATTTTGCAACTTTACATACAGAATACATCTGAAATTCACCCACATGTTGTTGTTGTTTTTTTAAAATTTGGTAAAGACTGAACATCCACTGAGGATGAGTTAGTGATGAAGACAGTGAGACACGGCTGTAACGTTTACCCACCTCATCAGACTGTCGGATGCTGTCCAGCAGGATCAGCGCCGTGCCGATCATCGTGTCCCATATCAAACCTTTATTCCACAGCTCCACCACCAGACCCGACTCCAGGTGGTTGATCTCACTGTAGGAAACAGACAAACACACATTAACTCCTTTATTTACTTTTACAAATGTTATTTTATTGTCAACTTTCTTACTCTTTCCTTCTCTACATTACAACCAGATCCACTCTTGGTTGTACTAGGGATCAAGGAGCACTGGGAACCTACAGAATATGCAGCGCTGCCTTCTATCCTATGAGACAAAACCTGTTCTCCTCCACTGGAAAAAAACGGAGACACCTCCTTTCAAAGCAGGGTTAACGGCACTGACTGATACATTACACCTTGAAAGGATTTGTTATTCTCTTAGTGGTCGGTTGGAAGACTTCAAAAGGATGTGGCAACCGGTTATTTCTTTCTTGAAACAGGCTGTAGGACAACCTGAGTAGTACTGGGTGGGTCAGTTATTATTTATTCATTTCAATAAATGTATTTATTTACTTATTTTTGTATTTAAAAAAAAATCTCCCATCTGTTTTTCATTTATTTACTTATTTGTAGGACACCTGTGTTACTTAAATTACAAAATATTGAAGCATTGCATAATCCTACTCCATTAAGCTCATCGGTCGTCTGTGATGTACTTTGAACCTGTATGAAACGTTCTTTACAAATCGTTTGATAGCTGATTGATTCGATCAGTTGTGATCAGCCACCTCTGATCTCCACATCCCATGAACAACAATAATAAACCTGTTTCATGCTCCTAGCGCAGGCTTTCCCTGCTCTGTTCTGATGTATTACAGTACGTCTCCCTCCCATCAGGCCGGTGAAGTGGCCGATCTCGTCCTGCGGCGGCGAGGCTGGAGGACGACAGCCGTCACTTTCTGACAGATCCGTCTTAAAGAGAAGACGGCAGCCAAACTGTCTCCGCTCCTCATCTGCATATTCATATTCACATTCACATTCACAGCCCCATTCATATTCATATGGCCTCAGTTTGGCTGTCAGTCAGCTCTGATGATGACACTTCACTGCTGGGGATGATGGAGAGAAGAGAGTGGGCGGGAGAGGACGGAGCAATGTGTGTGTGTGTGTGTGTGTGTGTGTGTCACACATTGAACAAGTTGAGCAGCCAAACAGCAGCAGAGTCAAAAATGATGACTTGGTTGATGGTAATCATGTTTGGCGTGATCACCGTTAACCGTCTTTCACGTTTTACAGGCCGGTATACAGTATACGACTGGGAAGGAGGGGAAACACGAGTAGAAGAGATCCTGTTGTGTGTCAATAAAGATTCTTCAATTGCACAAAGTGGAATGAGAGCAGAGGCCGGGAGAGGCCAGCTGGCATCGCACGGCTCGTAAACGAAGCCGAGGCTCCATCTGCATTCAATTTCAATGTGTTTGAACACGATCTGTGCGTCTGGGAAATCAGCTCCGGCTTCAATGGACAGAACGATGAACCTAAAGATGTAAACACATGAGGCTCTTCTTTACAAACGCCAAAACAGTTTCTTCCACTTCTGGCGTGAAAATAATAATCATAACAACATAAATTAGACTTTTCTCCTATCTATTCTTTTTAGAAAACTCAAACTCTGAAAACAACTCACAGCGTTTCATCCATTTATTTTCTGATTATGCAGCTAATTGAAAATCATTGTAAGCAACAAACAGAACCTTTAAAAGGAAATAACAGAGATTGAAATAACTTTATCAGAAACAGGTCGTCATGAGGAGCTTGACAATCCACCACAAATTTACAGAACAGGCGTTGCTGCTGCTGCTGCTGCTGCTGCTGCTGCTTGAATTTCCTCTGAAGTTGATCATTTTCAATGCTTTGAAAGAGAGCGACACCCACAAATATCGAGTTACAATATCTATATGTTACTCCTACTGTAATGGCGGACTGTGGTATAGGTGACTGGAGCCTGACTGACAAAATGCCTTCAGTTGTGCAAGAAAATTAAAATAACAAAATAGGGATACTGTTGTAATATACTTGTATCGGTATCGGTGACCTTTAGCGAGTACAAGAACCGATACCAGTGCATGCAATTGCTCTGCATGAAGACCCCGATAATAGGGCGGCTTTGCATCTTTGTTGTATTTTTTTTTTAGATCAGAGGCTTGTTACAACAAAATCTGTTGTGATAAGCATAAAATAAAATAAAACTTGTCTTCCAATTCATTGCATTTTGCCTAATCATTTGTTTTTTTGTTGTGGTAGAAGGATCGGCATCAGTACTCGGTATCGGCAAGTACTCAGATCCAAGTATCGGTATCGTATCGGTTTGAAAGAAAGTGGTATCGGGGCATCCCTATAACAAAACAATAAAAATGAAAAACTAAATTATTAGGCCAAAATGTGAATTTCATTTCATTATTTGAATATCTGTCCCCTGAGGTTTTTAACGAGAAAGATTCTGCCCCTTCAACAAACACCCCCTGACCCCCTGCTCTAAAATAAGGCTACACAGTTATATATTTATATTTGCTTAATGCTTATTAATATTATGAAATCCTGAATCAAAACAAAAAAAAGTGATATTTTTTTATTTTATCTTTTATATTAGAACAGTGTGCAGCCATATCCAGGAAAATCATCTGTTTTTGAAGTTAAACTTGCATCACTTTATACCTTCTGACCATAAATCAAACAATTTTCACTGATATTATCTTTTTTCTCTCTCTCTTTGAACAGTTTTTCTGCTGTGTAACTGCCTCCCCAGTGTGAACTGCAGTTGCCTTATGTGTGACCCATTTCCCAGCCTCTCTCATTCAGAACTAAAATATTAAAAACACCATTTGGGCCTCGTCTGAGTTCCCCCCCATGCAGCCACAGTGAAATCCGCTCATCAGAAGTAGAGTATTATGTAACGTTGACAGTCAGTCCGAGGTCAGTTTGTGTTGACGCAAAAATTAAAACAAGTGGAAAAAACTACGGAAAACAGGAAAAAAAACAAAAGATGTGCTTCATGATCTACTGTCTGGTTTTTAATCCATGGCATTATTTCATTGAAGCCATGAAACATAAAACCTAGAATAGGATTAGAGGCAGGTCTGTCTCCAACCTGTCTGTGTGCGTTTCTATCTGTACGATCTTGTACCTTCACATCCAACTCAGGCATATGCCCTCCATCAACGCCACATCCATTATTGAGCGAACAGGTTTGTTGTATTTTTATCGGTCGCACTCACACAACACACAAACACGCACCTGCCTGCACACCTACACACCTCGTCTTACCTTGTGTTTCAGAGTAGATAGAGAGGAGAAAATTGACAAAAATAAAAAATAAAGAGGGTAAAGACGAGGGGGAAGGTAAAATGTGAGTGGTAAACGCCGAGTGTTCAGGCTTTGTTGAAATTATGGAGCCAGAGGGAGAAATTGGGGCCAAACGACAACAGGTGAAATCAATCAGTTTTTAACATGTTCGCAGCTACACTGTTCTCTCATTCGTGATCCAGTTCAACTTCCACACAAAAATGGTCACGTTTGAAGAATATTTTCTGCTTCTTACTGAGAAAAGAGCCCTCAATTATGTATTTTAGATTAATTGCCATGCAGCATTAATTATTGAAATGATGCTCTTATAAAATGGTCACTGTCATGTCAGTTTATACATTTTCCCCAATCCAATAAAAATCAAAGAAAATATCCTAATAATGTGCTTTTTTTTTTTACATGTCCTATCATGTCTTATTATAAGAAGATATATTTGCAGTGTTTCATCTCCTCTACCAGTTTCCTCTGTGGAGATCTGGTAAGAACACATTAGCCAATCAGAGGAGAGGAGGCTCTGAGCCTTTTCTCTGATTGGCTGACTGTTTTCTCAGCCACTGAAATAAAAACATAGAGCAGGATTCATGTACAACACTAAAGAGAAACCAAATCCTGCAAGTATTGGATGGTGGCTCCAGGTGGGCGGGGCTTGGTGACTGCTTTGTTGTGACATCACAAAGTCACAGGAAGTCCTGACGGCTGGTTTAAAAGCTCGGTTTCCGAATACAGGCTGTGTGCTTTTCTCTGTGAACTTTGATACTTTCACAGTATTAATAGAGACACTAAACCTGATCTGTAATAGAAAAAGACATGGAAATTTCACTTTATACAATACGGGACCTTTAATGGGGAAAACAATCTTTGATAAAAAGCTGCAGTTAAAGGAGAGGCTTCAACGAGACCAAATGGAGAGGATGCGATCAGACAGCAGTTCATCTTTCCTGTTATTATAACTTGATAACGTCGATGGGTCGAGACTAAGAGAGGTTGATGTGACGGGAAGCAGAAAGGTCACCTTTTTTTGGGGGAAACTTAGACAAAACTAAATTGACAAGAAGAAAAAAGAGCAGACTGTGACCTTAACCACTAGAGAGGCCATCAGACTGAAAGATGACCCCAAACAGAGATGAGAATCATATTTCTCTCCATCCATCCATCCAAAAAAACAAAAACAAACATATCACAAAGTTTTTGTTCATTTTGCTCATATAACGTTTATTATGTATGCACTTTATCTCCTTTTTTTTCTATGTTTATTTGTTAGCCATAGAAATTTGTCTTGTTGTAATTAGTGACAGGGGTGGAACTATACGTACAAGCCAATCGGCTTTGTTCCCTCTGTGCACTATTTAATATAAATGTGTGCTAAATAAATAAACCTAAACCTAAACTAATCCAATTAAATATGCAATTTACACAAACTAGAGCAAATAACAAAATACTGGTTTGAATTAATATTAGCTTACAGTATAATTAAACTACTTAGATGACCTCCTTATGCTACGTTAACCTACATAGTATACGTTAAGTCAGTGAAGTGTGTCAGTCAAGTCGTGAAGATTAGGGCGGTCAGTGTGGCGAGAGAAAGCTGGCGACCTCTGACATGATACTGTAAATCAGGTCAGAAGATTAACACCTACAGTGGCGTGTGAGGACAAAAGAGAAGAAGAGAAAGAGAGAGAGAGAAAGAGAGAAAGAGAGGGGGAGGATATAAAAACTATTTTTAAAAAAAGAGTCACGTCTGTGATGAAAGAGGAGGACAGGACAGAAAACACGACAGACGGACAGAGACTGAATTTGAGGATGCGAGCACGAGGACGAGCACGTGACGCCTGGTGACCCTCCACGCTGACGAGTCTGAGGGATCAACATTCAACTGCTGCTTATCCCCTGATCTCACGAGCCGACCCACCAACCCACCAACCGTCTCACACACACAAACACACACACACACGGAGAGAGGCAGCTGTCCACTGACTACCACTGTATCAAACAGTGCAGATTTAACACAGTACAGGAATACGTGGCAGCAGAATTAGAGTGGACAGATTGTCAGACTTTAGCTGTAAAATACTAATCACTGACCAAACGTGTTGAACAAATGGACAAATGTCAGTTTCTTCTTCTTCTTGTTCGACTGTGGTCAGTAATTGTTGTGAAGCAGTGACCATCTGAACACACAGCAGGCAGAAAAAGAAGTGAATGAACCAGTTCACTGAGCAAATGTGACAAAATGTTTGTATGATGTGAGTCAAAGAAGAAGAAACGAAAAGTCAAGATGCCGATAAAGTTTTATAGGTCATAGGTTTATGCAGGAAACAATGTGTCTCTGCAGGGGTTTTGATGCATGTACTACTGGTCATAAACGTCCCCAGTTTGCATTATGATAACAGATACGAGATCATCAAACCCACCGCAGTAAAGCTGTGCAACGCCTCCCTCTGATTAACTCACATACACTCTCCACCAAAAATGCATGGAGTTACAACATGCATTTTTAACCTTTTGCATTCAGTTTTTACCCACAAATTTATTGTGTTTTTATACATGTTTTATGTATTTTTATACATTATTGTGTTTATGTGACTTGTTTTTTTTCCCATTGTGCCATGAATCTGCTTCATGGTGCTTCAAGATGCTTCGCAGCTGCTGATTAACATTTTCTTCTATCTATCTATCTATCTATCTATCTATCTATCTATCTATCTATCTATCTATCTATCTATCTATCTATCTATCTATCTATCTATCTATCTACCTACCTACCTACCTACCTACCTACCTACCTATACCTACCTACCTACCTATCTATCTATCTATCTATCTATCCATCCATCTATCCAGGAGGACAAAAGTGGTCGACAGCAGGTGTTGAAAAGTTAATTTTAGTTTGTAAATGTGGTGAAAGGTTTCCTTTTTGGCACCATTCTCTAAATTATGTGGAACTTTTCTTTCTTTTTCCCCCCTCTCAAACAAAAAGCATTTTCATTATAAAAGAGGAAATTTATTCACCTTGGACAGATTCAATCAAAAGTGTTGTGGGAGAAATTGCAGAACTTTTTCATTGCAGCCCGTGAGAACAAGCAGTAATCCAACACCGTGCACGTGTGCATGTGCATGTGTGCATGTGTGTGCGTGTGTGCACAAGTCTTGTTCGTTTATTAAATGAGGATAGCATAATGAATTGGATTTTTGGAGAATAATTTTGGTCTGAGGCAGGTGCTTGGCAGGTGAGCCGAGGTGACAGCTAATCGAAAGAGGCAGATAGTGCGTGTGCGTGTGTCCATGCCACCCCAGAGTCAAAGTTTGACTAAGAACAAATCTGGAGAGTTTTTAATGTGCAAACGTTAATGAATGAAATTAAAAGTATAAAGTTCTGCAGATTAAACTTGTTTGATGTAATAATGGCTTTTCCCTGCACTACACTGTCACTGTTGGATATACAGTAACGGACAGTGACGAGTTACAATCATCATCATCATCCACCATCATCACACACTTCAGGATGGCATTAACCAACATCACAATGAGTGTCATTTAGCCTACACACTCACACTAAACAGTGGTTATGTATTGTTGAGCTAAACAATGGCCATGCATAAAACTAATACTGTACTAATATGATTGTATATTCTACCAACTGGAAAAAAAAAAAAGCTTCCTCCTTAGAGCTGAGGACGAGTTCGTGATCTCTTTATTACAATGCAAAACAATCTATTTCTAGTTAAACAAATACATTTAATGCATAAATATATTAAATAGTATTCATCATCCTTTAAGGCCCACTATTTATAGCAGTTTGTTGATTGCTGCCAAACTGAATTCTTCATCTCATATCATCTCATCCTAGGCTACATGTCGCCACATTATTTTCCTTTAGCATGCTAACTCATTGCATGCAGGCTGCCAAACTACATTTCTTTACATTTTAAAATATGCATCAATGACAAATCTATAATATCCTGTATTATCTTAAATATGTGCAAAATTAAAATTAAATGCCACCATGTGATTTACTATAGTACTATAGCGTGCTAATCAGACATGCTAACACTTAGCATGTTTGTATTCTGTGCTAGTAGCATGGTCTTATAGGCTAATAGATCCATGGTTATTTGCCTATTACTGTAACTCAACAGACATTGGTCCATCTGTTTCTCGAGTATCCTGACATTTTCAAAGGAGTTGGACGAGTGAACTTCATGATTAACCCCGTCCAGACCAAACACAGCTGTGACAGATTTCATGGCATTTACTGTATTAGCAAAGCTGCTGAGATATTTCACTCCACATGTTATCAGTTATCAGTACTGGCGTTGGTCATAAGAAGCAGGAAGTTAGCAGGAGTTATCGTGCACCTCCAGTAACTGACTGATTCATTCATTTATGTCATTCATGTCAATGCACTTTATGCTTTGTATTTTTTCTATATACATATTTCTACTCCTACCGTTTGACTCTATTTTATCAAATTTTTTATTCTTATGCACCTCAGAATGCGAACAAAATTGTGTTCTGTGCGTAGCTGTACATATTAATGACATTAAAGTATTTAAATTCAATTAAAGAAAACAAGGCAATGAAATGCTGAATGCATGTGACAGTAAGTACAAAAAGCGGTATGACTTACAGTTGTGCTCAAAAGTTTACATACCCCGTATTTTGCAATTGATAATGCAACAAAACTTTTTTATTCAGAGTTAGTGGCTGGGTGAAGCCATTTATCATCACACAATTGTGTTTGATCATTTTTAAATCCTAATGATAAATGCAAACACCAAAATGACTGATTCAAAAGTTTACATACCCTCAAAGTGTTACCCTGATTCACAGACTGGTTTAAATGGTTAATGGGTAACTTTATGCTTTGCTTGTAATTAGTTGTTTATAAAAAGTTTTTCTTGACAAACACCTTATTCATCCATTGCTGCATTGACTTTGCTGGACCAACGGTCTGGTACCATAAAAAATTTGTTTCAGAAATTTAATCAATTTGTTTATTTCAATTCCATTAAAAATAAGAGAAATGTGTTTTTCACACTCATCATGAATGTTCTAACTGTGTTCCATTGAAAAACAAATGGTGAACAAATTTTTGTGTTCTCCCACAATTTCCACTGTTATGAGAGCTTGAACTCTGCTGATTGGCTTTCTAAAATCTTTGGATATCTTTTAATGTCCTTTGTTTGTTTTATGAAGTTGAAAAACCTGAATGACATTAAACTGTATTTTGTCAATTCAATTAGCCTAAACAAGAAAAGTTACAATGGACAATAGGTAAATTTAAATGTCTGTGACAGTTTTATCAGGGTAACAAGGGTATGTAAACTTTTGATCAGGGCCATTTTGGTTTGCATTTATCATTAGGATTTAAAAAGATCAAACACAATTGTGTGATGATAAATGGCTTAAATAGTAGATTATATAAATATAAAGTGCAGGAATCCTATATAATGTGCAATGTGGAAGACCGTACAGAGTGAAGTGTTGTTGTGTTGTGACTCATATCCTGAAACAGGTGGTTTAACGTCAGCGGAGAAAGTGAGAACCCAACTGTTGGACAAAGACACATGAGAGACTGAAATGATTCCCTTTTTATATCTCTCACTTTCTGTTGATGAATCCGCGGTCCAGCCAATCAGAAGATGCTCCCGTCAGCATCACCTTCTCTTTCATTTGCCTAAAAACGGGGTTTGATGTTGAGAGGAGACACTTTGAAGCGGGGTGTGTGTGTGTTAAACCCTTCAGCCATGGCTTACAGCTGGAACAATCAGGATTTCAGAGAGTTTAACAGGTGCAGCTGCAAACAGTCAGAACAAAAAGAAAAAAAAAACGCAGTGCTATCAGCAGGAGAGAGATGGAGACGGAGAGGAGCCGAGTGCAGCGAAGGAATACAGTGACTATTCTCCAACTTCTTTTTATATCTGGGCGGTAGGAGTGTGAGACGATGGACGGCAGGATGGGCGGTGGTGAACCAAACTCATCTCTGACTCAGACTGAAGATGAAAACCATATTTCACTCTCCACTCGACCATGTTTAATCTGCAGCGTTCGTTCCAGGTCAGAGTGACAGCAGCTTGCAGTCCGCTCTCACCTGAGATACAGAGGCCTGACACGCAGCTTCACACACACGCATACAACTCGTTCATATTTTGGGCGAGCGTGAACTGAACGTACTGTATTTCCGCTGGATGAACGTTATTGTGAACGGCGCTCTCTCATAGTTATAGATAGAAAACCACCTAATCTGGTGGAGCCTGTTTAGTTGGTTTGTTACAGATAAACGGGGGGAAGTCCAAGTCATCTGACATATTTGAGAATTTTATAAAATAGTAACGCAATACTTTTCCTGGTAAGTACTTTCATTGGGTTGATTTGGGGGGAAAGTAAAGTATTAAAGGGATAGTAGCATTTTTTAAGTGGGGTTGTATGATCTACAAACAGCCCCTAAGTACTTTAATTGCAGTAGAAGACTCTGCACTCCTCCCGTTAGCAACGCCAGCCCATAATAGCCCTGCCCAGAGATTTACAACATGCACTGTTGTGAATGGACCCAAAGAAACGGCCCATACGTTTTTTCAGGGGGTTTTTTTCAGGTAAAACCTTTTTTAGGCTGGAGTTGCTGCAGGTGGCCCCGGTTCAAATCCCGCATCGGATGGCCCTGTACTGCATGTCAATCCCCCCCATCTCTGCCTCCCATTTCCTGTCTCGTCTCTACTGTACTATCAATAAAGGCATGAAAAGCCAAAAAATAAATCTTTAAAAAAAAAAAAAAAAAAAGAGGTTTTACCTGAAGAAAAAAAAACTGAAAAAACCTCTTTTAGGCCGTGAAAATAGGCTGTTTCTTTGGGTCCATTCACAACAATGTATGTTGTAGATCATACAACCCCACTTAAAAAGAAATGCTACTATCCCTTTAACTATAACTAGGAGGTTAAAACTGCAAAAATAATTGCTGACTGTGGTTCAATATGGGCTGAGGAAATAATTTTGATAATAATAGCTTGTAGCAACATATTGAACTTTGAACTAGTTCATGTAGAAGGTGAACTTTCCCAACACTGCACACATACAGTACAGTCTACATACTGTACATGCAAACCTCTCGAATATAGATAATCGATAATCATACTCCAAAAAAAAAACAAAAGAGCACTTATCACGCCAACACAGCCTCTGGTACCTGAACGCACCACCGGCCTGTAGTAACCGTAGGTCATCATCACCAGCTGTGTTGTGTCTTGAACGGGAGCGGGTCTTTTACATATTTGTCCCAGAAGAGTCCGAGTCAAAGAGTCAGACTGCACATCTGGCAGGGACCCATCAGGACCACGACCATCAACACCACCGTCACCGCTGGCAACCAGCTGTGTGGATGTCACCTCCCGGCTGTTTCCAAGCAACCCGACCACATTTGAATGGACTTAACATTTGTGACGCATCAGAATTTGTGTCACCTTGGAAAATACTGAGTGACGAGATGAACCCACTGGTCCACAGGTCAAAGACTTTGATTTGATTTGATTTAGAACAAATAAGCAGCGTTGTTAGGTTTCCTGACTTGATCGACTATTTTTTTTAACTAAAATATCTGTTCAAAATTTTTCTTTTCTTTTTTTTTTATTATTGTAGTACAGTATTTGAAGTTGGGCTATAAACAAAGCTTCAGTTTCAGTAAAACTTTATAATAACTACAAAGTATAAAGCATTAGTTCAGCATTAATAAATACTTAATTCATCATAAGCATTCTTCGTCTTTTGATGTGATTTGTAAATGTTTAACTCGAATAACAAGCTCATCTATAATAAAACAGGGCAGGATGGGTTAAAACAGTCACTATTCATTAGTACCTGTCTTGTATATTTAGGTTCAGCATAAATATGTTGTTTATGACTTAATAAATGATCTCATATGAACCAGTGACATTTACTAAATAACTAGTTTGTAACTGATATAATATAGCCTAAATATGTCGTAAAGTATAAAAATACACTAATCACGTTATACATATTTAATAAGGTTGAACTAATTCTTAATAGTGTCACCAGTGCATCAT
The DNA here is from genome assembly GCA_030347415.2 of Decapterus maruadsi. NCBI lineage: Eukaryota > Metazoa > Chordata > Actinopteri > Carangiformes > Carangidae > Decapterus > Decapterus maruadsi. The sequence goes on along the minus strand of CM064895.1, from coordinate 26,888,161 downwards.
TTTCACACATTTATCTCCCACTAAAAAGTCCCAAACAACATTACTGTAACAACATTTTTTCTCGTTCTCATCCTGTGAGTTACAGCATCTGGTTCCACCTTCATACGAAAACTAAAGCAAAACTAAAACCAGTGCAAATCAAAAGCTGGTTAAGCTTGAAGGTTGTTGTTGCTGCTGCTCTTACTGAGACAATCACATTCGGTTGTTATTCATATTTGAAATCCAGCGGCGCTCCGACATGAAACTGCTGCCCCACAGCGAAGCCAATGAGACCCAGGAGTTAATTAGGCATTTAGCAAAGAGAAGAGGAGGAGGAGGAGGAGGAGGAGGAGGAGGAGGAGGAGGAGAGAAGAGGAGAAAGAGGAGGAGAAGAGGAGAGGAGTGGAAGGAGAGGAGGAAGTGGAAGGCCCTGGGAGGCAGCTGCAAAGGGAGAGGAGGGGAGAGGAGAGGAGAGGAGAGGAGAGGAGAGGAGAGGAGAGGAGAGGAGAGGAGAGGAGAGGAGAGGAGAGGAGAGGAGAGGAGAGGAGAGGAGAGGAGAGGAGAGAAGAGAAGAGGAGAGGAGAGGAGAGGAGAGGAGAGGAGAGGAGAGGAGAGGAGAGGAGAGGAGGAGGAGTCTTATGTAATCATGATGTGGATCCACAGTCAATCTCTCCAATCCCTCTAATCAAGTCTAGAGGGATCAGTCTGGAGGAAAGATCCATGTGTGGAACAGTGCACAATAAATAACTGTAGTTGTTGTTTTAGACAGAAAGAGAGAGACTCATGTAAACGCCTGATGCTTGTGTGTTTTAGGATACGTTCAAATACAAAAAAAAAAAGAAACAAAAAAAGAGAGCCTCGCCTGATTTAGACTGATGAGATTTGCAGCCTCATCTTACATCATGAATTGGAGCGATCTGATCTCCAGTAACAGACACGCTTCAGATTCATGGCATTGAATTTCTGATACTGGCACAAAAAAAGGACTTCTGTCATTATGATCCATATAGGCTATATGCTTTATTTTTATAAAACAGAAAGGTGAAATCCGGTGATCTGATTGGTTGTTAAACCTGGTATAATGAACATATAAGCCTTATCATCACAGCATAGGCTATCACTCCGCGTCAGGCAAGTATGACTGGTATGAATGGAAGCTGTTGAAAAATGTTTTTAAAAAATTAAAAATTGAGTAGTTGAATTCACACGTTTATGGTTAACTTTCACCTCCGGGGAGGGTTAACAATGGTAGAGGGGACTGAGCAGTGACTTTCACCTGCAAAAAAGACGACATGCAGAGCTAACTTGGAGCTAACGTCTGGAGAGGTGGGAGTATTTGGCTATTTTATTGGATAATAAAACTAGATGAACTTGATTGCATATCCCTCTTTTATATTGCCTTTATTGGTAAATGTTTCATAAAAGCAATTATACAACTCTAAGGGGAATGAGCATACTGTATACCACGGCCTGTCATGATATATTACTTGAATATATTAGAGGACACCACCACAAAGTCCGCTGCTAAGAGTCAAAAGTGCAGATACTGGTGTTATTGCTCCTTTCCTCTTTCTCTGGTAACGACATTACTAGAATGGTTTGTTTCTAAAGAAGTGCGGGGAAATTAACTGTAAGTGCTTGAATGAGAAATTCAAGGGAAAGCTATTGTAATTGTTTGACCTTTGCTCCAACATCGGAGAAGCTATTATTTGTTTTTGAAATTTAGCACAAACCATTCAATGACACTAGAACTACATGTAACCCAGGTTAAGAAACTTCAGCAGTGAGGACTTGATTAGTTACTTTCTGTCTCTCGGCCTGAGTCACCACATCAACCCCCTGTCAGCGCTACATGGAGCAGAACAATACAAGCAGAAAATAACTTCATCCAGCTGCAGCAGAGCTCAGGTCAAAGGTCAGGACTCAACAAAGAAAAAGAGATAGAAAGAACAGGAATGAAAGGATTACAACCTGGAGTAAAAATCCAATATAGAGGAACATTTTTTTCACCATTTCACAGACCATTCACAACCAACAAGAGAACATCTGGGCAGAGACACAACCGGAGACAAATTGCAGGAGGTCTCATTGTTAATCTTCAGAACAAAACTCGACATTTAAGTGCACTTGGTTTGTTTTTTGAGGCTCTGGGCCACGTTTGAAGTGAAATATCTCAGCTGTTTGCACCAACATCAACAGGTGAAAAATATTGGTTTCTCTCATCAAACTCGTCAAATACACAATCCAACAACTCCACAACGCTCTCATGGACAAGTTGTGACCTGCACATTCACCAAGCTATGAGATAATAACCAGACAGAGTTGTTTTAGAGGGAAATTCGTGCGAAACCACTGACGCACGTTGCCTTCAGGGGCAGTTTTTCAGCAAGCAGTCTCTGCATTTGCCTCTAAAACAACTCTGTCTGGTGACATTCTGTCCACCAGAGTGTTTTGGAGTTGTTGGATTGTGTATTTGATGAGTTTGATGAAGAGAAACCAAGAAATCCCATGAGCCTCCGTAGCGTAGCTCTAAGCAGCTCACAGCTCTGTTCCGCCGTTCTAAAACCAGCTTGCACCGACAATTAAAGGTAACGAACCGACTGCTATGACTACAGGGATTATGGCACTGGACCAATTTGCCAAAATGTTGAACTATCCCTTTAAGCTAAATGTCAAAAAGTCAGGTTTTATTCTGCACATCTCACATGTCACACTGAAACCTGCCCCTGTCCATTTACCTGAAAAGAGAGCAAAGCCTCATTTTTGTAAACAATTCTGCTTTCTGGGCTGAACAGAAATGCAGCAACATTTCAGGGAAAAAAAAAAGAAAAAAAAAGAGGAGATTTCCACAATTGCCCCCATCGGAGCCAAACCACCCCACATTAGAGCTGTTAGCCTGTCACTCGGCTTCCTCTGTCGCTCCTCCAACTGGTCACCACACACGATCCTTAAAAACATTTCCCTCCCCAAAATAACTCCTCGGGGGGCCGTTGGAGACAAGGTGCTGGCAGCGCTACTTCAAGGACCGTAAAAAAGTGAAGTGGGATTTCTAAATCAGCTACATCTGTACCTTTTCTCCCCTGTGGAATGAGACTGGGCTGGAGAATTCATTAGATTTATCACTGACTCATCCACTTATCTGAGCTCGGCATGTAATTTCACTTTCCATCCATACCTGCTCCGACCACAAATTCCCATTTAGTAGCCTGCGTCAGCCGGGCCGCACTGGAGTCCCACAGGCGGCTGATGCTCCCTTTCAATTTCAGGGAGTCCTATTAAAGCCGGCTAGCAAGTCGGCTAGCAGCGGATTCCTGGCCTGAATTCATCTAAGGGCTGACACACACTGTGAAGCTCCAATTTCTCCCTGCATTTGTCTTAATACGTCCTGAGTGGTTGGTGCCTCACACGCTGTGCATGGCGCCAAAATAGGCAAACCTGACAAACCTGAGCCAAAACAGAAAAACACGACACAAAAAATACGAGACAAGACCGGAAACCACAGTAACAGTCAGAGCTCAGTGTCGTGTCATGTCACTTCAGCTTCAGATCTCTTCAGTAGCCTGGTGTCATATCAGCTACTCATCAAATGCACAATCCAACAACTCCAAAACGCTCTGGTGGACAAGTTGTGACCTGCACATTCACCACGCTATGAGATAATAACACAACGTTACCACACAGAGTTGTTTTAGAGGTAAATTCATGCAAAACCGCTGATGCACGTTGCCCTCAGGAACTGTTTTTCAGCAAGCAGTCTCTACATTTACCTCGAAAACGGCTCCATCTGGTAACATTCTGTTATTATCTCATAGCGTGGTGAATGTGCAGGTCACAACTTGTCCACCAGAGCATTTTGGAGTTGTTGGATTGTATATTTGATGAGTTTGATGAGGGAAACCAAGAAATCCCATGAGCCTCCGTAGCGTAGCTCTGAGCAGCTCACGGCTCTGTTACGCCGTTCTAAAAATAGCTTGCACCGACAATTAAAGGTAACGAACCTACTGCTACGACTATAGGGATTATGGCAATGGGCTAATTTGCCCAAATGCTGAACTATCCCTTTAAGAAACACATCTCCATCAGTTTTGATGACACACGTGCTGCCAAATACTTTCAACACAAGGGAAAAGTTTCCAAAATCATGTTCAAGCTAATTCACATTCAGCTTTGGTTATTTCCTGTTATAATACCAAGAGAACAAGGAAACTAATGAGTTAATAACCAACAGAAAAGCATTTTCAAGGTGAAATACTCACAACATGAAGTCTTGTTCCCAACATGGTTGATCGCCACGGACGGTGATGGTTGTACTCTTGACATTTTGCACCTTTAGAGTGACGTAGGCGTTGAACTTGTCTGTACGAGAGAGACAAAGAGACAATATTGTGATTTAGAACATTATGATTTTGTTTGATAGTCTTATGGTTTTAAGTCAATGCGAGGAGGTTTCACCCATCTTAAGTATTGGTGGAACTACAGGAGAACATATAAATCCCCTGTCCACTTAACAAAGCAGAAAACAGCCATTATTCTTATGAGTAGTGAAGCATCTGTGGAGCACATAAAAGGAAATGAAGGGGGCATAACAAAGGATAAAAATCCCACCCATGGGGGATTTTTCAGACAAGAGGAGAAATAATTAAAAACTACCAGCATGGGGGAGGAACCAAAGAACACAATGCTGGTAGGACGAGAGACTTAACGCAGAATTCATATTGTAGACCAATATAAAAGGAGACGAAGCCAGCGTGGCCCGCACAGCTGCAGGATATGAGCACAAAACACAGAGCTTGTGCTAATTTTAGCATGTAGCAATGCATTATGTGGGCTTTTTTTCTTTTAAATCACCAAACAGTGCAAATACAATAAGTTTGTGCAGGAGCTGTCAAACATGCAAGTCAGTCATCAGAGTCTTCACGTCTAAATATCAATGTCTCTGTCTCTGTCAGTATGAAATTGTGTGTTGAGTGTTTTATCTGTCAACATCTGAAAAACTCTGCAACCTGCAGCGAAGACGGAATCGAACCACTTTCCCCAAACTGTGCAACTCGAAGATTTTGTGTCACTCAAAATAATCATTGAAAGTGATTATATAAACAAACTTAAGGGACACTTAACCCTAACATTAATAATTTAGGACTAGGGGAATGCATGCACAGCTAACAAACTTTTTCTTTCATTGCAACATAAAATATTGAAAAAAAATTAATTTTTAATTTCCTGATTCTCCTGATTCAAGATTTTAAGAGAGATAAGGAAATTACAAGATAAGTAAAGTAGTCACAAGACATAAGTGAGTTTGATTAATGACACGAAACTGTAGGTGTGATATATTATTTGCAGATATATATTCATAATGAACATTTTTCAACTTTTCCTTAAAATATTTTGTAATTACACTAAAACAAACATAGAACATGTGAAATAATTATAAAGGTAATTTCTCAGACATGGTGATAAGAGGGTGTTCAGAATATGAGGTTGTACTTTGTTATTAAAATTGCTTTATTTGACACCAAAATTGGCCCATTTCTTTCAGTACAAATATATTATTGGATGTTTAATCATACTGTTAGTGTTGCAGGTCCATGCCTCTGTCGTCCTGAGGAGCTGTCAGAGCATTTAGCTCTTTTTGTAATCACTGAAATAAAGGCTGCCTGATATTATTGTATTTTCCTTCTTTATTAATGTCTTCTCCTTTGCAAACCGAGTTAAAGATAATAAAAAAATACCTTTGTGATTGTCATGCAATAATAATAAAAAAAAAAGTGTAAAGATGCATTATTGCGGGTATGTGTGAGACTGAACATTTGAGTCTTCAGACAAATCCTCCCACATTTGTTCACAAATAAGCAGAAGCACAGAGATGAGAGTGATCACTTACGCCTTAAATAACAGAGTCTTTTAATAACGCTCATTTCCCAGACGGTGTCACTATTAACTGTGGAAGAGCTGCAGGGAACGCTTTGTACCAAGAAAAAAAAACTACTTCAGATGGCGAATAAGAGCCTCATTACATTTTTTTCATCACACGCTGATGGCTGCTCAGAGAACTATACGACCCTTTCTCGTCTTTTTCGACACAGCTTGTCCATTTTTAGCGTTGATGCCGACTTAATGTATTCATATTCGGAAATGTTAAAGCTGCATTTGGTTATTCTACAGAGATCAACTGATAATCACTCGCTTGTTCGGGGTTGGGGGTTATTATTTTGGGAAACAGTTATTTATAATGGCTACATCAACTTGTCTATTTATGCGTAAATGCAGTGTACTTGCATTCTTTTATTTATATTCAGTCTTGAAAAGATGCAGCCTGGTTACAAACTTCTAACTTTATTTCAAGTTGTTGTCAATTAAAATCAACGAGTTCTTCCGTTTGTTCCCGCTCTCAGAGATGATTCAGGATCGTACCAGCAGGAGACACATTGATCGTCATGTCATCATGGTGACAAGAGGTTGACAAATCCATCCATCAGCTAAACCACTTATCTGTCAAAAGCTGTCAGTTAACGTAATGGGCTTGTCTTTGGACTGTAGGAGAAAGCTGGTGAATCAGGAAAACCTGCAGGAAGAACATTCAAACTCCACAAAGGAAGGCTGAAGGCTGAACCCAGTGCAAACCACTGAGCTACCAAAGTTCATGAAATAAATAGAACATCAATCTACAATCGCAATCACTTCCTTGTTGCTGTGAGTTTCCATTTGGATCTTTACTTCATGGGGTGTTCGTCATCACCATAAACTCCATCATGTTGTAGAGATGCAACAATCCAATCCGATACTGATTCCTGGGCTGAGTGTATCGGACAATACCCGATACCGATCCGATATTACTGTTGAATGAATGAACTGTATACCTTGCCATGTGAGCGAAAGTATCAGGCTTGACAGAAACATTTAGCCTTGTTAAAAAAAAAGGTAGACTGGATCGGAATGCTGGATCAGCCTCATTCATCCAATATCCGATCCAGCTAATTAGTCAATATCGGAGCCGATATCCGATCCGGGTACCGTATCGGTGCGTCTCTATCATGTTGTAGTTAAAATACAACCAGAAGCACTTTTGTTTTGGTTAGAGGCAGTGAACAGGAGCCTTACAGGTGATTGTGCAACAACTTCTATTGCAAGTTGTATCTTTACATGGACTTCGACACTGAGCGTCCAAAGCATCAACTGGCGTCACCACACTTCCAAAGTGTCCAAAGCTTCCACAGCGTCACCAGACGAGAAGTTGAGCCCTGGTTAACTTTAGGGTAATTACTGCAGCTATGACACGGTTTGGTGGCGACCAGCGGCAACCTGTCAGAATAGAAAGGTCCTTTGGCTGCCTTTTTTTTTCTTCTTTTTTTTGTCTTTCGGCTCCCCAACGACCAGCGCGATCAAACTTGTGACAAGCGGCCAAAGTGGCTGAAAATATTTGCCGTTTTGTGAGCTGTCTTGTCTGAAGATCCACCCTCGAGCGTTTTTGACCCTTTGGAAGTTTTTGGTGTGAATGTAAGAGCTGTTCTGATAGTTTTTGAATACTTTTGATTTTACCCTATTATATCACATTAGAAAATGTTTACTATGACAGTGTTTGTGTGTGGTTTTCAGCTAAACATGATGTTGACATGAAAACTGTATAGAAAAACACACAAAACTTGATTACACTTCGGCTACACCCTCAGCATCTGACAGTTTGATACTTTCGAGTTGACACTAATGCTTAATGTGACTTTGTTTTCAAGCTAGAACATAAGGATTCAGATCGACTAGGTAAAACAACACAGTTTAGTTTAGACAACCTTCATTAGGTCAAGGTTAAGGTTATGCAGCAGACATGGATAAAAGAAACTGGTGATTATCCGGTGTGTGTTTTGCCTGAATAAATGAATGTTTGCTGACATTATGAGGTTTGGCCAAGGGATGTACATTTTAGGTTTCAGGGTTGAGGTTCTCTGTTGGTAACAACATCAAGGAAGTGGTTGTGGATAGTACGGTTAGATAAGGTCGCCATGTAAGTCAGCATCCTATGAAGTGGCAGAAACAGGGGTGTGGATCCTGCTGTCTAACTCAGATATATCAGCATAATCAGCATAAACCCTGGATGTAGAGCCAGCAGCCTCCTAATCCCTGCTTGATTACCTGCCTCAAGTAGCCCACTCTTCACACGAACAGAGAGCCAAATACAGACTAGACTCAAAGAGTGTGTATGTGTTTGTGTGTCCCTGTACATCCCTGTGTTTTCAATCTTACAAGCACTCTATTCTGAAGAGGCCAGTGGAGCCGAGGGCACCATCAGTGAATTTGGGGTGAAATGAGGTGAGGGACGTGATCATTCAGCCGCATAAATGAATACATTTCAGCCGGGGCTCAGGATCCAATACCCTGTTCCCAAATTGGATGGGGGGCTTCAAGTTGGTGAAATACCTGAATTCATTTAGCTTTTAAGAGTCTTAATAAAGTCGCTCTGGTTCCTTTAACAAATTTTTCTCATCCTCCTGTTTAATCAGAAAAATGCCATCTACAAGGAATTCAGCGAGTTATTCAGCTGAGACATCTGCTGAAACTTAATTTCATTTATGAATGCTAATGATTGAGATTAAACTCTTCAATGGAGATCACTGCGTTTACCAGGGAAGAGACTTTTTTGAGCAATGTGAAGTCATGAGGAGTGCACGGCCCGGTCAAACGGATATGATTCCTCAAGACTCAAGAAACTTTATTGTCATTTCACACATCTGTATGTACAAATACATCAGCTGAAAGGAAATATCCTTTCTCACCAGCTTCTCCCAGTGCTTTATTCCCTGAGGTCTACTGAACGTTTCAACCCTGTTGCACATCGTAAAGGCTGTGAAAGTCTGGAAACTACTCTGACACCGTGACACAAAACCTGAATCCCTGCAATGGAAACAGAGTTCAGGTTCCAGACTATAATTTTTTTGATTGGGTACATCATACAGTAACTTACAGTCGGTGTGGGACCTTCTTATCTTTCATAATCATTTGAGCCATAGAAGTTCAACAGGTTATTCTTGATATTATAGTTTACTCTGCAAAAACTCAAATATTTTACCAAGAATATTTGTCTTATTTCCAGTCAAAAAACACTAGACACTTTTTACTTCTTTCAAGCATATTTTCACTTGAAATAAGTAGAAAAATTTGATATTGGAGAAAAAACCTTCTCCAATATCAGATTTTTCTACTTATTTCAAGCACAAGCACAAAAAACTTCACTGGCAGATTATTGTACTTATTTTAAGTGAAAATGTGTTCGAAACAAGTGAAAATTATTGAAAAACAAGTAGCCTACATTTGTAGGTGATGAGTTTGGAGCAGGTTTTTTTGCAGGATGTGGGCAGGAAACACAAAAATACAAAGTGCTAATGTGTTGACCTGTATGAACGTGAAGTAGGGCATTGCCAGCAAAGACCTTGTGCACTCAATCAATTTCCCCAATTATAATAAAGGTTAATGTAGTAATAACAGTCCTATGGGGTAGCCTTATCTTATCTGATCTTGTGTTTGTCGTAAACACATTGTTGCATACAGATGTTATTCTTATGTGTATCCAATTTCCTTCTCAACCCCCCCGCCACCCCGGAGATCTTTGTTGATTACATTGTCCTGCTTCAGCAAAGAGAGCAGGACAAAACTGAGCTAATAAAACACAGGGGAGAAGAAACACTCCCAACCAGCAGAGCACAGGATGCACCCTAGGTTTCTTAATCCTTATTTACCCAGAGAGCGTTGACTAAGCACTTGTTGTTGATGTCTTTTGGCTGCTCCCATTACAGGTTGTCACAGGAGAGATCTAGCCACATACTGAGGTTGAACTGAGGTTGTAGGTTTTTTCACCAGATGCCTTTCATGACGAGGGGCTCGGGGAGAGGAACACCTGAGTCACGTACTGTAAGGCCTTTTGAGACCTGTTGAGTACCGTCCTCTGTTGTGGACAGTTTTAAAAGCTCCATCAAGAGAAAACGATCCTTCTGATCAAGGACTCAAACTTGGGTGCAGCTCGGCTACTGAGACAGTCCTATTTTCAGCAGCAGCTCTAAAAAGGTTCACTGTGACATCAAAGGTAACACAAGTATCAATATCTCAATCTCCCTTTGCTTTCCTGAGTGTCACTCTCACCTCACTGACACTTTCAAGAAAGTTGAAAACGCAACTACAAACAATTACAAAGTGCTCAAAGCACATAAGGCAAGGCAATTTCATTTCTATAGCCCATTTTTACAAACAGTTTGTCTCAAAGGGCTTTACATGGCATCATAACAACAGCCTCTGCCCTTAGACCCCCACATAAAACTCCAAGAAACCCTTTCAACAGGGAAAATGGATGAGAAGACGTGCAACAGTGTTATCCATTATGAGGTGGTTTGGTGTTTTCCAAGCTCAAGCTGTCATAATCTTATATAATATTACATAATCTACAGTCGTTATTGCAGCCATGAAGAAACAGGCTCCGAGAAAGGTTGGTATCCATTGAAGGAACAGTTTGAGACCGTACATTAATGCACTGTTGTTGCATTGAAAGGATCGGTACCACTCTCACATCTGTACAAGAAATATGGAGCTTTCACCTGCAGGTGTTCGGCTAATCTGGACATAAAGACTGGAAACAGGGATAAACAGCCTGGTTGAGCCGAGAGACATTGATCTTGGTAATTGACGATCATCTGAACAATCCCCAAGAGCTTACTTACACCAAGACGGTATTTGGCTTGTCTTCCCACTGATGTTTCAACTGGTTACCATCAGCAGTAGTAGTAGTATTAGATCTTACTACTTAAGTGGAGGAGATCAATAGACAGAATGTCATTTAGTTTGGTTTCTTGCAGTAGTGAATAGATTTTTTCGTCCTTAATGGAGGCATACAGTAAGGAGACAGTCAACAGAAGAGGGTTTATTTTGCAGTCTAGTTTAGTTTTAACAAAGACAGAGAACAATTTCATTAAATGCTCCCATTGGACGATCTGACAACTACGATCACTCAAGCCCAGCCCAACACCCTCAAACCTGGTTGTGTGGGACTATTTCTTGATAATAATTCAAAGACTTGCTTTTTTTTGCAATGGTGTTCTTGTTTTTCTACTGCAGTTGGCTATTGGGAAAGTCGTAGACAAACTGGTTTAGGTGCGTTACTACCACCTTCAGCCATGCGTTAAGACTGCAGACTGCAGGAAATCCAACACGGACACAACTGAATGTCACATACACTGTGTATCTAAGGGTAAATCAAAGTTTATAGATCGTACCCCGATCCTCCTGTTACAAGACAACGTGAAATGTCAAGTGTAAATGTCTCCCCACCCCTCAGAGCTCAGCGCTAATGACAAAGGCCAGAGAGAGGGAGGTGAAAGGGTTAATCTGGAATAATCCATCATTCACTTAAGGGGGTTGCCAGGTTTGTGATTAAGGGGGACGAGGGGACTGGCAGGATGTAGACAGCCCCATTTACTGCCTGAGGTAACAGTGGTAAGGAAGAATTAGGGGAAAACGCTACAACTGCACAGAGAAGAAAGCAAAAGCAAAAAAACGCTTAAAAGTAAACAAAAACAACTGAGAAAAATACACATTTTTTGAACATTCGTCTAAATTCAGCATCACACACACTATTGTCCTACACACAAAAACACCCCAACCTCCTGTAAGCAGCAACTAGCTGTGGCGGAGAGGACATATCCCAGCATGCAGCGGGACCCTCCTGGGGAGCAGTCCGCGTCATTTATAATTAAGTGGCGATGACTTATGAAAATAAATAAGTTATATTCAGTTACACATGGACGTGCGCGGCCAGGCACGATGACATTTACTAGGCTGTCTACAGTAATGAATACTCTATTATGGGTGTCGAGGGAGGGGGAGGTAGGGGGGAGGCGGGGGAGCGAGGGAGAGGAGGGGAGCGGAGGAGAGGTTTTGGTGGATGGAGGCAGGGAGACGAAGATTATTTTTGTCTCATGAGCGCGAACTCAGAGGATGTTCCATTTTTATCTAACATTTCAATAAAAGTCTTTATATGAACATTGAATCAAGTGACTACACGGGATGTCTGAGGGGAACAAGCCCATCAGGCCTTTTAGCCTCTTTTAGCTTGTTTTACTACTGTACTACGCCACTGTGACCACTCTACTGCCCTCTAGGGGCAAACGGGCTATAAATGTAGCTCCTCCTCAACACCAGGTGGCGATATGCATCGTTTCAGCAGGTTTATACGGAACCTTTTCTGGTTGACCGATTAGGCATTTTCGAACAACAGCAAGATGGTTCATCGTACAGCATTGTTCATTTCGTACGTAATGTGCACGTTACTTTTTGTGCAGATAAGGTGAGCGCTATCCTTCGTGGTCATGGTGATTTCAAGAGGCACACAAGAAAACACTACCTTCTGCGACCGACTTTCTTGGATGTTTTTGTTCCGGGGTTTTGTGTAGAGCATGTGCACATGCGTTGTCCAGTTAAACTCTGATTAAGGCGTATACCTGCCAGAGAAACTTGAATTCCAATCGCATTATCTTCCGCTTGATTGGCAGATATTAGTAACTGAAAATGCATTTGGTGCCATAGATGGCAACAAACTGCACAGCCATTGACATTAAAACAACTTAAAGCATTATATAATTTAGGCAAAAACATTTCCAATCTGCACCCACTGATTAATTTATTGCCATTTTGGAGGATTCCTATAATTTATTAAATTACCACATCATTGTTTACCTCAACTAGAAACCCAGATGCTTTCCATTCACTTCAGACAGCTAAATGAAGAGAAAATGACCATCTTCCGAAACACGACTTGAGAAAGGCTTTAAGGCAAAATGTTATTTTGAAAATGAAGAGGCACTTTTTTCTGCTCTTGGAGCCGTGTGTGCGGTGTTTTTTCAGTTTTTCCTAATTGCCTGCTCCATCGCCAGCACCTGAAAGAGTTATCCTACAGTGTGTGCATGACTCTCTTCCTTCTACATCTTCCCAAACAATCCATCACAGAAAATACTGAAAATGACTGCACTGTTTTTTGTTTTTTTGTTTTTTTGTGTGCAGAAAACAGTAGAAATCTCTACAGTGCCGACTTTAAGTAAGCTAAATTGAATTCCGGGGGAATCGTCACAGTCTGCAATAAGTCAGACAGCACAACGGTTTAGCTGTGTGGAGACAGCTAGGCTGCCTCATTATAGTCAGGGATTCCTCTGCATTCATTAGTCTGTCAGCGGACCATCACAGCAAGATAACCAATACTGCTGGTGAGCAACTTGCCGGGTGTGAAACACTACCCGATCTCTGCTCAGACACACCTGAGGACAGTCCTATAGCTCAAGGTTAATGATTAATTATAACAAGAAAAGTCCAAATTTGTTGACTTGGACTGGAGAGAAAACTAAAACAGGTGCGAGAACAAGCCAAAATAAAGAACCAGCACAACCAGTTGTGACAGACTCAGACAGAGTTTAAATTTCTTGTCCTTGCATAAAGACCTTTTGTATTTCTACACTTCAGCTATTTATTTGTAACAAAGTACTTGGCATTTGCAGAGCACCAACACCGTCTCTTTCAGCTACCGCGCCACAAATAGAATCTAATTCTGTGGGAAACACGGCGTTTCCTGCCAAGGTTGTTTGTTCAGTTTCCATTCAAATTAAAAGCTCACTTCTCAAACCTCTAATCCAGAGATTTTGTAAGTACAGTAAGTGGTGTCATGACCCAAAAGCCCAAAATCGGGTTTAAGCAAACACTACAAAGAGCTGATTTGCATCATTTCACCCAGAGAAAAGGGACGTTTCATAATTAAATGAGGCCTCGGATTAATGTGGAAATGATCACCTTCCACCGTGGCCTACTGCTCTTTAACTGTGGGAGAATTACAGTAACCTACATTATTCTGGCACAGATCTCCTCCCTCACAGACAGACACACACTAGAGTCACCGCCGGTATTCTTCAGGTTGGACCGTAAAATCCAATCGTAACTATTTCTGCAGGATGGATACCAACGCTCACGACTGCTTTGTTTTTAGTAACGTACATTTACCGCCTTTTTAAATAGGACTGAAAATTCATGACAAATAGAGGTGTAACATTTATGTGTAAAACTGGGAAGGCGGGTTTGCCGTTCCCAGATCTGTAGTTTACCACTGATGGGGCCAAAAATGTTTGGTCTAAGAATAATGCAGAGGAGAGGCTGTGATTTATCATCTGTGCAGTGACCGTTTTAGCTGCACATTATCAGACCAGGCTGAATTTTGATTAGGCGCATGAAGGCTTCCAGGTCCAAAGCTCTCTGTATGGACTTTGCATGTTCTCCCTGGGTGTCAAGTGTCCTTATAGGTGTGATTGTGAGCATGTGAAGCTGTTTGACTCCATACGATGGTCTTGTGATAGACTGGTTCAGAATAGGCCTACACCACCGTCGCCATATGGCTCCAGTCAACCCACAATGGATACGCTTGTATAACTTTAACTCAAGCGCCATCTGCACCTTCATTTTGCAAATGTAAACTTTTGTCAATTTTTTCTATCAATATGCTTCAAACATCTCTGTTTATGTTTAAATTGAACACAACTTTCCAGGCACTTTTCAAAATGTATTTCTGTTATCATCATATATTCACTCGCTGTCGCTCGCATCGCTCCTTTGTTATCGTTCTGTCGCTCAGCTGCAATCGCTCGTCAGTTTGCCCCAGACTCGGCTTTTGATGGCGTCATCATGCCCACTGCTATGTCTCTGTATACACTGGCACCACCGGGATTACGGCAGCCAATCAGCATTGAGCGGCAAGCGACTGACGACCAGCGAAATGACATCGAATTGGGATTTCTTATCGCGAGCGATGAGTGAATTTCTACTCTATCACTTTGTCGCCGTCACTCGGAGCCCCAGCTATTTTTCGCCTGAGCAAATATTCATTCAATCGCTCATTTGCATTGACGTAGTATGTAAACTGGTCACCAGAGAAAAGCATCTTTTTTTTTCCTATTGGTTGATTTGTTTTAGGATTTTATACACAAGTAGGCCCCTTGGTTCCTCTCCTGCACAATTATTTGCCTTTATATCATTAAATAATGTTTGTTTTGTCATATGAATAAAAATAAATACACTTTCATATGGATTGTTGGATGGATGTTAGCATTCTGCATTAGCATAGATCTCAGTTTACAACCTCTGGTGACCATGAACGTCTGTACCACCAGTCCATCCGAGTAAACTGGTACGCAGCTTTGAGCACCAGACTACCTGACATCACCACATCTGGAGCATCAGTGATGTCATGGATTAAAACAGGATAGTGTCCCTTCAATCATCCAAAATAATAAAGTGACACATATACGAGAAACGTCTCTCTCAGGAGTCGTCCACCGCTGGGGCTTGAGCGGCGGGGCTGTGGGACAGCAGCCCGCTCCCCCAGGCAGAGAAAATATTGCTTCTCTTACTATTAAGATAAATCAGATCATGATTCCTCAAACTGGGGCATTAGAGTGGGACAAACTCTACTAGTTGTTTCTGACCTGAGACTAATAATCACGTCACATGACAGAACGCCATCCTGGGTGTATTCTCCATCACCTACATGGCTGGATGGCGCAGCCCACATGAGAAGTAGGCGCATGGTTTTAGGTCAGATTTTGAGGGGGGGAAGAAAAAATTCCAGACAGAGACTTTGAGTACTTGCTTTGTTCGATTGCCAGGAAAAAAAAGTTAGTGATCTCAGCCAATTCTAAAAAGTCCTTGGTTGGCATGGTTATGGCGGCCCCCCAGTCCTCTATCACCATGTTTACTTGGATTTGTTAGCGATTTAGCGATGGCCTAGAATAAGTACCTCCTTAAGGTTAGACAATGTCGTCACATTGCAATACAATAACAACAGCATGGTCTGTTGAATGGCCGTCGATAATGGATAAATCCATCCATCCACCCCAACCACCTCCTTCTGTGACATCACTGGACTTCCTGATAATTATTAGATGTTGAAGGTCATTGTTTACAGATGGTCATCATGTTAAAAGTAGCGCTGAAAGGTTTTGTGCTGCAACCATTTCTTTTGGAAAAGTAATCCAAACTTATAATGAAGAGTTGATCTCTCTACAGTAAATGAAAGGATAATAATAAAAACTTGCCTCATACAAATGGCTGTGGAACAAGTGTATCAGGTTATAAAGTGTCCTTAAAAGGTTCTCCTGTAACACAATAACTAATCACTTTCGTTTTAGTGCAGAGATCATCGGTAGACCAATTGTTTGTTTCTTTATTGAGTATTATGTAAATTTGGTTGCAGACATACAGTCAAGAACCTTGATAATGGGAATCCCTATTGGAGCAATCAAGGTACATTATTGTATCTGGTTGATCAAAACTGAGGTTAAGAATAAATGTAGATAAATATGATATGTACATGAAGAAGCCATAGACACGATGCTGCCTGTATTATCTTTCTATCCATCCAAGAGAGATCTGCTGAGTTTCCTTTTACAGTCAACTGCACGATTTGTTGGTTACAAATTAGTTTAACTGTACAACAGTCAAAGGAAGAAACGCAAGTAGCAGTAATTCAAGAGAACTACAGAATAAATGAATTAAAGGGCAATGCCACGGTAGTTATGGCTACAGTAACGACATCATCACTCATGTCCCATTTTATGAAACCTGGGAGAGCCAATCAAATGTTCTTCCGCTCTGAAAATCTGCTCTGCGATCAGAGGCCAGAGGCAGCCAATGACAAATCATCTCCTGTATCTGGAGTCTGTCTCCGTGTCCTGAAGACATGGAGGGATTTGTCTCCATCTTCTCCTTTATGATGCGATGACACGTTGTCATTTCAGGCAAGCAGGTGGCCCTTTGTTCATGATGATCTATTGATTTTCTTCTCGCCTCCTCTGGCTTGATTTCTCATTCTCCTACTTGTCGCAGTCGTTGTTCACTCCTCTTCGCTGCCTGGCGAGAGGGAGAGAGAGAGGACGGGAGGACGAGCAGCTGCAGCCAGCGAAGAAGTTAAGAAAAAATAAAAGACGCTTCCAATAAAGAAAGGTGGACGACACTTTTGAGTGGCTCCTGAATCGTTGATGCTTGGTTGCTGAAAAGAGAGTGTTTGAAAAATCTGTTTTCCTCCTCCTTCCAGTTGCTGGCTCTTCCTTGTGAAGGATCTACTGAGGATGCATCCAAGTATTCAAAGAGACAAAGCTTCTGGAGGGGCACAAAGGACTTCTCTAATGACTTCACTCCAAACATAAAGCCCACGACTTCACTGAAATATTGGTAGGGACCACTCCTCCAAAAATATTAGGAGGGATATATTCATCTGCAAACCTACAACCATGCAGTCAGACAGATCTTATTCTGAGCCTCCCCCTAAAGAGCTTCTGCAGCCATTTAGATTCTTTGTGAAGACATTTGCACATCCATATACCTTAGATGCCGGTGCATCTAACCAGCACTCTGCTCTTGCTCAGCATCACAGTTCATAGATCATCCTAATGTTTTAATGTCTCTAGGTCTTTGTCAGAGTACATGTTTTCACACCTTATATACTTCGGACCTAGAGGTCTAAAATGTGAGGACAATCAGCAATTTATGATGTTGTGTTGTTGTTATGTATGTTGTTAGCATGCACATAAGCAGTTTAAGCATTGGTACTGAGCCTTGGGCATTAAAGGGGAAGTTATAGGTCTGACTTTTTTGGACTTTTTGGAAAAGCATGATTTGAATTTTGATTCTGCCGTCTCTAAAACAAGTGGATGCAAAAAACGTAACCAAAGTGGTGAAACTGCAAAGTCCTCCACTGTCTGAATGGAAAATCAGCAACCTTTCTATCCATTTTAAGGCCACTACCTCCTTAGACTAAACCACAGCTCAGGCCATGAACAGCAGAACGCAAATGGAAACAGGTAATGTTAGAATAAAAATCAATCAAATGGATGTCTACAATAGAGCTATCCCTCAAAAAGCAAAGCAAACCATCCTCATTATTATGATTACACTCCCCATGTTCATATAATAGTGACATAGACATGTCAGAGCTCTTACCTGGAGGCCCGTGGAGTTTGGCTTTCTTCACTGGAAGACAAAAAAGAAAAACACACAGATTAGTCACAGCATAAGAAATAATGACACACTTCTGCACTCACAGTAGCTATAATCACTTTATTTCTCTTGCATGCCATTTCTGATTTCTTCTTATTTTACGCAATTTCAGTGTTGGTGTAATCTTTATTTTTGAGGGGTAAGATGGTTTTATGAATCTTCCATGTTTTCCTTAACACAGCCCTCTTTTTCTCCGCTGTTATCTTGCAGCAGTGTTTATCTTCTCTGCTTGCTCACTGAACTAAGCAGAGATTATGCAGGCACATGGGAGGACAGACAAAATTGAAAATGTTTATGAGAAATGCACGCAGCATGATTTTACCATACACATGATGAAATGATATAAAAAGGAGGCAGACAATTCACACCTATAGCTTAAAATCGGCTTGATATCTCCACCATACAGTACTAGCTCCATTCAAAGACCATAATAACACTAAAAAGATGGACTTCGTACAGTCCGATGATTGTGCCCATTGATAAAGAACTAAGAAAAACATCAAATGAATAAGTAACAAAAAAAAACAAAAATTGAAATGTATACGCCTATTTCCTTTTCCATGCCCCGTCAAACTGACAAATAAGTAGACATAACCTCCTCAGCACAGTCAACACAGTTTCTTCAAACCAAATCTTTATAATGCTCAATGAATCCATTAGCAAAAACTGCCAAAAGTTTTTTTGATTAATGAAGCTTTTAGCCCAGTGAACAATAACTCCTAATGCAGAGGCCTCAGATGGGAATAGAGCTCAGCATGCTCAACTGCAAAAGAAAAAAGAAAAAGAAAAAAAAAGCAGGGAAAAAAGGATTTTAATAAGAGACTGGAGCTTTTATGTTTCTTGTCAGTCAGAATTGTGAATAAGCTCCTTATTAAAACATAAAAACCATGAGTCTGTATCTGGCACTGTCTGGTGTAGGTTGGAGGTTAGGCTAACTGTTCCAAATGAATCAACAAGGAAATGGATTATGAATAAACAATGGATAAAGTCTACTACTTAATACATAAAATATTAACTCAACCCACTCTAACGATCAAACATTTCTTGGGGTACGATACATTAGTGACGGGAAACAGCGGTTAATGGTTTATGGACAGAGGCATTTGTTGTTGTAGCCTAGCCTACGGCAGAAAGTCGACTAGAAATATTTCTGTCCAACACTTTATTGCTGTATTTATGGTTGATTAAACCAATTCACCTTTAAAAACAAACACTGACAACTTTCAAATACAAGACATTAGTCATAAAGAGAATTACAATGCTACGTAGCATTAGCTTACTTATTAGCGTAACTTAAGCTTCTTTTTTAACGCATTGATCTTAAAGTGTTTGTTCTCCTACTGTAACCGGGCTAGTTGACTCCTCATCAGCTGTTTTCAATTCATCTTTAGCAGAAATTTGTAGACTTAAGATAAGCTAACTGAGCAGCTACCTAGTGACAAACGTTAGCAACCGCAAGAGAAGGTGGAACAGACAGGAAGCACCCCAAAAAAATAGTTTTAATGGTATTGCAGTGAGGTATTTGAAATTATGTTCCATAAATAATTCAAACACAGCTCTGGAAAATAAAAAAAAACCCGTTTTTTGTAGCCTAAATGGAGATAGCCTTCCATAATGTTCTGATATTAGCAACTTATAGGCTACTGTATATGCCGCGCTGGCTGAAATCCAGGAAGTAGTGGTAGGCTACTTCCTGGTTGGTAGGCTACTACCTGAATTTCAGCCAGCTCCTTTATTTCCTGTCTTACATGATTGGTAAACTAATTAATCCAGGTGTGTCTGACAGAAAAAAAAAAAGAAAAAATCACACACCTGGCTGGCTGAAATTACCAACCAGGAAGTAGCCTACCACTACTTCTGGATTTCAGCCAGCACGGCATATAGCCTATTCTGGTAATCAATATTTACATAGCCTACTGTAGGCCATACGCTCTGTTATAATGCACTTTGTTTTATGGCGTGACCACAAAAAAAGTTTTTGGGTGACTGTTATAAATAGTAGTCTACCAAGTTATAGTTACTTTAACATGACATAACATGATGGAGCCCTTGGGGGAAAAAAATCACCACATTATTGTGTTTATATGCCTAAATAATGGAGCCTTTGATAAATATTATAAACAGCAGCCACAAGATCTGCAGCCAGCAGCCAATGTCCTGAAATGCCAGAGTCTTAAAATGCCAATGTGTACAGGGCTTCAGGCTAAAAAAGGCACCGGTATTGATCCACAATACAATTAACTACCCAGGAAATGTGTTGTAGTCATTGTACCGTGCAGCAGTATAAAGGTTCATTCCCTATCAAGGTAATTAAGTTGTTTAAATTGAGTTTAAATGCATATTCACATCCAGGGAGCTCAATACGTCCATTCAATCACATCCCCCAAAAGGGTTGAGATGTGATAAGAGACTCGGACACAGAGAAGAATACGTGGCGAGACAGAGAGATCGTTAATGGGTCATTTGTCTTAGGCTGTCAGCACAGCTTGCCTTGTGTGTCACTCGTGCCAGCTTGGCGGAGGCTCACAGGAAGCCCAGCGGCCTCGTTGGTCCGAGGCCAACCGGGCTCTGACAATATACCTGTGTGAATGGCCTGACGCTGTGAAAGAGACTCACAGCGTTGTCTCACAGGTTTCTTTTCTAACTTTGGAGCTGTGCTCTCTAAAACCAGAACATCAATCACAGTCTGGTTTTATTGCCAAGTAGATTTTCACATCTAGGGAATGTGCTTTGGTAAAGCAGTAAAGTTGGATAAACTTGAATAGAAAATGCAATACAATACAGATGTGCAGGTGATGATGAAGGCGTGCCAGCTGGCCTCACTGTGGCCTTTTAAGTTACACATTCACTTGATTTACTATAAAACCATCAATGGAAAGGTGAAATAATAAGCAACATAGTATTATTTACTTAATCACTACCCTCGTCTAAACAAAAAACAACATTTTAGTCATTTATGTCACTACTTTTTAATGTAAAATATGGGAACATGAGGGAGATTTTCTTATAATAGAACCTGGAAATGCTGGTTTCATCCCTTTCATGTTGTTTGTCCATCCTGAAAATCAACATATTACAGCCTCAGTCTGCACAGAAAGAGTCTGGACTCTATTATGAGGTTTTTTTTTTAAGACCTTTATGACACTACCACAAAGGAGTTGAGTGGAATTTGTGGTAATCAAAATATTGGAGAAAAGTGAACATTTCTTTCCAGAAACACTGCTGGCACAACCTTTGTGCACCAGATATCAAACTGAATCCATCTCACTAGCAATGAGGAAGTAGCAGAAGCCTCAGTGAGAGAATGTCTCCATTTAGCGGAGACATGCTAAGTGAATATGTAGCATTAATGTCTGTAGAAGTTATGTAAAGACACAGATCTGTTTGAGGTTGCACAGTGTTTTGCTGCGAGCTGCACTCCCAGGCAAAATGACAAGTTTAGTTTACATATGTGTGTGTTTCATCGATCCCTGGGCGGCAATTAATTGTTTTTGGTTAAATAGAGAATAGGGTCAGAATTTGAGCAGCACCAGTGAAGCGGGCGGGGGAGGGGGATGTGCTGTCTGGCTTTTATTTATGTTGAGATGTTTTACAAGCGTCTCAGGAGAGTTTTTAATCACAAGCGGCATGAACATCTTTTATAATCTATTAGTTTGCAAAAAAAGAGCCACTCACACACTGCTCCTGTCACGGAGGAATCTAAACCTTTCATCCAAATATAATTTAATTCTCTACAAATAAAGAAAAGAAATGGTTTCAGACAGCTCATATGTCTGCTCCACCCAGGAGACACCTGTCCACATTGATTCATCATCGTGCTGCTGTAACGCTGGAAAATGGACAGCTCGGGAGAAACGGATGGAAAGTTGATGCAGCTGAACGTCGTCGTCTTGTTAAACTTGTCAAAACCTGGCACCTACATTACCCATAATAAGTGATGGGAATAACAGCTTTATAAAGGAACTGCTTTACTCACTATTTTCAGTGTAGTAAACAAAAAAGTTACTGTTGCCCCATTATAACACTGTTACTGTTACTAACAATAAGATGCACCGTTACTCGTTTTTCCCTGTTACAAGAGTTTTCCATGGAGTTTTTCCCTTTGAGACAAACTGCTTGTAAAAATGAGCTATACAAATAAAATTGTCTTGCCTGGAAAAAAAGCCTTTCATCTGGAACAAGCAACACAATAGTTACTCTTATGATAATTAGTTACTTTTATAAAGTAGTAATTCTTTTACTAACTCAATGACAAGTTTGGGCAAAGTAACTTGTAACTATGTCTAATCACTTTTTAAAAGAAACGTGTCCAACACTGTCCATAATACAACTCAATGGCCACTTCTATACAGTTCTCCTTCACTGTCATCTATTGGTATCATCAGCATGAATTAATGAATTAACAAAGCAAAACGTTAAAAAAACAAAAAAACATGAATGATCTAGTTTTCCACTGAGCCAGGTCACGTGTCAAAACACAGCCCATCAAATCAAGCATGAAATAAAAATGGCGGTGTATGGTGACGTGCAGTCGTTAGCTGCAGAGACGGAGGCAGAGGTCAGCGTCACGCCGCCCTGCAGCAGCGCGGAGGAGGACGAGCCCGGTCTGAGGTTGTATATCAGCCCAGATATCAGGCACGTGTCCAGCGCAGTGATTGTATGAGGGGGGATGCGTGCCTCTGGTGACCGAGCGTTCGTTCGGCTGGTGGGATAATCCCTCCGAGCTAATGCCTTAAGCAGGGCTGAAACCTACCGGACCCTGCTGCATTGTGCTGCGGACCAATAACAAAGAGAGATGACCGAGTGAAGGTTTCTCTTCTGTAACGAGAAGTTAAAGTTAAATGCAACTAACATTTTTTTCTTTCTCTCTCTTTTTTTTTTTTATCTCTCGGGGCGTTTAAAGGTTCTTAGTAAAAGTCAGGATCCAGAGGAAATCCGTGGTGGATATTTTGGGGGAGAAACAGCGCTGACTGATGCTCATATGATGAGTCATGGATTAGATTAAACCTGCTGCACTGTTTGAGGAATATTATGTCATGGCTCAAATCTGTGATGTCTGTGTGCGCTGCAGATCGTCCACCAACAGTCAGATGAAAACATGAAAACATGAAACAACAACGAAAGAGGGAAGGCTTTTCTCCTCGGTTGAAAAAAAACAACTATTTTTTAAAAAGGAGCAATTTTTGGGATTACAATATTCAGCATATCAGACCCATTTTCTATTCGTCAATGTATCTGTTTTGATTTATTATCCACAGAACCAGAGAACCCTGTCTTAAAGGGCAGCTTTAAAGGGATAGTTCAACATTTTGGCAAATTTGCCCATTGCAATAGGTTCGTTACCTTTAATTGTCAGTGCAAGCTGTTTTTAGAATGGCAGAGCAGAGCCGTGAGCTGCCCAGAGCTACACTGCGGAGGCTCATGGGATTTCTTGGTTTCCCTCATCAAACTCATCAAATACACAATCCAACTGGACAAGTTGTGACCTGCACATTCACCACGCTATGAGATAATAACACAACGTTACCACACAGAGTTGTTTAAGAGGAAAGCCATTCTCTCCTCAGGGCCCTTTTTGCCTGTCACTAACAAAATAATAAACAAATGTTTGTCTCTCTTTGGTCTCCTCGTCTTCAAAAACACACACATACAGGACTCATTCAATCTGTAGATCACATCAATAGTGAACGCACATCTCTCAGCCACCCATGCCAACGTCCTACGCAGAGTTAGCAGCCATCAGTATAGACTCTAATTCCAGCCTGACTTTGAAGAAATGATGACAGTTGACGACGCCACAAAGCCGCAGTGATTATATGTCATTCCCACTGTACACCAATGACATTCTTGTCTTCATTAGATTTGAAGCTCTGACTTTGTTCACGTAATGGCTCCTCTGGTGGCTCTGGTTTGATCTCTTTGAAGTGACATGTGGAAGTGCAGCTTTGAAGCTCAGGAGTGGAAATAACCTGTTGCCGTTGAATTAAAGGAGGGGTTTTTTTTTTCTTTCTTTCCTCCAGCCTCTGAAGCGAAGAGGCGACACAGCGGTGGCTTCAGCAGGAGTCTGAACCTCACTTAAAACAGGCCACATACAGCGAACAGTCCTGGCAGGGGCGTCTGACTTTTGCGCTCAGTATGTCTGGATATTTCAGTCGCCTTTCTGGTTATTGACGATTGGATCTTTGTGTAATGGCTATTGAACAAGATGTGTAGTTCATAACAGGAGCAAGAAAAAAGGCAAAGCCGCCTCTTTTCCCTCTTGTTCCTTAAGGTGCGTTCACACCGGACCTCAAGCGATTCCAGTGAAATTCACCTCGCACAGAGCAGGTGCTCTTTTCTTCCCGTTTGTATTACCTGCTGCCGCCGTTTACCTGTTGTGGAAGTCCCACAAGCACTGGACGACGTACACAGACAGCGTCAGATGGCGACTCAAACATGCACCGAGAAGTTTATTTACTTTAAGCAAGCTGACATGCTTGTAAAAGCTGCCGTTTGTGTCATAAACACAGGAATATCGACTCTTGACTTGCTTCAAGTAAAAAAAACTTATTGGCGCATGTTTGAGTCGCCACCTGATGCTGTCTGTTGAAAAAAATGTACACTTGAAGCAAGTAAAGAGTCCATATTCCTGTGTTTATGGCACAAACGGTAGCTTTCCTATTGCCCCTGAATGCACCGAGCACGGCAACATGTCTCGCGCGAGACTCCGGGAGACTTTGAATTAGATCTAGTTTTACAAACATGTCGGCTTGCTTGAAGTAAATAAACTTATCGTGCATGTTTGAGTCGCCATCTGACGCTGTCTGTGGGAAAAAACTGCGGCTTTGAGGGATGTAAACAGGCTAACCAGTGGAACTTACATCCGCTCCCATTCATTGCTGCCGTAGCGATGCGGGGACAGACACAACTACCGCAAAACAGGAGCGATTAAACTGAAAATCCTCACATTCCTTCTTTTAGACCTAAAATGATAGGAACATACACCCCCAAGTTGAATTCGCCTGGAATTGTCCTTTAAGATGTAAACTCATCACCAGCGAGAAACACAAAAGGTCCGGTGTGAATGCAGCTTTGGTCATTTATTACTGAGACTTTTTGCACTCGCCGGCCATTTTTATTCCTCCCTCTCCAACTGCTTGTTGTTGGGGCGTTTTTGACTTTGATATGACGGACGAGAGACGTACAGTAAAGAGCATCTCAGCTGAGAGTCGACCTGGTGCTCAACTGCGTTAGGGGCTGACCACGCCCACATGGGATGGGCTCTTACAACACCACCACCTCAAGCACAACATTTCTGGCTCAGCCCTAAATAACCTCACTGACGAGGTCAGGTCAGTGAAAAAAACCAGACGGATCCTGGCAGATCCAGACCACTGACCCGCGACATGAAGAGTCCCGGCTGCTTCCTTCTGGACGCAGAGATCTGCTGCTAACAGACTAACAGACTGAAAGACTCATTTGTCCCTGCAGCGGTTGGATTTTTAAAAGGACCTGTTTGTTGTCTTGTCATACATGTGTGTTTCTATGTTTTTACTACTGGCTGTGAAACTAATTACCCCTTTAGGGTAATAAAGGTTCTTGATGCATTCTAAGGTATGACGACATCGACTGCGGCTCAAAGCGAGCATCAGAAGAGGGAAGATTTAAGTGGTTGTATTTTCAGAAACTGTTGATCTGCTGGGATTTTTCAGTAGACACGACCATGTTTACCGTTTGACAGAGTGGTCTGGGGAAAAAAAAAAGGAGGAAATATCCAGTGAGCAGCAATTTTCTGCACCAAAAATGCCTTGTTGATGGCAGAGGTCAAGGCAGAACGGCCACAGTGGTTCTGGCTGATAGAAACAGTAACTCACATAAGCACTCAGTTACAACTGACTGAGCTTCTCCGACACACGCACAACACGTCAAACCTTACAGCAGATGGGCTACGGCAGCAGTTGACCACACCGGGTCCACTCCTGTCAGCTAACGGCAGGAAACTGAGGCTAGAATTCGCACCGACACCAAACTTAGACAATAGAAGATTGGAAAAACACAAAAACACAATCTGCTCTCAACATGAAAACATAGATCTGACTCTAATAGAGATGTGGTGGAACAGGATCATCGCTGCATCATGAATGAGCTGCAAACAAACTCCACTGACCAACTGTGGTCCAACGCCTCAGAAACACAATAGTAGACGGTGCAGAATGCAAAGAAAACGGTGACATGAAACATCCTAATCAGTACAGACAGACAGACAGACAGACAGACAGACAGACAGACAGCCCACTCCCTCAGCACACAGAACTTTATATCCGTATATCCTGCTGCTCATCTTCCTTCATATAACTTTTATTGTGTCTTGTGCAAACTTTTTTTTTTTCTTATGTGACCTGTTACGGCTCCCTATCCGGGCAAGAATTGATTTTAAAATTCTTTTAACTGTCTATAAAGCAATAAATGGTTCCGCTCCCAAATTACATCACTGCGCTTCTCGATCCTACTCGATACTCCGTCAAGACGTCTCAGGTCGTCTCCAGGATTCACTTATCACTCACCCAAAAAGTGGAAGTGGAATTTCCTCCCTCACAATATTAGAAGCTGCATTCAAAGGCGTTACGTTTTGCTCTCCAGTTTCCAGTCTGTTTATATTATTATTACTATACTAGTTTATTTATATTTTTATATTCTTGTATTCTGCTTTGGTTGTTTTTTTTTTGTATTTATGTTGTGAAGCACATTGGTTGACTCACAGGAGATGTGCAACATAAATAGAGCATCTACTTCTGTTTTTCATAGTGTATTTGATTTCCTGCAGACAAATTTCTGCCTTTTGCAAACAGTGAAGTAGCCTATTTTCTTATTTTCTTTTTTTTTTTTCTATCTGCACGATGCAATATGGACCAATTGCATCTCGCAATGCAATATGGACCAAGACACCTAAATAATCAAGGCAGTGCTGAAGGCAAAGAGAATCTAAGTTGTGCAGGTTTTTTTCTTCGCCTGCATTAATTCACATCAAAACTCTGCAGAGTTAATTTAGTAAGTGCAGGAGATTTATCCTATAAAAGTAAAACATAACTCATCAAACACCAGATTAATCTCATTTCCCAGCTCGTTCATTTCTCTCAGGTCCTTTTACACCTAAAAAACAAAATAACTGTGTCCAGCAGCAGCAGCAGCAGCTCTGGCAATCAGACCCGACACCCTCCGCCGGCAGACAGCCGTAGAGCAGTGTCATTACAAGGGGGCCAGACGGTGGGTCTATTTTTAGCTCCGGTCCTTCGACTCGCGATGGGTTTGAGTGTGTGGAGGTTGGCAACCTGGTGGCCATGTCATTAACACCCTCTTGCTTCCATTAAATGACAGCCCCTGCAGACCCCGCCAAGCCAGCCTCATAAATATAACTATTACGGATCTACTCCGTGCGTTCATGTCTGTGTGTGTATGTGTGTGTGTGTGTGTGTCGGTCACAGTGCACTGTTCACTCTCTGAATTTATCAGTCACAGTTCACAAAAACTCACAGAGCTACAGTTACAGAAGAAGAGAGGTGTTGGAGAGACGGTGGCGCTGATTTAAGCTCGTCACAGAAGCGTTGGCATCAATTTATACAAGTAGGAAACTAAACATGTGACAGTCCAGACAGGTTGTAAAAGCAGCGTGTATGGGAGGATGTGGGAAGTAATGTAAAGAAAATCCATTATTAAGATCAGTCAGACTTGGTTTTCACCATAAATGCAAGAAAATCTACATATTTTTGCCAGAGATCATTTTCCTCTTTGTCAGTTTAAAGATTAAACACTGTATTTTATCACCTTTTCTCACTGGTTTTTTAAACATTTACCAAATCCAGTGGATTCTCTTTGCAGTATCACACACCTTCCTTCTGTTATAAGCTCATTGTATAGATTATATTATCAGTCCAGCCCAGACAGTAACACTTTTTTTTTCCCTTTTTATTTTTATTCCTCAGGCACTGAGCTGCAGCGCATTCGGTTTAAAATAAAATAATGAATATGACATTAAAGTGCCAAGTCTCTGCTTTAATTTAAGCAGGGTTACATCAATTTAGAGAGAACTACTGCGTGGGAGATACCGACCCCCCTCCCCTTCTTCTTTCTTTCTTAAACAAGAGCGCCCAAATTACAAGGGTTCAAAAGTAATTGGAGTCTCAGCTGCTTGAGTGTGTTTCTTGGGGAAACTGCAGTGCAACTTCACAACAGCTTCAGTTTGTGCAGAAGAAGACGATCGAGAGCTGCCATGTGGACTGCAGGTGGAGGACACGTCCGTCACTGTGAGGGCTAAACATCCGACTGTGCAGGAGCAGGAAGAAGCCGAGAGATATCAGTCAACAGCTGGTGGTTTTATAAGAACTGTCAAGGTTTATTGTCAAAATCTGAATATGCTACCCATGAATATATTTGTATCAGTGTATAATCGCTATAAAATAAACTCTGTTTTTATTATTCTTTCATAGCAAAGGTCTTGCTTTTAGAGAGCGTCGCCATGTTTTTACAGCAGTCCGAACAGTGCACTAGTTTTCAAAAATAAACCAACGAAGAAGAAGTACAACATGGCAAACATATCGTAAAATGGTTTAGATCAGAGGTCGGCAACCCTTAAAGAGCCGTTTGGGCTCTGTTGAAACATTGAAACATTACATTGAAAGTAATCTGTGATCTGATCTGGCGGAAAAATTGTAGCTGCAGCATTCTCATTCATTAATAAGGGCAGCCTCCAAAAACGCCAGTTTATATACTGTCGACTTCAGCCGTCATTCCTTGATTTCCATGACGTAGCAGCCGCCAACCTGAATATGACACTAGGTTCAAGGTCCGATAGGCCCTCTAGAAATATATATTTTCAAAATAATATAATAGCTCATCAAATAATTTCTCTCACATGGTTAATGGGATTACTGCCTTTGAACTTCACTGTTTACTTTATGGTGGAAAAAAAAACCTACGTGATGCATATTTTGAAACAAAATATTGACAAAGTTTTATTTTAATGTCACATGAGCACCTTAATCTCCAAAGAAAAAACTATTACAATGAACAAGTGAATGGCCATTATGTAGCCTATCTTTTTTTTTCCCTAAATGAGCTCGTCCTCTCTAAACCACGAGAGCCACAGCAGAGTGACGACAGACAGAGCCGCAGGTTGCTGACGACCTCTGGTTTAGATCTTCACCTTCACCTCTCCCTGCCTCCCACTTCGCCGACAGGAGGGGCGAGTACGAGCGACAATGCAAACTAGAATCTGACCGCTATAGATATCAACATACAGCGTAGCCTGGTTTCAAACAGAGACAGCTGAATCCCACTTAATGAAGACCAGACTAGACGATCCAGCATCTGGTCTAAAGGTCAAAGACTTCAGGGCTTCATGTGCTGCTGAATAAAATATCCAGCATATCTCACATTAAGACTTGTCACTTTATCCTGGATTGATGCAACAATCCTTAAACCAGAGACTCGTCACTTTCATGTACTGTAGAACCTTATTGATCCAGTTCAAACTGAGATTTAGAGCCTGAAGAAGAAGAAGACACGTGTAACTTTTCAAACATTTATGATCCAGACTGAAAGGAGGAAAATCTTCAATCAATCAAATCTGAATTATGTGTCATCACAGTTAATATCATATATAATATAATAATACTGTGTAGTTATTGTGTTTGTGGTTTGTGGACAGAGGACACGCCACTGATTCACTTCATTGATTCATCTCTTGAAGCATTAAGTCATCAAACTCGTATTACGCAAACTTAACCTAATAGTGGTGAATGAATGGATTAACTGGATATTGGTCTCAGTGTGTGTGTGTGTGTGTGTGTGTGTGTGATACAGTAGCACTTATACCTCATAGCGCGCTGCATAATCACAAATTAACAGAGACTTCTCTCCCTGCTGTGTCCCCACTTCACCACGGTAATGAGCCAATTAGAGACACCTCAAGAAGTCCAGGAGTGATCAGCGAGGAGGGGGGTCCAGGGACGATGGGGGGGGATCTCAGATGTGATGACATTAACACACACACACACATCATTCCCTACTGTACGTCCAAACTTAAACCTGCATCACACTCATTCTTTATAAGCGATTACTCGATAAGCGATCTATCTAAACACAAATATGATTAATATCATGAATTATTGATTGTTAATAAGTTAATAATAGTATTATAGTTAAGATTAGTGTCAACCAAAACAAACAATACAGAAACCGAAAGTAAAATAATGTCATGCAAGAATATGTAGATTATCATTTTTAATATGCGATGTTGCAACCAGATACCACTATATTCAATTTAAGAAAATACAGACTTGATTATGTAAGTTTATTAAAACAGCCAATATGTACGGCGGCTTATAAACAGTATATTTAAAAAATTCAAATTTACTTTTATAACATCTCAAATTTGACCCATGATGATGATATATCAGTATATATACACACACAATTAATAGTAACATAGTCTACAATATAGTCAGATATAATCGTAAATGCTAGAAATGTGTCACTATATGAAATGTCTAGTAATTTATTTTAAAAAAAACAACTTTGATACAAATATTTTTTCAACTAATTATAATTCTTATAAAATTATAATTAAAAACACCACACATACTCTTAAACAACAGCATTCTATACTTTCATTTTCTTGAATGTAAATCGAGTTAAAATAAAATGCAGAATATAAAAATAACTGATCTGGAGCATCTTGATTGACGGCTACCAGAACTTTGTGATGTCACAATGAGGTCACGAGCCACTGCACTATATCAATATTGTCCCACTTTCTAATATTTTTAATACGTGCTTTTATCTTATACCTAACGTCATCTATAGAAAGTCCATATATGTAACATCTGTGCATAAAAATCTGGAAATTTAAACGATTCATCCGTCTTTGTCATCAGATACATAATCAATTTCCAACACAACAGAGCGGGAAGGGAGTAGCTGGCTTTATCATGACGGAGAGGGAATGAGAAGAAGAAGGAAGTGAAGTCCGTGTCCCACGTGAGGCACAGTGCAACACACACACACACACACACACACAGAAGCATAAACACACATACAGAGGAGAGGAGAGGAAAAGCAGCAGATGGCCCAGAGGATTATTCCCTCTCTATCCCCACCCCCCTCTCTTCCCAGACGGGCCGCTCAAGCTTTACTTGTGTCCCTGTCATTCCAACACAGTGAGCCGCTGTTCCGACTGACCTGCTCTGTCCTCACCTAGACTTTACTGTCCTTACCTACGGCATCTGGTGGCCTTAATAAATAAAAAAAAATAAAATAAAAGCTTCCAGATATCACCGAGTCCCTCCCTGCTCTCTCCACAGTCCACCTGCGTGCGGTCGCCCCTCATTACCGCCAGGATCACCTTGATCCAGTGCAGTTACAGCCCTGCTGGCACCACATTCAGCAAACGATGCAATGCCGTTGCACTACATGTCATGTATGCATTTATTCCACTGCTAATTGCCATCCAGAAATAGACCCTCACCCTCTCCCGCCTGCAGCCACCGTGCAGGCGGCTCTGAGGTCCCGGCTTCCACACAACAAGGAACAAGGAAGGACCGGGTTGGGAAATGCAGTTGTACTTCACGAGAAAACGAGGATGCTGCTCTTCTGGTTCGTCTGCATTTCCCCCTCGGTGGCTGTTTTTTTAATCAGCGAGCGAGTGAGCAGGGAGCATCTGCCACGCACGTCCGGGGGAGGAAAAAGATTTTAACTGTGGCTTTAAGGGGTCAGGGATGTTCTGTCAGTGGTCAGGAGGACGAGGGAGTTGCAGCGTTATGAACAATTTACAATTTTCATGTCAGGTTATAGGATTGGAGAGGAAGCACTTGTCTGCCATCCACCATCTAACACTTAAATAAAAGTCTGAATGTCAAGTGTTGTCAAACTTTTTCCAAAGTCGCCGTACAGATGAGGAAAAAACCCTCCCAAGACCAGGAAGTACAGATGATGCTGCACTTTATTTTGAAAGCCACACACCAGCGTTATCACTTGATCAATCTAAATGTTCTGCCACAATCACCATTAATGAACTGTCTTATTCTGTGCATGGATTTAATGAATTTATTTATATTTATTAAACGATCATGCACCAATAAAGGTGCCCAGCCTATAAGGGCTTACAACATTTCACATATTTAGACAACGCCTTTTTCTAATAAAATAAAAGTCCCTTGAGATGCTTTCAGGAGAAGATTCCCATGCAGCATCTTCTTATCAAGACAAACGCTATAAAGTCGGGGGGTGGCTTCATCCAGCTGAAGCTCTACGCGTCAAAAATCCAATGAACACGACCCGACTCTGCTCTGAGACGCTCTGAAGGGTTTTACGCTTCCAGGTGAACACGAGCCTCAGTCTCCATCAATCTCTGTGGCAGCTATCAAACAAAATGATGGCCTTTTTTTTTTTTTTTAAATATATATATTTCCACCTGGCTGAGTCCACTGCGACCCAGCTGCACCACATCCCTCCACCTTCTCCTCCCTCCTCAGTCTGTAATAGAGGAGAGTTGGGTGGCAACGCTCACTCACAACCCCCCCACCCGCCCCTCAGAGACGAGAAGTGGTCAGAAACGATCAGTGAGAAACAATACACCGGGGGGCTGAGAGTTGGAGATAGGCAGACAATAGTTTGATGATGGTGTGAAAATCAATCATCAGTGTCTGTGTGTGAAAGAAGAGCAATTTGTAACCTGGAGAGGAGCCAGAGTGTTAAATAAACTGGTGGAGCTTCTACTTTAACTAAACCGTCTGTCTGTCTGTCTGTCTGTCTGTCTGTCTGTCTGACTGTCTGACTGGCTGCACACAGAAACTACAAAAAACTACAAACCACAGCTTCCTGCTTCACTTCTGGAGTGAAGTCTTGCTCATGGGCACATTGGCAGGAGAAACCAGCAAAACCAACAGTATCAACACTAAGCACTGCTGTTTATCCCTGAACCGATCTAGAGGAACATCCACTGACACCAGTAATACTCATTCAGGATTAACCTCTTAAAGATGAAATTAGTTGGTTTATACCTTTATTCTAAAACTTTGATATTAAAGGGATAGTTCACCCAAAATTCAAATTTCACTCATTATCTACTCACCCTCATGTCGACTAAGAGCTGTGAGTATTTTCAGAGTCCTTCGTTCCTTCTCTGAGTTACGGGGGGTCCACGCAGCAGAATTTGTCCATATAATGGTTGTGAATGGATACTTTTCTTTGTCCAAAAAGACAGACCAAAAAACATCCGAATACCTCCATACTGCTCATCTGTTATGTCCCTCTTGTATTGAAGCCGCGACGTGAGAAATTGTTCAGAAAAAAGTTAAATAAGTCCATATTTTAAGCTTGTTTGTAGCGGAAGCTCCCAGTGTCTCAGTTCACTGCTCTTCCAGTGTCACGTGAGATTTGCATGTTTTTCATGTGGGTCTTTTTACAAGGACAAAGCATGGAAGTTTTGGAAGAAAGTTGGAATCCATTCACAACCATTATATTGACAAATACTGCTACGTAACTCAGAGAAGGAACGGAGGACTCTGAAACTTCTCACAGTTCTTAGTCGATATGAGGGTGAGTAGATAATGAGTGAAATTTGGATTTTGGGTGAACTATCCCTTTAAGGTTTTCATTAAAAATCACTCAGCTGGGCTTCAGATTCTCCTGTGAGCTTCTAGTTGTTTCAACGTATTGCAGGCCCTTTTTTCCTGGTTTTTCCACATTAAAGCCTAAAAAGAGGGAAGGCTGACCACTTTTCAAGTCAGTCTTAAAAAAGGAGAGAACAGTCAGTGAATTGCTGTAATTATTCCTGAGACGTTTCTTCCTAATTTGCTTCCTGTATGACTGCAAATTGAAGATATCCACTTGAGTTGAATCAGGCAGTGCTGCTGCAGCCCCGTAATAACTTCAAATAAAACTTCTATGAAATGGAAGATTTTCATTCTAGGAAACATGCTTGTGATGTTTATCTGGAAACATGAGTGTCATTTTAAGGGAGACTAAAAATTAAATGATCAATACAACTTCATTTTTAAGCCTTGGACTCACATCCCAGTCCAGCTTCACTACACGACCTCTTCAGCTTCAGTATTTTATTGTGTTTGCTGTCCCAGCTGCTACATGTATGTTAAGTCCAGAAACAATAAACTGACTGATAGGTTGCTACATTTTACATTTTTTATTTAAATTTGTACTAAATCTACTTCAACTTCTGGTTACTTATCAGCCGACACACATGAATATATGATTCATGTATTGGAGGCGACTATCAGCTCGGATATAAGCATGGTTGATCTATCAGTCTCAGGTTGTTGTTTTTTTTCTTTTCACTCCAGACTGACACCCTGTGTAGAAATACCATATACAGTAAAACATCCATCTCACCTACACTGTCAGACATCCAAATATTTGACGGTAAACATGTTTACATATCAAATATCCAAAGTAAATGTGCATATATTATTAAATCTGTGATTAATTTCTATATAACATGTTCAGACATGTATGATATAATGTCTATATGAGAAAGTATCAAAAACAACACAGATATAATAATCTATATGCTGGTGTATGTTTTTAAACTATGTCCATCTCCCTATTGTGGGGAAAGACCTTTGTAATCCACTGTGTATGATATCAACATATCCCAACAGGCTTTGGGATGGATATCATTACATAACACATGTCCACAATATGAACATGCATTCGTATAGACATACAATATGTCCATGTATGAAATCCCTCCAATTTCTAATAGATCCCATATGTGCAAATGGAAATTCAATAGTCTACATGTAGCTGTGTGTGTGCAATCAAATAGCTACACACCACCAAGAGGAACACACACAGGTAAAAATCTATGTTTATAACTGGATAAGTTATCTAGAGAGACACAACTTAAAGTGTATGGATTTTTATGGATTTACACCAATTAACAGGGTCATTGTTCTCATCAGCTCAGCTGCATAAGGAAAGTGTTGGAATGAGGCAGGTAGATAAGGCTAATCGATATAGGCTAGTCATGTCAATACATTGCCTATCAAATATCCATGTGGATGTTGTGTCCAACCTGTTTAAAGTTGTTTTTTCTCTATCTCCTCGGTGTGCCGCTCATGTATGAAGTCAATATCGCACATATATCCAGGATTAACTTTAAATCACTCACTTCCATTTGCTCACACTCACTTTTCATCAATATTCAACCTGTTTCTGTTATCGATATAGTCTAAATATATAATAGTGAAGTGGACGAGCTGCGGCTCTCCGGAGAGACCTTACCTCTGACACACAGCAGGGACATCGCAGCGGGATTTTGTGCAACAGTTCCTCCAAAGCCGATGAGCCCTCTCAGTGAGTTTGCAGCCCAGTTGCCTGTTGCACATCAGTCACTTCTTCTCCTCTTCTTCTTCCTACAACACGTCGCTCACTTTCCGCCTCATCGCATCGGTTCATACGGAACAAGTGTGCAGATGTGCGCGCCAGGTGGGCGATCCTGGTGGGGGGGAGAGGGGGGAGGGTCCTGAGGGCTTCAGGGGATGATGACTGACTGTCACTGTCACCGGCAACAGACCGACCAACTACTAGCCGACGACCGGTGGAGCTGGGCGGCTCTTATGCTGCGTTCAGGGACTGAGGTGAGCGTCGGAAATTGGATCAATCGGCGCGCACGGATACAAACGAGCGTTGACATGTTGGTTGGAGCTTCAACGCCGCCTCGTGTGGCTGATGTTGTATCGTCGTCGACTACAGAAAACCTCCTGTCACTGAGACAATCAATACTAAATTTAAAAGATAATTGATCAACAACAACGTGTTTGTTTAAGTGCACGGTGATAAAGTTTTTCTTTTTTGTTTAAGCTAGCTACCTGTTGTTGCTCAATACAACGTGTCCCATACAGGTGGTGGACGATCTGCCATTTTGATTTGATTGAGAAACAGATGCATCTTGGGAAATAATTTACTAGTATTTATAAGTTTGTCTCCTCCTTCATTCTTTTTTTTTTTTAGAATCAAATAGACACTGTTAAATTTATAAGTTCTATGATCTAAATATTTGCTATTTAGCTACATTAAAAAAAAATAAAAAATCTGGGGACTAACTAAAACTTCAATTAAATCTTCTTTTTTTCCTAATATTTTGGATTCATATTGAAAAATCAAAGATTTCTACCACAAACAATAAAGATAACTGACAGGAAAGTCATGTTTTAAGCACTAGGCCTACTTTTTTGTCATCTGTGCCACATGAACATGGAGGGGCAAGAGGTCAGACAGAAACAGGGCCTGTCATCGTCATGGTGTTCACAGTGTGCAGTACAGACAATAAGTTCTCATAAAGGTGCAACTGGATATCAAACTTAGACTACAGACACCAACCCCCATGTGAAATTTCATACATCACACAAAATGTATTGATTTGTGTGAGCTTGAATTGCTTTTTAATGCTCATGCAAGGCCCGTACATCAGCAACATAGGCTACTTTTTGTGCATGATAAAATATATATATATTAATGTTAAAATATGAAATGAGACCACCAGAGAAACCCATGTCCTGAGGTCAGGGGTCAGAGCCTCATCATGAGCTCACCGGCAGCAGTGGTTAATGGAGACAAAGCAGGTTCTGTGAGAAACAGTTTACATACAAAGAAATGATTTCTGGATTGCACACACTAGCTACGTGTCATGTTTGCAAGATTTGCATGACTCTTAATCACCTAGTGAGAAAACATCACGACGGTCAGTAAAGGCAGCACCAGGATTATTGAGTTGGAAGTAGCCTACATCAAGGACTTGAAGCTGGTGTGAACTGAAGTTTCTGGCCACGCCCTAACAAGTTTGTAACATGATACATTAACCTGAACATTTCCTTGTACCAACACTCATACGTATCTTTTGCTGAACAACATGTGGTTATTCAGAGGTTTGCTTTAAATAAATAAAAAACAACGTGCAATGAACCATTTTAGTGTAAGGAAGTGTTAAGTGTAACCCTGCAAGGTTCAGTAGGTTATGGTCCCTGACATCTGCATGTGGACATTCTTTGACTGTTTGCATTTGGCGTTGCTTGAAGCATGTTTAGTTACTTTAAGCTTTTGAAATCCTAATTTGTTTACACCCCTGGCCTGTCGACTGGCTTGCAGTCTCCTTCCCCTTAATCACTTAAACACTACACTTACCTAGTTGGAGCCATAGCCAAAGCCTCTTTTACATCCATTTAATGAGATGGGCTCCACTTCTTCTTAGTTGAGAGAAGGAGCAGAGAGAAAATTAACAAATAAAGTGTCAACTTTGACTCAAAAAGTTCACGGCTCGTTTCTAGACCAACCTGCGGAGCAAATATATTTGCTGCTGCTAGGGTGCATCTAGAATTCTAGGCTAATACAAATGCAAAGCAAAAAAGAAAAGTGAATATTTGATTTGACAGGAAACAGGGCTGCTGCATAGGGGAGAAAGGTGATGACAATATCGGAAAACAAAAGCCTCCACCCATATTCATATACAACCCTGACTAATTATAGCTGCATCAACATTAGTATGGACAGTGTGGCCTCAGGCCCGGTCCATGCACATGGGCCTTCGCACCGGCCTCAGTCTCCCTGAGAGCAACGATGAGTGTGGCCTCTGGATCGGGCCACCTGGTGTTTGTTACAACACTGTCATTACAGTGGGTGAGGGGGGGGCCTTCAGTATTATTTCAGGGGCCCCAAAATTCCTAGCAACAGCCGTGACTTTAAATGAAGGCTAATGTTGTTTCATATGTACTGTTCTCATCTACTGTAACAAGTTGTGCATGTCATCCTCCGCTGGTGTGTCCATAACTGGTTTACACTGCCCCCAAGTGGCAGAAGACGGTTGTTGCAGGTTGAAAACAGATTACATGGTGACAACGTAATCCCATAACCAGCCATGCAAAATGTGCAAAAAATATTTTAAAAATTTATTTAATTTAATTAAAAATACACATCAATCTTCTTCTAAATTTCAAATAGAAAATGCAAAGGCGATACAAATCAATCAATGCATTAACATCAGTGTTCTTATTCTTGTGTTAAAAAGCTGGTT
Source organism: Decapterus maruadsi (assembly GCA_030347415.2). NCBI lineage: Eukaryota > Metazoa > Chordata > Actinopteri > Carangiformes > Carangidae > Decapterus > Decapterus maruadsi. Next base: position 26,850,057 of record CM064895.1, on the reverse strand, counting down.
CTGGTTAAATTTCTCATCCTGGTTCTAGTTCTGGTCTTGGTTCTGGTTCTGGTTCTGGTTCTGGTTCTGGTTCTGGTCCTGGTTCTAATGATGACCCTCTCTACTGTTCAGTTAGTGAACCAAATAATGAATTTGTGTGGTTAGACGATACTGAGAATGCACAATTTCAAGGTGTGCAGATTAAATATATTTGTCTCTAATCCATCTCTAATGCATCTCTGTGACATTGAGTTTCTGGAAAATGCAAGTAAAATTCCTTACTCAACCACAGAATGATTTGAGGGTCCCACTGTACATCTCACAAAATCACAGGGAGTTATTTCTTCTCGTAAGAGTGTGTACCTTTATAATGTAGGCTAGGCTACTGTTTGGTAAGTGCAACAACATATTACGACCACTAGATGGAGCTCAGCCCACACAGGGAACAAAGAGATTATTTCAGTATCTAAATCCCATTTATGTATTTATCCTGGACCCACTTGCATAGGCCCTGCCACCTGTACCACAACATTTAATTTGTATTAACCTTAAAATCCCCTATATTCCTGGAAAGCCATTGCACCACAGTGGAGACCAGCTCAAAGTAATGAGGGCGTTAGAATCTCTCTCTGGAGGAGAAGAATCTGCCCCACTTGCCTGAAAGAGACAACTAAAGCAACACAACAGCAGCCTGTCGGAGCAGATGTCCTGCTTGAGGACACTACAGAAATGTAGAGCCTCAAAGCTTGAGTTAAATGGCCTGTATACTGTGAAATAATAAAATAGAAAGTCTGTTGAGGCTTTAGAAATCCCTTCTTAATTCTATCCTCTAATCGATATCAGCTGGTTTTGTCTGCAGCCATGCTGAAGGATAACAAAACAGTATGACTGAGCGAAAGACTTTATTTGTTGGTTTTATGATCCTCAATACTGTTGTAAAACCCGATGTTCAATAATCTTCAATAATCTGTTATACTGCTGGTTGTGTAGCCTTCACTGCTGCAGCGATGGTACAGTTTCCCCACAGGGAACATAAAGGTTTCATAAAATGAGACATTGTGCTCTTGGAAACTGCTGACGATCAGCAGGACTTACAGAGGGAGGGACACAGAACAGAGGAAACCCAGCGCTTATGATGATACAGGGCCAAGAGGAGGTAAAACACAGCCACAGGTGTGTGTATGTGTGTCTGTGTGTGCACATTGGCACTGCAGAAAACTTTCAAACCCAGTGTCAATCAGCCTTGTCCTTCACGGTCTTAATTTACATCTATCCGTGCTGGGTGGATGGAGGTCAGTCCACTGTTGCCAGCAAGATATATTGTTTGGCAAACAATCTCACAGCCTCGTACATTTGTTTGGACTCTGTTATTAGACCGTTGAACCAGCAGAGAACCCACCAACCCAGGTACAGGGAAAACATGTACAGAAAAGCTGCAGGCCTGAGGCTTGAACCCTGCACATTCCTGCTGAGAAGCAACATTACAGGCTTACTTAACCTGCTGGTCAAAATTGCAATGTTAAAAAAGTAATATTACACCATGATGAATCCTTATGTTGTTTTACTTCAGTTCAAATTCATAAAGTCATGCCGTTGATCTTACTTTTTGCATACATTTTAAAATACCAGCCTCAACTTGTGCAGCAAACAGCAATCTAGTTGTTGTTGCTCCTCTTCTTCTTCTCCTTATAGGCTAACAGTGCTGCACGACTGCAGAAAACATCATAATACGATACAATAGGATACAAATTATTAATGTCTGGCACATATGCAGAATTAAAAAGCCTGATGGCTGTAGGTACAAAGAACTTCTAAGCCTTAAATGATTGATTGATTGAATGAATGAGTATTTATTTTTGTATTATTGATTCTCCCATAGCCTATGGGATTACAAGACACATTTACTGACAAAACAGTCCATCCTGCCTTTTCAGGAAATAAAGAAAATAGCCTACTCATCTGTATTTTCTAACTTTTCAGGAAATAAAGAAAATGCTTATATTTTCTAACTGAAAAAGATGTTTTAGCTTCTCAGCATCGTCCAACCACACAAATTTGTTATTTAGATCTAGGCCTACCATATCATACAGTTTTTGTCGAAGTCACAGAAAGGACGGCCTCTATCATCTTCATCTCTCCACCACATCCATGTGCCTCAGTAGGCCTATGTTTAGTCTGTATCCTAGCAACAACTATTACTGTATGTAGAACTTCACATGGAACCTCAGTGGTTGCCATGGATGGGAACAAAAGTCAACTATCTGAGTTTCTTTACCAATATGTCCAGCTTCATCTCTCTTTGTTGACTGATGGCAGAAATGAAGGACATCTGCACTTCAAGCCTTTAACCTTTGCACCAGCAGGACGGCAACCATGAAAACACCTCTGGCATCCTCCAGGACCAGACCTGCCCTGTTTTCAGTGAAAGAAGCATCCCCTCCCCACAGAAGTTATAAAATAACCTACAACAAAAACAAAGGTTGAGTGAAAACTCAGGGCTCCCAGACTTTGCTGCTAAAAGAGGCCCACTGTATCCTTGCTAGCCTATGTTATTTTATTCTCCTAATTTTTTTTTTTTTTTTAAATTACCATTATATTGTATTAATTGACTATTTTCTTATCCCTTTAATTTTTAAAATCTTTTTTTAAATTCTCGTTTTTGGTAGGCCTACCATGTGCATTATTCTATAAGTTTATTGTCATCGTTAAAAAAAAAAAAAATTTTTATTTTACTTTATTTCATTTTGTTTTATTATTTTCCCTGCGGAGGTGAAAGGTCTAATGGGTGGCAGCCGTCCCACCCGCAGGTTAGATAATCCAGTGTCCGGGGACCAGGCAGGCAGCAGGCGGTGACCTCAGGCTGACGTACCGCTCTCTCGGCCCTGCCCATCCTGCGATGCTCCGCCGCCGCCGCTGTCTGTCCGCCCCGCAGTGTCTCTCTCCCTCAGTACACGGAGAGACAACAATATTCCCACAACACGTCGAGGACTAGCAGCCCACCAGCAGCACCAGCAGCTCTGTTACCCAGCAGGAGCAGCTACCGACACTACCGACACATGCTCTCCGTCGACGACAGACCAGCTGCCGACTACCTGCGACAAGGTGAGTGAGTCAACGTGTCAACGGTTCTGTTTGTTCGGTTGGAGACGAACCGACGGATCCGTTTAGCGGCGGCATCGCGACCGACGCAGCCTGAAAAACGATGCCTGGCTCGGTCATGGTGGCTAGGGGGACAGGGATGGCAGCCTCGGGTTTTCAACTGGTATTTTTATACAACGTTTATTTTTATACAACATTTATTTCCGAGGTGGTGGCGTGATGTTTTTTATTTTTATTTGTATCGCAGTGGCACAAAGGCAGGGCAGGCAGGAGGGGAGCTAACGGTAACGGTAACGGGAGCAGTAACGTTAACGGACACATCATCGGTGTTTCGCCGGGTTTTAACGGTCGTGTGGACTCTGGGTTTGATAAACAGTAGAAAGAGACACTTTTCTGTTCATTATGAGACCAAAACGAACCGGGTCAGCTCGACATTTGTCACATCAGCGGCCTGTTACCCCCTGTCTCCTGTAATCACCATATTGATCCTTCATTACTGATACAACAGCGGCACAACAACCGCTGTGAAGCTCGATGGAGTCACTTCCGCTTTGACTCTTCAAAATAAAAGCTTCGATAACTGTTGAAAAGAGCAACCCAGTAAAAAATAAGAATAGAAAACAAATAGAAGTAAGGAATAGATGAATAGTCAAAACTTGTTAAAAAAAACAAGTAAACATTGATATTGTAAAACATACATTGACTGTGTCTGGAACAGTAGCAATCCTTCAACAGCGCATAGGCTACAGAGTAAAATGTAGAGAAAGTCAAGCAATCAGAAGCAATTGAAATCATCATTTAGGTTGTAAGAAATAACGAAAAACCTATAAGTCATCATTTTGTAGTGTGGCAAGTAAATATTTTGTATTGGATCAAAATTTCACAAGTGAGAAATTTTACATTTTTCGCATAACCTATGAACTCAGGAAGTATAAACCGAATCAGTATGAAATCAAACATTTTGGACATAGTTTAATGATTTTTATTTTGTCAGCATTTTTCAAGAGATTGTTGTTGCTCTTCTTGGGGATTGATTTGTTTGCCTAATGTACACTAAGGCTTTTATTTTGAAGGTTGTCTGCCTGGACTTCCTCATGTTTTCTGGTATTTTCATGCCTTGTCTTGAGGTCCATTGCAACAATGTGGGAATGCAGTAATAGTCCAATGATAACCTTGGTCCAAGTGACGGCATTAACCTGTAAATGTGAGCTGGTATCAAATATATAGGCTAACTGTTTTTAATTATTAAAACGATGATGTTTTGGTCCTGGAGGAACATCTTCTGCATTTAGGGGCGTCTTTTATGGGGCCTTGTTTGTTTCCTTTGATCTCTACTGCATCTTTACCTGACTTCTTCAGTTACTTGATTTAAATATTGTTTATTTAGACAACATGAACAAATTGACATTGCTACAACTCATAGGTTAATATAGTGGGTGGTCTTCTTACTGCTGCTAGTAGAGATTCAATATTGGGGTAGAAGTCTATGCATTATCTTCCTACTGTGTAATTTATTTGTCTTGTGCTCTGGTCTCCAGTCACATTTGTTTACACACCAAATTAGCCTGTCAAGATTTTGCAACCTTGTACAATGTAATTATCACCCAGTTCATCATCATAGAAGCTCTTGGATACAGATAGGGTGCATACTGCAGGAAAATAGTGTTTAATATGCTTGTTTTGCTATGTTAACAGTTGTATTGCTCCTGACAGTATCATTATTCATACCAAAGTGGGTTTTTTCTGTTTATCCACCTGGAATGCCTCAGGTATGTAGTTGGTTCAGAGACAGAACAGACAGACTGTAATGATTTCACCAAAAGAGATGAATCCTGCAAAATGAAGAGCAAATATTACAAAGCCCGCTGCTGTGTAATGTTGTCAAATTCATATTCAAACCCTCTTTTCAGCTGCAGTTCCGCAGAAAATAATTGAATTCACAGATTAAAGACGGAAAGAGATCAAGAGAGATTTGAGAGTTTTGAAAATCAGCCGGCTTAGAGCAACCGAATATTATTATTGCCTCTTATCAACACCAGCACATCATTTTGATTTAGCAAATTGTTCAGTGAAAAGATATGAAAAATACGTATTGCAAATCAGTTAGCATCTTTTTTTCAACATTGTCTTTATTGATTTTCTTTTTCATTACACATTACAGCCCTTGAGCATAAATACCAGATACAGAGTGACATGGAGGAAGAAAATATAAATTCAAAAATGAATAGATGAATAGATAACACAATACATTATATTATTAAGACCAAAAACAGAAGAGCAGAATTACAGCAACAAAAGACAAGATATATGAAACAAGGTAATCGACATCCGCCCTTGTATATCCGTTAAATAACATAATTAGTTCCAGCTTAATCCATCCAAAGTAGTGGAGCATAAGCATCACTACTGAGGATATAAACACAGTGAGCGTTTGCGTGCTTGCATGACAAATGAATTAAACACAAAAAATTCACAGCAGCAGTTTCCAAGCACACTCAAGCTCACGATGACATTACAAGTTCAAAACCTCAGCACATGTGGTCATACACAATATTCGCAGCAGCAGCAGTCACATCTGACTCAGTGTGTCAGGCGATGTCAGGCCGGCTCCGAGTGCTCAGCTGCTCCTCCCCATCTTGGAATGTCTCTCATTGTGTTATGTAATCGAGGCCCTGCGGAGGCCGGATGTGCATAGTTTCTCTTTGTGTTAACGCGTGTAGTGATTTAATCTGTCGTGTGGATATCTCTAAGATTTGTTTGGGAAAAGCACTGTATGCAGATACCATGGCAGATCCCATTGAGTGTTATCTAGTTTCCCCAAATAGCTGTACTCGAGGGAGGAGGGGGGGTGAAAGAGCGACGCTGAAATGCTTTAGTTGGCTTGTTTTGAAGGTTGTCCAGTGTTGAGGGATTGCATTTCAACAACATAATTATTTCTGAGAACTTTTCAGGGCCTGCCAACATCCCAAAAGCCTTTTTATTTGGCCATTGTCTGTATTATTGATGAACAAAATAGAAAAAGAAAAGCACCACACAACTTGTTCTTGTGTAATAACTTGAAGCTTGGAACATCCAATTCTCACGGAAGCTATTAACGCTATAAATATCTAGCTTTGACCTCACTAAATTGAGTTTATTTACAGGCGGAAAAAGCATCTGAAGTTAAAGATAAATGCTATCAATTGTGTTTCTTTTTGTGACCAGAACGTTCCTGGATCGACTCATTTAGTCGCCCATGAGCAAGGCCTTTAATCTCCCAACCTGACACATCTCATGCTGCGTGAACAGAGCACAAATCCACACAAATTTTCTGTTGTTAAAAGCTTGTCTGCAGAAAGAAAGTAATGTGCAAAAACAATAAGCCTATTGTTGCTCAGACTCTCAGACAGACTTTTATATAAAATGGGCTTTGATGTGCAGGTACAGAGGATTCAAAGCGGATTGAAAAACAAAACAAAACACTTGAACCTCATGTGGACTCAGCCAGTCAAAGAAACCATTGAGCTTTCTGCAGCCAGCTGAGAGCACATGCATCCTGCACTGGCCTCCACTTGAACCACCTTGTGATCTTGATCCGGGTTTTGGTTAAAGTGGTGTCAGGGCTGAAGGAGTCCCTCAGGGAACTGAACTAGGTCCTCTTGTGTTTTCAGTGCAGTGTTTTGTTTTTTTTGTACGGTGTAGACAGTTTGGCAAAATGCACAAAAGTACAATTATTCTAAATTTAAATAAATAAAAAACTGCTGTCCTAGTTTTCCACAAGTCAAATATTGTTTTTTTTTTTTGTTTGTTTCACCAACAGCCCAAAAGCAAAACCCAAAGAGATTTAGTTCAATAAACAGCAAGGAAAGAATTTAGTCTTAGATTGTTGTACTAGCAAATGTTTTATAGTTGATGATCACCTCCATTTATCAATTACTGAACTCTGTTTCAAATCTAAAAATATGGTGCTGTTGTTTTGGGACATTTATTCAACAGCTGTTTTAGTGGTGGCTGCAGATTCTGAGTCAGTAATGGTTATTTTATAAAATGTGATGCACTATACATAGTAGACTTAAAAACATTCATACTTTGCTTATTAATAATGTATCTGGAGTAATGATAATCAAATTATCATTATAAAAAGGTGATTTAAAAAAGATATTCAGCTCAATGTTTAGGATCAAACTTTACCAGTTTTTTAGAATCTGAGACCATTTTGCATCTGAACTTTGTAAAGATGTGAATATTGATTCACAGAGTGAGGGGACGGGGCCATAAATTGTGCCTTTGAAAGAAAAATAATGAAGTGAATGGTGAATGTCCCTCTGCTGCTGCACCTTTGGAGACTTTGCAGTCACACACACACATGAACACACACGCAGGTTCTACCCTCCAGCTTGTTGTGGTGCTTCTGTTCCTTTCATGGCTCTGTTTGCAATGCTTCACTGATTTAAAGGCACCCAGACAATTTGTTTTGGGAGAGATGTGAGTGTGTGTTCGTACGTGTGTGTCTGCGTGTGTGTCTGCGTGTGTGTCTGTGTGTGTGTTTATTGCTGGAGCAGATGAAAGTCGGCAGCATGCACTATGTTTTGTGCTCATTTGTCTGCCTGTGAACGATCACTGGGAGCTGCTGGGACTCTGTCAATGTGCTGTGGACATTTTCTGGTAATTACACGATGACTGGTGGACTGGCCTCGGCCGCTGATTCACTTCTAGAAATATGGAGGAGCAGAGACTAGAGAGAGGCAGTAACTTTCCTCAGCAAGTAACAACAACACGCTCTTCTTCTTTGTCTTGTTTAGGTTTTATTTCACCCTGATAAAGAAATATTAATCCTTCAAGCCTCGAGTTGAACTTCATGCGTCACCGGTGCTTCGTTACTCGGCTCCTCGGACTCTTGATCCTCTGCTGTTTTTGCAGATCCAGACTCATTGGCAGAAACATTGAGCTTGATTAAGAGATTAATTCTGTAAAGATTCACCCACAGCCTTTTCTCTGAACCTCTCATTAGTTGATTTAACTGTTTGAGTCATTCATCAACCAAAGACCAAATATTCTCTGATTTCTGTTCCTCAGATGTGAGGATTTTAGAGTTTAGCGATGACTTCTTGCACATTTTGGAGATTAAATTACCCATATTGATTGAGAAATGAGTCAAATCTTTATCCAAAATGAAAATTGCTGCTAGTTATGGATCTTAGTAGTAGCTGTCTGGAGTCCAGGGTCTTGGTATTGTGTGTTTTGGCTCACTAACATGTCTTACTCTGGCATAGCTAAATGGAACAGAGCCATCAGTAGTGTTACTAATTACACCTGTGGTTTTCTTGCTTTGACAATTCACACACTGCCAAATATCACAGAACAGTTTGTAACAACAAGTATGAAACCGTCAGTAGGTGCATTAGTGTTTAAATTACATGTGTTTATTTACATTTGACTTTTCTTTTACATATGGATTATGAAAAACATCCTTATTGATTTCACCCAGTCCCTGATTATTTCCTATTCTTTTAGTTCCTTGCATCCAGTGTAAAATTAAGAACTGCATCCATTTCAGAGGGAATAATGGTTGACTACATTCGAATTCGCAATGACCCGATGCACAAAGTGAGAAGACGGCTAAGTCAACACTGACGAGCTCTTTAAACTTAAAGTGGTGCATTAATTGGCTGTTTTCGACTCATTATTTTACTAACCGATGATAATTGAAATCCAACCAAGCCTGGGGTAAAACTCTTACGTTTCCTGTGTAAATGTCTATTAGCTGCCCTTGAGCAAGGCAGTTAACCTCTAATTGCTTTTACAGCAGCTGTTCCTCTTGCACAATGTGAACTGTAGAGACGAGGTGGAGGAATTATAACGTTTCTCTCCTCCAAACTACACCGACAGCGAGGGCCGTTGGAGGGCTGCGAAGTCCGCTGTGGCCGCCCACGCTAACAGCACGATGGGACTGTGAGGAAATCTGTCTGGAACATCTGCAGTCGGTGCTGGGCGGATATTGGTGGAGCAATTAAATATTTTTTGAATTGGAAACATTCAAATGCAAAATCCAAATAACAGGAGCTGTGTTTATTTTTTTGGATAAAGCTACATTAAAAGGTGTGATTGTGAGTCTGCAACAGAAATTCCCACTTAAAGCGTGAGTCATGTCACAGCCGCAATACCTGCCAGAGTAATAGCAGTGTGATTTTTATTTTCCTCCTCTCTTCCTGTCGTTGAGCAGCTCTGGTGTGCAGCATGGGAGGTGAGAGGAGAGAGGGATGAGAGGAGGGAGGGAGCTGATTCTAGAGGCAGAAGTGGGTGAAGGAAAGACGTATTACACTGCAGTGCTGCTCACAGTGGATGGAGGAGAAGCAGGGATTTAGCTCAGTGGGGGAGTGGGAGGAGGGGAGGAAAAAGAAAAGGGGAAGTGCACGATGGATCGAAAGAAGGCAGCAAAGAGGCTGAGAGAGAGACAGAGTGAGTGGTGCTTGGATCAGGACCAGAGGAGGAGGAGGAGAAGGACCGAGTCAGCAGCACAGTGTGATGAAGGAAGAGACGGAGGGAGGAGGAGGAGGAGGAGGGGGAAGAGAGCTGAGCCTCATGGTCTTTTATATTTGGGTCTTAACGTACAGTAGCTTGTGGTATATTTAAGTAAGCCTTGATGTACAGCAGAGTGAAGTTAAACCTAATTGATCCCTCTGAGGAGGAAGTCACTCCACTATATTTGACTCATCATCCTCATCCTCATCCTCATCACTGTTTATTTAGGTTATGAAACTGAAACCAAGCTGAACGTCTTAATTATATTCTGTACCCATCATCGCAGCACCTCCAGAAGCTTCATGAGTCACAAAGTTCAGTTATTAATCACGTTTTATTTATCAGATGAATTACTTTTTCTTTTTTTTTTCTTTTTCAAAATTTGTCCTGGAAATGAAAGATTTCTTCCACATTCATCAAGTGAAAAGTGGTGTGGTTTCCTTGAATATGAACTAGTTTAAAGTGCACATTATAGACTTTAATTGTAAACATTAGGCCTGCATAATATGAACAAAATGTACGATGACACTGTTCAGTATTGCTTTAAATAAGCAAATAACCATAGTCTTTCTGCTTCAACGATGAAAATATGATTAATCTGTTGCCCCAGCAAACATGTTATCTGACTTGGAATAGTTTTTCAGGCTTGCATGAGCATCAAGAGCCTGCAGTGCTCAACCTTTATGTTTAAACGAAGTACAGACGTCCACCTAATGATGGGACTGAGCCCAGACGGGACAGAAACTGAGAGTCTGCTCACTAACTCATCATCTGCATCTGTTTGTGTCTGATCTGTGCAGACAGCTGTTAGCCACCGTTAGCTCCTCCAGACTCACTACTACAGCAGAACCAGTTTCCACGGTTTCACATCTTACAGCTGGAGATCTCATCTCGTCCACAGACACAAACACCAGCTCAGATTAGAGTCTGTCGCTCCCTCACAGATACTATCTCTACATTTTATGAATCAACTGAAACACATCGTAAAATCAAGATCACTCAGCTTGTATCCAGCTCTAGGTGTAGATATTAGGATTAACAATGGATTAATGTTGTTTGTCGTGACTTTCCTACTATGACATAATAAAGATGTCAGTGTAAAAACAGCCAGTGACACATTTCTGGGAATAAATTTCAACAGGAAGCTCATTTCCTGAAACCCAAGATGTTTATGATTTGTTATCACATGCCAGATAAGTTTTATCTTTTCTCATATGTAAGGATTATACTACACACTCCCGTGCAGATTTAGATTTATTTAACCTTTTTTAAAATGAGCTAGTAAATGACAAAATGCATTGTCATTAATCTTACAATGAGACTGCTTCTCTTAGATCCTGAATATTTTTAGATGCATCACTCAGTAGCTGCACTCGACATATTCTACTTATAGATATTGACACTTATCAAATTGATTCACTTAATTTGGAGAAGGGAGATTGTGTGATTTAAACTAGGTAACACTTTCAAATTAAGATTCACATGTTTGGTTTGCAGTTGGCTTTCCAAAAAAATAAAAACCCACAATCATCATCTACTGATTGCATGTTACTGCAGAGAAGAGATGCTTCAGTTTTGTCTTGACTAACCACCAGCACACTCTCCTCTGGCTGTCAGTTAACAACGCTGATACCTGTCGACGGCGGCGAACAAACGCACCAGTCGACTCGGCTGTTATGCAAGAGCCTGTAAGCTCCTCAAGTTCAAGCCGAGAAGGAGGCGAACGGCGGAAACTGTCACTAAGCCTTTAGGGAAGCTGGGATCAAGGTCGTGTGTTCATCTTTAGCTCCCTGAGAAAACACAGGTGTAGTTCAGGGGATTGACTCTCAGTGTCTCGCTGCAGCTTCTGCTCACCTGGCGTCGTCATGCATGAAAAGAGTGATCAAATAAAATCATTAAAACATGAACCAGTTTTCCCTTTAAACCTGTTTTGAAGCAGTAACCTCACCTCCAGTGCAAACCTGGTGTCTCACTATGCAGAGACCAACAGTCAATAGAGTAATTTCTCTAATGACTTCACATCATCATGGTGATTTATTGATGTTTAAATGCTTCACATAACCCTTTAAAAAAAAACTACAGTTGCCCTCCATCTTCAGGGATGATGTAGCGTCGACCTGTGGAGTGGGAAAAGGCAACGGAGCGTTTTTCCTCCTCCAATGATCAATAAAGGCTTCACATTTCGCTGTATCACCAGTTCACACCAGCACATTCACTGTTCACCCAGTAGAGGAGAACACATGATGATCACAAATTAAATCATTGTACTGTAGGTTCACAGGGTTTTATCTTGAACGTAGATTGAAAAACCACTTAAACCCTTTAAAAAAATAAAATGAATGTTGTAAAATGGGACTAAGACAGTACATGTAAATTCAAAACGCGGAAGTAGATGTAGGTGGTATTTCTGGTGACTTCTCTAATGACCATTGTGATATTTCATTGTCTGTGAACGGTGAGGAAAAGGAAGTAAAGTGCAGTGGAGTGAGGCCTTTAAAACCTCCGAGGCTGAGATGAGACTTTTCACATGGGACATGATCTCATCAGTGTCGGTGTCGGCCACCTGGGCCAGCAGCAGCAGAGTCGGAGGAGTCACAGAGGGCAGAGCAAACACAGGCAGAGCTTTCCAAATGTAGCCGTGTTTAGTCTAGCGTCGCCACAGAGCAGTGGTCACTCACCGACCCGTCTCCAGACAAAAGATCCCTGAGCTCGGCCTCGGTGAAAGACAAGATCCACCTGTTGCAGCGTCAAGAGAGGGATTGTATTTCCAACTTGAGGCCTAGTTTAAGGTATTTGAATTACATGAAGTCCAGCTTTAAAGGGGAACTATGCAAGTCTGGTCGCTTCTCCTCTGTGTTGCTAACCCTCCTCTCGGCCATGTGCGTTTGTTCTCAACAGAGCCCAAAGAAAGGAATCAATAGAGCGGTACATTTACATTTTCCCTTTTTTTCTTCATTGTTATTGTCACAGTTTGCAATACACAGCTACACACTCTTTAGTTGCAGTTATCATCCAGAAATATACAGCTAGCATATCAAAACATAGGCTACTGCTATGATGCTAAAGATCCTGTGATGTGCTGAAAACAAAAACTGGAGCATTGCATTTCCATGTTGTAATTTATGATTCATGATTTAGATTTAAAAATAGGACAGGACCCATTCAGAATGTAAATATGTATGAGATTGTAGCCATGTGGCTAATTTCCATAACTTGTCCCAATGGCAGGTAGCTGTTGGATAAAACAAAAACAAACAAATTCAAAGGAGGCCAGACAAAATTACAACAAAACATGAATGCATTAAAAGAACAATATGGAGGAGGAGTTGGGGGATCGCATTGCTGTGATTTTGCAGCAGTGTGCAGAATATATGAATCATTTATATGTGTAAGAAAATAGCAAAATGAACATTAAACAAAGAGAATTCAAAAGATAAAGAACAAGATGTACAATCTTGTTACAAATATGTGCACAGATTTTCCCAACAGTGAGCGAAAGGAACAAAAAAGACAAGCAGACAGAAAAATGATAAATCAGATCGCTAAGTCTCTAAAATACTCATTCTGACCACAACTTTGTAGATTTATCCATTCACAGATGAAGCCATAAGGTAATATTTTCCATTTATATATGATCTGTCCATCCCTCTGTTGTGGGGGAGTCAGTGTCTAGAAATAGTTTTGTTGCCATGTATTTTACATTTTAATGAGGAAACTTGTGTCTTCATATAAGACAATTAAAAAAAAAAAGTCTTTGTTTTCACTGTACAAATCCTGTTAGCTCCCTTTGTTCACTGTTCTGCTTATTGCAACTTGTGACAACGTTTACCAAACAAGAAACCCATCCGTGATCCTCGGACCATTTATCCAAGTGACTTTTCACCCGGCGCCACCAGACGCCTTTTTGTCCTCGGCTTTACTTTTTTACTGGAGATTGAAGCAACATTTCATCAGGTTGCCGTTAGTTTAGCGGCGAGTCGGCTGAAACAGACACAAAGTGCCCAGATTGATCATTTGGAGCCGAGTCGGTCGACAGACACGTCCTCAATCAGCCTCGTACAAAGGCTGAATTCTTTGAGTTTACAACAACAACATGGTGTTTTCTCTCCGTGCAAAGGGGAATGTGTCTTCATTTATCAGCATCACAGCCTCACACAGACTCAACACTCTTTAATGAGGTTTTATCAGAGTCGTAGTTTGTTTTTAGTCGTTGACATGCCTGCAGCCTACAGGTACATTGTGTGCGTTTCCTTCCTGCAGTCATAAAGACAGAACCTCCTCCTCTGGCAGATGATCCAGGACTTGGCTTGGTGTTGGTGGGAAATTTCCTCTCTGAATGCAGAGCTCATTGGGCCTTGACATCGCTCATTTCCTTTGTTTCCTCCTCACTTATCTGTCTGGAGTTTTTTCTGTTTTTTTGACACACACTCACACACACACACATGTACTTTTCTGGTTAGACAAAGAGAATCTGTTGGGATTTCTTTGGGCAGCAGGCAGAGAGGTGAGACCAGTCGGTTTCAGCCCTCCTGCTTTTTTTTTTAAAGCTCCATCAATCTTCTTGGGAAGAGCTTCTGCAGTGAGACGGTGAATGTGTGCAGCGGACAAAAGGTCTTTCATTCGGTTTGCCACACACACACACACACACACACCACACACAGCATTGAGCTTGTAACTCAAGTACCAGACAGTTTAGCCTTTTTCGTGCAGGAGACGACAGAGAAACAGGGATAGAACAGACCATCAGTGGGCAAAGTTTGAGTTTGTAGGGACCGGGCTGTTTGTTTTCCATGGCTGATATCATCATCATCATCACCATCATCATCACCACTGGTCTCTCACAAATTCAAACAAACTTAAACATAATGTATCATACCATCAGTCTGTAGCTCCACCAGTGGCTGCAGGATCTCCAGTCTTGGTTCTGTTGATTTTGAATGGTGGAGCTCATACGGCACCGAACATCTATTAAAACCAGCTCTTTATTTTAGCATTAGCATTAGCATTAGCATTTAACCCTTAAGGGGCATGAGTCTATTTTGGAATTTGTTTTTGAATGCTTTTTATACCACATCAAAGAAAATATTTACCACACCCATGTTTTGGTATCTTTCTTTTTTTTCAGTTTCTTTTCACCGATATGATCTGACAGTTATTTTTTCACTTTAACCTACTTGATTAATTATTAGGACAAAATTGCACCAAAATCACGTAGAGTTGTTTTATAAAAATGACAGAATATCTCGTCCCATCCCACTGTTACGCTCAGATCAAATTCAACAGGGAAAACTCCTGCACAGTCTGCACTAATATTAGATTTATTGAGGTTACAACGTTTCGGTCGAAAAGACCTTCACCGTTACTCTCCAGTCCTCCTGTCTATTGTTTGAAGTGTACACACGTTTGTTGCATTGTCAAATTAAAACGATCATATCTCTGGTTTTACATAGTCTATCAACGCTAAACAAGAACTGGGAGAGAGTTTCAAATCTGCAGTTTCCAGGGAAGTTGACATCAGTGCTCCCGGTGACCTAGTTTTTTTGTTACGGCGCTTTGAAAACGTCACGTGGTTTGATCACACAGGCGTGATCACAGACCCTGGAGGGTTAAAGGATTGCGTTTCAGTTACAGTTACACAGTTTTCCCATCCTCTGTACCAACCGCACCTCGCCTCTCTCTTTGGACTATGTTATGAAGACGTCACAGTAGTCGCTCCTTGGACGGGCGCATCTTCTGCATCCATAACAGATTGGAGTTCATGATGTGGATGATTATAAACTGCTGGAACGGCTGGTGGAGTACATTAGGTAATCTATGATCTTCTGCCTCACCCCTTCCATTTCCCCTGAGCAACAGTGACTCAAACAGTTGGAAGAGGAAACTAGATACAACAGATGTGTCTAATTAAGTGGTAAAACATTGTATAGATATTTAAACATTTGGTTTGATTACTGGAGAACAATCAGGACCTCAGCTTCTGTTTATTCTAAAACCTTCATGTGAATGAGTTGTGGTCATTTTCTGCCATGAGGCAAAAATAAATTTGTCTCGCTGCCTCTTTGTGTTTCTGAATTAATGGACTCTCGTTGTCCACCGCCCGTGTCGTACAAATGGTCACCAGGCTGCGTTCAATAAACATGAGTCTCACTGGTGAGTGTGGACTGGACGCCATCCGTCACAGTAATTGCCGTCTCCTCTGGCTGTGTCGTCCGTCTCCGCCTGGCGAGGGTGCGCCGTCGCTCAAATGCCCCCACACCTCCCCATTCCCATTCCCATTCCCCTTCCTCCGTCCTCCTCCTCCTGGGCTCAGACTTATTCCTGGAAGTGCAGCCCTGATGAGAGAGGAGTGAGGACATCCTTTGTTACCACTTTGCTTTCCTTTTTCCTTAGTGTTTCATAAATAGGTCAGTTTCCCACCCTGGTGTCTCTGTAGTGCTGCGGCGTTGGTGTGGGTTTCCCAGAGAAGCCATTAAGGCCGTGCTTGTGGAGAACAGTTGCAGCTAATTGGCTCTTGAAGCATCTTCAATGAATTCCCAGTTGTTAGAGTTCTGGCATTGGATGGAGAGCCCGAGTCACATTCTTCTCTTTCTCTGTCTCTGGTTTCTCTCCGCTCTGTTTTAAAGGGGGCATATTATGGAAATGTCACTTTTTGAAGGCTCTCTTAACATATATTTGGGTGTTTATTTTGCCTTTCGACCCCCAAAATGTGAGAATTGACAAAAATAGAAGAAATTTTCAGGCTCCCAAGGTTGAAATCCATGTGGTTTTACGAGCTGGTCCCTCAGTTGTCTGACAATGATGTCATTAGTTTTCAAATTTGCATAATATGACCCCTACTGGTAGAAGGGGCGGGGCAAGCAGTGGTTCATTTGCATTTAAAGGGACAGGCACTGAAACCAGCCGTTCTGAACAGGGCTGTTTTGAGTGGAAATAGAGCTGTGATGTTTGATCCTTGGTAGATTTTGACCAAAGCATGTCACAGACATGTCTTTAAGACACTTGGGAAGTATTTTAATTTGTGGAAAAGCGGCATAATATGTCTCCTTTAACACCAGTCACCGCCAAGGCAAGAAGCTTGAATCTGTTAGTGCCTGTATTTATTTGTCTTTTAAACATCTTACAACTTGTAATCCTCAGCAGTGGATCTGGACCAACGTGTTACGTGTCTGATTCGCTTCGTGTTTGTTCCAGCTGAGGAACGTTGCTCAACAAAGGTCACACAAAGCTCTCTGTGGAGATGAAAACGTTAATCCACGCTGTTACCTCGTCCTGTCCTGAACTCTTACCTTTCACCTGCCCTGCAGCAGCAGCAGCAGCAGCATCACGCCACGCCTCCTGGATCGTTTACATGTTATCTCTTAATAACCTGGTTCTCACGTCTCTTGCACTTTGTTTCATTTGTGCAAAGAGACCGGCCGCTCTCCATTGAGAACGTTTACTTCCTGGTAGGTGGATACTCAGCTGTAGTTTGAAACGATTGGATCTGCCTTTTACCCAATCGCTAACGTTTGGTTGTGACGTTTGTTAGGTGTTGGTTGGAACACAATGAAGCTGCTGCACGCAGTAAACAACAACCATCAGCCATTGCAATGAGCTTCGCAAAGTGAGTGCAGACATCCATCTCTGCCGCCGTTAGGTATGAACTTTATGGACGTACAACTTCATCATCATTGTTCTCAGCCATTCCCTCTGTTTGCCGATTAGCTTAAATGGAAATTGAGCGTAAGTGTGTAGGTGGGCGGAGCCAGGCTAAACTCTCCAGAAGGTCCCATGTAATGAAGATTGCAGCTGATCTTCACTGGCTCCTCATCAAATTCACAATCCAATTTGAAGTCCCTTGTGATCACTTGTCAAAGTCCCATGACACCGCTTGGTCTCTGCGGTATTCTTCTGATCAGAGTTCACTGGTTTTTATACAAAAGGCCGTCGTATTTTAAGGTTCTGGCTTTGCAGCTGCGCGTCTCCCATTGGATTTAACTGTTTTGGTTTGCTTTTTTGTAATTTTTCTTCTGTTTTTAAACTTTTTAAACTCCTATGCCTGAATGTCTTTGTTTGATCTCGTCTGTGAAGCCCTGTGTGACGTCTCTGCCTTGGAAGGTGCATCAGTTATGGTTTACTTATTATTATAGAGTCAAAACAGAATCTAATTATCGCTAATTCTCGGCTTTGATGTGAATAAAAAGTATATTCAAGAGGCTGCAGGCTGATGATGAGTATGAGAGGCTGTTAGTGTCGTATATTTATGGTCCTAATGGAGATCGACATAGATGCACCGTTACTTTTCTTTCTTTCTTCTTCTCTTCTACACCGGTTGCCAAGGTTACCACACTTCGATGCATTAGTAACCCCCCCCTCCACACACACACACACACACCTCTCTGTGGATTTGTTTTTGTGTTTGTTTGTTTTTCTCCGTCTTAAAAGTCTCTGTCACACTGGAGGCCACCGCCGTCTCCTGATTGGCCGGCTCGGTACGTAAGGGCTGGCTCCTGTGAGGCTTTGTGGGAAATGAAATCTGATTGGCCGCGGCGCTCTCTTCCCTCTTTGTTCTCGTTTTTTAACCCGTTATCTGATCTGATCTGCTGTAATCTGGTAATAACACGGGAGGCAGCGATGTGTTGTTGTTGGCTTTAAGGAGCAGGAGGTGTTTTCATAAAAAAACACTGGGGGCTGTTGTGCTGCTGCAGCCTTTTCTACCTTTACACTATTATTAGATTGAAAGGTGTAGTAAAAGTCGAAGCATTGGGAAAATATGTAGAGAAATGTTGCATAAGTCAGTGTATGTGCATGTTTGGTCTGAAAGGCCCAGTACTGAGCTGCAGTGTCTGTGGAGGCAGAATAATGGGGAGTCTATTCAATGGTCCCATTCACAAGTTCCTCTGTTTCTGTTTGTGTGTGTGTGCGCTTGAATACTTGAATAGTCTGGCAGCCTGGAGACATTTGTCCAGTGTGTCAGTCTTGTAAGGGACAGCACTGAGTCCAGCAGCCACACACACACACAGACACACACACTGTAACTGTGATGTCGGCATCACAAATACAGAATCACTCAGAAAACTTTACATGATGTCAAACAGACTCCGACTCTGTTTCCTGTTGACGTGGTTTTTGCCCAAATCTGCCACACAAGTTTGACCATTTACTTCAGTTCAATATAACACTGCTAACATGTTTAAAAAGTATCACAGTGTATGTGATAAAACATGGAGCTGGAAAAAGTGGTTCGGACCTCAATTAAGAGTTTCCTTATTGATCAATCTGGAAGCTATATTCTTGATTAATTGGTGAATCATTTGGTTTAGTAGATGTCAGAAATAGTGTTTCAAATGACCAGTTTTTTTTCCAACAAATAGTTTATAACTGCAGCAAATTGATCTTTGACATTGTTTTTTCGTTACATTGAATTTTTACGTCGTTACTTTTTGACTTTCTTTACTGAAAAATAAATTCTGAATCCTGCCTAACTTGATTTTAAAACTTAATCCATGTCTTTAAAATGAGTCACAGTGTCTCCTGGTGTGTGTTGCAGTATATTTCTGTTGAAAGCCTTGAAGGAGCCTTGTAATGCACTGAATATAGATGAATTGTGCAGCTGGTTGTGAATGTTTGATCGGCAGTCAAAGCCTTTGTAGAAGTCACACTCTGCTGAGTGAAGCAAACTTTAGCTCCGACCCCCTCGGGGAGCGGAAACTAAACTTCCAGCCAGTTAAAAAAAAGAAGAAGAAGAAGAGGAAGAAAACACACACAGGCGGCTCCTGTTTGTTTCTTCTGCATAACATTCAAATATTCACACCTGTCATTCACCGGCTCTGAACAGGTATTTAACTTTAGGGTCAATGACGTGATGCAACACACTGTCAAGTCTTGTAAATCTGGATACAGTATAGGCTGATACACAAGCAAATACAAAAATTGGAAAAATGCCATTCACTTTTGCAATGCAATACTATGTTTCTTGACAAATTTTACATAATTTATTTACTAGTGTATCATAAATTATTCAGAAAAAAGCAGTGTTTTTAGGATACGTCCTGCTCAGTGCTGCCAAAATGCATTTAAGTTCAAATACAGAAATACAGCAAAAAGATCGATTTCAATTTATTGTTTTCAAAGTAAAATCTACACTAAAATCCATTGTAAGTGGATAACATATTTAATATTTTTCATTCTTTCTTTGCACCATTACACCATTTGACATTTTCAGGGCATTCAGTTTTATTTTTGTTTAAAAAAAAAAAAAAAAAATCATTTCAAATAACATAAAACCCACTGAGTACAAAATGTACATTTTAACAAATCTGATGCATGCTTTTAAACCCAAAACCTTTTTTAAAGTTTGAACAAGCTCAATGTTTGATTAAAATTATTTATTTTTTTATTAATAAGTTTTACGAATTGATCCAAAGCGATCCAAGGGGGGCTGGATACGTAAAAAACCAGGTGATGACTCCTTTAAAAAAAAAAGGTTCAAAAGTTATTTGAAATAACATAAAACCCAATGAGTACAAAATGTACAAAATCTTAAAATTAGATGAAGAAAAACAAATGTTAATATTAGAAATGCAGTTTTTAAATGATGATTTCAGTTTAGGGGAAAAAGCTGTTCAAACCTACCTAATTATTGCTCTCTCTTGTTAAATCATGAATTTACTGTGATAAACTAAATTTTGGCCAAAAAATCCGGATTCAGGAAGGCAGACAATATTTTCCTCACAGCACCGTCCATGAGGTTTAGAGAGAAGCTGGTGCTCAGCAGTGTGTTTGTGTTATAAAGGACGGTGGATGTAGTTTTCTGTGCACGTGGCTGTTCTTTGGAAAGCGCCCAAGGTTTCTGTCTTCTCAACACTATAGAAGATTGTGACCTCGGGTGTAGAGACCGCAGCAGTGTTGTTTACAGAACCGTCTACCAGGAAATGGAGAGCAAACACTCATCTGTGGAAAACACAGCGCAGGTACATCGACCTCACTAACCCTTCCAGGCTCAGGTGTGTCAGAAACCACAGGAATATCCACAGGAGAAGGAAAAGACGTAAAGTGAAGTGAAAGGATGTGAGACAAAGAAAAAGTAGAGAGCGTCAGACAGTAGCTGTTAACGTCCTGTGTGAACGCGCTGCACACAACCACGCAGCCTGCCAGGCAGCCTGACCCCACAGCTAATCTCTTAAACCCATTTCAGTGTCCCATGTCTGGTGTTAACGTTGCCTGCACTCTTCATCAGAACCACTCAGCTAATCTCATTAATGTCACTTTCCACTGACAAGAACCATTAGACCTCCAATAATACGCTCCGAGTTTTATCTTGGTTGTATTTTCTGCCCCATGTGTGCCCCCTCGTCTGTTTCTCTATGATTTTCTAAATGTCCCCTCTATTGTCCCTTTGTGTCAACTTTGGTCTTATCAGCTGTGTTTGTCCTCATCATATAAACTCTGTGGCACTTTAGCAATATCACAGCTACTGACTGACAGCGTCTGTTTAATTGCAGCCGACTGTCTTGTCATGAGTCTCTGGGTTGTTATGTAACAGAAGAATCTGGATCTGTGACTTCCAGCATGACTTCAGGTTGGTCACGCAGTAGTAGTGGAATCCAATGCATAAGATCATATAATATGATTGAGATTTGCACATTTCACATCCAGAAAGCTCATTTATTGAGTTTTATGAATCCCTATAGTTTTAGCAGTAGGTTCGTTACCTTTAATTGTCGGTGCAAGATATTTTTAGAACGGCGGAGCAGAGCTGTGAGCTGCTCAGAGCTACACTACAGAGGGTTTCCCTCATCAAACTCATCAAATACACAATCCAACAACTCCACAACGCTCTGGTGGACAAGTTGCACATTCACCATGCTATAAGCCCCCGTAGCGTAGCTCTGAGCAGCTCACGGCTCTGCTCCGCTGTTCTAAAAAAGCTTGCACTGACAATTAAAGGTAAAGAACCTACTCCTAAAACTATAGGGATTATAGAAATGGGCCAATTTGCCAACAATGTTGAACTATCCCTTTAAACACTGTGGTTATGTAACTGACTGATGGTTTCGGTTCAGCTCGAGTTCATGTGACAACTTAGTGAGTTTTATCTATAGACAGATTCCTTGTTGTTAGTCTGGTAGCTTATACTGGAAAAATCAGCCTGGATGATGGATTTAAAAAAGCTTCAGCGGCCGTCGCATGATGATGTCATCACCAGGCAGGGAAACATGACTTAGATCCACTCATTATGTTGCTCTTAATGCTGTGACACATAATGATGTGATTGATAGCTGTTACCGGGTCGATCCCAGGCGTACCGGTCAATAACTGTCAAAGTCGACGATTATCTTCTTCTGCCCTACCCATGCTGCCGTGCTGCTGTGAGCATCTCTTCCTTGTTCGCTGGCAGCCAAGAGATAAAAAAAAAAAAAAAGAAAAAGCCGGCGCTCCGTCTGAGGTGAAGCTGAGGCCTCCCTGACAGCAAATACCAGCGCAGTGCCCGTTTTTAAAAAGGTCATTTGTCAAGAGTGGCATCTCGGTTATTAACTTGCCGCGCTAACGTTTAGCTTCAGAGCTGCAGCCTCAGCTGGCCTCGGCCTCGCTTTGTTGGCCAATAAAATATAATGACTGTGTGTGTGTGTGTGTGTGCACCACCTCGCAGTCCTTTCAATAAAAAGGTCTCATCTGCTTTTGCATGTGCCTATTATGATCAATATGAATCCATACGGTAACGACATACATCTGCAATTCATGTTATTGATTTATTTTTTCCCTTTGTGTCCAGAGAGAGGAGGAAACATCCACTGGTTATTTAGTCTGGGTTTACTTTGATGATTATTATAGGCTCATTGGTTCTTTATAGGTTATTGGGTTAATATACTGTATTATTACAGTTATGCTTTGTGTTTGCTATTCTGTTTTTGGCAACAAATATAAAATAAATTAAAAGGTAAGTGAAGCAGTAGACATACACAGTTGCCCATAAAGTTGGAATAATACACATTCCTCCTGCTATCCCTGTTAGTTGGGAAAGAAGAGAAAAAAAGAATATTATTCCAATTTTATGGGCAATAGTGTGTAATCTTAATATCTTCAATCTACTATCCTAAATAATCTGAAAAAACAAACACACACAAAAACTAAAATGCACTAAAATGTCCCTAAATCAGACTCAGTTCCTGTCTTTGAGTTCTAAATCTCCTCCCACTTCCTCCTCTCACAGATTTAAGAATGAAAATGTCATTTCATATTTGCTCTTAATGCACCCGTGGTGTATCTGGGATTATGGTTTGCTCAGCAGGTATAATAGAGGGATTATTCTTAGTCTTACATTAGTTAGCGTTTATCTAGACCAGGTCATGACGAGCCAGTGAACTGATGATTTAAACCCGTCACTCCTCCTAATCCTGCTCAGACTATAATTGAACAGTATAATACTTTGCTCCAGAAAAAAAAGAAAAAAAAACTTAATGACATTACAGAGGATGGATTAACTGAAACAAGACAAATTTGATCAACCTGGGGTCTGGAGGGGCCGGCCAGGAGACGCTGGAGCCTCCCACTACCAACCTGTTTTATAAAACAAAGGGTTGAGAAGGAGGTTAAACTGCATTTGTGTGACTAATATCGTCCACTGCAAAACAAAGCTGAATATTTCCATGTGATTTTAGAGAGCAGAGCAAATCAAGTTGAGAATTAAAACTTGTAGAAGGAGGAAACGACCAGAGAATAAAGTCCGATGTGTTCACTATAATCACAACAAGCTGCGACAGTGATACTGAATATTCAATTCAATTCAGTTCAATTCAATTCAATTCAATTCAATTCAACTTTATTTATAAAGCGCATTTCATGCACAAGGCAGACTCAATGTGCTTCACAACAAAAATCAATCAAATTAAAAATCAATTATAAATCACATAGAAAACAAAATAAGGAAAAGTGCAAGTAAACAATCATATAGTATATAAACAAAACAAAAAAAAACAAAAAACAAAAACATCAATTCACATCGTCTCCTAACACCTCTAGCTGTTCGCTGTTATTGAACGACGACGGGCTCCGTGCATCGCAGCAACCACTGTGTGTTGATCTGCAACCAACAGGATGAACCATGTGACAGGTGCAAAAAAAAAAAAAAAACTGTTTCTAAATTTAAAGTCAGCTGTTGGAGGTAAAACTGGTGATCGGGTAAATAAATACCTTTATTATCCCGACCGAGACCGGAGTCAAACAGCAGAGAGGAGGAAGTAAAACGTGGGATTTGTTCATTTTAGGTGTGACAGCCGATGCTGTGGAGGGAGACGGTTGTTGCTGTAGCCGGTGTGTATTGGTATGTGTGTGTGTGTTGCTCAGGGTGTAATATGCGGATGGGGATGAGATCATAGCCCTGTTTAAGAGGCAGCTGCTTCATGTGTGTGTGTGTGTGTGTGTGTGTGTGTGTGTGTCGGTCTCAGTGTTTCCACTTCACATGGAGCTGAGTCATCCTGCTCAGTGTAAAGATGAGACTCGATGGTTCCAGTCGTGCCGTCGTCGTCTGTAGCAGCTGGTTTTTATTCTGGTTTTGTCGCACGAATAAAACAGATTCAAGAGATTAAAAAGAAACCGATATAAAACAAGCGGCTTCACCGTGAGCAGCGGGAATCAAATCAAACATTATACATGCTGTTAAAGAGCCCCTGATTAAACAGTCGTCATCATCATCGTGGGTGGAGACTAAGGTGTGAAAACAGTCGCTGGTGAACTGACCATGAGGTGATGTCATCGGGATGATGTCATCTCTAGCGTGGACTCTAGCAGAAAGTTTAGATTCAAGGACAGATGCAGTCATGTTGCATTATGGGAAGATCATCTATCTATCTATCTATCTATCTATCTATCTATCTATCTATCTATCTATCTATCTATCTATCTATCTATCTATCTATCTATCTATCTATCTATCTATCTATCTATCTATCTATCTATCTATCTATCTATCTATCTATCTATCTATCTATCTATCTATCTATCTATCTATCTATCTATCTATCTATCTATCTATCTATCTATCTATCTATCTATCTTTGTTTTTAATAACTCATCATTTTGAGAGTTCCATCTTTGTACAATTTGCAGCATTAGTTCTGTGAAAACCTCTTTTATAACCAAAAAAAACCTAAATGAATCGATATCCAATCGAATCAGTGAATCCGTAGCGACACCCAGCTCGAGTTTTGACTCATGTTAGTGACCAAAAGTCAGAGTCTCTTGACTTCTGCTGGTAGTTTCCAAATCTAACTTGGTGTTGCACATCATCAACTTTTCTGCTACAGGACTTTTTGTACATTTGAAGCCTCTCAGCTCTGTATGACTCACCTCTAATATTTCAAGTGTCATTATAATTAATGAGGAAGATTAACGGGTGGAGAGGGAGAGACGCGTTTATCATCAGAAAACAGTGACGATGTGGCCTGCAGCAGCCTGGTACCTTTGTAACCTTCCTCCTCTTCTCTGTGTCTTTGTATTTTCCAGATGTACCACTCTGACCACGGCGTGGACTTCCTCTCCTTCCTGGTCCCCGGCAGCAGCCCTGCACAGCTGCGCCCGGCAAACGCCGTGTGAACACGACCGTCAGCAGCGCCGCACTACCTTCGTCTTCAGCCTCAGAGCGCTTCGCTTTAGCTCCAGTCTCTTCCTCCCTCCCTCCCTCCCTTCCTTCCAACTCCCTCACCCCTTGAACGATGGACAGCCCTCCCAAACTGTCAGGCGAGACCCTGATCGTGCATCACATCCCCCTGGTGCACTGTCAGGTGTCCGGGCGGCGGCAGGGCGGCTGCGGCGGCTCGCTGAAGAGGAGCAACCTGTTCAGCCCGCCGGAGAACCTGGGCCTGAGCCGCACCACCTCGCTTCCCGAGAGAGACGTCCTCCAGAGAGAGGCCCTGCTCTACAGCAGCCTGATCCAGACCTCCAGCGGCTCCGTCGGGAAAGGAGGCAGCACGGCGAGCGACGACTCGTCCTTCACTTCCAGCAACTCGGAGGACCAGCTGATCACGGCGCACACGTTGCCCAGAGCCAAACCCAGGTGACAACACACATCTGCAGTTCATGTTATTTACTTACTTTTGTCTAGGTTTCACTTGATGATCATAGGGTCTTGGGTTCTTTATGGATTAATAGGTAACTTAATATATACTGTATATTAAAGGGATATTTCAACATTTTGGCAAATTGGCCCAATGCCATAATCCCTATAGTCATAGCAGTAGGTTCGTTACCTTTAATTGTCAGTGCAAACTATTTTTAGATCGGCGGAGCAGAGCCGTGAGCTGCTCAGGGCTACGCTACGGAGGCTCATGGGATTTCTTGGTTTCCCTCATCAAACTCATCAATTACACAATCCAACAACCCCACAATGCTCTGGTGGACAAGTTGTGACCTGCACATTCACCACGCTATGAGATAATAACACAACGTCAGAGACTGCTTGCTGAAAAACTGCCCCTGAGGGGAACGTGCATCAACAGTTTTGCATGAATCTACCTCTAAAAAAACTCTTTTTCGTTATTGGAGTTGTTGGATTGTGTATTTGATGAGTTTGATGGGGGAAACCAAGAAATCCCATGAGCCTCCGTAGCGTAGCTCTGAGCAGCTCACGGCTCTGCTCCGCCGTTCTAAAAATAGTATGCACCGACAATTAAAGGTAACAAACCTACTGTTATGACTTTAGGGATTATGGCAATGGGCCAATTTGCCAAAATGTTGAACTATCCCTTTAATGAGAAGAAGTAAAACATATATATATATTCCAACTTTATGGGCAATGCTGTATACACATAATTATCTTACATTTACTCTTTTTTTTGATCTACTAAATAATCTGAAATAAAAAAAAACCTAAAATAGAAAACAAAATACTTTTATGTCCCTAAATCAGATTCTGTTCCTGTCTTTGATTCATAAGTCTCCTCCCTCTTCCTCTTCTCACAGATTTAAGAATCAAAATTTCATGTCATATTTGCTCAGGAACAGGAATCCTCTGCGCCACAACCCGTTCCTGCTCAACACCGAAGACGACGAGGAGGAGGAAGAGGAGGAGGAGGACGACGGCGACAACCTGAGCGGTTACCTGGAGGACTCCTCTTTCCACCTCCACAGCGACACCAACTCCGCCCTCGACGACGGCCTGGCCCCGTTCCGCCTGCACGACCTGGGCTTCTCCGCCGCCGAGCCGTTCCTCCTGCACGGCGGCTCGGCGGGGCGCGGCGGCCGCGAGTCTCTGAGGGCCGTGGCCTCCGACCTCTCCGCCCACCTGGAGGACCTGGACATCCTGGCCCTGGACAGCCAGCGTCGCCACGGAAGCAGCGGCTCCAACATGTCCATGGACTGCGGCGAGCACGACTGGGCCGACGAGGACGAGGACGAAGACCACCCGATGCGGTGCGGGCGCAGCAGCGGGCAGACGGGCTCCTACTCGTCCGGCTCGTCCACGCAGCACTGCTCCTGCTGCGCCCTCTCCCACAACAACTACCCCCACCACTTCCCCGAGCCCTTCTCCGAGTGCCAGCAGGGCTACGGCAGCGACTCCTCCTGCAACAGCTCCGACGGCGTGCTCGTCAACTTCAGCGCCATTTACAACAAGATGAACAACGGCGTGCCGGAGAAGCCGACGCAGCAGACGGTGATGCCGCCGACGCAGGTGTCCGGCCACACCAACCTCAACAGCTCCACCGACCACTCCTGCACCTCGTCCGTGTCCGACCCCAACCGGCGAGACTCGACCGGCGGCGCTTTCTACCTGGACCTTCACACCTCGCCGACCGAGCCGCCGCTGTCCCACCAGCAGCATCAGCAGACGTCCTGCCTCGGCAACGCCTTCCCTCTCATCCGCGAGCCGCACCTGTCCACCTCCTCCACCTGCTCCTGCTCGGTGGAGCACCACGGCGCCCTCGCCCTCGACCTGGACGCCAACTGCAACTCCTACCACCCGCCGCACTCCGGCTCGCCCGGAGACCTGGCGTCCTGCCTGCAGAGCCAGGCCCGCCTGGTGGTCGCCACGCAGAACTACTACAAGCTGGTGACCTGCGACCTGTCGTCCCAGTCGTCCCCGAGTCCCGCCGGCTCCTCGGTGCACAGCTGCTCCGACGAGCACAGCAAAGGCAGCCCCACCCCGACGCAGCCCAGCGAGTACTTCCTGTTCAGGCAGCGAGAGGAGGGCGTGGAGGAGGAGGACGAGGATGGAGAGTCATCTAGGGTGAGTGTGTGTGTGTGTGTGTATATGTGTGTGTGCAGCTCTGAGTGGTTGATGAGATGAGAAAAGAGCCGCAGAAATGCTTTTAACCATTTATTACAGAATATTTAACGGCTTCCACACTGAGATGGACTCCAGGCTGACCTTATTTATCTAAAACAAACTGGATACACAGCAGATATTTATTTACTTAACTGAACTGAAATCATCATTTTTGTGCACTTAGAGATATTTTTATTGATCCCATGATTGATATTTTATTGATTTATCCAGGAGCACAGACATATAAGGGCACAGAAGAGCAAAATGGCACAAATAAGAAAAGTTTAAACAAAACAAAGAACAAAAAAACACTAAATACATACATATATAACTACTTTTGATCCTTTCATGAAATAGCAATAAACATGTTTATATTATATTAATCAGGCTATACTACTTATGTGTTTTAATTTAACTTTTATGTAAATTTCAAGGAAGAGTCCCTTATTTTCAATATGAAAAACACATGAAACACACAAACATCAAAAACAAGAGCACATTCAGAAAAACACCAACACGAACTGTAGCAACCGGCCAGACATCATTAAAAAAATATCTCTTCTTTTGAATGAAACTTGCTGCGTTCAAAAGAAGAGATATTTTTATATTGTACTAGAGTGTGTGTTATATTATCCCAGGTTTATGCAGTGGAGAAACTAAAAGCAGATTTACTGAACTTGTTGGATAGTTTCTGTGGGACCCGTTTAATAAATTATAGTTATAATAGTTATAATCTTTTAGATATAAAGGTAATCAATGTTTGTCATCATTATTATTATATGTTTGGCAGAACTACCGCTACTCAAACTGATAATTATTACACATTTCTAAATGCCATGTTGTTTGCTGCTCGCACTTTGATTTGTTCTTCCAGTTTTTTCTGTATGTGGAAACAACACCGCTCTGCCGCGGGTGGTTTGCATAATTAATCAAGTTTAGGCCGCCGTATATTTAGTTAATTTACACCGACGAGTCGAAAAGAAATTCAGTTGAAGCAGGAAGGGCAAAGAGGAATAAATCAAAACACGGAGCAGAGACTCAACAGATCTAAGTTTAAGAACATCAACGAGAAGTGACTAACGGGTTGTGTGTTTAATTAAAACGGCCCCATGACAGTGACAATAGCCCTGGACCTGAAATAGCCCCGTGACACTGGCATTAGTCTGTCTCTGGCTGGTTTTAGATCACAGCTGTCTGGGTTATCTGATCTCATCATGTCTGAGGATTATTTCTGTGTTTGTGTGGAGCTGAGAGGTTTTAACATCCCATCGTCTGTATGTAACAGTGCCACTGTGTCACAGGAAGTCAGTCTGGCATCACGGCAGCCGGCAGGTCGGACCTCTGTTTTCCTCTGTCTTCGTTTAGGTAGTTTGACCTCCGGTGCATTAAAGGGATAGTTTGACATTTGACATTTTGTGCAAATTGGCCCATTGCCATAATCGCTATAGTCGTAGCAGTAGGTTCGTTACCTTTAATTGTCGGTGCAAGCTATTTTTAGAACGGCAGAGCAGAGCTGTGAGCTGCTCAGAGCTACGCTACGGAGGCTCATGGGATTTCTTGGTTTCTCTCATCAAACCCTGGACAAGTTGTGACCTGCACATTCATCACGCTATGAGGTAATAATGGAACGTTACAAAACTGAGCCGTTTTCGAGGTAAATGCACTGTTTCATGAAAAACTGTCCCTGAAGGCAACACGCTTCAGCGGTTTTGCATGAATTTCCCTCTAAAACAACTCTGTCTGGTGATGTTGTGTTATTATCTCATAGCGTGGTGAATGTGCAGGTCACAACTTCTCCACCAGAGCGTTGTGGAGTTGTTGGATTGTGTATTTGATGAGTTTGATGAGGGAAAACAAGAAATCCCATGAGCCTCCGCAGCGTAGCTCTGAGCAGCTCACGACTCTGCTCTGCCATTCTAAAAATAGCTTGCACCGACAATTAAAGGTAACGAACCTACTGGCCAATTTGCCAAAATGTTGAACTCTCCCTTTAAATGTGTTCTTCTTCTCTTGTTTCTGCATCGTTCAGGGAGACGATATCGACAACGACTGTGATGACGACGGAGACGGCGAGGACGACGATGAGGAGGAGGAGGAGCAGAGGAAGAGGCGGGAGGCTCAGCAGGCCGCTGCCGGCGGAGCGGAGGCGGCTGCACTGATCGAGGGCCAGGTGTACGTCAACGTCTCCCCTCCCGTGGTCGGCCGGGGCGTCATCGGGGGCGGGGCTTCCTCCTCCTCCTCCTCCACCACAACAGGAAGCCGCCCCCGTTCCCGCAGCTACGACCGCAACCTGGACAAGTCTCCGTCTCCTCGGCTCGGCTCCCTGGAGCGCATGCTGAGCTGCCCCGTCCGGCTCAGCGAGGGCGCCGCCCCGACCCCGCCCCCTCCCCCACGGGTCACCTCCTTCGCCGAGATCGCCAGGAGCAAGAGGAGGAACGGCGGAGGAGGCGCGGGCAGCGGGGGGTCGCCGTCAATGAAGGCCGCGGCCAACGGCGACCCCTTCTCCTCCACCTACTCCACCCACTCCCACTCCTCCGTGGACTTCTCTCCCATCCTGGAGCAGCGGGCGGAGCTGGACAGTCAGAGTCTGTCGCCCGTTCCCTTCACCAGATGTTACAGCCAAGGCAGCATCGAGCGGCAGCAGGACGGGCCGAGGGAGGCGCGCGCCAAGGCCGAAGGTACGACACAACACACACACTGCAAAAACTCAAAATCTTACCAAGAATATTTGTCTTGTTTCTCATCAAAACAAATCTCATTATACAAGACTCATCACATTAAAAAGTAGCTTGTTTTTGACACGTTTTACTTCTTTCAAGCATATTTTCACTTGAAATCATCTGATAGTGGAGCAAGTTTTTCTTTGTTATTATAAGCATAAAAAAACGTGCTTTCACTGGAAGATTCCTCTACTTATTTCAAGTAAAACATTGTTTAAATAAAGTGAAAATTCTCTAAGAGATTAGTTTTGACTAGAAATGAGACATTTTGACAAAAGTTTTTGCAGTGCACTGGTTAAAAAGCCATTCATGATTTATTTTCTTTTTTTGTTTGTTTTTTTTGTTTTTCATAACAAAGGAATGCATATTAAAGGGATAGTTTAACATTTTGGAAAATTGGCCCATTGCCATAATCCCTATAGTCATAGCAGTAGGTTTGTTACCTTTAATTGTCGGTGCAAGCTGTTTTTAGAACGGCGGAGCAGAGCCGTGAGCTGCTCAGAGCTACGCTACGGAGGCTCATGGGTCAAAAGTTTTTGTTCATTGTGTGAATGTGGTTTTCCTGTTGACGATAGTGTCTGTGGTTTGTGTTTGGTTTTGTTTATGTCTCTGTGTTTACAATTGCTCTGTGTGTGTGTGTGTGTGTGTGTGTATGAGACATACAGTATGTATGACTGCTGAGAGAACTGAGTGTCTCCTCGGCTGTAGACGGGATGAACTGGGCCGAACGTGTTCAGAGTAACAATCAAGGTGAGAGAGGGAGAGAGGGGGGGGAGCTGAAGGTGCAGAGAACACCCCCCTGCTGAGCGTGTGTGTGTGTGCGTGCGTGCCAGAGAGCCTGTAGGCATCGACTCGTCCTAAAAAACGCAGCAAGGTCAGAGAAAGTTTCAGAAAGTTTCTTCATAGTGACAGAAACAGCAGTGTCTCCTCGCGTTGTCACAGATCATGTGTTTTCTGAGTCATTGAAAGACACTGAGTGTGTGTGTGTGTTAATGGTTTGTTCAGTTGTTGATGAAGTGATTAACTTCTACAAACTGTTTTTGTTTAGTGAACACAACAGTGAGTTGTAAGAAGCATGTTATTGTTCCTCAAAATGAACAAATCAGTGAAAACTGACTCAGCAGCTCTACATTAACGAGGGGAGTCATTAATTTGTATTTATTCATATCTGAATATCCAGTGGGGATTGTTTTGTCCCTGCTGCACTGGTCTGTACTGATGGAACTAGAAAACAATATCAGATCAACTCTGCTTCACCTTTTCTGCATCTTTTACAAAATGTTATCACAACATTTATTGTAGTTTTTTGTCTTAATTAGTGTCTGAATTCATAATAACTGCTCAGGGACAAAGTGGATTCTTCCCGAGGAAAAAAAAACTAAAGTAATGAGTTTTTAGTTTTCCAATTTGTTTTGAATAAATGGAAGAAAAATCAGTATCGTTTGGAATGAAAGTAATTAAATCGATAGAAAGAAACGTTTGTTTTTTATGAATAGAGGAAGCACAGCGCCGTAAAAACCACATGACCCAGTATCATGAATTTAAGAAAATCAAAGAACATGTTTCCTGAGGCGTTCAGAGTCCACGATCCGTTTTATGTATCACTTTATGACTGAGAGTGTGCAGCTTAAACCAAATGTTGTTTTAGGATTAGGAGCCGCCATGTGCAGCTAATGCACGAGGCCGCGGCGACGTGTAGGTGAACGAGCCCAGAGGCCGCGCAGCATAAGACCAGGAGTAGGACTTTTATTTATTTAAAGGCATGAAAAGCCAAAAAATATACTTAAAAAAAACCCATAATAATTGTCTCTTTTTTTAGAATAGAAGACGAAAACCAACAACAAACAGAGAAGAAAAGAAAAAACTAATAAATTATTTGATTTGCATGCATGAAAAGGAGTGGGAGGAAGTGTAAACTTATTTAATGCTACCCCCATTCACTAAACGATAAGATTATTATTGGCTATCAATAATTATCTATCATCTTATCTATAAGTCAATATCTAAATATATCCATATCTACACATATATATACATTTATTTAAAGGGACAGTGCATATTAATGAACATCAATATAAACATTTGTAAATATGACTGATAGTTTTGCAGGTTCCAGATATTTAAACAATACAACAAGTAACAGTGTAAAGTGCAGGTATAGATGATAAATGCCTTGTTGTTTCATATACAGTAAGTAATGGAAGGTTTTTATCTGCAGAGTCTCACTGTGATGGTTCGTGAAGGATCCAAACAGACCTGGAGTCCAAACCTCATCTGTCGACATGTTTCCTCATTAATCTGGTTGAATAATGAAATAGCTGTTTTCTCTGTTTCCGTATCAAGGTCGGTTTCTACAAGCTGAGAACAGTCAGACATCACCTCCTCCTCCACCTTTAATGAAGCTCACACTCAGCTGCCTGCTGTGTGTCTGTCTGCTTAGATAAACACACACACACACACACACACACATACATACCAGACATCAGGGAGTGCTTGGAATTCCTCTGGAATAAGACCAGGGACAGTTAACGGGTAAATGCACCAGGACAGGAATGTCCCAGGAAGTCCCAGCTGCCCCTGTTTCACCGATTCTGTACAAACAGGAGCTTCCAAATGTTACATAATGACATCATGAAGGAGAACAAACAAAACAGATTCATCATTGTGTTGCTAATAATACAGTTTAATTACCAGACAGTACCCCCCCCTCCTCCCCCAGGACAGTCAACAGCCGGGTGTGGAAATTGAAATCTGTCTCACTTGTTGTGTTCAGACCAGGTGTTAAGTCAAGTAACCATGAGTGCATTTCTCCCTCTTTTTAAAATGCATCACAGCAGCTTCCCACACACACACACACACACGCACACTGAGAGTGGAGCGTCCTGCCCTCAGGTCTCCATCACCAGCCTCACACACCAGTGTAAACAAACCATTTTCTGCTTCATTTACACTGAGGCCGTGCGTCTGGGTGGATGTTGTTTTCTTCTCTCCCAACTTCACGTCATGAATGTGTGAATGTCAGCTTTAGAAGTCGAGCATCAAATGACCCAGTGTGTCCAGCAGGGAGCCTGGACGGGTTGGAAGAAGGTTCAACTCGTAAAATGTTTGGCTTCTTCAGTGTCCATTTCAAAAATACAGTTAGAAATCATCCTATACTTTTCAAAACATTATTTACTGTACTATACTATACAACTGTGTATTGTTTTGTGTTGACTAAATGTTAACAGAAAGTATGAAATATTAGTTTACATTTACTTTTTTGTGAACCTTTTTATCAAACTCTGGCCAACAAGTATCTGTTTGTTTGTTTTTTTAACTTTATTTTTCAAGATTTTTTGCACAAAACATAGGTAGCATCAGTGTGATAGACAAATGTAAGTAGAGGTACAATATGCTGTGGCTAGACAGTACAAATGCTTGCCAAGTTGTGCCCTTAAACACAGAAAAAGCATCAAAAAGAAAAAACAAAACAAAAAAAACAGAAAACAAGAGCATATGCACATATGTCTATACACGTGGTATCTCAAGTGTACAAGTTTGTTTGCACCCTTATGGGTAAATGATCATCTACATATATATAGGGTTATATACTGTATATATTATACGAGTGCATACATACATATGATCACTCATGAACACAACAGCCAACAAGTATCTGTTAATTAATAATAATCTATTAATCTGGTGATTATTGTCACACATTAGTCAGTCATTTTGAGTATTTCATCATGTGCCAGAACATAGAGTGATGGTTTTATTTATCCACCAACACAAAACCAAAAGATTCATATTGACAAAACAAAAATCAGTCTCTGATAAGAAGATGTGGAACAGCTTCTTATTGATTGGTTGATTATTCTCTCTATATGACCAGAGACCGACAAACATCTGCAAACATCTGTCTTAGACGCCAAAAAAGGAAAGAATATAATCAAACTGTTGCAGAGTGATCAGGTCATGTGTTGACAGCAGATGTTGTAATACTGAATGCACAGCTGCACAGTCCAGATGTTAGAAGAGGAGAGGAGACACTTCTCTGCCTCATTCAGTGAAGGAAGATGATGAAACTATTTCATTGCAATGGTTTTATTGTTTTCTGTCTTGAAGCTCCTGAGGTGAGACACTGATTTGCGATCTGACTATAATGTGTCGTCGTCTCAGATTTCTGTTTCAACTCTTTCCACAAAGACGGGCGATGATTTCAGATGATGATGATAATAGTAACGAGCGGCCGTGCAGCAGCGTCTCAGAACATTATTATTTATCCATTATTCAAAACAAAAATCAGACTCCAGTCAGCGATTGGTTGATTATTCTCATATGAATCTGCATCTGTCTTAGACGCCAAAAAAGGAAAGAATATAATCAAACTGTTGCATCAGACTCCAGTCCGCTCAGATGCTGCGCGGCTTCACCGCAGCAGCGAGCAGGGAGGGCAGGCCGCGTTAAAAGCCTCGGGAAGCAGCAGCAGCAGCAGCAGCAGCAGCAGCAGCAGCAGCAGCAGCAGCAGCTCGTTCGCTCATAATGCTAACGTGAAAAGCCTGAGCTGTCTAATGCATTCGTCTCTGAAAGAGGAGAGGAGATGGAGAAGAGAGAGGGGAGGATGAGGAGAGGAGGAAATGGTAATTAGAGGCATGATGGAGCAGATAGAGAGGGAGTGTTTCTATCCTCTATCCCTCTTCCTCCTCCTCCTCTTCCTTCATCTTCATCCTCATCCTCCTGCTCCTGCAGCAGCTCAGCGTCGCCCCCCTGTGGTGACTAACGCCACACTGCACCCGGCTCAGGTGACGGCGGTGGGCCGGCCTTATGCTGACAAACAGCTTGCGCAACACACTGCCGACGTCACGCACTCTCCTGTCTGTCACACACACACACAGCAGTGGATCTAGGACCACACACACACAAACACACACACAGAGGAAAACACACACACAGACACAGAAACAGACAGTGACTTAGTGGAAAAACAAGTGCAGAAACAGGGGCTTCTCCTCGCTGATGTCTCTCCTGACGCAGCCGACAGGTCCAGTTTATCTGTGTTTTCTGTGTGTGTGTTTGTGTGTGTGTGTGTGCACGTGGGCCTGTCAGAGCGCTGTGTCCAACATTCGCGTGGCTGTCTGTGATAAGAGCTGTTGAGCTTTGTGACTCATGACTGGGCAGTTTTTTCTGTGTTTAAGGTTTCAGTTTGTAACTTTCATGTTGAACGTTGGACGTCTGGTCTTCGTCAGGTTGGAGCTGTTTGTTCTCTGGTTGAAATCTGAGTCTGTGATCTGTTTTCTAATGGTTGTAAATGGCATTTCTTTGGGTTTACTGCTGTTTTTTATTATGAAATCACACATTTGAAGATGTCAACTGCGATTTTGGGGACATTTTGTTGGGAATTTGGACAGAATCTTTCATATTTTACCTCTATTCAAACAGTAGATGTGTAAAAAATTGAAATAATTATTAGTATCAAGGCAAAATAATCAGGAAGGCAGCACCAACATGAGGGTAATGCATTCTGTCCCCATGCAAAAACAGAATCTACCATCTTTTTTGAAATATTTGGGTTTCTAAAAAAAATTATTTTACCTTTATTTTGCCAGACAGACTGCTTGAGATAAAAAAAAAGAATCAAGCAAGGCAGCAAACAAGATACATACAGACACAAAGAAGAAGGGACAGACATGAGAGAGAGAAAAAATAATGTTGCAATGTTTGGTTTTTCTTCAGAGATGTGTAGAAATCTAAACCTTTCCTTCTTCTCCTCCTTCTCCCGTCCGTCCTCCCTGTCCATCCCGTCCTCCCCGTCCTCCTGCAGGCGGTCTCTCCAGCTCGTCAGACGGCCGGCCAGCCGTGGTGCGCTACAGCCGGGACCAGCGTCCCACCACGCTGCCCATCCAGCCCTTCACCTTCCACCACCAGTTTGCCTCCAAACCGCCGCAGCCCAAGCCTCTGCTGCCGCTGCTCACCGGCTACGTGTCTGGGATGCAGGCTCGCCCCGGATCCGGCTCCGGTTCTGGTTCTGGTTCCGGCTCTGGAGGTCCGATCGGGGAGGAGAGCGAAGACGCAGCTGAGCATGTG
Source organism: Decapterus maruadsi (assembly GCA_030347415.2). Taxonomy (NCBI): domain Eukaryota; kingdom Metazoa; phylum Chordata; class Actinopteri; order Carangiformes; family Carangidae; genus Decapterus; species Decapterus maruadsi. Next base: position 26,813,451 of record CM064895.1, on the reverse strand, counting down.
CACAGGTACACGGGGGCTCACGCTGCAGCGGCGGCAGCGTCGGCGGCGTCCACCGTCCCTCCTCCGGGATCGGTCCGGCCCTCGCCTCTCGGGAGCTACTCCCCCGTCCGCCTGCAGGGGGCACCCAGCTCGGGCTCCTGCTCCACCTGCAGCCCCAGCCCCCCCCCTCGCCCGCACAGCCTCTCCTGCCCGCTGTCAGCCGGCCTCGCCCCCCTGCACACCCCACCGCCGCAGCAGCAGCAGTCGACAGGGAAACAAGGAGCGGGTTCAGCGCAGACGCCGCCGCCTGCTCCGTCCCTGGGCATGAAGAGGGGGGCGGCGCCACAGATGTTGCCCCCCGTGCAGCAGGGACACTGTTTCGCCCGCCTGCCCCCCCTCCACGCTGACACACAGAGCCCTCTGGGATGTCTGGACGCCGGGAAGCACGGCGAGGGAAGCAAAGGCCCCGCAGCCAGGACACATAACGGTAGGTTATAAAACAACCGGCTCTGCCCTTGAAGAATTATACTTTATTTATTAATTATTCATGTGGCGTGCACTTTGATTTCTGTTTTTATTTTTTTTTATTTTGGCTCATCATCTGTCACGAAGGCTGCAGGGTTTAGGACCTCAGGCAGCCAGACGGCCATGACTGAGATGTTGTGGCTGCTTTTACAGGAGCTGTCACATCCTCCTCCATCTTTACACACAGTCACACACTTCACTCTGCTTTCACATCTGAGCGTGTGTCACAAACTGCACCGAGGAGGGAGAGGCACACAACAAAGTATTTATGTAAAGACAGTTAACATAATAAGGAACCTGAACTAATCATGGTCATGCAAGAGATCTGCAACAGGTGGATTGTTACAACACCTTGATATGAAGTTGTTGCACATTCAATAGATGCAGATCTCAGTTATTAGCTCACATGTTCCTACAGGAATCAGAAAAACTCACATTCTGGAGGCAGATTTTTCCTCTCTTTTGGTAAAACTTTATTGAATTGGTTTAAGACTGACATAACACTGTGATAACCATAAACATCAATGAATAGTTATGACAGTTGTCGTTCGGTAAGTTATGTCACTTTTGATGCAAAGCTGACATTGTTTCAGATGGTTAACTAAACTAAATGTTTGTTTTTTTTGTTTGACAGGTTATTTTGTCTTGGTTTATGTCAAGTTGTCATAACAACACCTCAAACAAAAGTGACATAATTTATTGAACGACACTTAACAACAACTGTCATAACTATTCATTGGTGTTTATGGTTATCACAGTGTGATGTCAGTCTTATGAACATATTCAAATAAAGTGTTTTTGTTCAGAGAGATTGAACGTAATGAAGGAGCTAAAAGATAAATACATGAACACATGATGGTCAGATAATTTGCACCAGGTCACGTCTCAAATTTGATTTTACTATTCAAACAACTATAAACATCTGAACACTCACTCTTTCATCCATTAGTTATTAATCATTCATGTGGCGTGCACTTTGTTTTTGACTCTGGCTCATCATCTGACATGAAGGGAGGAGGTTTATGAGCCCAGGCATCCAGACGGAGCCGTCACGTCCTCCATCTTCACCGACTTCACTCTGCTTTCACATCTATGAGCGTCGTTGTCTCTGCTGTGTTGTTGTTGTTGTTGTTGTTGTTCGTCACTAAACCTCTGATTCCTTGAGACAATCAGAGAGTGAAGAAGAAAAAGAAGAAGTCTGACGGCCTCCTCCTCCTCCTCCTCTTCCTCCTCCTGCGTTCACATTTTTTTAAATTAAAAGTTCAGTGTTGATTTTTCCTGTTCCTTATTTTCTCTTTTTCTCTTTCCTCCTCCCCTCCATGCCTGGACTCACTCCTCTTCCTCCTCCTCCTCCTCCTCCTCCTCCTCCTCCCATCCTCTCCTAACTCGTCCTTCTTCCTCTTTGCTCCCAAACATTTCTGCATCCACCTGCTCACTAACTCACACACCACCTCCTCCTCCTCTTCCTCCTCCTCTTCTTCCTCCTCTTCCTCCTGCTCTTCCCACTGATTTTCCTCCTCCTTCTCTTCCTCTTCCTCCTCTTCTTCCTCCCCCTCCTCCTTTTCCTCTTCCTCCTCCTCCTCCTCCTCCTCCTCCTCCTCCTCCTCCTCCTCCTCCTCCTCCTTTTCCTCTTCTTCCTCCTCTTCCTCCTCCTCCTCCTCTTCTTCTTCCTCTTCCTCCTCCTCTTTTCTCTTCCTCCTGCTCTTCCCACTGATTTTCCTCCTCCTTCTCTTCCTCTTCCTCCTCCTCCTCCTCTTCTTCCTCCTCCTCTTCCTCCTCCTCTTTTCTCTTCTTCCTCTTCTTCCTCCTCTTCCTCCTCCTCTTCTTCCTCCTGCTCCTCCTCCTCTTCTTCTTCCTCCTCCTCCTCTTCTTCCTCCTGCTCCTTCTCCTCTTCTTCCTCCTCTTCCTCCTCCTCTTTTCTCTTCTTCCTCCTGCTCCTCCTCTTTTCTCTTCTTCCTCCTCTTCCTCCTCCTCTTCCTCCTCCTCCTCCTCTTCTTCCTCCTCCTCTTCTTCCTCCTGCTCCTTCTCCTCTTCTTCCTCCTCTTCCTCCTCCTCCTCCTCTTTTCTCTTCTTCCTCCTGCTCCTCCTCCTCTTCCTCCTCCTCCTCCTCTTTTCTCTTCTTCCTCCTCCTCCTCTTTTCTCTTCCTCCTCTTCTTCCTCCTCCTCCTCCTCCTCCTCCTCCACCAACAGCACACCACCTCTCTCCTCAGGCCCTCAAATGGAGGGAGTACCGTCGGCGAAACCCGCTGGGGGTGGAGAGGGTCTCTGGCGGCGGCGGCAGTGGCAATGGCGGTGGCGGCAGCGGCCAATCAGGCGTCCTGTCTGCTAACATAGAGTCCCAAAGGGGCGGAGCAACGCGACCCGCCAGGCGCAACGTGTTCGATTTCCCCTCAGCGCCCTCGGGCCACATGCTGGGACGGCTCAATGGTGCAAACCGCTGCTGTAGTTGTTGTTGTTGTCATGGTGTTTGACGTAGATGTAGCGTCGTTGTGTTGCTGCTGTTGACGATGTTCTACACATCAACGTGTATTCATGTGTGTGTGTGTGTGTGTGTGTGTGTGCATCAGGTCAGTCCGCCAGGCTGCAGCAGAGCTACAACGACTTCCTGCCGGACTATTTCTCTCTGACCGAGAAGCCGCCGGAGGAGTTCTGCCTCTCCCCCGACGCCTCCTCCTCCTCCTCCTCCTGCTCTTCCTCACAGTCTCAGATCTCCGTGGACCTGACTCAGAAGAGAGGTGAGGCCTTCAGGGAAGTCTGCGGTTTTATATCCAAGGATGATGTGTAATAAATAGCCTACGGAATTCATTCACACTCACTATCAGGGAATTTATTATTATCATAGTAATTTTATTGATACACACTGTTGCTCATAAAGTACACAAAGTGTTTATCTTGTCAAAACTTATCGGTCAATCTCTTCCAAACATATCACTGTGAAAATGAAACCACAATAAAGAGGAATGTGTCTAAAAACAAAACTATTTCAACTTAATGAGCAACAGTTTATAACTGTAGCAGTCAACAACAGCAGAATATAAAAGAGTTGTAACAACATAATGATGTTATTGAGGCTTTCAGCCACATCGCATGGTCTTCTTCAGCTGGAGGTTATGAAGATACTGTTCCAGTGTGACGAAATACTAAATTATAGTTAAAATGACCAGAACCTGTCTGGTGTTTCCAGTCTCTCTCCTCAGACTCAGACTTCATGCCACAGATTGTTTGATGTGTTTCTGTTTCCATCGCTCCGTGTCTCTGTGGAGCCGTTGACTCCTGACAGACTTTCGACATCATGGTGTTACCGCTAGAGTTTAACTCAGAGGAGAAAAAACATGGACACCTGAAAGATATGCAGCTGCAATTTAATGTTTTTTTTGGAAGCAGATGAAGACACGTGAAAACATCAACTAATATCTTATTCTAATAATTTCATTCTTACCATTAACGACGAGGGCCGCCATGTTTTGTTGTTGTCACTGTCGTTAAGTTGGACAATCAGAGCTCTGAGATGAAACCTGAGTCTCATACACTCATCCTGTATATATAACTCTGTTGAGCTGGAGACGGATACAAATGAAACTCCTCTGTGTGGAGATTCACATGTCGCTGCTCGTGGAGGAGGAGATCTCTCTGTCTCCTTCACGTCAAGTGTCTCTCTCTCTCTGAGAATCGGCTCCTTGACACCGAGGAGAGTCATTCAAGGCCTCTCGAAGCAGCAGGTTCACCCTCCCTCTGTGGTGTTCATCCAACACATAGGAAGCCACATATACCGTATAAATTTATTGGTTGTTTTTTCATTCAATGTGTTTGTTATAAATCTTTGTTGTTGCTTCACTGAGGTTTCAACACTGTTACATTTCATCTTGTTCTCTGAGCAGGGTGACGACAGACAGATCTCTAGCAGGCTTCCCCCAGCTGTTCATTACACAACTAGTCGCTGCCTTAATAAATCAAGCAGCAAGAAATATCTGCTAAATTTAGATCTTAAAGGGATAGTTCGCTCAAAATCGATCAAATTCACCAATTTTCTACTCACCGTCATGCCAAGGAAGGGTTTGGAAAACGCTTTTGGAGTTCCAGGTGGGGGGCTGGTGGCTGGCAAAGGATTTTCATATAATGGCGACGGATTCCCTGTTTACATCATACATCCAGTGGTTCACAACGAGCCACTGGGGGCTACTGCTACAACAAGGCTAAAAACAGAGATCAAATTATTTTTTTACAAACAACTTTTCCATGTGGCGGCTTCAGGACACTTGGGTCAGTACAGACGAGCAGTATGGAGGAATCTGGATGTTTCATAGTGTGTGTTTTGGACGATTCAAAAGTGAACTCTATCCACCGCCATTATATGAAAATCCGTTGCCAGCCGAACCCCCCCTGGAACTCCTAAAGCGTTTTGATGACGTCTCCAAACCCAAATGACAGAGTAGAAAATTGGTGAATTATCGATTTTGGGTGAAGTATCCCTTTAACTCACTTTGAAATCACTTGCATTACATCACACCCATTCACAGTGATACAAAAGTGAATTTACAGGCTGTGTCTTTGTTTTTCCCTCAGGTCTGGTGAAGGCCGTGAACACGGCCGTGGATCTGATCGTTGCTCACTTCGGCACCAGTCGAGACCCAGATGTGAAGGTAGGAGACGAGACGACGGCGCTGAACTGGTTTATCTAGAGCTGATTTAACCTCATGTGTGTCGACACTGCAGTGAAGTGTAGAGCAGCAGGTGACAGGCAGGGGGCGCCGCTTGATTTCCCTACACCCTTTTTTATGCCTCATTTAATGCCTCACCTCTCTGCAGCTGCTCCTCCTCCTTCAGGTGGTTTGCATTAATCATTAACCCTTTATTATACTTTATGATGTGTGTGTTAAGCTGTCCTCAGCTGTCACATCCTGATCTGGGCTCAATAGGTCCTGAAGTTTTTGTAGCCGGAAACAATCACATATGTTCTTGTAATGAGGAATTTAATTGTTCCCTTTCATGATTATTTCATTGGCTTCATTTCTAAACTGAGTTGCTGATGTGTTTATTTACTCAGAGCTGATGATACGTCTGTTCATGAGCTCGAGCAGAACAAACACTGAGGGAACTGACACCATAATATTGACTTTGTATCTCTAAACGCACACAGTTAAACAAACAGACCGTGCAGCTTTTGTGAAGTTATGTGTGTTTTCCATCGTGTCACCTTCACTTCTGTGACTCTTTGCCAGGCGAAGCTGGGGAACAGCTGGGTGAGTCCCAACGTGGGTCACCTCATCCTGAAGTACCTGTGCCCGGCGCTGCACGAGGTGCTGCAGGACGGACTGAAGGCCTACGTGCTGGACCTGATCATCGGGCAGCGGCGCTGTCAGCCCTGGAGCCTGGTGGAGGCCTCCACTCAGCTGGGTGAGGAGGAGGAGAAAGATGATTCGGGCATGAAAGTAGCTTCAAAAGACAACACATGTCACAGACTTAAAGGTCCCATGTGTAAAAATTGGCAAGGTTTATTGGCAAAATCTGAAAAGACCCATCAATATATTTGTATAAGTGTATAATCGCTATGAAATATATTTGTTTGGTTTTCATAGCCTAACTGTAATTATTCTTTATATAAACATATAGAATGAATGAATGAATATGTACTTTATTGTCATTCAAATACACAGTGTGCATAGAACGAAATTTCATTTCACTGACTCTTGGCACCTTAGCAAGGGTCTTGCTTTAGAGAGTGCCGCCATCTTGCACCGCCATGTTTGTACGGCAGCCTGAAGGGACTTTCATGTTCATAAATCAAGACCTTGTCATAAATAAACCAACGAAGAAGAAGGAGGAGGAGGAGGAAACAGCAGATGTATTGTAAAATGGTTTAGATCTTCACCTCATTGCTCCTGAAATACTCCCAGTCGTCTCAGTCGTGGTGAACGACTAAAAGTTTTTTGTCCTCGGCGGCCACCGTCACTTTGCAGACGGTTTTCACACTGGACCTTTAAGGATGCAGTCCTCCTCCATAAACCTGAAGTGTTTCATCAAACATATTTCCTAATGAGGAAGTGACTCTGAGGACAAACAATTTGATGTGTGAAGTGTAACCTGATGTGTGTTTGTCTCCCTCAGGTCCGTCCACTCGTGTCCTCCACAGCCTGTTCTCCAAGGTGAGCCAGTTCTCGGAGCTCACCAGCCACAGCATGAGACTCAACGCCTTCATCTTCGGCCTCCTCAAGTGAGTCACTTCCCTTCAGTCCAGCACCGCTGTGACTCTAACATTAACGATAATGAACCTACAAGTTGAGATCTTCTAGAAGGTTAATAGGAAATAACGTAGAGAGTTGCAACAGCTGGATTGTTACAACACCTTGATATGAAGTTGTTGCACATTAAATAGTCTAGTTATTACGGATGCTGATTTCTTTGTTTTGTTCAGAGACATAGTGAAGGATTCAAAAGACAAATACTCATATAAATAACACACATAAATACATAACGATGCAGCCGTCGCTCAGATCATTAGAACCAATATCAATGTCTCTTCTATTTGTACATTTGCACCAGGCCACGCCACTAGCTGAGCAGAAAACATCACACTCACTCTTTCATCCATTAAAAACACACTCAGAGCAAATAAGTAAAATAACAGTGGGTCTGACTTCATTTTCTCTGATTGCATTTGTATGGAACATATTCGTCTCCCCATGATGTTCAATTTCAATAAAAATCCTTAATCAGTCCTCTAATGTTGAAGCACCTGGTCATAACAACCTGCTGGTGCTTTTTCCTCCACTTGAAGCTAATTTCTTATTGAGTCGTCTCAGAGACTCTGGTCTAGACCTGTTTGTTTATTATAGCTTTTTCATGATTCGCTCTCTTTTTCTGTTTCAGCCTGAAATCGTTGGAGTTCTGGTTCAATCACCTTTACACACACGAAGGTGAGACTTAAGTCCGTTAAGCCTCCAGCGCGTCTGGATTTATCTATTTGACCATGCACTTTATCTATCCATCTAAATATGCACTTTCAAAACTGGCACTTTATAAAATTACATCACTGCACTGTACAGTATGTCTGTGTATGAATATGTACAAAGAACTGTATTACTCACTGTGTATTTTATATTTATACTACTTATTCTTTTTTGTCTATTATCTGCCAAGGAACTACGGACGTTAAAGGGCATTTCCAGTCATAATCAATGTTTACTTCAGATATCAGGTCACCTATGACCAGTTCATTTCATACCATCCATTCTCTCAACTGCAGCATGTGGACATTTATGTTCGTTTTCGTTCAAGAATCAGTTTTTTCAGTGTTCATTAATAGGCTCCGGACTAATTTTAAAATAGTTGTATGTATGAACCGATCATAGGTGACCTGATATCTGAGGAAAACATTGATTACAACTGGAAATGCCCTTTAACTCCTTTACATTTGTATTTATATACTAATGGTCATTAATGTGTGCACTGTCCCTTTAAAATAAATAAATGGTCATAACTTTTCTTGAACTGATGTCTGTTTTTATTTACAGACATCATAGCCGCGCACTACAACCCGTGGGGTTTCCTGCCCCTGTCGCAGGGGGCGTGCCAGCCTCTGTTCGAGGAGCTGCTCCTCCTGCTGCAGCCGCTCTCCCTCCTCCCCTTCGACCTGGACCTGCTCTTCGAGCCGCACCTCCTCCAGAAGGGCCAGGAGCAGCTGCGCCGCAAGGAGCAGCTGTGCTCGGCCGGCCAGAGCGTCGACCAATCGGCTCGCTCCACCTTCCAGCTCATGAGGGGCTGGAGCACCACGGTGAGCGAGATGGTCCGAGACTCGAGCGCCAGCGCCGAGGCGAGGAAAGAGCGGGCGGGGCTGAGGCGAGAGGGGACGTGGCCGAGGATGGAGGGAGCCAAGTCGAGGAGAGAGGAGGGAGGAGGAGGAGGAGGAGGAGGGAGATCAGGGATGAAGAGGGAGGGAGGAACGTACGAGAGCGTGATGCTCGGGTCGGAGAGCAGACAGACGGCGGCGATGGAGGTCGGGTTCAACAACCTGTGGAAGGAGAGAGGGATGAGTGAGCAGAGGGTGAAAGGCGTGGGACAGGAGAGCCAGGAGGAGGGCGGCGAGGACGGACGAGAGCGGGACAGGAGGAGGAAGAAGGAGCGCGACGCGGCAGAGGAGGGGCGCCAGCGGCAGGAGCGGCAGGCGGGCTGGTGGTACCAGCTGATGCAGTCCTCGCAGGTCTACATCGACCAGTCCGCCGAGGGCTCCAAGTTCGTGAAGACCGAGAAGAGGAAGAAGTCCTCGGAGAGACGGCACGGACAGCCGCCGCCCGCCAGGGAGGGCGTGGTGGAGGGGGCGGAGTCCAACCACGAGGCGGAAGGCCACAGGAGCAGGAAGAGCACCAGCAGCTCCGGCGGCGAGGAGGAGGGGGGCTCGGCCGCGTCCAGGGGGAGAGCGTCGTGGATGGGAAGCCCCCCCGAGTCCGTCCTCAACCACGACAAAGACGCCAAACCTCTGGAGGTCACTCAGGCCGCCGCCGCCCCCGAGGAGAGCCCCTCGCACGGACAGAATCTGCGTTGGGGCCGGCTCTTTGGATCGAGTCTTGGTTCTCCCTCCAGAGCCGAGGGCGCGGAGCAGAAGGTCAAAGGTCAAAAGACCAGGTGAGTTACAACGACGAGTATGGAAAAGTATGGGGTTTGATCCCATAAAAGTATGGGAAATGGAAACTACTATATGGAAATGTATTTATCTTAAAGGGATAGTTCAACATTTTGGCAAATCGTCCCATTGCCATAATCCCTATAGTCAGAGCAGTTGGTTCGTTCCTTTAATTGTCGGTGCAAGCTATTTTTAGAATGGCAGAGCAGAGCCGTGAGCTGCTCAGAGCTATGCTACGGAGGCTCATGGGATTTCTTGGTTTCCCTCATCAAACTCATCAAATACACAATCCAACAACAACAAGTTGTGACCTGCACATTCACCACGCTATGAGATAATAACACAACGTTACCACACAGAGTTGTTTTAGAGGGAAATTCAGAGACTGCTGATGAAAAACAGAAAGTGTTGAGAAAAGTATTTTTGATTCTGGTCTTTTCTTAGGATTTGTTTCCATTTCTAAAACTATAGCCTAACATTGGTCTCAACCGACTTATTCAACACATTCACCTTGTCGTTTCCTGCCCTCCCTCAGACCCCCCTCAGGCTGGCTCGGTCTGGACCGGTCTGTCCTGGACCTCGTAGCTCAGACTATTGGAGCGGGGAGCGGGAAGAAGCCAGAACCTTCGGCCGCTCTGACTCAGACCCTGAACGCACCGACACCGACACCGACACCGGCACCGGCACCGGCCCAAACCACCGAAACCAGACGACGGCCACAAACCACATGGTGAGAAAACCATTCACTGTGTCTCCTGATCTGTCAGAAACCTCTGTCGGAGCATTGTCGACATCATTTTATCCAAATTTTAACATGAAATAGAACTTTAATTAAACAATACGAATCATAAAAAAGAAAATTACAACTTGAAAGTATCTAAAATAAAAGGTAGTAGGCTGGTTTAACCCTTTATATGGGCACTCTTTTTAAATACTTGGAAATTCAAAATTTGAAGATAGAATACTAACCCATAGGTTCAGTTGAAGGAGTGTTTACTTACACACATAATAATAATAATACATTTAATTTTAAGTGCTTTTACAAATGCTCAGACACTTTTCACTTTTAAAAATCATAAAATAAAGCAAAGGCAGAATGAAATAAAGTTAAAAACAGCAGTAAAACAGTATACAACACACAACATTTTATATTATTTATAAATAAATAAATAAATGTGTAAACATGACTAAAACACTTCTTGTCAAGAAAGTTCTTGTCAATAATAAGTCACTGGATGTGGTCACTTGCCCAAAAAAGGAATAAATGATGTCAAAAAGCATCACAATGGTGGGAATGTAATGCGCATCAAAACAATAACAGTGCATCATGAACAAAATTTACCAGGTTCTTTGATGGATACAGTGAAATAAGGCAAGGCGAGGCAATTTTATTTGTATAGCCCGTTTTTCACAAACAGTTTGTCTCAAAGGGCTTCACATGACATCGTAATAACATCCTCTGTCCTTAGACCCTCACATCGACAGAGGAAAAACTCCATGGAAAACCCTTTTAACCGGGAAAATCTGAGAAATAAAAAAATTAATATTATAAATAGATAAAGGAAAAGGTAGAAAACAAAACAAACAACAAATATAAGTAATGAGAAAATGCGGCAAATTCATGAATGAATGTGTCTCTCCTCCTCCTCAGCGAGGTCCGAGCTCTGTGCCACCACATCGCCACGGAGCCCGGGCAGCTCAGCTTCAACAAGGGCGACGTGCTGCGGGTCCTGAGCAAGGCCGACCCCGACTGGCTGCTCTGCTCGCTGGGCGCCACCCGCGGCCTGGTGCCCATCATCTACGTCACCCTCAACAGCATGGAGGACAGCCAGGACGCCGCCGCCGCCGTCGGCCACTGCTGAACTCCAGATGTTGATGTTGCTGACGACGACGACGAGCTGGAAAAAAACACAAAAAAACCCAGTTCTTGGAACCAAACACTGTAGAGAAACATGACGAGACAGTTGTACAGGAAGAAGCATGCAGGCTTAAAACACACACAGACTCACATCTGCTTCACGGGGACGAGCGTGCATGCAAAACATCTGGAAAAACCAAAACCACCCGACAAGAAACAAAACAAACAAAAAAAACCAAAAGACTCTCAAACAAACTCACGCTTCTTCTTCTTCTTCTTTCTCCTGCTGCGCGAAGCTGTGCCACTCGCTTAAAACTCTGTGACTGTCCAGTGTGTACGTCGTACGGCATCCATCAGCCACACCAGGACGGGCTACACACACACACACACACAGACACAAACACACAGACACACACCATATGATACTCTGTATGCCATGCCTAGCTGCATCCAGCTGTGCCACTCGTTGCTCAGTCGTTTCCTCCAGGTCGGTTTGAAGTCCTGTTGCTTATTTAGCGGCGACTCATCTTTTTTAAAATCACGTAGAAGCCGATGACCCCCTTCCCTCCTCCTCCTCCTCCTCCTCCTCTTCTTCTTCCATAGATATATACACATCGATGCCGCCTCTGACGCTGCTGTCCATTGGAATGATGCGTAAACGCGGCAGCCATCTTGGGTGGGGGGAAGCTGTGTCTACTTCCTGCATCAGTCAACAGAGGCAGAGGTCTATCAACCATAAAAATCGCCATAACTCACTGAATATTCATCCAATTTTCAAGCCGTTTGGTTTATTATAAATGTCAGACATATATTTATGATTTATGAAACAACAAAAATCATAATTTTTTATTTTATTTTGTTTTTATATTAAACATACACTTACATACTCAGACTCTCACCCACATGCATGCTTGTCAGACGTATATACAGTATGTCTGTGGTCAGAAACCCCTGCCCAAGATGGCGGCCGTGTTGACGTGCCAGACAAGCCCGAATGCGGCATCTACGTGTATATATACTGTATCTATACTCTTCTTCTTCCTTCTTCTTCTTTTTCTTCTTCTTCTTTTGGTAAGATTTAAGGCGGTAGATGTAAAAGCAAAAGAAAAAAAGCGACGATGTCATCCAGCAAATTATCATCATCATTATTATTCTGATGTTCTAATAATAAGAGTAGAGAAACAAACCGGTGGAGGAGGAATCAAAAAAGTTTGAATCTTTTTCTGTTTCCTCTCCGTCTTATTCGATCACCGCTCATCGAAGCCTGTGTTTGCGGAGGAGGAGAGAAGAAAAGATGGACGGACTGATCAACAACAAACTGACACATTGCCTTTTATTCTTCCTCTCTTGCTCACAGGTCTGAGATCAGTAGGCTGACGGACTTTAAGTGCATGTGACCTTTTTTCACACCTGTATTTCCTTCCTTTAATCTTCCTTTAGTCGGTCCAAACTGTAAATGCACACAAATGTGGTGAGTTTTATTTATTTTACTGAACCTTAAGGACGTCCAGTGAGACAAAATGTTTGCGAATTAAGTTTTGCATTCAGATAACGATCGTATCTTTGCCTTAAAGCGCTGGAGGAAAAAGAAAAAGAGAAAGAAAGTCAAACTTTTCCCTGTATCCTGACATTACAGTATATTTTCTATACGCTTCAGTCGACGTCTGGCCCAGATTTACAGTATGTCCATGAGGACGAGTGTAGTGAAGACACAGAGATCTATGCTGATTATTTTTTAAAAAGGGAAAAAACTCCCTCAACATGTTGTGATGGTGCCTGTGCTATGTTGCGTACAGTACTCGCTACCCGTCATGGTGTGAAGAATAATAAAAAACATAAATAAATGTGGCCTTAGGTTCAAAACGAGTCGACACAGAATTAGAAATTACAGCTAATATTGAGTGTAGACAGACGCCCAGTCCAAATATTACACATTATAAGATGGTAAAAGAAAAAAAGAAATATTAATGTACATTTATTAAATAAATGAATGCTTGTGTAGTTTTTGAAAAACTTACATAGGATATAATTTTATTATCATTTTTGATTTTATTTTCATTTTTTTGTTGCATCGTATTGTACAGTTTTTATTTTTCTGTATGATTTTTAACATTGAATTTCACCAAAATGATGATTTATTATTAATATTATCTTTTATTTTTTTCCTCGTTGAACTGTAAATATATTTAAAAGTCCGTCAATTATATAATTTCTGCCATAGATCTATACGTGTAAATGTTATTATCAATGCATTTTATGTTGAACACACAGGAAGTAACAGGAGGATAAAGCTTTAGTTTCAGCGCTAATAACAGCCATCGACCTGCTGACGGTGACGCAGTACGAGTTGCCCCCCCCCCCCTTATCCTGCCCCCCCTCCCCCGCCCCGCCCGCTGTGGTAGTGGAAGCTTTGGTTTTCAGTCGAACCTCCAGGCAGTTTGGTGTTCGTCCACTTCCTGTTCAGAGTCACATGGGACAGATTTCAGCAAAAATCAACACATAGTAGTGATGAAACCAGAGAGACGAGGAGGCTCGGGGAGGGGGAGAGAGAGAGGGGGGGGGGGACGACAGAGACGCCGTGAGATTGGAAACGTGTCGGAGAGACGGTAAAGAGACAGAAAGAGCGTCTCTGTGTCTCAGTGTCTCCCTCTCTGTCTCTCCCTGCGGTCTCCTCCTGCCTGTAAATACCTTCAGCATCAGTGACACTGCTCTTCTCTCTGCGTCCAGACTATATGATGTGTACGTATGACATTATCAAACTACTATGGATGTTAAATAACAAAGTGCTCATGTGATCACAAACCTAAACGGCTCCTGTGTCTTTATTCGTTTTGTTGATTTGATGAAAAACAAGACGGGATGGATGCGCATCACTACAGAATACACAATGTGTTCTATTATTGCTTTTGTTTATTAGTTTGTTTGTTTTTTGGTTCTTATAAACAGACAAAACGAAACATTTATTTTACCTTGAGGAAGACTGGGTGTAACAGTTGAAACGTGTCAAGGTAAAAGTTTTTTTTTTTCCTTTTTGTTTATTTAAAAGAAGTAAAAACTCAAACAGACATAATGAAGGTAATCACGCTCCTTTTGTTTAATTATAGTTTATCAGAAAAACTTCATAAACTTTAATATTAAGTTATACAGTTGAAGACCAGAATGGTGTCAAAGGATGTGGGTTCAAGACCCAACAAGAGAGTTGACAACACATCAAAATACTAGTATAGATAGTCTGATAGATACTAGATTACTCAATTTGTGAAGCCACTGTTGAACAGCTACTTGCCAATTAGCTCAGTGTGATAGACAACAATGGTCTTTGGTTCTAGAAGTTGTGGAAGCAATCCTCAACTGCTGCAAAATGAACATTGTAAGGTCAACTGTCCTGTCTTACTATTCTCCTGTTTGTCAGAGTATTGCAGGGATATTGAAAAGGCAACACTGTGTTCATTAATCTAACTAACGTTGTGGGTTTTCACACCTCGACATGTTGACATTTATGGGCTAAATGTATGCGGAAGAACACTGTACCACTAGTCCTGCTGCATAGCTACTTGATGCCATGCGGCACAAACTGTCACTGAGCAGCATACCTGACCTGACCTGACCTGACGCTCTTATTTTTTAACTGGAATAGTTCCACAGCTTTGGCAATATATACACTGTATGTCATGCCAATAAAGCCAATTGAATTGAATTGAATAGTTCCACAGCCAACGTAGTGCTACATTCATCCGAGCTGAGACCAGCACACAACACGTAACAGTGTGGCGATGCTGCCTTCTCTTTTCACCGACAGCCCCACCCCCCCTTGTTTGCACGACAAATAACACTAGAGTATAATCGCAGCCTGCATGTAACAAAATCGCATGATCATATTACAATATAATTGTAAATGCAATTAATCATTGAGCCTTTTGTGCAGGTGACACTTCACTCATCTTTTGTTTTAATGTTTACAGAACACCAAGGTATTGAGATACGACCTGTACTAACAAAGATATCGGGCTCGACACTAGGACTGTTCTTCTTGGTAAAAAAAACAACATACATACTGTTTGCTGCAAACAGCATTGCTTAAACCATGCTGTTACATGAGCCATGGAGTTTGTGAGTTTATCAGTAGCCTGTGTCATGCTGCTACCATGTACATAACTGTGTCATCAGCATACATTTGGATGTTGCTGTCAGGACATATGGGAAGTCATTGATGCATAATGTAAATAGCAAAAGGCCCAGTATGGATCCTTGTGGGACTCCTGCAGACAGACGAAGCTGATTGATGGTTCTGTACCTGAACAGACTGAGATCAATTTGACAAATATGATAATTAAAACTACTGTAGCTAACTTTGACATCAGAATTCTATGATTAACAGTATCACGCACACACAAATAATTGTAATTATTTTAATCGTGTGTGTATATACTGTACATACCCAGAGGAAAAATTTACTGCTCAAAGCTTGCTCTTCTGTAGCTTCTGGAGACAAATTAGAGATTCTCATCTCAGCCTCATTTTAGTTTCTATTTTGACTAAATGTTTCTCATATGTTTCTCCTAAAATTCACTAGGAGCAATAGGTGAGACAGAGTCATTAGGGGAGTCATACTTGAGAGTTAAGGGAGATACCTTGCTAATCTCAGTTCAGTGTTTTTAATGGCTCGTTTATTTTCCTTGGAGAAGAAAAGGAGCAATACTGGAGCTACTATGGAGCAATATGGTGCTCAGGCATAAATAGACTAACATGCCCTGACTGGAGATCTATCTCACAACCTCTTGCACCAGAGGCAATGTTGCTAACCACTCGGCCAACTGCAGACAACTGATAAACAATGTGGTTAGCACGTCTTTTATGGGTGAGTCGCGTTACTTTCAGTACCGCTACCACCGTAACCTGTCACTTCACCTTACCGGTCCCTCATGATTGTGGCACACGTACCTTTCAATTGTTGTTACGATTTGAAAAAAAAAAAAAAATTAAATGTTTTTTAAAAAGACTGTGGCGCACCCGCGGACCTCTGTTACACATTACATTACACTCTGTTACACGCACGCGCACGCACACACACACACACACTGAAAATTATATAGCTAAACTCTGTTCCTATTCAAATTACGTGCTGGTTTTCTAACTGTTTTCTAACTGCCAAAACGATCTAAGTCTGAGAAATGAATGAGAGCTTGTGGAGAGCTCTTCATTTGTTCTGTCTGAGCTTAGTATGAGACGGATAAACTGAAGCTAGAATGAGAATAGTTTGAGTTTATAGAGAGAGCTCTCTGATTTCTCTGCATGATATCACAAAGAGACATAAAAGTTGAGAAACTCTGAGAATTATATTAGAGCTTGTTGAGATCTCGTCTGAAACTTAAAAGGAGACTAAATTGAGATAAAGTGCATCTTATTGCTCCAGAGAAAAAGATGAGAAGCAGGAGAAATTAGTCTCAGTTTGCTGTCACACAGGTCTCATAGTTGTCTAGGAGAAGTAAATGAAACATTTTTGAGATCTCTTTTTGAATTTTCCTTTCCTCTGGGTATATATTGAGAGAAAAGAGTAAAAGGGATGTTACTGCAGCATTGCTTAACAAGTGAGCAGGAAATGTTTTGCTGTAGCTGTGGTGTGGTCACGGCCACAGGCGACCTTGTTCTTCTCTCCACAGTGAGGGTTGTTGGTGCTGGGCCAGCAGTCAGGATGCTGCGTAGGTCGTGCACTTGCACATTTAATAACACGGCAAATATTTAAACATGTACATTAACATATTCATCAGCAAAACATAGAAAAGAAAGAAGCTGAATTCCATCTTACACAACCTAACAACCATGTTGTGTTATGTAATATTACCAGGAAGTGGATCCACACACTGTTCAGGGTATATAGTAGATGAGTGATACTCACAAGAACCTGTTCTTCTGGCCCATGACGGATGCTCTGTGGAGTCAGCCACGTGATCTTAGAGGGGAAAGCCACGAGAGTATATTATGCTCTCTTCACTCTCTTATTCATATATCATTAATACACATACATACAGTATACACAGCATATTTCAAATTTATTTAAACTTGAAATAGTCTGCTTTTGTCTTGAAAAGTCTGGACAAAAACAAAATAGTAAAGCATGTAGAAATACTGTATCTGTAGCACATTTCTCCTCCATCGTGATCAAAACTAACACAAAACATCACATCAAATTATGAGAAAAAAAAAAAAGATGACTAGGCGTGCGACGCTGTGTGGTTGGAGGGCAGGGCCCCGGGCTGGATGCTTGGTACAGTATATAAGCAGGGCCTGATCTTAGAGCGAGCGCTGTTACACTCTGGCTGAAGTTGTGATTCGCATGATGAAAACCTTCCAGATTCTCATCCTCTTGGTTGCTGGCCTCTCTGTGAGCGGTGAGTATACAACTTGACAAGAGCTGTCCATCATCTTGCCTTATGGTTGTTAATCAGTGGCGTGCACAGACTTTTTGAAGGGCAGGGGTGAGAAGGGAAAAAAAAGGGCACATATAGCGCGTCCTCGCCACTTAAGTTGGCATTTAGCATGCATTTTGGCTTCCAAGAGGGCACTTTAACGTGTATTTTGGCTCCTAGATGGCACTTTAGCACGTGTTTTTGCTTCCAAGAGGGCACTTTAGGGGACGTCGACCCCCGCCCCTTCCCTGTGCAAGCAGTTGCATCTTCTTCATCAGATTCTCAGTGCCCCCCCCCCTCTTTTGTTGTGTTTCAGCCCACTCAGTGGGGCACAGATCACTCCCCCAGTTTTGGAGAATTATCCGCTGTGTGATGCCTAAAAACTGGCCGGTTTGGGACCTTCTTGACTACGGCTGCTTCTGTGGATACGGAGGCTCTGGCAGGCCTGTGGATGCCATGGACAGGTGAGAATGTGGACGCCGTTCAATTCAAAGATGACATTAAAGACATCAATGTGTTTAAATATTTGTCTTGTTAAACTTGCAGGTGCTGCCAAGTGCACGACAAGTGTTACGGTGACGCTGAGAAATATCCTGAGTGCAACCCTTACTTCGACTCCTACAGATACAAATGTAAGAAGAAGAGCAAGAAGATCACCTGTGGCCGTGAGTACACCACAACTAAAACACATGCTGCTGACTGGTCTCATTCATTTGTTTAAAAATTAGTTCATTCTAATTTTAATTTATTGTCAAAGTTTTAGGAACAGACCATTCACCATCTCTTCTACATTTTTAGTAATCTTTACTGCTTTCTTCTCCTGCTCACTTCAGCAAAAAACAACAAATGTGGGCAGTTCATCTGCGAGTGTGACAGGAAGGCCGCTGAGTGTTTCGCCAAATCACGCTTGAACCCCAAACACAAGGACCTGGACCAAAGCCGCTGTCAGTAAAGTTGCACATAACCTGTCTCTTACTTACCTTTCATAATGTTTACTTTAATAATGGTTGGTTATTCAAGGGTATAATCTTTCCTCAAGTTGCCACCAGAGGGCATTATTGTCTCCCTTTTTCATGTCAGGCTGTCAGGATGAAATCTGCAGCCTACCTGTGATCTTATGCTGTTTTTTCTTCAGATATCCTGCTATACTTTCTGTAAAACTCCATGTCCAGTCTCCTACATTTGCATATAATCAAATAATAAAGGCATACAATGATGGTGAAAAAAAAAATCTATGTTTTTGTTATTTATTGTGTTTTACTTTTTGTGAGAGTATTTTTTCCAGTACATCACACACTTATTAACTGGGAAAATAAAAATTCCCGACCTGAATTATTGTCCAAAAAAACAACAAATAAAGAATAAATAGATAATTGTGAGTAATTTGCCCAAACTTAACTCAACTTAACATGGAATTCTTTGAGCTGCATTAGAGGCTACTATGCCGCCACCTAGTGGCTACAGTTGTAACTTGTGAATCTATATACAGTATATTTATATATTTATGAAATCTGCAGCACATTCATACCTGTGTATATGCTCAACGGTCCAAAGAACCACAGAGACAAAATCAAGGAAGACCCCATTAAAGGGATAGTTCAACTTTTCCCTATAGTCATGGGGCGGGTTCAGTACAGTCAAACGTTTTCATGCACTGGAGGCTCAATTTTTGATTAATCAAAACAATTGTAGGAGGAGGTACATTTTAAAAGTTTTATGGTTATTGAAAAAAAAACAGTCAGTGATGGACTTCATGATTTGTAATGAGTTTAAGTGGACAAAAGTTTCAGCAGTGTTGAGGCTACATTGTGGTGAAGTTTCAAAACTGTAGCATCTACCGTTGGTTTGGTAGGAATTAAGAAAAAAAATTCTATTTTTTTTAAAGAACATGTGCCCCCATGTGTGGGGGGGGGTCACATGTTCTTGGAGTTGAGTAAATCTGGCACGGGGTTGGACATTTCTGTAAAGTTTGGTGAGTTTTCACTCATGGGAAGTATGATTTCCTTAATAGAAGAAGAAGAATTAGGGTCCTAAAAACATCAGTATGTTTAAATATTTGCCTTATTAAACTTGCAGGGGCTGCCAAGTGCACGACCAGTGTTACACAGCTATATAACCATCTTGTGTTAATAAATATTACCAGGAACCGGATCCACGCGTTGTTCAGGGTGTAGATTCAGTGAAATTCTCAAGGACCTACGTGGCTGACTCCACAGAGCATCTGTTATGGGCATGCGGGTTTTATCTAAATAAACATAATATGCTCTGTTTACTCTCTTTATATATTCATATATCATTATAAATCAAACAATGAGAAAAAAAAAGATGAAGATGAAGATGAGGCGTGCAACGCTGTGGTTGGAGCAGCCGACAGGGCAGGGCCCCGTGTTGGATGCTTGGTTCTGTATATAAGCAGGGCCTGATCTTAGATGAGAGCTACACTCTGGCTGAAGTTGTGATTCGCATGATGAAGACCTTCCAGATTCTCATCCTCTTGGCTGCTGGCTTCTCTGTGAATGGTGAGTTTTTATTTATTTATTTATATTTAAAGAGATAGTTCACCCAAAATTCAAATTTCCGTCCTCCGTGCCTTCTCTGAGTTAGGGCACCGGGCAATCGCACCGGACCAGTGCCCGGTGCGATTGCCCGGTGCCCTAATAAAAGAGTCACAGGTGCACCTGGTGACTGATAGTTTAGAGAGAGATTGTTTAGCATTTTTTTAAAAGTGGGGTTGTATGATCTACAAATAGTCCCTAATTACTTTAATTGCAGTGGAAAACTCTCTGCACTCCTCCTGTTAGCAACGCCAGCCCATAATAGCCCTGCCCAGAGATTTACAACATACATTGTTGTGAATGGACCCAAAGAAAAGTCTTCATCATATTCAGTTCCTTCTCTGAGTTACGGGTGGGGGGCTCCACGCAGCAGTATTTGTCCATATAATGGTTGTGAATGGGGCTCACTTTTCTTCGTCCAAAAAGACACACCAAAAAACTCACAACCATTATATGGACAAATACTGCTGCACGGACCCCCCCGTAAGGCACACAGGACTCTGAAACTTCTCACAGCCATTAGTCGACATGAGGGTGAGTAGATAATGAGTGAAATTTGAATTTTGGGTGAACTATCCCCTTAATATAACCTTTATTTATCCAGGAGGGATCCATTGAGATTCAACAATCTCTTTTCCAAGGCTGTCCTGGTCAGAAAGAGCAACATTTCAAAACAATTAATCATACAGAACATACACAGCAAAAAGACAATGATAGAAAAGACAATAAAAGAGTCACAGGTGAAACTGGTGACTGATAGTTTAGAGATAGATTGTTTAAAGGGATAGTATAATTTCTATTAAGTGTGGTTGTATGATCTACAAATATCCTCTAAGTGCTTTAATTGCAGTAGAAGACTCTCTGCACTCCTCCCGTTAGCAACGCCAGCCCATAATAGCCCTGCCCAGAGATTTACAACATACAGAACCCAAAGAAACGCGGCCTAAAAGAGGTTTTGGACCTAACCAACTGCTGATCAGTGGGCGCTAACCCTGGGCGGAGGGATACGTGAGTTGGTTAGGTCCAAATAAAAACTGTGTCAAGTACAACTTGACAAGAGATTTTTATCATCTTACGTTTTAGTTGTTAATATAAGTAGTTGCATCGTCTTCATCAGATTCTCTGTCTCTCCCCTTTTGTTGTGTTTCAGCGGACATAGAGGTCAATGGACTCTTCCAGTTTTGGAGAATAATCCGCTGTGTGATACCTGATAGCTGGCCGATTTGGGACTTCGCTGACTACGGCTGCTACTGTGGTAAGGGAGGCTCTGGCACGCCTGTGGATGACCTGGACAGGTGAGAATTCGACCGCTGTTCAATTCAGGAGAAGACGTCATTAAAGGTGTACATAAAAGAAAACTGAATTTGAGCCCACTCTGGGTCATAAAATTAGTGTAAAAACTCATCTATCAGACGACATAGGCCAAACTTTGTGCAAAATTCATGACAACTCGGCGTGACAAATGGAACAAACGGTCATTTTTGTAGGCCTACACCTTTAAAACATCGGGGTGTTTAAATATTTACCTCGTTAAACTTGCAGGTGCTGCCAAGTGCACGACAACTGTTACGGTGAAGCTGAGAAACATCCAAAGTGCCCGTCCATCTTTGACAACCCTTATACCAACGGGTACAGGCACAGCTGTGATTGGAAGAACAAGAAGGTCACCTGTAGCCGTGAGTACACCACAACTAAAACACTTGCTGCTGACTTGGTCTCATTCATTTGTTAATTTGTTCAGAAATGCTGCAGTATAGTACAATTTTCACTCTATTCTCTAAATATATTATTGTCAAAGTTTTAGGAACAGACTGTCCACCATCTCGTATGTTTAGTAATCATCACTGCTCTCTGCTCCCATTCCATTCAGAAAACAACGACGAGTGTGAGCAGTTCATCTGCGAGTGCGACAGGAAGGCCGCTGAGTGTTTCGCCAAATCAACCTTCATCCCTGAACACAAGCACCTGGACCAAAGCCTGTGTAAAGACGAAGAATCAAAAACCAGGCAAAACCCAGTCAAAATCAAAATATAATGATTTCTGTATGAGGCCACAAGTTTCATGCTGTAATTTTTACAGGCCTGAAGCATCCATGATTGATGCCACATGGAGCTGCAAAGTTGTTTTACTTCATAGGCTACTTTATATGAACGCCATGAACCTGTCTCTTTCTTACCTTGCATAATGTTTACTTTAATAATGGTTGGTTGTTCAAGGGTATCATCTTTCCTCAAGTTGCCACCAGAGGGCATTATTGTCTCCTTTTTTCATGTTGGGCTGTCAGGATGAAATCTGTAGCGTAGCTGTGATCTTATGCTGTGTTTTCTTCAGATATCCTGCTATACTTTCTGTAAAACTCCATGTCCAGTCTCCTACATTTGCATATAATCAAATAATAAAAGCATATTTACAAAGATGCTGAAAAAAAAATCTATGTTTTTATTATTTAATCTGTTTTACTTTTTGTGAGGGTATTTTTTCCAGTAGCTACATCACACATTTGTTAACTGGCAAAATAAAAATTCCTGACCTGAATTATTGGCTACTATATACAATACAATACAATACAAATTTATTCATATAGCACATTTAAAAATACAAGCCAGGTTGTCCAAAGTGCTGTACAGCAAAACACACAAGCAAAACTAATGGCAACAAAACAAATAGGTACCAACAATACACGTAAAAACATGGAATAAAACAATAAGACAAAAGTGAGCAGACCTCAGTGTTCGGGGGGCCTGGTAAGGAACAAGAAGGTCAGACAGGTAGGGCGGCGCCAGGCCATTTAGGCACTTAAAAACAGTAAGTAAGATTTTAAAATTGATTCTAAAGCCAGTGTAAAGTGCGGAGAATTGGGGTAATGTGATGCCGGCGCTTTTTAGGCGTACAGCAGCATTTTGCACAACCTGCAATCTGCGTATTAAAAACATGTCAATGCCAGCACACAGGGAATTGCAGTAAACAAGAGGTAATAAAGGCATGAATTACAGTATTAAGATCTTTACGTGGGAGATATGCCTTTGTCTTTGCAAGCAGTTGTAAGTGGAAAAAGCTGGTTCGGACTACAGCACTGATTTGCTTGTCAAACTTAAAATCATTATCAAAAATAACCCCAAGGTTCTTGGCAGAGGAGTGGCAATAGGAGGACAGGGGACCAATGGCACTGTTAAAATCAACTATATCACTGTGACTGTTAAATAGAACAATTTCCGTTTTGTTGCAGTTTAGTTTGAGGAAGTTCTGGTGCATCCATGCCTGGACTTCCTGCAGACAGTCCAGTAGGACCTGTACAGAGTCGTTGTTGGCTGTTTTCAGGGGCAAATAGATCTGTACATAATCAGCGAAGCAGTGAAACTGGATATTGTGCTTTCTAAAAATAGAACAGGATTAAAAAGAGAACAGGATTGGACCCAGAACAGAGCCTTGGGGCACTCCAAATTGTAAAGGAGAAGATGAGGGCGAGTATTGTCCCCGCTGGACTGAGAAGCTGACTTCGGACTACAGCACTGATTTGCTTGTCAAACTTAAATCATTATCAAGGATTATTATCAGGATTAGTGTGTTTAAATATTTGCCTCATTGGGCTGCCAAGTGCACAATCAGTGTTACACAGCTATATCTTTTGTTAATTAATATTACCAGGAAGCGGATCCATGCGTTGTTCAGGGTGTAGATTCAGTGGAATTCTCAAGAACCTACGTGACTGACTCCACAGAGGATCTGTCATGGGGCGGATGCTCTGTGGAGTCAGCCACGTGATCTTGCCTTTATTGTTCCACAGCCTCAGCCGGTTACAAATAGGCATATGATTATTATTATTATTCATTATTATTTTTAAAATCATTTTTTCATTAATTGGAGGAGTTGCGCTCCCTCATAGAACAAAACTTGCAGCTTGTGTTTAAGGTGTATGTCAGCAAAACGCTCTGAATTGTTAAATTTGACTTGTTATAAAATTTTATTTGAGTGCAAATTTTTGTTATTATACTACAGTACTTATTTCTTTTTTAAATACCTGTATTTGTTCTTATATTTTTTGTGTCTCAAACCAAGAGCCAGTCCACCAAAACCTTGTTCCAGAATCACTGAATAAAGCAGGTTTTATCTAAATAAACATTATATGCTCTCTTCACTCTCTTTATATATTTACATATCATTATAAATCAAACAATGAGTAAAAAAAAGATGAAGATGAAGATGAGGCGTGCAACGCTGTGGTTGGAGCAGCCGACAGGGCAGGGCCCCGTGTTGGATGCTTGGTACTGTATATAAGCAGGACCTGATCTTAGATGAGAGCTACACTCTGGCTGAAGTTGTGATTCGCATGATGAAGACCTTCCAGATTCTCATCCTCTTGGCTGCTGGCCTCTCTGTGAATGGTGAGTTTTTATTTATTTGTTTGTTTATTTATATTTAAAGGGACAGTTCACCCAAAATTCAAATTTCCATCCTCTGTTCCTTCTCTGAGTTACGGGGGGGTCTGTGCAGCAGTATTTGTCCATATGATGGTTGTGAATGGGGCTCACTTTTCTTCGTCCAAAAAGACACACCAAAAAACTCACAACCATTATATGGACAAATACTGCTGCGTGGACCCCCCCGTAACTCAGAGAAGGAACGGAGGACTCTGAAAATTCTCACAGCTCTTAGTCGACATGAGGGCGAGTAGATAATGAGTGCAATTTGAATTTTGGGTGAACTATCCCTTTATCCAGGAAGGATCCATTGAGATTCAACAATCTCTTTTCCAAGGCTGTCCTGGTCAGAAAGAGCAACATTTCAAAATAATCAACCATACAGAACGTACACAGCAAAAAGACAATGGTAGTAAAGACAATAAAAGAGTCACAGGTGCAACTGGTGACTGATAGTTCAGAGAGAGATTGTTTAAAGGGATCGGAGCATTTTGTTTTAAAGTGGGGTTGTATGATCTACAAATAGCCCCTAAGTACTTTAATTGTAGTATAACTCTCTGCACTCGTCCCATTAGCAACGCCAGCCCATAATAGCCCTGCCCAGAGATTTACAACATACGGAACCCAAAGAAACGGCCTATTTTCGCGGCCTAAAAGAGGTTTTGGACCTAACCAACTGCTGATCGGTGGGCGCTAACCCTGGGCGGAGGGATACATGAGTTGGTTAGGTCCAAATAAAAACTGTGTCAAGTACAACTTGACAAGAGCTGTTCATCATCTTATGTTTTAGTTGTTAATTAATACAAGTAGTTGCATCGTCTTCATCAGATTCTCTGTCTCTCCCCTTTTGTTGTGTTTCAGCGGATGGAGATGACAATGGACTCATCCAGTTGAGGAACATAATCCTCTGTGTGATGCCTCATAGCTGGCCGATTGTGAACTACGCTGACTACGGCTGCTACTGTGGATACGGAGGCTCTGGCAGGCCTGTGGATGACCTGGACAGGTGAGAATCTGGATGCTGTTCAATTCAAAGAGGAAAACATCAGTGTTTAAATATTTGCCTTGTTAAACTTGCAGGTGCTGCCAAGTGCACGACAACTGTTACGGTGACGCTGAGAAACGTCTTGGGTGCAAGTCCATCTTTGACAACCCTTACTTCAACTGGTACAATTACCAATGTGATAAGAACAACAAGAAGGTCACCTGTGGCCGTGAGTACACCACAACTAAAACACTTGCTGCTGACTTGGTCTCCTTCATTTGTTAATTTGTTCAGAAATGCTGCTGTAACATCTATTTTCACTCTATTCTCTAAATATATTTTAATTTATTGTCAAAGTTTTAGGAACAGACTGTTCACCATCTCTTCTATATGTTTAGTAATCATTACTGCTCTCTTCTCCCACTCCTTTCAGCAAAAAACGACAAGTGTGGGCAGTTCATCTGCGAGTGCGACAGGAAGGCCGCTGAGTGTTTCGCCAAATCATGCATACACCCCGAAAACTGGCACCTGCCCAAAAGCCGGTGTAAAGACTAGAATCAACAACCAAGCAAAACCCAGTCAAACCCAAAATATAATGATTTCTGTATGAGGCCACAAGTTTCTCATGCTGTAATTCTGACAGACCTGAAGCATCCATGATTGATGCCACATGGAGCTGCAAAGTTGTTTTACTTCATAGGCTACTTTATATGAACACCATGAACCTGTCTCTTACTTACCTTACATAATGTTTACTTTAATAATGGTTGGTTATTCAAGGGTATAATCTTTCCTCAAGTTGCCACCAGAGGGCATTATTGTCTCCCTTTTTCATGTTGGGCTGTCAGGATGAAATCTGTATCCTACCTGTGATCTTATGCTGTGTTTTTTCTCCAGATATCCTGCTGTACTTTCTATAAAACTCCATGTCCAGTCTCCTACATTTGCATATAATCAAATAATAAAGGCATATTTACAAAAATGGTGAAAAAAAATCTATGGTTTTGTTATTTATTGTGTTTTACTTTTTGTGAGGGTATTTTTTCCAGTACATCACACATTTAATAACTGGCAAAATAAAAATTCCCGACCTGAATTATTGTCCCCCCAAAAAAAGAAGAAGCTGCATCAGAGTGGCTACTATATACAATACAATACAAATTTATTCATATAGCACATTTAAAAATACAACCCAGGTTGTCCAAAGTGCTGTACAGCAAAACACACACGCAAAACCAATGGCAACAAAACAAATAGGCAATAACAATACACGTACGTCAAAACACGTGTCAGCAGGATACTATGATCCACGCTGCTGATAGGTCCAGTAGGATCAAGACAGCAGGCGAGCCAGTATCAGCAGTTAAAATCTCATCATTAAAAACTCGTAAAAGGACTGTTTCTGTGCTGTGATAGGATTTGAAACCAGATTGGAACTTTTCAGACAGACCATTAAGATCAATGTGAGCTTGAAGTTGATTCAGTACCACTTTCTCAAGAATCTTTGAATAAAGGTAAGTTTAGAGATATATTTAGCTAAACAGTGGGGTCCAGGTTATGTTTTTTTAAAAGAGGCTGGACCACAGCATGCTTCAGGCCAGAGGGAACACATCCAGTTGACAAGGATGAGTTAATTAACTTTAAAATAAAAGGCCCAACTATGCCGCCACCTAGTGGCTATAGTTGTAACTTGTGAATTTATTTACAGTATATTTATATATTTATGAAATCTGCAGCACATACATACCTGTGTATATGCTCAATGGTCCAAAAAACCACAGAGACAAAATCAAGGAAGACCATGTTAAAGGGATAGTTCAACTTTTCCCTATAGGGCGGGTTCAGTACCACTCAGTACAGTCAAACGTTTTCATGCACTGGAGGCTCAATTTTTGATTTATCAAAACAATTGTGCAAATATTGTAGGAGGAGATACATTTTAAAAGCTTTATAGTTATTGAAAAAAACAGTGAGTGATGGACTTCATAATTTGTAATTTTTTGATTGTACAGATGTGGTGTTATTTCTGCTGGGCAACTATGCCTGACGCGCCTCCTACAGCGCCTTGGGTCAGCTGCAGGGTCATCAGCCGGGGACCACCGCTCATTGGAGTTTCGCTCTCTTTAACCCCGGAACGCCTCCTGGTGGCGGAGCGGTGGCAGGGACGTCTCCCTGCCACCCCCTGCAGCTGACCCAGCTCATTGCCTTGACCCCCAGTTCTTATCCCTTCTCCTCAGCCACAGCCAGAAGCTTCCTTTCTCAGCTTCCTCAGCCAGGGCCTTGGTTTCCCTTCTGAGCTTAGCTCCCGTCGTTCCCACATCTCGCAGCAGCCTTGTTGTTGATGTGCTGACGTAGCCCCGACAGCCTACTTCCACAGGGTAGATGGTGGCGGACCAGCCTGCCTCTCTGCACTCGGCGGCCAGGTCTGCATACTTGGCTGCTTTCCTCTCATAGGCGGCCTGGATTCCCTCCTCCCAGGGGATGGTGAGCTCTATGAGCATCGCAGCCTTGGTAGCAGCAGACCACAGCACGATGTCTGGCCGGAGTGTCGTGGTGGTGATCTCCCGGGGGAACTGCAGCTGTCTCCCGATGTCGGCCCTCATGCTCCAGTCCCTTGCCTGAGACAGGACACACCGGGGGCCTCGTCGGCTGGTGTCTCCACTGCTCTCCCCCGGCCTCACGAACCTGACCGGAAGCCTTTTGGCTGGTTGTTGGCCTCTTGCCTGCAGCTCTCTAGGACTTCGGCCAGCTTCGTCAGCACTTGGTCGTGCCGCCATCTGTAGCACCCTTGCGTCAGTGCGGTCTTGCAACCCGACAGCAAGTGCTGTAGGCTGGCGTTGGGTGCACTGCAAAGGGGACAGCTCTCCTCCTTGCCGAACCACTGGTGGAGGTTCCTGGGGCATGGCAGGGTGTCGTAGGTTGCCCTGAGCAGAAAGCTGATTCTGGCTTGTGGCATCTTCCACAGGTCGGCCCAGCTGAGGGGTCTCTTGATGGTGCCTTCCCAAGTGGTCCATCTTCCTTGGCGACCTTGTGACACGGCTTTGATGGTATACTGCTCCTGGTTCGCCCTTGACACCTCTTCCACAACCATGGCTTTCCTTTCCCTCTTCGTGGCCTTGGACCAGAGGCGCGGAGCATCTCCCCACCCCAGCCCCGCTCGTCCTACTTGCGTCCTGCCCACTATCTCCTGGTGCTGGAGCCTGCCAATGGCCCTGGCAACCTCCGGGCCTGCTTGCCACTTCCGACCTGTTCGGGTGGGGACAAGGGCATTCCTCACCGTCGGATCCGAGGACTCCTTCAACTCAAGAACCAACCTGGCCTTCTCCTGCTTGTACCCCAGGGTGATGGACTGAATGGGCAGCTGCAGTGATGTTGCGCCGAACAAGCCCGTGTCGGAGAAGCCTCGCGGTAGCCCTAGCCACTTCCGGATGTAGGAGTTGGCCAGCCTGTCCAACCCGTTGACTGTGGAGGATGGAATCTCGCACATCTTCAGTGGCCACATGACCCTCTGGTACAACGTGAAGTTGTAACACCACAGCTTGTACTTTCCGGGGAGCTGGCTCTTGTTGATGCTCGCCAGGCCTTCCGAGAGTTGCTTCCGTGCTGCCTTGCCTGCATGCCTGTCCGACAGATCTGCATTGTACTGCCTCCCTAGGCTCTGGATGGAATGATTGGCCAGTAGGGGGATTGGCTCGCCTCCTGCGACAAAGATGGTACTGTCGTTCCTGTTGCCTTTACGCAGAGAGAGGCTTCTTGACTTGGATGGTTTTATCTTCATCCTCGCCCATGTCACCAGCTCATCCAGTCTCTTCAGGCACCTTCTTGTGCATGGGGCTGTCTGCAGCACCATGGTGACATCATCCATGTAGCTTCGGAGTGGTGGAAGCCTCCGTCCTGACTGCAGCCTGATTCCTCCTACGGTCTGACGGGCTCCGCGGAGGATGATTTCAAACGCTGCAACAAACAGGACTGGGGAGATGGAACACCCCATGGCGATGCCAACTTCCAGACGCTGCCACCCTGTCGTAAAATCCTGCAGGCTGCAGCACATCTGGAAGTCCCTGAAGTAGCTGGTTACCAGGTTGTTGATGGACTCAGGGACATGGAAGAACTCCAATGCGAACTGGATGAGCTTGTGAGGGACGGATCCATACGCGTTGGCGAGGTCAAGCCACACCACATGAAGGTCGCTCTTTTCCTGCTTGGCCCTCTGGATCTGCCCCCAAATCATCGACGAATGTTCCATGCATCCTGGGAAACCTGGCACTCCGGCTTTTTGGCAGCTGGTGTCGATATAGCCGTTCTCTGTAAGGTAGGTTGTCAGTCTCTTGGCCATAGTCAATGAGTTTAAGTGAACAAAAGTTTCAGCAGTGTTGAGGCTACATTGTGGTGAAGTTTCAAAACTGTAGCATCTACCGTTGGTTTGGTAGGGGGGGGGGGTCACATGTTCTTGGAGTTGAGTAAATCTGGCACGGGGTCGGACATTTCTGTAAAGTTTGGTGAGTTTTCACTCATGGGAAGTATGACTTCCTTGGAAGAAGAAGAATTCCTAGGAATACAATAAGGTCCTTAAAGGATTAGTGTGTTTAAATATTTGCCTCATTTAACTTCCAGGGGCTGCCAAGTGCACGACCAGTGTTACACAGCTATATCTTTTGTTAATTAATATCACCAGGAAGCGGATCCATGCGTTGTTCAGGGTGTAGATTCAGTGAAATTCTCAAGAACCTACATGACTGACTCCACAGAGGATCTGTCATGGGGCGGATGCTCTGTGGAGTCAGCCACGTGATCTTGCCTTTATTGTTCCACAGCCTCAGCCGGTTACAAATAGGCATATGATTATTATTATTATTCATTATTATTTTTTTAATCATTTTTTCATTAATTGGAGGAGTTGCGCTCCCTCATAGAACAAAACTTGCAGCTTGTGTTTAAGGTGTATGTTAGCAAAACCCTCTGAATTGTTAAATTTGACTTGTTACAAAATTTTATTTGAGTGAAAATTTTTGTTATTATACTACTATACTACTTATTTCTTTTTTAAATAACTGTATTCATTCTTATATTTTTTGTGTCTCAAACCAAGAGCCAGTCCACCAAAACCTTGTTCCAGATCATTGAATAAAGCAGGTTTTATCTAAATAAACATTATATGCTCTCTTCACTCTCTTTATATATTTACATATAAATCAAACAATGAGAAAAAAAAAAAGATGACGATGAAGATGAAGATGAAGATGAGGCGTGCGATGCTGTGGTTGGAGCAGCCGACAGGGCAGGGCCCCGTGTTGGATGCTTGGTTCTGTATAAAAGCAGGGCCTGATCTTAGATGAGAGCTACACTCTGGCTGAAGTTGTGATTGGCATGATGAAGACCTTCCAGATTCTCATCCTCTTGGCTGCTGGCCTCTCTGTGAATGGTGAGTTTTTAAAATTTATTTATTTGTTTATTTATATTTAAAGGGATAGTTCACCCAAAATTCAAATAATGAGTGCAATTTGAATTTTGGGTGAACTATCCCTTTATCCAGGAAGGATCCATTGAGATTCAACAATCTCTTTTCCAAGGCTGTCCTGGTCAGAAAGAGCAACATTTCAAAATAATCAACCATACAGAACGTACACAGCAAAAAGACAATGATAGTAAAGATAATAAAAGAGTCACAGAAAGATTGTTTAAAGGGATAGTAGCATTTTTTTAAAAAAAAGTGTGGTTGTATGATCTACAAATAGCCCTTAAGTACTTTAATTGCAGTAGAAGACTCTCTACACTCCTCCCGTTAGCAACGCCAGCCCATAATAGCCCTGCCCCAGAGATTTACAACATACAGTGTTGTGAATGGACCCAAAGAAACGGCCTATTTTCACGGCCTAGAAGAGGTTTTGGACCTAACCAACTGCTGATCGGCGGGCGCTAACCCTGGGCGGAGGGATACGTGAGTTGGTTAGGTCCAAATAATGTTTTTTGTCAAGTACAACTTGACAAGAGCTGTTCATCATCTTGTGTTATAATTGTTAATACAAGTAGTTACATCTTCTTCATCAGATTCTCTGTGTCTCCCCTTTTGTTGTTGTTTCAGCCCAAAGAAGAGGACTCACCCAGTTTAGGAACATGATCATCTGTGCGATGCCTGGTAGCTGGCCGATTTTGGACTTCGCTGACTACGGCTGCTACTGTGGTAGGGGAGGCTCTGGCACACCTGTGGATGACCTGGACAGGTGAGAATCTGGATGCTGTTCAATTCAAAGACGACATTAAAAACATCAGTGTGTTCAAGTATTTGCCTTGTTAAACTTGCAGGTGCTGCCAAGTGCACGACAACTGTTACGGTGACGCTGAGAATCATCCCAAGTGCCAGTACCCATTTGGCAGCGCTTACATCAACTTGTACA
The DNA here is from genome assembly GCA_030347415.2 of Decapterus maruadsi. Lineage (NCBI taxonomy): Eukaryota > Metazoa > Chordata > Actinopteri > Carangiformes > Carangidae > Decapterus > Decapterus maruadsi. The sequence continues at coordinate 26,781,712 of CM064895.1, read as the reverse complement.
GATACAGCTGTGATAAGAAGAACAATAAGATCACCTGTGGCCGTGAGTACACCACAACTAAAACACTTGCTGCTGACTTGGTCTCATTCATTTGTTAAGAAATTTGTTCATTCTATTCTCTAAATATATTTTAATTTATTGTCAAAGTTTTAGGAACAGACTGTTCACCATCTCTTCTATATGTTTAGTAATCATTACTCCTCTCTGCTCCCACTCCCTTCAGCAAACAGGGACGAATGTAAGCAGTTCATCTGCGAATGCGACAGGAAGGCCGCTGAGTGTTTCGCCAGTTCATGTTACACCCCCAAACACAGGCACCTGCCCAAAAGCCGCTGTCAGTAAAGTTGCACATAACCCTGTACTGTAGGCCTACAGTCAAACCCAAAATATAATGATTTCTGTACGAGGCCACAAGTTTCTCATGCTGTAATTTTTACAGACCTGAAGCATCCATGATTGATGCCACATGGAGCTGCAAAGTTGTTTTACTTCATAGGCTACTTTATATGAATGCCATGAACCTGTCTCTTTCTTACCTTACATAATGTTTACTTTAATAATGGTTGGTTATTCAAGGGTATAATCTTTCCTCGAGTTGCCACCAGAGGGCATTATTGTCTCCCTTTTTCATGTCAGGCTGTCAGGATGAAATCTGTAGCCTACCTGTGATTTTATGCTGTGTTTTTTCTTCAGATATCCTGCTATACTTTCTGTAAAACTCCATGTCCAGTCTCCTACATTTTCATATAATCAAATAATAAAAGCATATTTACAAAGATGGTGAAAAAAAAAATCAATGTTTTTATTATTTAATCTGTTTTACTTTTTGTGAGGGTATTTTTTCCAGTACATCACACATTTGTTAACTGGCAAAATAAAAATTCCTGCCCTGAATTATTGTCCAAAAAAAAAAAAAAAAGAAGCTGCATCAGAGTGGCTACTATATACAATACAATACAATACAAATTTATTCATATAGCACATTCACAAAACCCAGGTTGTCCAAAGTGCTGTACAGCAAAACACACAAGCAAAACCAATGGCAACAAAACAAATAGGCACCAACAATACACGTACGTACGTCAAAACATGGAATAAAACAATAAGACAAAAGTGATCACACATAAAACCTAAAATGCCAAGGAAAAGACGTGAGTTTTTAAGAGAGATTTAAAGTGCTCAAGTGTTTGTGCAGTCCTATTATGCAAAGGTAGGCTGTTTCACAATGTCGGAGCCACCACAGAGAATGCTGTGTCTCCTCTCGTTGTTAGTTTAGCTCTTGGTATCGTTAAGAGCAGCTGATTAGCAGACCTCAGTGTTCGGGGGGCCTGGTAAGGAACAAGAAGGTCAGACAGGTGGGGCGGCGCCAGGCCATTTAGGCACTTAAAAACAATAAGTAAGATTTTAAAATTGATTCTAAAAGTGACAGGAAGCCAAAGTGCGGAGAATTGGGGTAATGTGATGCCAGCGCTTTTTAGGCGTACAGCAGCATTTTGCACAACCTGCAATCTGCGTATTAAAAACATGTCAATGCCAGCACACAGGGAATTGCAGTAGTCTAAATGAGAGGTAATAAAGGCATGAATTACAGTATTAAGATCTTTACGTGGGAGATATGCCTTGGTCTTTGCAAGCAGTCGTAAGTGGAAAAAGCTGGTTTCGGACTACAGCACTGATTTGCTTGTCAAACTTAAAATCATTATCAAAAATAACCCCAAGGTCGGGGCGGTGCTTGGCGCAGTGGTTAAGGCAGCCGCCCCATGTATATGCAGACGCAGGCTTCCCCGGTTCGCGTCCCGCATCGGGCAGACCTTTCCTGCATGTCATTCCCCTCTCTCTGCCTCCCCCTTTCCTGTCTATCTCTACTAATCTATCAAATAAAGGCATAAAACGCCAAAAAAATATACTTAAAAAAAAAAAAATAAATAACCCCAAGGTTCTTGGCGGAAGAGTGGCAATAGGAGGACAGGGGACCAGTGGCACTGTTAAAATCAACTATATCACTGTGACTGTTAAATAGAACAATTTCCGTTTTGTTGCGGTTTAGTTTGAGGAAGTTCTGGTGCATCCATGATTGGACTTCCTGCAGACAGTCCAGTAGGACCTGTACAGAGTCGTTGTTGGCTGTTTTCAGGGGCAAATAGATCTGTACATCATCAGCGAAGCAGTGAAACTGGATATTGTGCTTTCTAAAAATAGAACAGGATTAAAATGAGAACAGGATTGGACCCAGAACAGAGCCTTGGGGCACTCCAAATTGTAAAGGAGAAGATGAGGACGAGTATTGTCCCAGCTGGACTGAGAAGCTACGGTTCGAAAGATACGAGTGGAACCGTTTCAAAGCGACTCCCTTGATCCCTACACAAGGTTCTAGCCGTGTCAGCAGGATACTATGATCCACCGTGTCAAATGCTGCTGATAGGTCCAGTAGGATCAAGACAGCAGGCGAGCCAGTATCAGCAGTTAAAATCTCATCATTAAAAACTCGTGGTTTGGTAGGAATTTATTAAAAAAAAATTTTAAAGAACATGTGCCCCCATGTGTGTGTGTGTGGGGGGGGGGCGGGGGGTCAAATGTTCTTGGAGTTGAGTGAACCTGGCAAGGGGTCAGACATTTCTGTAAAGTTTGGTGAGTTTTCAATCATGGGAAGTACAGTATGAAGAAGAAGAAAGAGGAAGAAGAAGGAGAATTCCTAGGAATACAATAGGGTTCTAAAAACCTGTTTAAATATTTGCCTCATTAAATTTCCAGGGGCTGGCAAGTGCACGACCAGTGTTACACAGCTATATAACCATCTTTTGTCATTTAATATCACCAGGAAGCGGATCCACGCACTGTAGATTCAGTGAAATTCTCAAGAACCTACGTGACTCCACAGAGCATCTGGCCCATGCCATGACAGATGCTCTGTGGAGTCAGCCACGTGATCTTGCCTTTATTGTTCCACAGCCTCAGCCGGTTACAAATAGGTATATGATTATTATTATAATTATTATTTTTTAAATCATTTTTTCAGAGAAGTTGTGCTCCCTCAGGGAACAAAACTTGCAGCTTGTGTTTAAGGTGCATGTCAGCAAAACGCTCTTAATTGCTAAATTTGACTTGTTACAAAAAAAGAGTGCAAATTTTTGTTATTATACTACAGTACTTATTTCTTTTTTAAATAACTGTATTCGTTCTTATATTTTTTGTGTCTCAAACCAAGAGCCAGTCCACCAAAACCTTGTTCCAGAATCACTGAATAAAGCAGGTTTTATCTAAATAAACATTATATGATCTCTTCACTCTCTTTATATATTTACATATAAATCAAACAATGAGAAAAAAAAAAGATGAAGATGAAGATTAGGCGTGCAACGCTGTGGTTGGAGCAGCCGACAGGGCAGGGCCCCGTGTTGGATGCTTGGTTCTGTATAAAAGCAGGGCCTGATTTAGATGAGAGCTACACTCTGGCTGAAGTTGTGATTCGCATGATGAAGACCTTCCAGATTCTCATCCTCTTGGCTGCTGGCCTCTCTGTGAATGGTGAGTTTTTATTTATTTATTTGTTTATTTATATTTAAAGGGATAGTTCACCCAAAATTCAAATTTCCGTCCTCTGTTCCTTCTCTGAGTTACGGGGGGGTCCGTGCAGCAGTATTTGGGCGCTAACCCTGGGCGGAGGGATACATGAGTTGGTTAGGTCCAAATAAAAACTGTGTCCAGTACAACTTGACAAGAGCTGTTCATCATCTTACGTTATAGTTGTTAATTAATACAAGTAGTTGCATCGTCTTCATCAGATTCTCTGTCTCTCCCCTTTTGTTGTGTTTCAGCGGATGGAGAGGCCAATGGACTCCTCCAGTTTTGGAAAATAATCCGCTGTGTGATGCCTCATAGCTGGCCGATTGTGAACTACGCTGACTACGGCTGCTACTGTGGTAAGGGAGGCTCTGGCAGGCCTGTGGATGACCTGGACAGGTGAGAATCTGGATGCTGTTCAATTCAAAGAGGACATTAAAAACAGCAGTGTGTTTAAATATTTGCCTTGTTAAATTTGCAGGTGCTGCCAAGTGCACGACAACTGTTACGGTGACGCTGAGAAACTTCTTGGGTGCAATTCCATCTTTGACCGCCCTTACTACAACTGGTACAGTTACAAATGTGATAAGAACAACAAGAAGGTCACCTGTGGCCGTGAGTACACCACAACTAAAACACTTGCTGCTGACTTGGTCTCATTCATTTGTTAATTTGTTCAGAAATGCTGCTGTGACATCTATTTTCATTCTATTCTCTAAATATATTTTAATTTATTGTCAAAGTTTTAGGAACAGACTGTTCACCATCTCTTCTATATGTTTAGTAATCATTACTGCTCTCTTCTCCCACTCCCTTCAGCAAAAAACGACAAGTGTGGGCAGTTCATCTGCGAGTGCGACAGGAAGGCCGCTGAGTGTTTCGCCAAAACATGCATGCACCCCGAAAACTGGCGCCTGCCCAAAAGCCGGTGCACAGACTAAGAATCAACAACCAAGCAAAACCCAGTCAAACCCAAAATATAATGATTTCTGTATGAGGCCACAAGTTTCTCATGCTGTAATTCTTACAGACCTGAAGCATCCATGATTGATGCCACATGGAGCTGCAAAGTTGTTTTACTTCATAGGCTACTTTATATGAACGCCCTGAACCTGTCTCTTTCTTACCTTACATAATGTTTACTTTAATAATGGTTGGTTATTCAAGTGTATAATCTTTCCTCAAGTTGCCACCAGAGGGCATTATTGTCTCCCTTTTTCATGTCAGGCTGTCAGGATGAAATCTGTAGCGTAACTGTGATCTTATGCTGTGTTTTTCTCCAAATATCCTGCTATACTTTCCGTAAAACTCCATATCCAGTCTCCTACATTTTCACATAATCAAATAATAAAAGCATATTTACAAAGTACTATGCTTTTCTTATTTATTGTGTTTTACTTTTTGTGAGATTATTTTCTCCAGTACATCACACATTTATTAAAGAAGAAGTAAGTGGTCCGGTCGTTTTCGCTAATGCTGCGTTCCAGGCAGGCTTTTGAAATCGTAAATTACAGCTTCAAGTCACAACTTACGACTTTGTAGCGTTCCAGGTAACCCACTCGTGTTTTTCCGACCTGTTTTACCGGTGAAAGTCACTATAACAGCCACTCGTAACTTCCGACCGGTGAACTCGTACCAGATCGAACTGGTACCACTTCACGGTCGGAAAAATACGAGTTTCCTTGAACGCACCATAACAGTCCTCGTCCCTACGTCGCCACATTCACGGCGTTCCTTGGCTGCACACACAGCCCTGCATGCCGTTCTCTCTCCTCATTGGATAAAAACTGTAGGATACGATAAATGTTTTCTCCTCGGCTCAGAGCAGAGCAGAGTGACTGACAGACCCGTGTTTTGGTCCAAACACTCTATGTAAGTGATTGCTGTCGGAAGATATAACTATTTAAGACTTATATTAACACAAATATATCACTTACTTCTGCTTTAACTGGCAAAATAAAAATTCCTGACCTGAATTATTGTCCAAAAAATATAATTATTATAATAATTGTGAGTAATTTGCTCAAACCTATTTAGAAAAATAGACAGAGAGATTACAGTATTGTTTTTTTCAACAACAAGAACAACAAAAGGCTGTGGAGTTTACTTGTGCTGTTGAACGTAACCGCTGTAAAACAATCAGAAAAATAGGGTTTTATTCATCTGATGCATCAGTTCCTCTCTCCACTCACTCTCCATCTCTCTCGACCACTGCTGCAAATGAAACCTGTAGCCTAGAATAAACAGCAACACTCTTCACTGCAGCTACATTGTGGTCAAACATGGAATCCTTTGAGTTGCATCAGAGGCTACTATGCCTCCACCTCGTGGCTACAGTTGTAACTTAAATATGTTACTCTCACTCCCCATGAGTGAAACGTCCAATAGTACCCACTACAGGCTTGTGGAGCAGACTACATGTAACGTAATCAGGATACAACAAAAGGTAACTGTAGTCCGTTACAAGTGCAGGAAAAAAAAACCCGTAATGAGATTACTTGTATGGAGACTACTTAGCTGATTACCTAACCATCCAGGTTGATTACTTTTTTCAGAGGTGATCACAGACGGAGCACCTGCCTCTTCTGCCCGCTGAAGGCTACGCACACTACGCTGCCTCACTGCGTAACCCTACTGTGAGCGGTACGTACGTTCACGTTGCTTTCGTGAATTGTAAACACACAGACGGCCCCTCGGTTTTAGCGTCCAGGAGTTTAGCGGCTAATTCAACAGCAGTGATGGATAACTGTACCGGAGAATTGATTTTAGTTTTAACCAGTGGAGGGCAGAGTTACACTAGAAAGCGTACAACCTGTCTGAACTCAAGAAGAAGAAGAAGAAGAACTGTACCGGAGAACAACTTCATGAGCTTCATTTGAGGAATAAACGGCGGCTTTTACCTGACTGGAAACTGACGCCTGAGCCACGGTAGCACGGTCAGCTAACGTTAACAGTTAGCAGCTTTTACCTACTTTCTGTCTCTCTCCCTCTCTTTCTTACACACACTGCCCAGCTTGTCTGTCACATCTGTTGTAAACCTTGTAATAATAGCTTGTTTATAAACCGTCTTTGGTACAGTTAACATTATTGTTGCTTCGGTTTGAGTGAGTTGGGTTTTAATAACAGCTGATCTGTGTAGGCTAACTAGATGGCGTGGATTGTGATGAGAAGGTTGCACAAATTTTAAGACTTAGCCTGTCTAGTGCGTTTTGGATGCTTGGTGTGTTTCATTTCCTGTTTCCTGAGTGAACTACTAGTCTACGGATGTAAAATACATTCATGGTCTTCGTGAATTGATGCGTGATGGCTGCGTTAGCCTACTTCAATTTTGGGATACTTAGAGTAGCCTAAATTACTAATTACATTTTTAAACAGGTAGCCTAATTTCATGGAATACATTTTTAAAGTGACCCTCCCAACCCTGTATATATACACATACATACCTGTGTATATGCTCAACGGTCCAAAGAACAAAATCAAGGAAGACCCTGTTAAAGGGATAGTTCAACTTTTTGGCAATTCCACAACAAATATCCATAATCCCTTTAGTCATGGGGCGGGGTCAGTACCGTTCAGTAGCCTACAGTCAAACGGTCTGGAGATGCTCTGTAGCAAGTTTGGTTACAATTGAGCAAAAAATGTGGGTGGAGGTACATTTTAAAAGTTTTTACAGATTGGAGTTGAGTTAATCTGGCATGGGGTTGGACATTTCCATAAAGTTTGGTGAGTTTTCAATCATGGGAAGTATGATTTCTAGGGATGCACCGATGGCCGATACCGATATCCGATATGAATTTTTCTTTTATGGCCGATAATCGATATTTGCCAATATCGATATGTGTTTTGTTTTTTTAAGTTTCTGAGATGATAAATTTTTGTACAGACTGAAAATCATGCAAACTGAATTTTTGAATGTCTTCCTCTATTTTCAGAATGTATTTTACTTCCAAATAACAAGGTTACAGGCTACCATCCTCCTCGCATTACCTCAACTTTGCAGCTGTTGCATACGAATATATATAGGCTATATCAGTTGTGCATATCGGCCCAATTTTACTCATCGGACCGATACCCATATGTTAAAAATGACAAACAACGGCCGCTACCGATATTAATGCCGATATATCGTGCATCCCTAATGATTTCCTTGGAAGAAGAAGAATTTGCCTCATTAAACTTTCAGGTGGTGCATGACCAGTGTTACACAGATAACCATCTTGTGTTTTAATATCACCAGGAAGCGGATGCACACACTGTTGAGCGTGTGGATTTGGTGAAATTCTCAAGAACCTGCATGGCTGACTGAGCCTCTGTCATGGGCCAGAGGCTCTGTGGATGGGTGGATCCTGATGAAGGTCAAGAGACCGAAACGTTGACCATGACCAAATAAAAGAGCTTCAAATGAGTGCAGGAGCAAGTGTTGACCACGTGATCTTGCCTTAATTGTTCCACAGCCTCAGCCGGTTACAAATAGGCATATGATTATTATTATTAATTATTATTTTTAAATTCTTTTTTCATTAATTGGAGAAGTAGTGCTCCCTTGGGGAACAAAACTTGCCGCTTGTGTTTAAGGTGTATGTCAGCAAAACCCTCTGAATTGTTAAATTTGACTTGTTACAAAATTGTATTTTATTTTAATGCAATTCTTTGTTATTATACTACAGTACTTATTTCTTTTCTTTTTTTTTAATAACTGTATTTGTTCTTATATTTTTTGTGTCTCAAACCAAGAGCCAGTCCACCAAAACCTTGTTCCAGATCATTGAATAAGCAGGTTTTATCTAAATAAACATAATATGCTCTCTCCACTCCCTTTATATATTTACATAAATCAATCAACAATGAGAAAAAAAGAAAAAAGATGGAGATGAAGATGAAGATGAGGCGTGCGATGCTGTGGTTGGAGCAGCCGACAGGGCAGGGCCCCGTCTTGGATGCTTGGTACTGTATAAAAGCAGGACCTGATCTTAGATGAGAGCTACACTCTGGCTGAAGTTGTGATTCGCATGATGAAGACCTTACAGATTCTCATCCTCTTGGCTGCTGGCCTCTCTGTGAATGGTGAGTTGTTGTTTTTTTGTTTTTTTTAAATTATAAATAATAATGGTTGTGAATGTCCGAGAAGGCACGGAGGACTCTGAAAATTCTCCCAGGTCCTAGTTGATATGGGGGTGAGTAGATAATGAGTGCAATTTGAATTTTGGGTGAACTATCCCTTTAACCTTTATTTATCCAGGAAGGATCCATTGGGATTCATCATTCTGTTTTCCAAGGCTGTCCTGGTCAAAAAGAGCAACATTTCAAAAGAATCAATCATACAGAACAAACACAGCAAAAACACAATAAAAGAGTCACAGGTGAAGAGATTATTTAAAGGGATAGTAGCATTTTTTTTAAAGTGGGGTTGTATGATCTACAAATAGCCCCTAAGTACTTTAATTAAAGTATAAAACTCTCTGCACTCCTCCCGTTAGCAACGCCAGCCCATAATAGCCCTGCCCAGAAATTTACAACATACATTGTTGTGAATGGACCCAAAGAAAGACAAGAAAAAAAAAACACAGTTCCATTGTTGGTGTTACCTTCGACCCAACCCTGACCTTTCAAACCCACATCAAAGACATCACAAAGACAGCCTTTTTTCACTTACGGAACATCGCCAGAATCCGCCCCTCTTTGTCCCGACGTAGTGCTGAGATTGTTCTCCATGCCCTTGTGTCCTCCCGTCTCGATTACTGTAATGTCCTTTTTTCCGGCCTTCCCACCTCTACAACCAGGAGTCTTCAGCTTGCACAAAATTCCGCCGCTAGAGTTCTTACCAGAGTTCTAGAGTTCTTACCAAAACAAGTAAATTCCACCACATAACACCGGTCCTAGCATCTCTTCACTGGTTGCCCATCCAAGCCAGAGCGGATTTTAAAGTTCTGCTTTTAACTTATAAAGCACTGAATGGCTCTGCCCCATTATTTAATGCCACATCCACCACAATTTTCCGTTCCCTTGGCTCAAACCTCCTGGTCATTCCACCCATAAACAAAAAATCAGCAGGGCCTTCTCCTACCGTGCCCCGTTTTTATGGAACAGCCTCCCTCACTACATTAGAAATGCCACATCCACCACAATTTTTAAATCCCATCTTAAAACACACCTTTTTACCCAGTACTTTGAGTAGTTTAATTTGTTTAACATTTTATTCTCATTGTTGTAAATTAACTTTTAACTGTATTAATCTATCATTTACCTCTGGTCTGAATCCCTTTCTTCTGGTCTGTATGTTGCTTTTAATTTTGTATTCCATTGTTATTTTATTGTACTGGAAAGTGTATTGAGACCATGTACCATGGTGATTTTGCACTTTAAATAATAAATTGATTGATTGATTGATTGATTGATTGTTGGCTATAATATATATATTTTTCCAGCCCCTCAAAGTGCAGGAAAAACACAGTTTTTATTTGGAGCTAACCAACTGCTGATCGGTGGGCGCTAACCCTGGGCGGAGGGATACGTGAGTTGGTTAGGTCCAAATAAAAACTGTGGGTTTTTTTGTCAAGTACAACTTGACAAGAGCTGTTCATCATCTTACGTTATAGTTGTTAATACAAGTAGTTGTATCGTCTTCATCAGACATTCTCTGTCTCCCCTTTTGTTGGTGTTTCAGCCCAAAGAGGCAGAGCACTCGACCAGTTTAGGAGCATAATCATCTGTGCGATCCCTGGTAGCTGGCCGATTTGGGACTTCGCTGACTACGGCTGCTACTGTGGATTAGGAGGCTCTGGCACACCTGTGGATGCCCTGGACAGGTGAGAATTCAACCACTGTTCAATTCAAAGAGGACATTAAAAACATCAGAGTGTTTAAATATTTGCCTTGTTAAAACTGCAGGTGCTGCCAAGTGCACGACAACTGTTACGGTGACGCTGAGAACCATCCTAAGTGCCAGTACCTATTTGGCAGCGCTTACTTCAACCGGTACAATTACAAATGTGATAAGAAGAACAATAAAGTCACCTGTGGCCGTGAGTACACCACAACTAAAACACTTGCTGCTGACTTGGTCTCATTCATTTGTTAATTTGGTCAGAAATGCTGCAGTAACGTCCATTTTCAATATATTATTAAAATTAAAATTAATATTTTAATTTATTGTCAAAGTTTTAGGAACAAACAGGAACAGACTGTCCACCATCTCTATATGTTTAGTAATCATCACTGCTCTCTGCTCTCGCTCCCTTCAGCAAACAGGGACGAATGTAAGCAGTTCATCTGCGAGTGCGACAGGGTGGCCGCTGAGTGTTTCGCCAGATCAACCTTCATCCCTGAACACAAGCACCTGGACCAAAGGCTCTGTCATTAAAGTTGCACATAACAAAAGCCGGTGTACAGACTAAGAATCAACAACCAAGCAAAACCCAGTCAAACCCAAAATATAATGATTTCTGTATGAGGCCACAAGTTTCTCATGCTGTAATTCTTACAGACCTGAAGCATCCATGATTGATGCCACATGGAGCTGCAAAGTTGTTTTACTTCATAGGCTACTTTATATGAACGCCATGAACCTGTCTCTTTCTTACCTTACATAATGTTTACTTTAATAATGGTTGGTTATTCAAGGGTATAATCTTTCCTCAAGTTGCCACCAGAGGGCATTATTGTCTCCCTTTTCACGTCGTGCTGTCAGGATGAAATCTGTAGCGTACCTGTGATCTTATGCTGTGTTTTTTCTCCAAATATCCTGCTATACTTTCCGTAAAACTCCATATCCAGTCTCCTACATTTTCATATAATCAAATAATAAAAGCATATTTACAAAGTACTATGTTTTTCTTATTTATTGTGTTTTACTTTTTGTGAGTATTTTTTCCAGTACATCACACATTTGTTAACTGGCAAAATAAAAATTCCTGACCTGAATTATTGTCCAAAAAAAACCCAAAAACATAATTGTGAGTAATTTGCTCAAATTTATTTAGAAAAATAGACAGAGAGATTGCAGTTTTGTTTTTTCAACAACAAGAACAACAAAAAGCTGTGGAGTTTATTTGTGCTGTTCCACGTAACCGCTGTGAAACAATCAGAAAAATAGGGTTTTATTCATCTGGTGCATCAGTTCCACTCTCTATCTCTCTCGACCACAGCTGCAAATGAAACCTGTAGCCTAGAATAAACAGCACCACTCATCTTTGCAGCTACATTTTGTGCTCAAACATTGAATCCTCTGAGCTGCATCAGAGGCTACTATGCCTCCACTTCGTGGCTACAACTCTCACCCCCCATTAGTGAAACGTCCAATACCCACTATACAGACTTGTGGAGCAGACTACATGTAACGTAATCAGGATACAACAAAAGGTAACTGTAGTCCGTAACATCCATCCATCCATCCATCCATTATCTATACCGTTTTATCCTTACGGGTCACAGGTGAGCTGGAGCTCAGCTGACTTCCGTCCGTAACAAGTACAGGAAAAAAAAACCCGTAATGAGATTACCGGTACATTTGATAAAAATGGAGACAACTTAGCTGATTACTTAAGATTTTTAAAATCAACCATGGGCTATAGTATTTCAGAGTTGATCACAGACGGAGCACCTGCATCTTCTGCCCTACGGTGTGTATGTGGCTGAGACTACGCACACTACGCTGCCTCATTGCGTAACTCTACTGAGTGTGAGCGGTACGTACGTTTACGTTGCTTTCGTGAATTGTAAACACACAGACGGCCCCCCGGTTTTAGCGTCCAGACGTTTATGGATAACTGTAGCGGAGAATTGATTTTAGTTTTAACCGGTGGAGGGCAGAGTTACACTAGAAAGCGTACAACCTGTTGTAACTCGAGAAGAAGAAGAAGAAGAAGAAGAAGAAGAAGAAGAAGAAGAAGAAGAAGAAGAAGAAGAACTGTACCGGAGAACGGGGAGCATACGTCAGGCCGACTGCCCCAAAGTCCGACAGCTCATTTCTCCGACTACTCATTCTACAGCATTAAGGTTAGGTTTAGGGTAAGGAAAAGGGTTAGGGCTACTTAAGTCGGAGGTCATTTGAGGAAAAATAAAGAAATGTATGGTCGGACAAATGGGTAGTCGGACAGACGTGTGGTCGGAGAGATGGGTAGTCTGAGCTGGAAAAACGGCGGCTTTTACCTGACTGGAAACTGACGCCTGAGCCACGGTAGCACGGTCAGCTAACAGTTGTTTTACCTACTTTCTGTCTCTCTCCCTCTCTTTCTTACACACACTGCCCAGCTTGTCTGTCACATCTGTTGTAAACCGTGTAATAATAGCTTGTTGTTGAGTAGCCTACAGTTCACATTATTGTTGCTTCGGTTTGAGTGAGTTGGGTTTCAATAACAGCTGATCTGTGTAGTTAACTAGATGGCGTGGATTGTGATGAGAAGGTGTTGCACACATTTTTAGACTTAGCCTGTCTGTGCAAAGTGAAAACCATTGTGCAAAACCAGTTTATTGTGACTTTCTTGCGTGATAAACTGTGATAAGCTACCCTCCCCTCCATTGTATTTTATTTTGAAAATGACCGGATGCTCGGTGCGTTTCATTTCCTGTTTCCTGAGCGAACTACTAGTCTACGGATGTATAATACTGTACATCCATGGTCTTCGTGAATTGATGTGTGATGGCTGTGACTTAGTTTGCATATGTTTGGTATTAAAGTAATCCAAAAGTAACTAAAAGTCATCAGTTACTTCAATTTTGGGAGTAAATACATCATAGCCTACATACATACCTATATGCTCAACAGTCCAAAGAACAAAATCAAGGAAGACCCTGTTAAAGGAATGGTTCAACTTTTTGGCAATTCCACAACAAATTGCCATAATCCCTGTAGTCATGGGGCGGGGTCGGTACCGTTCAGTACAGTCAAACGGTCTGGAGATGCTCTGTAGCAAGTCTGGTGACAATTGAAAGTTTAAGTGAACAAAAGTTTCAGCAGTATCTGGGTGCTTTTACAGTCACCCAAAGACGCTTTACCGATACAAATATATAGGCTAATACATAAACCATGAAGAATAAAAAATTTTAAAAAATAAGGAGATATTGAATGCTTGGGTGAATAGGAAAGTTTTTTGTCTGTATTTAAAGAAGGGGAGTGATGAAGATTTCCTCGGAATAAGAAGAAAGAAGAATTTGCCTAATTAAACTTGCAGGTGCTGCCAAGTGCACGACAAGTGCTACACATCTATATGAATCATCTTATGTTATTTGACATCACCAGGAAGCGGATCCACGCACTGTTGAGGGTGTTGATTAAAATTCTCAAGAACCTACGTGATTGACAGGGTAGACAGCCACGTGATCTTGCCTAGAAGTTGTGCTCCCTCAGGGAACAAAACTAGCTTGTATGTCAGCAAAACCGTCTGAATTATTATTATTACAAAATTTTATTTGAGTGCAAATTTTTGTTATCATACTACTTATTTCTTTTTTGATTAACTGTATTTATTCTTATTTTTCTTGTGTCTCAAACCAAGAGCCAGTCCACCAAAACCTTGTTCATCATTGAATAAGCAGGTTTTATCTAAATAAACATATGCTGTCTTCACTCCCTTTATATATTTACATATCATAAATCAAACAATGAGTAAATAAAGAAGATGAAGATGAAGATGAGGCGTGCGATGCTGTGGTTGGAGCAGCCGACAGGGCAGGGCCCCGTGTTGGATGCTTGGTTCTGTATAAAAGCAGGGCCTGATTTAGATGAGAGCTACACTCTGGCTGAAGTTGTGATTCGCATGATGAAGACCTTCCAGATTCTCATCCTCTTGGCTGCTGGCCTCTCTGTGAATGGTGAGTTGTTTTTGTTTTTTTTAAATTTATATTTCAAAATTCAAATTGCATCATCGACATGACGGTGAGTAGATAATGAGTGAAATTTGAATTTTGGATGAACTATCCCTTTAACCTTTATTTATCCAGGAAGGATCCATTGAGATTCAACAATCTCTTTTCCAAAGATGTCCTGGTCAGAAAGAGCAACATTTCAAAACAATCAATCATACAGAACATACACAGCAAAAAGACAATGATAGAAAAGACAATAAAAGAGTCACAGGTGAAACTGGTGACTGATAGTTTAGAGAGCGATTGTTTAAAGGGATCGTAGCATTTTTTTTAAGTGGGGTTGTATGATCTACAAATAGCCCCTAAGTACTTTAATTGCAGTAGAAGACTCTCTGCACTCCTCCCGTTAGCAACGCCAGCCCATAATAGCCCTGCCCAGAGATTTACAACATACGAATGGACCCAAAGAAACGGCCTATTTTCACGGCCTAGAAGAGGTTTTGCCTGAAAAAAAAATACACATTCCATTGTTGGCTATAATATATATTTTTTCCAGCCCCTCAAAGTGCAGGAAAAACACAGTTTTTATTTGGAGCTAACCAACTGCTGATCGGCGGGCGCTAACCCTGGGCGGAGGGATACGTGAGTTGCTTAGGTCCAAATAAAAACTGTGTTTCTTTTGACAAGAGCTGTTCATCATCTTACGTTATAGTTGTTAATACAAGTAGTTGCATCTTCTTCATCAGATTCTCTGTGTCTCCCCTTTTGTTGTTGTTTCAGCCCAAAGAGAGGGCAAAGGACTCATCCAGTTTGGGGGCATGATCCACTGTGCAAAGCCTGGTATCTTTCGGATTTTGGAGCTCACCGACTACGGCTGCTACTGTGGTAAGGGAGGCTCTGGCAGGCCTGTGGATGCCCTGGACAGGTGAGAATTTGGACGCCGTTCAATTCAAAGAGGACATTAAAAACAGCAGTGTGTTTAAATATTTGCCTTGTTAAACTTGCAGGTGCTGCCAAGTGCACGACGACTGTTACGGTATCGCTGAGAAACGTCTTGGGTGCACGTCCATCTTTAACAACCCTTACGTCAACTGGTACAATTACAGATGTGACAGGCGGAGGGTCACCTGTGGCCGTGAGTACACCACAACTAAAACACTTGCTGCTGACTTGGTCTCATTCATTTGTTAAGAAATTTGTTCATTCTATTCTCTAAATATATTTTAATCTATTGTCAAAGTTTTAGGAACAGACTGTTCACCATCTCTTCTATATGTTTAGTAATCATTACTGCTTTCTTCTCCTGCTCCCTTCAGCAAACAACGACCGATGTGGGCAGTTCATCTGCGAGTGCGACAGGAAGGCCGCTGAGTGTTTTGCCAGATTCCGCTTGAACCCCAGACACAAGAACCTGGACCAAAGGCGCTGTCGTTAAAGTTGCACATAACGCTGTACTGTAGGCCTACAGTCAAACCCAAAATATAATGATTTCTGTATGAGGCCACAAGTTTCTCATGCTGTCATTCTTACAGACCTGAAGCATCCATGATTGATGCCACATGGAGCTGCAAAGTTGTTTTACTTCATAGGCTACTTTATATGAACGCCATGAACCTGTCTCTTTCTTATCTTTCATAATGTTTACTTTAATAATGGTTGGTTATTCAAGGGTATAATCTTTCCTCAAGTTGCCACCAGAGGGCATTATTGTCTCCCTTTTTCATGTCAGGCTGTCAGGATGAAATCTGTAGCGTAACTGTGATCTTATGCTGTGTTTTTTCTCCAAATATCCTGCTATACTTTCCGTAAAACTCCATTATCCAGTCTCCTACATTTTCACATAATCAAATAATAAAAGCATATTTACAAAGTACTATGTTTTTCTTATTTATTGTGTTCATCACACATTTATTAACTGGCAAAATAAAAATTCCTGACCTGAATTATTGTCCAAAAAATATAATTGTTATAATAATTGTGAGTAATTTGCTCAAACTTATTTAGAAAAATAGACAGAGAGATTACAATAATTTCTTTTTCCAGCAACAAGAACAACAAAAAGCTGTGGAGTTTATTTGTGCTGTTCCACGTAACCGCTGTGAAACAATCAGAATTAAAGCCGCAAGCGGCGATGACGGGCCCTCGCTCGTCCATGCGACCGCGGGGGCCTGAGGCGCGCGGGGGCTGTGGCGCGAAGCGAGAAGGGCGAAAAAGCGTTGTGGAAGTGGGAAAATGCAATGTGTTGTTCGTCCACCAGGTGGCGCTACGGAGCCAGATGCGGGTAGGGACGTTCAGGGGCTGACTGGGATCACACACATGACGTTTGAATTCAAACGGACAATGTAAATGTAAAACAGCTAACTTCCTGTTACCACCAGGGGGCGCATTTGTATGAACCCAGATGTGGGTAGGTGTGTTCAGGGGCGGAGCCTCATCAAACTTGTAAAATTTGAAGTCGATCAGACAATGTAAGTGTAAACCAGGCCACTTCCTGTTACCACCGGGGGGCGCATTGAGTAAAGTGCGCGTACCATACATCAGCACGTTCAGGGTGGAGCCATCATCATCTTCAGCAAGTTTGAAGCTGATAGGATGAAGTATGTGTGTGTTAGAGCTGTTCGAAGGTGAAATGGCGAGCAAATGTAAAGTCGCCAAAATTGGCAAGGCCACAGAAGCCACGCCCTTAGACGTAGAGACCTATGGAGCACAACGTTGGATCAGCATGGCATCTCGATGATCTGCAGCCAATTTGAAGTAGATTGGGTGAAATTTGTGGGAGTAGTTAAAGTTTTTAATGTAAAAAACGGTCACTTCCTGTTACCACCGGGGGGCGCATTGAGTAAAGTGGGATATTGATAAATGGGGCGAATCAGTGACTCACTGTCGTACTTTCCTGCAAGTTTGAAGTTGATAGGATAAAGTATGTGGGCATGACAGCCAACTGAATTTGGGTGGCGATCGAGCCTAAGTTTGGCGCCCACCAGAAGCCACGCCCTTTGACCTATCTACCTACGGAGCACAAGCTGTACTCAGCTAGGTCTGAAGATGTTGTCTATCAAATTTGGAACATGTCGGGCAAACCGTTTCGGACGAGTGAATTTGGCGCCAAAAACGAGCAATGCAAAATGGCCGACTTCCTGTTGGTCTGAGGGCGAGGGAACCCGGACCTTTTTTTTGCGTCTTGATGAGATCTATTAGCATACCAAATTTCATGTTTGTAGGTGAAACACACACAAAGTTATTCAGTTTTCAAATTTTCTAGGGGGCGCTATTCAGCCATTTGGCCACGCCCATTTCCAACGACTTTAAAATATTAAATTTTTCGCGAGGCCTGATGTGCATGCCAAAATGCACGCGTTTTGGGGCATGTTGAGGCCCTCAAAAATGCGTTTTTAGGGAGAATATAATAATCCTAGGTGTCAAAGCAATTACAATAGGGCCTTCGCCTAGGCGAGTGCCTCGCCGCTCGGGCCCTAAAAATAGGGTTTTATTTATCTGATGCATCAGTTCCTCTCTCCATTCACTCTCCATCTCTCTCGACCACTGCTGCAAATGAAACCTGTAGCCTAGAATAAACAGCAACACTCTTCACTGTAGTGATGGGCCGTACTGTGCCGAGGCTTCGGAGCGTGTGTCGAGAAATCCAGGAAGTTTTTTATGAAGCGCGTATCGAGGCTTGCTTCATTTACTGCGCGTGACGTCAGTCGTGACGTTTGAAGCCTCGCTGGTTCACGCTCTGGTTCAGTTGTTTGAGTGATTTGCGAACATCGGGACGAACTGGCCGTAGGGTAATATCTCAATGGCGTAATGATCCGGCCGCTGCGAGGCGTTCCGCGTGAAGATGCAGCCGTGCTAATGTGGTTGCATTCAAAGTACAATATAGAACGTCTCTACTGCATTAAAAGAAACAAACAAACTGAGCGAACCGGGGCAACTGACTACGGCCACTTGTAAAGACTAAACAAATAGTACATATAGCATGACATGCTAACATGCCCTATAGCTCAATTGATTAGGCTGTTTGCTCTTTGATCATCAGCTACTGCTAAGCCTGGGTTCGATACCCGGTATTGATATTTTTAGTAGTGTCTTGTCTCATCAGATTACTTATTTAGTGTAGGCTACACATGCAAACTGTGATCAAAATGTTTGATAAATAAAATAATATATTATGATAAAATGAATGAATGAGCCACATAAATTCATAGTAAGATGCTTTCCTATTCTGACACTGTTGCAAGACGGCCAAAAGGCACCACAAATAATTGAAATGACAATAAAGGTTTTGGCCAGCAGGGGGGTTTGTGTGCACATGAAGCCCAGATGAAGCCTCGAGAAATGAACCTTTTTTCGAACCATTTGGATGGAAAGCTTCGAATGCTTCATGAGGCTTCATCTGGCCATCACTACTTCACTGCAGCTACATTGTGGTCAAACATGGAATCCTTTGAGTTGCATCAGAGGCTACTATGCCTCCACCTCGTGGCTACAGTTGTAACTTATGTGACTCTCACCCCCCATGAGTGAAACGTCCAATAGTACCCACTACAGACTTGTGGAGCAGACTACATGTAACATAATCAGGTCAGGATACAACAAAAGGTAACTGGAGTCCTAGTCCGTAACAAGTACAGGAAAAAAAAACTGTAATGAGATTACCGGTACATTTGATAAAAATGGAGACAATTTAGCTGATTACTTAAGATTTTTTAAATCAACCACGGGCTAGAGGTGATCACAGACGGAGCACCTGCATCTTCTGCCCGGTGAAGGCTACACTACGCTGCCTCATTGCGTAACTCTACTGAGTGTGAGCGGTACGTACGTTCACGTTGCTTTCGTGAATTATAAACACACAGACGGCCCGTCGGCCCCCCGGCCCCCGGTTTTAGCGTCCAGACGTTTATGGATAACTGTACTGGAGAATTGATTTTAGTTTTCTACACTAGAAAGCGTACAGCCTGTTGGAACTCGAGAAGAAGAAGAAGAAGAACTGTACCGGAGAACAACTTCATGAGCTTCATTTGAGGAATAAACGGCAGCTTTTACCTGACTGGAAACTGACGCCTGAGCCACGGTAGCACGGTCAGCTAACAGTTGTTTTACCTACTTTCTGTCTCTCTCCCTCTCTTTCTTACACACACTGCCCAGCTTGTCTGTCACATCTGTTGTAAACCTTGTAATAATAGCTTGTTGAGTAGCCTACAGTTCACATTATTGTTGCTTCGGTTTGAGTGAGTTGGGTTTCAATAACAGCTGATCTGTGTAGTTAACTAGATGGCGTGGATTGTGATTTTTAGACTTAGCCTGTCTGTGCAAAGTGCAAACCATTGTGCAAAACCTGTTTGTTGTGACTTTCTTGCGTGATAAACTGTGATAAGCTACCCTCCCCTCCATTGTATTTTATTTTGAAAATTACCGGATGCTCGGTGCGTTTCATTTCCTGTTTCCTGAGTGAACTACTAGTCTACGGATGTATAATACTGTACATCCATGGTCTTCGTGAATTGA
Organism: Decapterus maruadsi; assembly: GCA_030347415.2. NCBI lineage: Eukaryota > Metazoa > Chordata > Actinopteri > Carangiformes > Carangidae > Decapterus > Decapterus maruadsi. The sequence goes on along the minus strand of CM064895.1, from coordinate 26,761,837 downwards.
TGTGTGATGGCTGTGTGACTTAATTTGCATATGTTTGGTATTAAAGTAATCCAAAAGTAACTAAAAGTCATCCGTTACTTCAATTTTGGGAGTAAATACATCCTATATAGCCTACATACATACCTGTGTATATGCTCAACGGTCCAAATAACAAAATCAAGGAAGACGCTGTTAAAGGAATAGTTCAACTTTTTGGCAATTCCACAACAAATTTCCATAATCCCCGTAGTCATGGGGCGGGGTCGGTACCGTTCAGTACAGTCAAACGGTCTGGAGATGATCTGTAGCAGGTTTGGTGACAATTGAGCAAAAATTGTGGGAGGAGATACATTTTAAAAGTTTTTACAGATACTGAAAGAAACAGAGTGATGGACTTCATAAATTGTAATGAGTTTAAGTGAAAAGTTTCAGCAGTATCTAGGCTACATTGTGGTGAAGTTTCAAAACTGTAGCATACCGTTGGCTTGGTAGGAATTTTTAGTTTTAGTTTAGTTGGTAGGAAGTTTTTAGATTTAAACGCTTTTACAGTGACCCAAAGACGCTTTACCGATACAAATATAATACATAAAGCATGAAGAATAAAAAATAAAAATAAAAATTTTAAAGTTAGGGGTAGGAGATATTGAATGCTTGGGTGAATAGGAAAGTTTTTTGTCTGTATTTAAAGAAGGGGAGTGATGAAGATTTCCTCGGAAGAAGAAGACAGAAGAATTTGCCTAATTAAACTTGAAGGTGTATCAAGTGTTACACATCTATATGAATCATCTTGTGTTATTTGACATCACCAGGAAGCGGATCCACGCACTGTTGAGGCTGACTCCACAGAGCCCAGTCAGCCACGTATAGGTTCCTGAGAATTTCACACCCTTTATTGTTCCACAGCCTCAGCCGGTTACAAATAGGCATGTGATTATTATTATTAATATTTTTTTTAAAATCATTTTTTCATTAATTGGAGAAGTTGTGCTCCCTCAGGGAACAAAACGTGCAGCCTGTTTAAGGTGTATGTCAGCAAAACACTCTGAATTGTTAAAGCAGATATCAGCAGAATGTTTTTGTTAATGTAAGTCCTAAATAGTCCGATTTTCCGTCAGCAGTCACTTACATGGAGTGTTTCAGCCGAAACACGAGTCTCTCGGTCACTCTGCTCTGCTGTAACCCGAGGAGAAAACTTTCCTTGTGGGATACAAGCGTTATCCAATTAGGAGAGAGAACGGCATGAAGGGCTGTGTGTGCAGTCAAGGGGTGCGCGTGAATGTGGTGACGTAGCACGAGGACCAATAGATGCATGACGAGGGCGGGGGCTGCTAACTCATGGTGCGTTCAAGAAAACTCGTACTTTGTGTTTTTCCGACCTGTGAAGTCGTACCAGTTCGATCTGGTACAAGTTCACGGGTCGAAAGTTACGAGAGGCCGTTATAGTGACTTTCACAGGCAACAGGATGGTAAAAACACAAGTTACGGGTTACCTGGAACGCTACAAAGTCGTAGTCGTGACTTGAAGCCGTAACTTACGGTTTGAAAAGCCTGCCTTGAACGCAGCATTAGCCAAAACGACCTTATCGCTGATAATCTGCTTTAAATTTGACTTGTTGGGGCGGTGTTTGGCTCAGTTGGTAGAGCACCTGCCCCATGTGTAGAGGCTACAGTCCTCGCTGCAGGCGGTCCCGGTGCTGCATGTCATTCCCCCCATCTCTGCCTCCCGTTTCCTCTGCCCTATCAAATAAAGGCATGAAAAAGCCAAAAAAATATACTTAAAAAATAAATAAATAAATAAATTTGACTTGTTACAAAATTTTATTTGAGTGCAAATTTTTGTTATAATACTACTTATTTCTTTTTTGATTAACTGTATTTATTCTTATTTTTCTTGTGTCTCAAACCAAGAGCCAGTCCACCAAAACCTTGTTCATCATTGAATAAGCAGGTTTTATCTAAATAAACATATGCTGTCTTCACTCCCTTTATATATTTACATATCATAAATCAAACAATGAGTTAAAAAAAAAGATGAAGATGAAGATGAGGCGTGCGATGCTGTGGTTGGAGCAGCCGACAGGGCAGGGCCCCGTGTTGGATGCTTGGTACTGTATAAAAGCAGGGCCTGATCTTAGATGAGAGCTACACTCTGGCTGAAGTTGTGATTCGCATGATGAAGACCTTCCAGATTCTCATCCTCTTGGCTGCTGGCCTCTCTGTGAGCGGTGAGTTGTTTTTTTTGTTTTTTTAATTTATATTTCAAAATTCAAATTGCATCATCGACATGACGGTGAGTAGATAATGAGTGAAATTTGAATTTTGGGTGAACTATCCCTTTAACCTTTATTTATCCAGGAAGGATCCATTGAGATTCAACAATCTCTTTTCCAAAGATGTCCTAGTCAGAAAGAGCAACATTTCAAAACAATCAATCATACAGAACATACACAGCAAAAAGACGATGATAGAAAAGACAATAAAAGAGTCACAGGTGAAACTGGTGACTGATAGTTTAGAGAGAGATTGTTTAAAGGGATAGTAGCATTTTGTTTTTTAAAGTGGGGTTGTATGATCTACAAATAGCCCTTAAGTACTTTAATTGCAGTAGAAGACTCTCTGCACTCCTCTCGTTAGCAACGCCAGCCCATAATAGCCCTGCCCAGAGATTTACAACATACGAATGGACCCAAAGAAACGGCCTATTTTCACGGCCTAAAAGAGGTTTTACCTGAAAAAAAATACACATTCCATTGTTGGCTATAATATATATTTTTTCCAGCCCCTCAAAGTGCAGGAAAAACACAGTTTTTATTTGGAGCTAACCAACTGCTGATTGGCGGGCGCTAACCCTGGGCGGAGGGATACGCTTGGTTAGGTCCAAATAAAAAATTTGTTTTTTTTGACAGGAGCTGTTCATCATCTTACGTTATAGTTGTTAATACAAGTAGTTGCATCTTCTTCATCAGATTCTCTGTGTCTCCCCTTTTGTTGTTGTTTCAGCCCAAAGAGAGGGCAAAGGACTCATCCAGTTTGGGCGCATGATCCACTGTGCAAAGCCTGGTATCTTTCGGATTTTGGAGCTCACCGACTACGGCTGCTACTGTGGTAAGGGAGGCTCTGGCAGGCCTGTGGATGCCCTGGACAGGTGAGAATTTGGACGCCGTTCAATTCAAAGACGACATTAAAAACAGCAGTGTGTTTAAATATTTGCCTTGTTAAACTTGCAGGTGCTGCCAAGTGCACGACGACTGTTACGGTGTTGCTGAGAAACGTCTTGGGTGCACGTCCATCTTTACCACCCCTTACGTCAACTGGTACAGATACGACTGTGACAGGCAGAACAGAAGGGTCACCTGTGGCCGTGAGTACACCACAACTAAAACACTTGCTGCTGACTTGGTCTCATTCATTTGTTAAGAAATTTGTTCATTCTATTCTCTAAATATATTTTTAATCTATTGTCAAAGTTTTAGGAACAGACTGTTCACCATCTCTTCTATATGTTTAGTAATCATTACTGCTCTCTTCTCCCACTCCCTTCAGCAAACAACGACCGATGTGGGCAGTTCATCTGCGAGTGCGACAGGGTGGCCGCTGAGTGTTTCGCCAGATCACGCTTGAACCCCAGACACAAGAACCTGGACCAAAGGCGCTGTCGTTAAAGTTGCACATAACCCTGTACTGTAGGCCTACAGTCAAACCCAAAATATAATGATTTCTGTATGAGGCCACAAGTTTCTCATGCTGTAATTTTTACAGACCTGAAGCATCCATGATTGATGCCACATGGAGCTGCAAAGTTGTTTTACTTCATAGGCTACTTTATATGAACGCCATGAACCTGTCTCTTTCTCACCTTACATAATGTTTACTTAAATAATGGTTGGTTATTCAAGGGTATCATCTTTCCTCAAGTTGCCACCAGAGGGCATTATTGTCTCCCTTTTTCATGTTGGGCTGTCAGGATGAAATCTGCAGCCTACCTGTGATCTTATGCTGTGTTTTTTCTTCAGATATCCTGCTATACTTTCTGTAAAACTCCATGTCCAGTCTCCTACATTTCCATATAATCATATAATCAAATAATAAAGGAATATTTACAAAAACTAAACCTACTTTTTGTGAGGGTATTTTTTCCAGTAGCTACATCACACATTCAGGTTTTTGGGTGTGTGGGTTTTTTTTTAATGGTTTGTTTGGAACATTTGTTAACTGGCAAAATAAAACTTCCCGACCTGAGTTATTGCCCCCCCCCCCCCAAAAAAGATTCTTTTTAGGAGATAAATGTTGGTCTCATTGATGAAATCTAACAATTGTGGCAGTAGCATTAGTTTATTATTTGACTGAAAAGTGAAGCTCATTGCTGCCTGGAGGCTCCTCTGTAGCCTACGTTCACTACATGCTCATCAATTAGCTACAATGAACGGATCGTCTGCATTAAATGTTTTTTTTATTATTATTATAATGTTGTATATTATAATGGTATAACATGGTTGCTTCGGCGGGCTGGACGGACTGCATACGCATACATCTATTACCTGTCCATGACGGGCTGTCATCGTGCTCTGGGGTGACTCAGAAATTACCGTAAAGCAGCACCACTGACTGTGACGTCATCATGATTTTTTGAACAGCTTTTTAATCTAATATTCGGCAAAGTACATTTTATTGCTCCCACCTTTTGAAAATAATATTCAAATTACTTGACAAAAAATTATTTCCAGAGAAAAGTGGATTTTTAAGGGTGTCTCCCCATTGGCATTCTGCACTCGCCTGCGAGCGCCCCCATATGGACAGAGACGTGAACTGAAAACCCGGAAGTGGACGAGAGTGCCACTTCTCCTCAATATTAGAATTTCTCTGACTTTATGTATGCGTGCATGTACAGTAAAAAACGCTTTTAAAAAAACTAGCCAAATAGCCGATGCTAGATCTCCATGAATATTAATATTTACCCTTTGAGTTTTGATAATTCATCTTCTTGCTGTCAGAGATGAACTAGGCGATCCAAGATTGTTTTTCCGCATACATGTAGATGTCGCAACCCGTAAGGATAAAACGGTATAGATAATGGATGGATGGATGTAGATGTCGCACGTGTATGGTTTAAGTCTGAAAAAAGTCAACAAAAGCACATGAACACAACCCATACCAGATCACAAGTGGAAAATACCATCTGTACCACAGCACATGAAGGCAGCAACAGTCACAGGCAGGTGCAGAGTTTTCTGTGCGGTGCAGATGGTGCAGCGCAGCGGCTCCGGCGGACAGTTTAACTTATAAGCAAGAGATAACCATATATTTTTGCTTATGCCCTCACGGCCCAGGGCCCTTCAGAGGTCGCGGGCCTCTGGGCAATTGCCCAATTGCCCATATGGTTAATCCGGCCTTGGACAAGTGTTACACAGCTATATGAATCATCTTGTGTTATTTGACTTCACCAGGAAGCGGATCGCTCTGTTGAGGGTGTGGAATTCTCAAGAACCAGAGCCCAGTCAGCCACGTAGCTTATAGGTTCTTTAGAATCTCATACCCTCAACAGTCCAGGCACTGTTGACGTATAGGTTCTTGAGAATTTCACACCCACGCACTGTTGAGGGGGTGAAATTCTCAAGAACCTATACGTGGCTGACTGGGCCCCGTGGAGTCAGCCACGTGATCTTTCCTTTATTGTTCCACAGCCTCAGCCGGTTACATAGTAGCCTAGGCATATGATTATTATTAATTTTTTTTTTTTTTTAAATATTTTTTTCATTAATTGGAGAAGTTGTGCTCCCACAGGGAACAAAACTTGCAGTTTGTTTAAGGTGTATGTCAACAAAACACTGAATTATTAAAGCAGATACAGTATCAGCGGAATGTTTTTGTTAATATAAGTCCTATAGTCCTATTTTCCGCTAGCAGTCACTTACATGGAGTGTTTTAGCCGAAACACGGGTCTCTCCGTCCGTACGAGTTCACGGGTCGGAAGTCACGAGAGGCCGTTATAGTGACTTTCACAGGCGACGGTAAAAACACGAGCTACAAGTTCCCTGGAACGCTACAAAGTCGTAGTCGTGACTTGAAGCCTGCCTTGAACGCAGCATTAGCCAAAACGACCGGATCGCTGATATCTGCTTTAAATTTGACTTGTTACAAAATTTGTAACAAGTCAAAGTCATAACAAAAATTTGCACTTGTTACAAAATTTGTAACAAGTGCAAATTTTTGTTATTATAGTACTATAGGCCTACTACTTATTTCTTTTTTGATTAACTGTATTTATTCTTATTTTTCTTGTGTCTCAAACCAAGAGCCAGTCCACCAAAACCTTGTTCCAGATCATTGAATAAGCAGGTTTTATCTAAATAAACACGTCTTCACTCCCTTTATATATTTACATATCATAAATCAAACAATGAGTAACACTTTTTGCATTTGGCTCTCTTACTCAGAGACGGTTTGGATTAGACAAACCAAATTTTTATACAATAAACCTACATTTGTCTGTTAATAGCCAACACAATTAAAAGATGATTACAGAATACACATTCTTCACAATTTGCATTTGAGTGAAAGGAGTCAGATGTTGCAACTGACCCCGGGCCCAGGGATGGTTGCAACATGTTACAAATATATTTCATGTCTAGTAAAAGGATTATTATCAAAAATGTAAGTTCTATAGTGTTATTTATTCATCATCTTTGATCAAATGGCAATTACAGTAGAGATTTGTCGAGATTAGGAGGCCTTACTGTATGTGCAAATGTCAAATATTCAAATTGAAAAAAAAAAGACTTTCAGTGACACAGGATGAATGGAACAATTTGTGAGGGAATACTTGCATTGTCATTTATACTCTCATCCAACAGTAAAAAAAAAATTATGTCAAAACGGTCAAAACACTGTTTTTTTTTTTGTATTGAAATATTGCACGCCCCGTCCGGTCAGCCATGATTAAACTCCATGTGCTAGCTAAACAAAGTGCTCTTGATGCATGCTAATCATATCATCTTAAAGTTAACATATCACTCTTTTAAACCATATAAGTTTGAGCAGAATCACAATAAAGAGTGACATCAGTTTTAACAAAAACAAAGCTAAAGAAAAAATTACTTTCATACCCCAAAAACTGTTTTTTTGCAATATATCCTGGAGCATCTTTTGAATTCAACTGATTTTTCTCTGCAAGGAGGGGGATCCAACTATGGTAAGAATGTACAGTATGAGTATCATTACTCTAGCTTGTTCCTGATTGTTGTTTCCTGAGAAAAATTCCATGTTGCAACATCCCCTGTGGCTACTGTCCCCGGTCTCCCCTACTGTATATAAGCAGGGCCTGATTTAGATGAGAGCTACACTCTGGCTGAAGTTGTGATTCGCATGATGAAGACCTTCCAGATTCTCATCCTCTTGGCTGCTGGCCTCTCTGTGAATGGTGAGTTGTTGTTTTTTAATTTATTTTTTCTTTATATTTAAAGGGATAGTTCACCCAAAATTCAAATTTCACTCATTATCTACTCATCCTCATGTCGACTAAGAGCTGTGTGAATTTTCACCGTCCTCCGTTCCTTCTCTGAGTTACGGGGGGATCCGCGCAGAAGTATTTGTCCATATAAAGGTTGTGAATGGATACCACTTCGTCCAAAAAGACACACCAGAAAACATCTAAATACCTCCATACTGCTCGTCTGTAATGTCCCTCTTGTATTGAAGCCCTGACATGAGAAATTGTTCCGCCAGGAGAGCAGTGAACTGAGACACTTCCGCTACAAACAAGCTTAAAGTATAGACATTAAAAAAAAAAATTTGGAACAGTTTCTCATGTTGGGGCTTCAATACAATTACAGACGAGCAGTATGGAGGTATTTGGATGTTTTCTGGTGTGTCTTTTTGGACAAAGAAAAGTGGTATCCATTCACAACCATTATATGGACAAATACTGCTGCACAGTCCCCCCATAACTCAGAGAAGGAACGGAGGACTCTGAAAATTCTCCCAGCCCTTAGTCGACATGAGGGTGAGTAGATAATGAATGCAATTTGAATTATGGGTGAACTATCCCTTTAACCTTTATTTATCCAGGAAGGATCCATTGAGATTCAACAATCTCTTTTCCAAGGCTGTCCTGGTCAGAAAGAGCAACATTTCAAAATAATCAATCATACAGAACATACACAGCAAAAAGACGATGATAGTAAAGACAATAAAAAAGAGTCACAGGTGAAACTGGTGACTGATAGTTTAGAGAGAGATTGCTTAAAGGGATAGTAGCATATTGTTTTTTAAAGTGTGGTTGTATGATCTACAAATAGCCCTTAAGTACTTTAATTGCAGTAGAAGACTCTCTGCACTCCTCCCGTTAGCAACGCCAGCCCATAATAGCCCTGCCCAAAGATTTGCAACATACATTGTTGTGAATGGACCCAAAGAAACGGCCTATTTTTGTGGCTTAAAAGAGGTTTTACCTGGAAAAATACAGTTCCATTGTTGGCTATAATATATATTTTTTCCAGCCCCTCAAAGTGCAGGAAAAACACGGTTTTTATTTGGAGCTAACCCTGGGCGGAGGGATACACTTGGTTAGGTCCAAATAAAAACTTGTTTCTTTTGACAGGAGCTGTTCATCATCTTACGTTATAGTTGACAAGTAGTTGCATCTTCTTCATCAGATTCTCTGTGTCTCCCCTTTTGTTGTTGTTTCAGCCCAAAGAGGGGGCAAAGCACTCATCCAGTTTGGGGACATGATTAACTGTGCAAAGCCTGGTATCTTTCGGGTTTTGGAGCTCACCGACTACGGCTGCTACTGTGGTAAGGGAGGCTCTGGCAGGCCTGTGGATGCCCTGGACAGGTGAGAATTTGGACACCGTTCAATTCAAAGACGACATTAAAAACATCAGTGTGTTTAAATATTTGCCTTGTTAAACTTGCAGGTGCTGCCAAGTGCACGACAACTGTTACGGTGACGTTATGAACAGGTGCCCATCCATCTTTGACAGCCCTTACTTCAGCATATACAGACACAAATGTGACAAGCGGAACAAAAGGATCACCTGTGCCCGTGAGTACACCACAACTTGGTCTCATTCATTTGTTAAGAAATTTGTTTATTCTATTCTCTAAATATATTGTAATTTATTGTCAAAGTTTTAGGAACAGACTGTTCACCATCTCTTCTATATGTTTAGTAATCATTACTGCTCTCTGCTCCCACTCCCTTCAGCAAACATGACCCCATGTAAGCGCTTACTCTGCGACTGTGACAAGAAGGCCGCTGAGTGTTTCGCCAGATCACGCTACAATCCCAGACACAAGAACCTGGACCAAAGGCACTGTCGTTAAAGTTGCACATAACCCTGTACTGTAGGCCTACAGTCAAACCCAAAATATAATGATTTCTGTATGAGGCCACAAGTTTCTCATGCTGTGATTCTTACAGACCTGAAGCATCCATGATTGATGCCACATGGAGCTGCAAAGTTGTTTTACTTCATAGGCTACTTTATATGAACGCCATGAACCTGTCTCTTTCTTACCTTACATAATGTTTACTTTAATAATGGTTGGTTATTCAAGGGTATCATCTTTCCTCAAGTTGCCACCAGAGGGCATTATTGTCTCCCTTTTTCATGTCGGGCTGTCAGGATGAAATCTGTATCCTACCTGTGATCTTATGCTGTGTTTTTTCCATATATCAAATAATAAAGGCATATCACACATTCAGGTTTTTGGGTGTGTTTTTTTTTTAATGGTTTGTTTGGAACATTTGTTAACTGGCAAAATAAAACTTCCCGACCTGAGTTATTGTGTGTGTGTGTGGCTGTGAATAACATTGTGGTCCAGCATGGAATCCTTTGAGCTGCATTAGAGTGGCTACTATGCCTCCACCTAGTGGCTACAGTTGTAACTTGTGCGGACTAATGAGCTCGCATCAAAGTGTCAGGAAACTGTAAAATAGTTCAAAAGTGTTAAGTGTTAATATAAAATACATTTGAAGACAAATAAAATCACAACTGACTGGTGTAAAGGAGTGAGTGACACCATATGTCGCATGTCATGCTGAATGAATGGGCTGTTGGCTGCAAGAATTTCCTTTGGGATCAATAAAGATTCTTCAATTCAATTCAAAAACTTTAAAGGGACAACGAGGAGTTTTGGAGAAGCGAAGTGTTTTCACGCTGCCTCCGCACCGTTATTCCTCCAAAATATTTAAAATCAGAGGTTCAAAGAGGTTCAGTTACCGTCGTAGTTCACCATAACGCCGCCCGATTTTTATTCTCATTTGCGTCAAATTCGACCAGCATTTCCATTCACTAATAATAACAAAATAATGATAGAGACAAAACGATATATTGATCGAAAATGGAGCCATTAACAAGTGTGGGTAGCGTAGATTCATCCACATTAACGTGAGACTGATTTATAACCGAATAGAAACTCCTCGTTGGCCCTTTAATGATTAAAATATTAAAGGGATAGTTCAGCATTTTGTCAAATTCTCTTATTGCCATAATCTCTATAGTCATAGCAGTAGGTTCGTTACCTGTAAATATTGGTGCATGTTGTTTTAAGATCAGCGGGCAGAGACGTGAGCTGCTCAGTGAACACAATGGAGGTGAACGGTACAGGTCCCCTGTCGCTCATCAAACTCATCAAATACACAATCCAACAACTCCACAACGCTCTGGTGGACAAGTTGGGACCTGCACATTCACCACGCTATGAGATAATCATGTAACATTATGTAACATTACGACACATGAAGTAAATACTCCGCCCAGCAGCCGTGTCTGGAATGTAGGTCCAGCTGCATTTGCCTCGAAAACAACTCTGTCTAGTAATGTTACATGATTATCTCATAGTGTGGTGAATGTGCAGGTCACAACTTGTCCACCAGAGTGCTGTGGAGTTGTTGGATTGTGTATTTGATGAGTTTGATGAGGGACAGTGGACGTGGACCGTTCACCTCCATTATGTTCACTGAGCAGCTCACATCACCAATAATTAAAGGTACTGTTATGAATCTTCTCTTCTCTTTTTGGCAATAAGAGAATTAGCCAAAAATGCTGAAATATCCCTTTAAAGTGAATTTGCCCTCAAGGATAAAAGTAAAGTAAATAAAGTTTTAGATTATTATTATTATGCAAGTTGCAAGACCTGTGCTGCAGTATCAGTGGATGGAAACACAGTGCTACACATGCTGCTGCAGCCTTGAGGTGGATGAATGTGGATCCTGTATCTTTCCCCAGACCTGCTCCAATATTGTATAATATAATCAGGGATGTGTTGCAGCTTCTCTACCCTGATTTCTTTCTTTCTTTCTTTCTTTCTTTTTTTAAACTTATGAAACAGCTCCAACCTGCTGTAATAAAGCGCACGGACTGTCTTGCACAAGGTAGCAGCAGGTATGCACCGGGTCTATTATTCTGGTCACATCCTTCTTTTGGAAACACTATCACTCCATCAGGGAACAACAACAGTTGAGTTTGCACAAAGCGGGGCAGTGTTTCAGCCTGGGGTGGGGTTCGGGGGGGGGGGGCCACACCTCTCCTCTCCCTCGGCTCTGGATTGGCTCCTCGCTGCCTCACTCCCTCCGCCGAGTTCCGCGTTGCAGCGCATTTAAAGCCCCGCAGCGTCCGGACGCCTCCCACTCCCACTCTCCCTCTTTCTCTCAGGCTGCTGCAGAGGAACCGTCCACCATCATCATCATCATGTCCGACCGAGGAACCTTCGACACCAACGTGGTGACCGTGACCCGGTTCATGATGGAGGAAGGCCGCAAGGCGAAGGGCACCGGGGAGCTGACGACGCTGCTGAGCTCGCTGTGCACGGCGGTGAAGGCCATCTCCAGCGCCGTGCGTAAAGCCGGGATCGCCCACCTGTGAGTAGTAGTTAGGACGAAGAAGACGAATAAGAAGAAGAGGGGTTAGAAAGAAAGGTGTTGTGTTGACTTAAAATTGTGTTGAATGCGACAAACTTTGGGCCGAGTTTCAGTCTCGTGCATCCCCATCCACGCTGGCACAAACAACAGAGCAGGAGATTCAGGTTCCCACTGCGCCAATCAGGAAGCGCATACCTGACACCACCACGCCCACCTCACTTCTCCACAGGCACATTGTATTACCAGCAAACACATTTCCTGCTTTACAGTTAGTGTCATGCTCAGTTAGAAAAACAAAAACATGTACAAGAGAAATCTGTGCTTTCAGGATCAAAGATAAACAAAGATCCACTTCTTTTTTTCCACACATGAAGGTTTATGACCTCATGTTTGTTTGTTTTTTTTATGTCTCCGGAGCTGAAATCTCTCTGCAGACTGGTTTTGATTCAAGTTTCACTTCTTGTTGATGCAATTTTCTTTCTTTCTTTCTTTCTTACTCAATCACTTCAGCTGTTTAGAAATGCAGAGTCATGCATCAACTGCACTTTTTTCTATCACATCAAACTTGGATCCGTTGGTTCAGTTTATGGAGGTAGTTTACATGTTTTGGTCAATAAGAAGATGCATTTATGGTTTAAGGAACCAAAAAACCATCTCGGTGTAGTTTTGCATCTCCTCTCTCAGCTTCTCTAGTAGCAACAGGTCGGTGTCAGACAGCCAATCAGAAGAGAGGAAGAGGCTCTGCGCTTCTCTTCTGATTGGCTGATTGTTGAATTAGAGATCCAATAAAAACAGACAGAGCAGATTTCAGGTAAGATAAAAAAATACTTACTTGTGACATCACAAAGTGACAGGAATTCCTGACGGCTGGTTTTAAAGGGATAGCTCACCCAAAATTGAAATTTCACTCATTATCTACTCACTCTCATGTCGACTAAGGGCTGTGAGAAGTTTCAGAGTTATCCGTTCCCTCTCTTGAGTTACAGGGGGTCTTGGTGTAGCAGTGCATGTCCATGTAACGGTTGCAAATGGACACCAGCGGTCTTCATCACAAAAAAAACACACCAAAAAATATCCAAACACCTCCATGCTGCTCGTATGTAATTTCCGTATTGTATTGAAGACCCGAAATGCGAAATTGGAGCTTCGAGGAGCTTCCGCTATTTTTTTTCGCGTCAATTTCACATTTCAGGTCTTCAATACAAGGCGGACATTACATATGAGCAGCATGGAGGTATTTGGATGTTTTTGGTGTGTCTTTTTGTTACGAAGACAGTTGGTGTCCATTTGCAACTGTTACATGGACATGCACTGCTACGCCGAGACCCCCTGTAACTCAGAGAAGCCACGAGGACTCTGAAAAAAACTTCTCCCAGCCCTTAGTCGACATGAGGGTGAGTAGATGATGAGTGAAATTTCAATTTTAGGTGAACTATCCCTTTAACACAAACCTGTACCTTTACACTCTGCTGAGTTTTGTGTGAACAAGGAAGTGATTTTGTCTTCGTGCCAGTTTCCAGTTTTCACCCTCACTGTTTGTTTTGTTTTAGTTTCTTTATCTTTTATCTCCCGTATCTCGTCAGTTACGGCATCGCTGGCAGCACCAACGTGACGGGCGACCAGGTGAAGAAGCTGGATATTCTGTCCAACGACCTGATCATCAACATGCTCAAGTCGTCGTTCACCTCCTGCGTGCTGGTGTCCGAGGAGAACGAGGAGATCATCGTCGTGGACCCGGAGACCAGGGTGAGTTGGTAAACCAATCTGCGGTTTCCTCCATGAAGCGAGTTCTCATAAGGAAACGTATCGTCTTTATACTAAAACTGGATGACCCGCATTTCCTCCTGGTGAATTCAAACTGGATCCGGTTTATCTGGCTGAGGTGCAGCTGCTTTTAATCTGGTGTGACTCGACCTTTGCCTGAAGTCGTGACCTCTCTCTTCATAGGATCTGAGCTCAAATCTTTAAAAAAAAAAAAAGATGTATTTAATGACTTAAACATGTTGGAAACTTCAACATGTTGACTCTAAACCTCCAGCCTGATAGAAATGTTGCAGCAGCACAAGGTTGTTGCTAAATCCAGTGTTTCGCCTCTCGTTTCTGCAGAAACGATGATGTAAACGCGATGACTTCAGAGTAGTGTGACATCACACCAGGTGCAAATTTGGCAAAGGAGATGCATTTTGAAACTTTTTCTCACTGTTGTCAAGGATGTAGTCGATAAAAGTGTTGTTTTATTATCAGTTAAGAACGATATATAAACCACAAAATACTATGAATGAGACAATTTTGCTTCGATTTTCAGATCTCAGTCTTAAAAAAAGTGTTTTTTGTTTTTCTAAACTTTCATCTTTAGTTGTTGCAATCGGGGTTTTTTTTGCTCAATGACAGAAGATTCATATTGAGAAGGGCTGCACACTATGCAGAAACAAAAAAAAGCATCATATTGCAGTTAAATGGGCAGATATTAACTGTGTTTTCAGGGTTCAGAGTCACTTTGACTTAAAAAATATACAATTGATGTCATTTTTGTTGGATTTTGTACCAACAAACGCGTCCCCTTTATGTCTTGAGAATATGATTTGTTGTCTCTGCAGCAACACAACAACACGAAATGTGCAGACGGAGAACAACAGTGATGCAATACATTTTACTCTCATGGGGGGGGGAAATTGCAGCTCCTGCGATTTGGATATTGCACTCGGCCAAATTGCAGTTTCGACTGATTAATTGTGCAGCATTAGACTTGTGAATCTGTCAATAAAGTGACATTAGTTGAGTGATTTGAGTCTCCTCTTTCCTTCTTTTCAGGGTAAATACATCGTGTGCTTCGACCCTCTGGACGGCTCCTCCAACATCGACTGTCTCGTCTCCATCGGCACCATCTTCGCCATCTACAAAAAGGTAACGAACGCTATAGTGTTAGTTTGTCCGACAGTCTCTGCTCGTCTGGTTTCCTTTGAGTCCTGAGAAGAGTTTGGGAAAGATGAATAATAAAGTCATGTTGTTTTGTGTCAGACCACAGATGACGAGCCGTGTGAGAGAGACGCTCTGCAGCCGGGCAGGAGCCTGGTGGCGGCCGGCTACGCCCTCTACGGCAGCGCCACCATGATCGTGCTCTCCACCGGACGCGGAGTCAACGGCTTCATGCTCGACCCGGTGAGTTCCCCTCCGGACGATCCGAACCGTCACAGAGCGCAACAACACAAATTTGTATAACATTTCCTGTCGTTCTGCTCTCCAGGCTCTTGGCGAGTTCATCCTTGTCGACCGCGACATCAGGATCAAGAAGCGAGGGAAGATCTACAGCTGCAACGAAGGATACTCCAAACACTTCGACCCGGCTGTGACGGAGTATCTGCAGAAGAAGAAGTTCCCTCAGGTAACGGCCACATCAGGACGTGTGGGGGAAGATTTTCAGACCAAATAAAAATGGTTATTTAAAGGGATAGTTCAACATTTTTGGCAAATTGGCCCACTGTCATAATCCCTATAGTCATAGTGGTGCAAGCTGTTTTTAGAACGGCGGAGCAGAGCCGTGAGCTGCACATTCACCACGCTATGAGATGATAACAGAACGTTGTTTTAGAGGTAAATACAGAGACTGTTTGATGGAAAAACTGTCCCCGAGTGGAATGTACATCAGTGGTTTTGCATGAATTTACCTCTAAAACAACTCTGTGTGGTAATGTTGTGTTATTATCTCATAGCGTGGTGAATGTGCAGGTCACAACTTGTCCACCAGAGCATTTTGGAGTAGTTGGATTGTGCATTTGATGAGTTTGATGAGGGAAACCAAGAAATCCCACGAGCCTCCGTAGTGTACTGTAGCTCTGAGCAGCTCACGGCTCTGCTCCACCGTTCTAAAAATATCTTGCACCGACAATTAAAGGTGACGAACCTACTGCTATGACTATAGGGATTATGGCCAATTTGCCAAAATGTTGAACTATCCCTTTAATGTTCAGATGTTTCCTTCTCTGTTTTGTATCTGTGCGTCGTGACCTGTGTAGCTTTAACCGACCCACTGATCCAACTTTTTACTGGTTTGCAGGACGGCAGTGAACCATACAACGCCCGCTACATCGGCTCCATGGTGGCAGACGTTCACCGGACGCTGATGTACGGAGGAATCTTTTTATACCCAGGGAATGTGAAGAGCCCCAAGGGAAAGGTAAGATCCCCTCGACCGCTGTAACACCAACTCTATAGAGTAAAGTAGAACTGATGTTTCACCTGAAGACGACACAGACGACATGGAGTAGTAACTGCATCAAAAACAACTAAAACGTCCTCTATAATACATGTTATACTTAAACTCAATGTATTATTACCAGAAAATACAATTTACATATGATAATAATATATAAAAAATAATTAAAAATGCATCGCTCCATCTCTGAACACAGAAACTTCAACTTCAAGATCTGTTGTTTTATTTTGAAAAGCATTCGTTTCAGTATTCAGCTTGTGCACATTATAGATAGATAGATAGATACCAACTTGAGGCCGTGGTGAGGACATCGTGTCACAACATTGTTTCTTCACTCTTCACATCCTCCCACTGTTTGTAAGACTGAACCCAACAACATGAGATTGACACACTGAGGATGAAAAACGCTGTTGTTCTGTAAATGACTTCAGAAAGTCTGTTTCTTTCTTATGCAAACATACATTATATTGAGCGTAGCGTTAGTTCTGGCAGGCCATGACGTCAAGCTCCTAATCAGCACAGCTGTAATCACAGGTGCAGATCAGCTGATGGCTCAGCTGACTCCCCGTGGCTGCTTCCTATTGGGGAACTGCATTCAGAGCGCGCTATTTAAACTGCTCTACGCCGACGTCACCTCCCTTGCTGCTGCTTCCTCTGCCGGCTTTTTTGCGAGACGGGCTCCTTCATGCGGGAAGGATCGCTGCCCGTGTTCGTGCCTTGCTCGCCCTGCTGCTGCTTATGTCGTCTCCCCGTCCACGAGGCATACCCGCGGCGGCTGTCGTGTCATGATGCCGCAGCGAAGCTCTCCAACGGAGGATACCCTACGGTGACGGGGGGCTCCTTCTCTCCGGCGGGGCTCTCACCTGGCAGGCGGGCGGTGTCTCAGATGTTCCATTGATTGACGGCGGCTGGTTCCGGGGCTGTGGCGATTCTGTTTGCCAGCGATGCTACCACGCGGTCGGAGCGTCACTCAAGGAACGGTTTGCTTTATTCTTATTTGCGCTGGGTTTCGACCTTCATGGCGATTATTCAGAATCATATTTGGCATTGAATTGTTCACCTCGCAGCTTCTTTTGTGGGTTTGGGGGATTCTTTGTTTCCTTTTTAAATGGGCTACATTTGTTTCAACTTAAATAGCTCCTGACATCTCTTGTTGCTAGAGGGTCAGGGATTGTTGGCATCGTCATTTTGGGGGGCTTTCTTTGCTTGGCACCTGGCATAGAGTCTGACGCTCAAACGCATGAGCCTCTTATTGTAAATAATTGATTTTATAAATATTCATTCATAGGCATGATAACGTCAATACTGTTATTGTTGTGCGTGGCCCCTATTAGGCAAAAATAATTTCTATCCTAGTTAGCTTCCTGGCATCTTTTGTAGCATTTGCCGGTATGGTCGTTTTGGGGGTTTTCTTTGCTGCTGCGCTCCCTGCTTATGCCGTTCATGATGGCTCGTGAAAGGCAGGGAGGTGCTCTTCCTGCCTCAGGCTTTCCACGCAAGCGCGTGGAAGAGCAGGGGGTCCCAGAACAGTATCATGCCGCCAAATAAAACTTAATGCAAGTAAATAATATTTTGACATAATGGTCCTGACAGAAATTGAGCGTAGCGTTAGTTCTGGCAGGCCATGACGTCAAGCTCCTAATCAGCACAGCTGTAATCACAGGTGCAGATCAGCTGATGGCTCAGCTGACTCCCCGTGGCTGCTTCCTATTGGGGAACTGCATTCAGAGCGCGCTATTTAAACTGCTCTACGCCGACGTCACCTCCCTTGCTGCTGCTTCCTCTGCCGGCTTTTTGCAACCCACCTCCACCCCAGCTCCTCCCGTCTTCTGTTATGAATCTATCATCTATCATCTGTATCTTGTTAGTTGCTTTGCTCTGTCTGGGTTTTCTTTGCTGCTGCGCTCCCTGCTTATGCCGTTCATGATGGCTCGTGAAAGGCAGGGAGGTAGGCTTTCCACGCAAAGAGCAGGGGGTCCCAGAACAGTATCATGCCGCCAAATAAAACTTAATGCAAGTAAATAATATTTTGACATAATGGTCCTGACAGAACTATATTTATTGTTGTGTATTACACTGTCGCAGTGTAACTTAAACCAGTTTTCACACATTAGATTTTATATAGATGTTTAACAAGAAAATTAAAGTGAGTAGTTCAAAGAGGACGAAGCCTGCATTTAGGATTAAACGGATGACTCATATAAAATATCCGTTAAATAAATAAAGGACATTGAATCAAACTAATGAACCAGTTAAAACAGAATTTAAGAGGTCAGAGATTAATAATCTTAAACCTCTTAATCATGAATATAATATTATTTTTTAGGGGAATTATTAAATCAATTTTATTTGTATACAGCAGCAGTAGTTTTTAAATGGAGCAGCCCCAGAAATAACATGGTAGCTGCTAATGGAGTTGATAAATTATGTCATACAGTACATACATCTGTACAGGACACCAAGAAAACAAACCGGCACCTACGCCGTCAGCACATCAATGAAACAAACACACAAAAATACAGTTAAAAAACCAGAACCTCAGGAGCCAATCAGATCATCATCTTTGAATCTTGGTATCATTTCCTCTTATTTCTTTCGAAGGAGTTCATCAAAGATTAATTAAACAAACTATGCTGTTTCCTTTACAGGCTTTGGAAATAAAACCAACAACATTGATATGAAGCAGCCTTTCCAGTTTTTGCATCAGAGCAGCAAAAATATTTCAGTTTTGTCTTTAGATTTCTCAGAATAATACCTTTCTCATTACTTGGTAGCAGTACAAAAGGAAATAAAGTTGATGATGAAGATGAACCCTGAGACTAACCCCTCCCTCCCTCCTCCGTCTCCCAGCTGCGGCTGCTGTACGAGGGCAACCCCATGGCGTACATCATGGAGCAGGCGGGCGGCATGGCCTCCACCGGCTACGAGACCATCCTGGACATCCAGCCGGAGAGCATCCACCAGCGGGCGCCCGTCGCCATGGGCTCCCCGGAGGACGTGCTGGAGTTCATCGCCATCTGCAAGAAGCACGGCAAGAAGTGACGCCGCACAGACTCGTCCACCACACGACCATAAAAAAAACAAAAAAACAAAGAAAAACCTTGTATCTCCAGACCGTGAGCCGTGTGAGTGCTGGGAGAGCTTCGGCCTCTTTATTGAAGTGTTTATTTTGTTTGTTTTGGATGAAGTGTTCCCGAGGAGGCCGCGGAGTTACAAGGTTTTAACGACAACACCAGCAAATGTTCATGTTCATGGAGACATGAAAATTGTGGTTCATAAGCTCAAACGCACACATTCCACACGCAAAGACACATAAAACTACCAAAGACCAAAATAAAAGTGCCAAAAATAAAAATAAAAACACAAATGCACTGAGAAAATAATAAAAAACCAAAGAAAAAGAGAGAAAAAGAGAATTCCTCCTGAGTTTCTCTGCAGGAAACTCACGCTGCTGCACAAGTGAAGGACCAAACTCGACCTCGACATAAAAAAACCACCCGATGCCTTAAATATGTGAAGCTACTGTTTGAAATGATGATGTTTCAATAAATCCAGATGAATCTGAGCAGACCAAAACAAAGTGTTTTCAGTCATTTTAAAACTCTACATTTGCACCTGAACACGTCGCTCATGTTTTCATCGAGTATCAGCTTTTTAATTCTAGCGTCAAAAAAGCCTAAAAATTATTAGAGCGTTTTGTACGTTGCATGTTTCTCAATATTTCATAAACAGAGAACTGGATTTCCACTGAAAGTGAATTAACTTTATTTTGAAAAATGAGTCCAAATGGTTTTTTATTTTATTTTTATATATAATTTTCTATTCAAATCTTTTAATAAATCCTAAATTGCCATCTATTCTATTTTAGATAGAAATCTTTTTTTTCAATTAATTCTATTTTATTTTATCTTATTTTAAATTCTTATTTTTATTTCATCCCTTTAAAACCTGCTGTATTTATTATATTACATGATGAATTCCTTTTTTAACCTAAAACTTTGATCAGATTATATTTTTTAAATCATTTTAAAAACAGTCTGTCTCGTTCTTGTTATTTGATCTCAAACCAAGAAATCCCATGGCCTGAATGTGCAGGTCACAACTTGTCCACCAGAGCGTTCTGGAAATTGTTGGATTAAAGTAACAAACCTATTTGACTGAGGGATTTGACAATGGGCCAATTTCACAAAATGTTGAACTATCCCTTTAAGCCTTTTCACCCAGATCTCTTTGGAGTCAGATTGAGTCATTAGCTCTAGAGTTATGACTCTAGACATGCAGTTGTTTTACAATATTAACAATAATATCTGTAGTGGGGACGTTTTTCTGGAGCCAACATCATGTGATTGTGACGGCCTTTTTTACTCGAAGCCAGCAAAACTTTAAGAAGATAAAATATCAGTTTTACTCAATCCAACCGGCAGATTTCCAAGATAGAGAGTAGTGAATGATACGCTCCGAGGCCAAATGTTAGGGGATACACTCTGGGGAGTCGACCTTTTCAGCTAAAGGTCACTTAAAGCTCAAGGAGCAGTGATGACATTTAACTCTTAACACTTGAGCTGCTGTTGTTCCTCATACCGTCCACCGTCCGTACTCTGTGATCTAAAACTCCTTCAGTGTAAGAGTTAAAACATTAAACGGTGAAATCTGTGAACCCAGTGTAAAACCCACAGCTCGGAGTGAATCGACTTGTTGCAGAGCTGCGAGCGCTCAGTGTGCGACACAGCAGCTCTGAACCGCAGGGCACAGACTGATTATTTTCCTTTCAGACGGACTCATTGTCGAGCACATGAAGCTGCACACGGAGCTCGGTCTCATCGGCTCCTCTGTCGACACGCGCTCGTGTGCAAACACAAAACACACATTTTTAGTCAAGAGCTTCTCCTGTTGCACAACTTCTTCTTCTCACTGTTGTCCAACGTGTTGCAGCTTTTTTAAGTTGTTAACTTGTTGCTCTTCTTTTTCTGCTGGATTTAAAGGGATAGTTCAACATTTTGGCAAATTTGCCCATTGCCATAATCCCTATAGTCATAGCAGTAGGTTTGTTGCCTTTAATTGTCGGTGCAAGCTGTTTTTAGAACGGCAGAGCAGAGCTGTGAGCTGCTCAGAGCTACGCTACGGAGGCTCAAGGGATTTCTTAGTTTCTCTTCATCAAACTCATCAAATACACAATCCAACAACTCCAAAACGCTCTGGTGGACAAGTGAGACAGAGTTGTTTTAGAGGCAAATGCAGAGACTGTTTGCTGAAAAACTGTCCCTGAAGGCAACGCACATCACTGGTTTTGCATGAATTTACCTCTAAAACAACTCTGTCTGGTAACGTTGTGTTATTATCTCATAGCGTGGTGAATGTGCAGGTCACAACTTGTCCACCAGAGCGTTTTGGAGTTGTCGGATTGTGTATGTGATGAGTTTGATGAGGGAAACCAAGAAATCCCATGAGCCTCCGTAGCGTAGCTCTGAGCAGCTCATGGCTCTGCTCCGCCGTTCTAAAAATAGCTTGCACCGACAATTAAAGGTAACAAACCTACTGCTATGACTATAGGGATTATGGCAATTCACTAAAATGTTGAACTATCCCTTTAAAGTGTGACAGTCTCCACCGCTGACACCCGACACCCAGCTACACACACACACACACGCGTGTGCTCGCTCGCTTGCTCTCCTTCCACTCGGCTGATCTCACAAATAGCTCGCTTGGCTCGGCCTTTCATCGCTCTGGGTATGAAAAGCACTTGGCTGGAGACGAGGTCGCTCACTTACTGTCAGGACCGTCGCCCGGCCGACACGCACAACCAGGAGGCAGCGAGGAAGAAGCAGCAGCAACATGACGGACCAGTCGGCCTTTGACACGGACGTATGGACCCTGACCCGCTTCGTCATGGAGACGGGTCGCCAGGCCAAGGGGTCGACCGGCGAGCTGACGCAGCTCATCAACTCCATTATGACGTCCATCAAGGCCATTTCCTACGCTGTGCGTAAGGCCGGCCTGACCCACCTGTGAGTACAGACACACACACACACACACACACTTATATCTGCATTAAAACACTAAAACTGCTCTGCACGCTTGTTCTTGTGATGCAAACGTGATGATTTACTGATCTGCGTGAGGTGTTGGTTGCGTTCCCAGAGGTCAAAGGTCAAGGGCAGCAGGGAGCAGACAAAGTTCAGACCAGATGTTTAACATTTTGTTCACTCCCACAGTGAATTCAGGAGCCACAGTGATCCCCCCCTCCTCCTCCTCCTCCTCTCCCTCTACCCCTCCCTGCCTCCCTCCCTCTCTGACGTTGTGTTTGTGTTCAGACCTGGAGCAGCAGATATGAGTTCATATGACGATACGATACGCAGGCAGCACAGAGTTTTCTTTTTACAGCAGGAGGAGATAAAATGGTGAAATCGAGTCAAGCTGATATCATTTTTTCATTGTGGAAAAAGTAAAAGATAAAACTCAGATGAAGGAAGTGACTGTCTCTGGATCTGACGTCACGTCACTGCGGCGGATTTGTTTCCTCTCAGGCCGATAAACCAATAGGTTAAGGATTAAGGAATAAATTCAACCAAACTCACATATTACTATATATTACTGTTGTTTATTAAAGCAGGGCAGCACCAATAGTGTTTAAACTTTTAAAACAGAGAAAATCATGCTTTACTGGACCAAAGTAGTTACAAACAAGCAAAAAAAACAATTCAACTCCTCTTTAAATGGTAGTTTATACCCAAACCAGGATTAAATGTAATTCTATTAAACTCCAAATCGGTGTTAAACAGCTTTTTGAGGTGTTTTAACTGTGTTTTTGCGTTGGATTCGACCAAGATGAAGTTCATCTAAGAAAATGAAATGAGAAAGATTCAATATGATTGAGTTTCATGATGAAGAGAAATGACTGAAGAGCCTTGTGATGTTATGAGTATAGTAACATGAGAACTACATTACCCAGCATGCCACAGCAGTTAGGAGCATGCGTGGAAGCCCCGCCTGTTGTTCAGTGATGTACCTAGACATGCAGGTAGCATGAGAATGTTTACATGTGCTTGAGCTGAAGTAAATATGAAAGACCAGCTATCACGCCTCGTCTGCTCATTATATACATAAAGCAAGACAACACATGGTGTCAGAAGTGGCCGTGAGCAGCTTCGGACGGAAGATTCGCCACGGTGGAGCCACAGACGAGAGGAAGAAAAAGTCCGGTCGCGTGAGTGCTACGTGCTAAGATAGCAACATGCTAACCGAGTTCGCTACGGTGTGTGATGGCTACGAGCGGCAGTGGGAGTAAAACGAGGACAAGGGACGGATCGAACAAGTAGAAGAGGATCTCGTACCTGTATAGGAGGACAGCCAGCACCAGGAGAGGGCTGTGTAAGTCCCGATACCCCGACGTGCAGCCATGGATAAGCTAAGTCCACCCACTTCCATGCAACTGACTGGTAACCTTGCTGATAACTGGAAGCGTTTCAAACAACGATTTAACATATATCTCGCAGCAAGCGGAGCTGGGGGTAATGATGAAAAACTAAAGGCTCACATTCTTTTACATGTCATAGGAGAAGATGCATTGGACATATACAATAGCTTTCAGCTAAATGAAGCTACTTTGACTTTGACTGAGCTAATGACAAAGTTTGAAGAATATTTCGTGCCTAAACAAAACGTGACTTTTGAGAGGTACAAGTTTTTCACCCATGACCAAAAGCAAGGAGTACCTTTTGATCAGTACTTAGCAGAGCTCCACACACTAAGCAAAACATGTGAATTCGGCACTTTAAGAGACTCATTAGTGAGGGACAGGGTCGTTTGTGGAACAGTGGATAATGCACTCAGAGAAAGACTGCTCAGAGAGACAGGACTGACACTGGACAAGTGCGTCAGTATGTGCAGAGCAGCTGAAACCACTCGAGCACAAGCAAAAGAGCTTCGGAGAGGTGAAACAACGGTGCATGAAATACATAAAGAACAAAGGAAAAAGAAAACATTTATCAAGCAAAGAGACCAAAAAGAGAAAACTTCAGAGTTCAAATGTGGTAAATGTGGAGGCAGCAACAAGCCGAGATCTTGTCCAGCATTTGGAAAATCCTGTAATAACTGTGGAAGGAGCAATCACTACGCTAAATGTTGCAAAGCAGCTCTGAAACAAAAAGTTCACACAGTCGATGAGAGAGAAGAAGATTCTGATGAGTTTATCGTGGATGTGCTGCAGGCCTGTACAACTGAAAAAGAGGAATGGATTATGCCTATCGAGGTAAACAAAACAATAATACCATTCAAGTTGGACACAGGTGCTCATGTAAACCTGATATCATTGGAAGACTATAAAACACTGACAGTGAAAAGCAAAATTCATCCTGTGAAAACAAAAGTGACTGGATACACCGGAGAACGTGTTCCTGTTAAAGGCGGATGCATCGCAACCTTCAAACACAAAAGTCAACAGATAAGAGCACAGCTACTGATTGTGGATATGAGTGTACAACCAATCCTGGGACTCAGTGCATGCACAAGGCTCAATCTGGTCAAAAGAGTGTTTGTGGTGACATCACCAAATACTGCAAATGATCATGACTCACTCATGGAGGAGTATAAAGACTGTTTTGAAGGACTTGGTTGTTTACCTGGAAAACATAAGATACGTGTGGATGAAAGTGTGTCTCCTGTTGTGCACCCCTGCAGGAAAGTCCCGTTTGCCCTGCGGGAAAAACTGAAAGAGGAACTGGCGCGCATGGAAAGATTGGAGGTCATCAAGAAAATAGATGAACCAACAGAATGGGTCAGCTCGCTGGTTATTGTGCAAAAGAAAACAGGTGCTCTGAGAATGTGTTTGGATCCGAGGGATTTAAACAGAGCAATAAAAAGAGAACACTTCAAGTTACCAACCAGAGAAGAAATCATGGCGCAGTTTGCTGGAGCTAAATGGTTCAGTAAACTAGACGCTTCGTCAGGTTTCTGGCAACTCAGGCTAGACGAGCAGAGTTCGAGACTGTGTACATTCAACACGCCGGAGGGCAGGTACAGGTTTCTTCGTCTGCCGTATGGCATCTTGTCAGCGCCTGAAGTATACCATAAGACTATTCACATGATTTTTGAGCACATTCCAGGAGTAGAGACGATGATGGATGATATTATTGTCTGGGGGACTACTCGAGAAGAACACGACGAAAGGCTGAGACAAGTGCTAGACAAGACAAGGGAAGTTAACCTGAAACTTAACAAGGACAAATGTGAGTTCGGTGTGAAAACACTTACCTTTGTGGGAGATGTTCTCAGTGAAGAAGGGGTGAAGCCTGACCCGAGAAAAACATCAGCAATCAACAACATGGAAAGACCAAACAACAAAGATGAGGTCAGACGGTTTTTAGGGATGGTCACCTATCTTGCCAAGTTTGTCCCACAGCTGTCAACACGGTCTGCACCTCTCAGAAGTCTTCTCGAACAAAAGAATGAATGGATCTGGTCCCATGAGCAGGAACAATGCTTTTTGAAACTGAAAGAGACTCTCACACAGGAACCCGTGCTAAAGTTCTACGACCCAGCAAAGAGCACCAGGATCTCAGCAGACGCGTCCTACGGCCTGGGAGCAGTACTGCTGCAGCGACACGACGAGCAGTGGCTACCTGTCGCTTATGCATCCAGAGCCTTGACAAGCGCCGAGTCCAGGTACGCTCAAATTGAAAAAGAGTTGTTAGCGAGTTTGTATGCATGTGAGCGTTTCCATCAATACGTGTATGGTCAAACCTTTGAGGTAGAAACTGACCATAAACCTTTAGTGTCCATCATGGCCAAACCTTTAAATGACTGTCCTGTACGGATACAGCGCATGCTGATCAGGCTGCAAAAATATGACGTGCACATGATATACACACAAGGAAAATACATGTTCACCGCCGACACCTTGTCTAGAGCAGTGGATAAGGAGGAGCGAGCCGACTGCGAGAACAGCGCAGAAATACAGGCATATGTGGACATGATTGTGACGTCTTTGCCAGTAACTGCAGACAGAACAGAACAGATACGGAGAGAGACTAATGCAGATGAAACAATGAAAGAACTCAAGCGCACAATACAGAAAGGATGGCCTGAGAACAAAAAGGATTGCCCAGTGCAAATACAAGACTATTGGAACTGTAGGGCTGAGCTCACGGTGGTGGACGACATGGTGTTGAAAGGGAGCAAATACGTCATTCCATCCTCACTACGTAAACAAATGCTCCAAAAGATTCACGAAGGCCACCTCGGAGAAGTCAAGTGTAAACGTAGGGCTAGAGAAGTGATGTACTGGCCCAGAATCAACTTGGACATCAGCCAGACGACAGCGTCATGTGAACTTTGTCGCACCTACAGACCAAAACAACAAGCCGAGCCGCTGATGATGCATCCAGTGCCCCACAGACCCTACTACAAGGTTGGCACTGACCTGTTTGACTGTGATGGTAAGAGTTACATAGTGGTCACTGACTACTTCTCAAACTATCCTGAAGTAGGAGCACTGCAGTCAACATCGAGCAAAGCTGTCATCAGCTACCTAAAGACTGTCTTCGCTAGACATGGTGTCCCATGCGAACTGTTTTCAGATAATGGGCCCCAGTTTTCTAGCTGCGAGTTTGCTGCCTTTGCCAAAGAATGGGGGTTTCAACACTCTACATCGAGCCCAACATATCCAAAGTCCAACGGCTTGGCGGAAAGCTCTGTAAAGACAGTAAAAACCATGATGAAAAAAGCACAAGACAGAGATGACTTTCAGAAAAGTTTACTGATTTACCGGAGTGCACCTTTACAGAATGGACTGTCACCAGCCCAAATGCTGATGGGTAGGCGCATTCGCTCTAACCTGCCGGTAAATGAGGATCTGCTGACGCCAAGAAATGCACACAAAGTCAGGAACGCAAGGGAGGAACAGAAAGTGAAACAAAAACAGCTGCATGACAGAACGGCAAAACACCTGCCTATGCTGAAGCCGGGAGACACGGTGCGACTCAGAGACATCCCTACGGGCACATGGAGACAAGAGGGACAAGTGGAGGAGGAAGTTGCCCCACGTTCCTACAGGATCCAGATGGAAAATGGATTGTCTTTGAGAAGGAACCGCACAGATCTTCAACTACAGCTGACTGAAAAGGACACTACAGCTCTGGAGATGGTTCAGCAGGACACGGCTGAATCAACTGAGTCCACTAACGGTGGTACTGTCCACACTGACTGTAGTCTGACAGCGGCGTCTGCGTCACCAGCTGCTGTGAGACTTTCCAGACTGTCGCCAGCTGTTGAAGGACTGTCTAGACCAAAAAGACTGGTTCAGCCACCAAAGAGGCTGATTGAAAGTTGCTAAGGACTCTTGTTTGTGTGTTGCTGAACTAGGAAGCAACATGGATCTTTAAGTTCTTTAACAATAAATAAATGGTTTAAAAAAAAAAAAAAAAAGTGTTGATGTAAATGAGAAGAAAAAATGTTGACATGACTCTAGGTGTGTTTTGATGCTTAGAAAGTTTGCACTTTATTATTTTCTATTACAGGAAAAGTGTTTAAATAGAAATGTTTACAAGTAAAGTTACAATGCTTATTGAAGTTATATATAAGTGCTAAAGTATAGAAAAAAGCATGCCTTTGTTAAAAGGGGTAAATATCATTTCTTTTATAGGGGGGAAGATGTGATGTTATGAGTATACTAACATGAGAACTACATTACCCAGCATGCCACAGCAGTTAGGAGCATGCGTGGAAGCCCCGCCTGTTGTTCAAGGATGTACCTAGACATGCAGGTAGCATGCGAGTGTTTTACATGTGCTTGAGCTGAAGTAAATATGAAAGACCAGCTATCACGCCTCGTCTGCTCATTATATACATAAAGCAAGACAACACAAGCCTCAGCTCTGTTTTCTACTCACTAGCTCCTTTTTATTGTGGTATTTTATTTATTTCATTTTAGATTTTAAATACAAACTTCCTTCTATTGATTAAACCCAGGTTGAACAGTTAAGTCTTGGCTTTACTAAGCTGAGTTTAGTTTGAAATGGTGCAGCAGAGTTTGTTTAATTTTAAACCTGGATGAACTCATTTGAATGAGTTCACATGAAAACACAGAGCTCATTATTCACTGGATAATGGTCCGTGGTTAATGAGAGAATCTCGCTGTGATTGAATTTATGTAACGAGCACCAATGAACTCTGTTTGACCCCAAAATGGAGATAACTCGCTCCCACAGGCCGAAGACCCGCCCACTCTGTCTGAAAAGTGATAAATAAAGATAATTATGATGCATTTTCATACTAAACTTTTGTGTCGTGACTCGTGAGACTGAATCCTGGCTTCTGATTGGTCCACGCAGGCAGGGCTTGGCGGGCTCGGTGAACGTGACGGGCGACGACCAGAAGAAGCTGGACGTCCTGTCCAACGACCTGATGGTCAACATGCTGCAGGCGTCCTACGGCACCTGCTGCATGGTGTCGGAGGAGAACAAGGAGCTCATCATCACCCCCAAGGACAAGAGGGTGAGAGGGGGGGGGGCATTATTTGAACATTTGCAATGTTTTAAATGTTTGTTTCACTTTGAAACATTTAGAAATGTTGTTTTTAAAACATTTTTTAACAGTTTTGTAAATGTTGAGTCACTTGCAGTACCCATGCAGGCCACTAGAGGGAACCATCAGCGTGAACAACAACCACTGAGCAAAACTAGATAGATAGATAGATAGATAGATAGATAGATAGATAGATAGATAGATAGATAGATAGATAGATAGATAGATAGATAGATAGATAGATGAAACTTCTGACTCTAATGTGTCAACAAAATAATAACTAATAATTGTTCTTCGTCTTTGTTTTTGTCTGTGCTGCTCACAGGGAAAGTATGTGGTCTGCTTCGACCCTCTGGACGGCTCCAGTAACATCGACTGTCTCGCTTCCATCGGCACCATCTTCGCCATCTACAAACGGGTCAGTGACAAACACTGAACACAAACACAGCAACATCCTGTCAACGTTAACTTCAAATTACTTTATCAAACACTGGAAAGAACTGATTAATCAGATCTAAAAGTTACGAGAACAAAAAGGAAGAGGTTTCCTTTAAATAACAATTAATCCTAATGGGAAACAAATTTAAATGCATTTAAATGTACCAGAGCAGGTACACTATATGAGTGCATATTAACCTGCTTTTTTAGAAAGTGAACATTTCTGTATTGTGAATCCTTTTTTTTTAATGATATGAATAAATATTCTAATAGTTTAAGATGTTATATTTTTCAATCAATGAAATTAAAATTAAAATAGGTTTTAAATATCTCCCTCTATGTGTAATGGATCTAAACTATTAGAAAGATTTTCTAAAAATCACAAATTATAAATTACAGCTGTGTCATACAGTTATTTGAGTGCCTCTTCTCTCCAGATGTGAGACTGTCATTTAGGACAAATGATAATTAAAACACAGCTGGACTCATCACATTTTATTTAATTGGACTGTTGAACAGTTTGACTCTGCAGCAGCAGCTTCACGGTGCAGTTACACTCTGCAGACACTGGAGGGCGACACCGTGCAGCTGATCCACAGCTAATCCTTGTCAGATGAGGTCACCACTGTAAACATGACAGGATGCAGAGCTGCAGATGTAAACACATATTTGCACATGAGAACAGGCTCACAAACATCTGATACGTTGAACACATTGAAGCTCCTTTGATGTTTGTACCATAACAATCACTGGTGGCAATTTGCGTTATTTGTGTGTAACATTTTTCCACTCACCAGGGTAATTCAAAGAGCTTTATAGTACATTTACTTATATGATATCGGCTACTGTAGTAGATGATGCAGATTTACAATAAAGGAGTGAAGAGAAAACATAGTGGATTAAGATGTGACTTCATTCATCTCTTACATAAAAAAAGAAGAAATCAAATTTTAACAACTTTTAACAACAATTCAGTTTTATAAAATAGAATAGAATAAAATGCAGGAGGATATTAAGAATAAATAAATAAAATAAAATAAAAACTCAAACACTAAAGAGAAAGATAACAATAAGAAAGAATGTAAAACTATAAAATAGAATAAATTAACTGAGACTGTAACATAAAAGCCTGATTAAAAACATGGGTTTTTAGCCTATGTTTATAAATGTAATACAATATTACATCTGCTTGAATGATATGGTACAATATGTGCATATGTGTATATATATATAGCAGTAATGGTATAAAAAGAGAAAGTGACTGAACAGTGTATGTATATTATTATGGGCTTCAAGAGGTCAAATTACTGACTAAATGATTTACAGTTGAAAAAATTATCCTTTAAAATGTCAGAAAAAGTTCAAAAACAGGTGCAAATATTAAAAGATTTATCTATTTGACTAATTTAATTCATTTAATTAAGTTAAATTAACCTGAGCTTCTACATTAATCGACACCTGAGAGTGAAACGTGTGTCTGTGATGCTTCATATCTCTGAGTGATGATGTCGGTGATGATGTCAGTGGCGCTGTCTGTCTGTGCTCAGGAGTCGGACCCCGACGCGGAGCCCACGGAGAAAGACGCCCTGCAGAAGGGCAAGAACATCGTGTGCGGCGGCTACGCCCTGTACGGCAGCGCCACGCTGGTCGCCATGAGCACCGGCGCCGGAGTCAACTTCTTCATGCTGGACCCGGTGAGCGCTCGTGTCTCTGTTTACACTCTTTATTGAGGAGAAGAAGAAGAAGAAGGAGGAGTTCATCATCTCTTCTCCTTCTTCTCCCAAGTCTTTCCCATCTCCTTGTTCAGATTAAACCACAAATAGAAACATAAACGAGGAAAACAAGTTGTTTTTCCTCCGAGGAAACGACCGATCCTGAGGAATTCACCTTTAGAGAAAAGCAGCTTTAGTTCTTAAAGGCTCAAATGTAAAAGTTCAGTGTTATGCCTTAAAGGAGATTTTCTAAACATCACAAACATTTACTTGATCTTTCTAAATTGTGAGCCTGCGTATGTGTCTGGAAACTGTTATATTTGTGACTTATAAAATGTTAAAGATGGAATTAAAAACCTGATTATCAATCATTACAAGGCTAGTCAGTAACCCTTTAATTTACATAACGTGTTAATGTCAAGAAATAGCCAAGAAATAACAGTTAATTGCATCATGATGCCTAGAAATAACTGTAAATTTCATAGTAATGTTGAGAAATATAGCCACTAAATAATGAGTGATTGTGTAGAAATAGCCCAGAAATAACTGATTGGGTGACACTTCATCTCTATAATGCATTATAACCGTACTTATAATGAGTTATAATGCAGTTATAGCGCTGTATAACTATATTTATAAATGCTCATGCATAACACACTATACAGCATTGTAACTCTATTATAATACTTCCATTATAAAATGCTATAATGTGTTATGCTTATTGTTATAAAGCCTTATAATAATTTATGAGTGTTTATAACTATAGTTATTCAGTGCTATAACTGCATTGTGACGCCTAAGTATGTACGTCATAGGGATCGGCGTCAAATCAAGTGTTACCGTTGATTATAATCGACAACTGCAAGGACTTTCTGACCTCTCCCAAAAAATTTAAACCATGTGTAATCTTTAGCCTTGATGTAATGATGTAATAATAATGAAATGGAAACAAATCTAGGTCGAATCAATAAGTAAACAGTTTGTGTTTCCTCCTCGTCCTCCTCGTCCTCCGTCATCAGGGCATCGGAGAGTTCATCCTGACCGAGAGGAACGTGAAGATCAAGCCGAAAGGAAAGATCTACAGCATGAACGAGGGCTACGCCAAGTACTTCCACCCGTCGATCAACGAGTACGTCAAGCACAAGAAGTACCCGGCGGTGAGAGAGAGACACACACACACACACACACACACACACACACACACACACACACACACACACGCCTGACACACGTCAACCTGCAGGTTTTGTTGTGACATCAAGAATCAGTTTTACTTTGTGTTTGTTGTTGTGAATCCGACGCCTTTGAGTCAAACTGCAGCAGGAAACGAACCTCGTGTCCTCGGAGTCTGTTCTGCTGACACACACACACTCACTCACTCACTCACTCACACACACACACACACACACACACACACACTCACTCACACACACACACACTCACTCACACCTCTTCACACCCCAGTGACCTCTCACTCTCATCATGTGAGTCCTGACCAAGCAGTCGCTCCGGTACGATGAGTTCCTCTCAGGTTTGTCTGAGAGGAACCTTCACTTTACATCAGAGTCAAACACAGGTAACACTTTACAATAAGTACACACTATTAAGCATTAATTAATCATTAAATACTGAATTCAACATTTATATCACATGAATACTCATTAGTATGTAGTTTACAAACAGTATAAAATGTTTTACTCATCATTGATAAGCACTAAATGTGTTTATAAACTACATACTAATGAGTATTCATGCGTTATAAATGAAGAATTCAGTATTTATTCATGCTTAATAGTGTGTACTTATTATTAAGTGTTACCCATAATAACCTGGCTATAAATAATAAGAACTCTACATTTTCTCCCTTTAGTTTTAGTTTTAGTTCAAGTTTATTATTTATTATTATATAGCCCAGTTGTTGAGTCATATCAGACATATAATATCAAAACACACTCAGACTCCAGTTCTTCATGCAGACACAAATAAACAGTTCCACAGCAAACAATTTTCAGTGCAAAGAAGCATAAGAACATTACAAAACATTATGAACAACCTGAAATTTCTTGATAAAATATGTGCAATTTCAACAATATTGTGCATCTGCTGTCTTCTATGTAATTTTCACTTGGCAAATTCATGTCATGGGCCGGATTGGGCCGGTTTTGGCCCCTGATCCATATGTTTGACA
Source organism: Decapterus maruadsi (assembly GCA_030347415.2). Lineage (NCBI taxonomy): Eukaryota > Metazoa > Chordata > Actinopteri > Carangiformes > Carangidae > Decapterus > Decapterus maruadsi. The sequence goes on along the minus strand of CM064895.1, from coordinate 26,728,928 downwards.
CGGCTGCTCTTCATGAAGCTGCTGTTTTAATATCAGAATAGATAAATAACCAGGCAGCACCTCACACAGAGCAGAGCAGAGCAGGGACATCATGGTCATGTGAGCAGCGGTCGGGGGTCAGACGGGCCGAGGGGCCGCGGCCCCCGTCAGCTGAGCTGCAGGATGGAGACACAGTTTAGTGCAGGAAACGTCCGGTTCCTCAGGAAGCAGCTTCTCATCTGGAAACTCTGAGCTCCGCTCGTGCAAACTCAGCGTTTCTCCAACCTCTGCAAAAACACGCAACGTTCGTTCGTTTGTTTGGTCGTTAATGAAGCGTTGGCTCACAAACCTCCATGAAACATCGACTTGAACATTTGTGTTGTCTGTATTTTACGTTATTTAAGCAGGTTAACACTTGTTTTTCAAGAGTGACCTGGTCAGGGGAGCAACTTCAACACGTCAGGATTACAACATTAAAGGGTGAAACCGCAGCATCTAATTAAAATAGAAAACAAGGGGAAAACAACAACTGTGATGCAGGAACAGCTTCTAACACTGGAAAAAACTAATTTAGTGTAGCAGCAATCACATTGATGTTTTACGGATGTTTTCTCCATGAGGTTTCCTCTGTAAATTATTTTAAGACCGAGTGAAAGATTTATTCAAATGCTATATTGTTTCCGGCATATTTTCACCATTTACACACCAATAAACAACCTGTGGCTTCAGCTTTGCTTTAAAATCATGCTCCTCGACTGCTGCAAGAAGTTTGAGATGTGCCACTTTTCTTTTTTTTTCTTTTTTTAACCTTTTTACATTTTAAAACTTTTCAGTTTTTACATTTGCTACAAAGACGGAGAGAGAAAGGAACAGTTTTAGTTCGAAAATCTAGAAAAAAGTTAGAAAATCAAAAATCCTGTCAAAAATATTGCAGTATTTCTGAAAACCAAATAAAAGAAAGAGAAACATTTAGATCATCTGTTATTAACCGACTTCTTCGACCTCAGCTCAACACTCATCATCACAGCGGTGACCACACACTTACTCAGCGCCCGTCATGTTGGCGCGAGGCCACGGCGTGACGAGAACTCGTCTCACAAGGTTCAACTGTGAAGGTTTCTATATAAAAAGAAAACACTTCGCATTTCTTCTTCCACATGTGTGTGTGTGGGAATTTTTATAACACACACTCTATTTTTGTGGATCAGAGCTTTATTTCTTCTCTTTTATTTTGTAACTTCCTGTAACTAAAGTCTCTGTTTTCAGGACAGGAAGTGACTGTTTATCAAACCTGTCGGAGTCACAACGTTAACAGGTCATTCCCGATGAGTCACAACTCTGAATGTTTTTAATCAGCATCACCTCAATACTATTTTCTCCTTTTAAACGAGAAAATATGTTTGTTTTTTAAGAGCGAATTAAAGAAAAACATGATATATATCCTTATCTACATATATGGATCCATATTCACAGGAATGTCTAATACAGATTTATATGACAATGAGACGTTCAGCTCCTTTGTATCGAAGAAAACATAAGAGATAATGAGATGAGAGAAATTGAAATGTCTTTATTTGGATAAACCGCTTGAGAGGAATCAATGTCCAAACATATAGGCAAACATGTTCTCAACAATACAGAAAACAAAAACAAAACAAAACAGTCAACAACTAACAAACAAACAACCAAAAAAGGGCAGAGATAATGACATTAGAACAATACAACTGAGACTCAGACAACAAGATAATCCACTTTTTAATATTAATCATCATAAATCAATTTAATTAACATTAAAAGGGCAAATATTTTGATCATGTGTTCAGGTCTGATGCAGCATGTAGTCAGTCAGTTGACAGCACCTGACCGCTGGCTCCAGATCAGCCTCAGGGTCACGTCATATGTTTCAGGAACTGAGTCGTGAGTTTTATTTTGAAAAACTGTTTCTGCTCCTTTTTTTTCTCTCTTCTTCTGTGTATCAGGAAGTTTCTCTCCGTCTCTTCGTGTCAGCAGCTGGATGTGGTTTCTGTGTTTGGAGTGTGTGTTGTGTAAATCAGGAGGCTCTGTTCTCAGGAAATACCACACACATACACACACAGACACACAATTACTGTATACACACCCTCACACACTCATGCACTCCTCCCAGTGTGACTCAGCAGCACATGACTCTGTCACGTTGAACATGAGGCTCAGTGTCAGAGCTTCACACTCAGTGAGTCAAACAATATTAAAGATAAAAGAAAAGACACAAATAAAACTGAACAGAAACTTGTTTGTTTGTTTGCTTAAATATTAGACAATTAATAATCAATACTGTATTATTACAAGACAGGGAAACAAAGCAGCAGCTGCACCAGTTACTCTAATATAAAGTTATATATACACACACATTTAGTATAAAAACTTTTTGCACCAGCCTTTTGCAGTTCCTAAAAAGGCTAGCGAATGAGTGACACTGTATTTCAAAATAAAAGCATGCAAAAAAAAAAAGGGGATCCACACACTTTCATTCATTCAGTAACATCGGTTACACATATGAATGTTAACTTCAGAGCTCCACATATGATGAGATTTAACCTTGATACACACTCAACATTGATCTTCAGAGTAACTATTGCAAGTGAGAGACTCTTATTTTGGAGGAACAAGCTCAATCTTGTAGTTTTTACAGTCTCTATATCCTCTTTGTGTCCAAACTGGTGCAGCAGAACTTCAACATCATTTATATTTACAACACTGATGGATCATTGGGATCTTTAAAGCTTCTGTCTGTATGGAAATAGAAATATGCAAATGAAGAGAAGATGATCTAAGTGAGGTTGTACATAACATCCAGGTTGATCAGCAGCTGTGCATGTTGTTTAACCTGAGGCCATTTGCATCCGTAGATTATAAAACATCGCTTCAGGTAAAGAGTTTAGACAACAAGCCTTTAGTTGACTTCATAACACAACAAGCATGTGACTGGACCAGAATCCTCTTCACTACTGAAGCATGGGGAAGTTGTGTGTTTTTTTTTAATTTTGGTGTAAATTTCTCTATAATTTGACCAAAACATGGGTGACAAACACCGAGCAGAATAAATATCAATACTCTGTTTTAATAAATGAGCTGGAATTCAAATGTTATCTAACTTCACCCAATAAAAGTGCAAAACTTGGATTTAAATCGAACAAACAAACAAGACTAACACCTGCCTCATCAACACCTTGGTCACATAAACATACACTAATATTTTATTTATGTTCTCCGTCTGTCCTGCAGGACGGCGCCGCCCCCTACGGAGCCCGGTATGTGGGCTCCATGGTGTCGGACATTCACCGCACCATCGCCTACGGAGGCATCTTCTTGTACCCGGCCAACGAGAAGAGCCCCAAGGGAAAGGTATGGATCTCCGATGATGATGTTTGGGTTTAGGTCCAAGTATCTCCAGAAGTTCTGCAGCAACACAAACACACAAATACTGCACATACTGTAATGGTTTATATGGGACAAATATAGTGTGATAATAGTTCACAGAGTTGTTATTAACCTGAAGAGTCCAGTCTGATAGCATCCTGCACAGTGAGGTGTTTTTCCTCCTCCTATGGTAAACAAAAGCTCAGAGACGTTCGAGGACGCTCGTAAAACATAAACTCTGACCTCGTTGCCTGTTTCCTTCCCGGCAGCTTCGATCTGTGACCTGCTTCTCCTCCACATCCTGAATTATTTACATTTTATCACTGATGTTATCAAAACAAAACAAGTTTTATGATTTTATTGAGAGGACGTGGTTCAGTTTATCTAAAGGGACTTCTTATATTGACCCAGATGCTTCTGACTGACCTTTGACCACACAGCTTTACATCCTTAATTAAATAAATAAATCACAATGAAAGATTAGATTAATTAAAGATAACAGTAACACTAAAGCAATGGAAACAATGGTTACGATGTGCAGACAACACCTGCTGCTCTCTGACGCGTTACGACTGAAACTAATTGGAAACAAGATGTAAGAATAATCTATAAAACCAAGAAACTCTTTCACATTTCAGCCTCAGTGAGTCTGGTTTTAACATCAGTGTACGTCAGTGCTGAAGTGAAACCTCTCAACGCTCCTCCACAGTCAGTTAAACATTCATTCATTCATCATCAAAGCTTATAACTGATCAATTAAGCACAAGTTTATTAGTTTTAGAGTGATTCATTGCAGCTTAAAAACACTTTTTTTTTTTTTAAACTGTAGCTAACATGAAATTGTACAAAGTTTACAAATGTTACACCTTTCCTGTGTTTTTTTTTAACTATAGTTTTCCCTCTCCTCTCTCAGCTTCTCTCTGGAGCTCTAGTTACAAGAGGTCGGCGTCAGCCAATCAGAAGAGAGGAGGCTCTGGGCCTCTCTTCTGATTGGCTGACTGTTTAATGAGTGACCCAATAAAAGAAAAAAATCCAGCAGATTTAAGAATAAAACACTCAGAGAAACCAAATCCTGCAAAGTGTTGGATGGTGGGTCCAGGTGGTGAGGGGGTGGGGCTTTGTTGTGACATCACAAAGTGACAGGAAGTCCTGACGGCTGGTTTTAAGGCTCAGTTTCTGAATCCAGGCTGTGTGCATTTCTCTGTGGACTGAGGCTTTGATACTTTCACAGTATTAATATAGAACCTAGAGCTGCTTTATAATCACACTACACATGGACATCTACCTTTATACTGTATGGAGCTTTAACACAAACATCTACCTTTATACCGTATGGAGCTTTAACACAAACATCTACCTTTATACTGTATGGAGCTTTAACACAAACATCTACCTTTATACTGTATGGAGCTTTAACACAAACATCTACCTTTATACTGTATGGAGCTTTAATACAAACATCTACCTTTATACTGTATGGAGCTTTAATACAAACATCTACCTTTATACTGTATGGAGCTTTAATACAAACATCTACCTTTATACTGTATGGAGCTTTAATACAAACATCTACCTTTATACTGTATGGAGCTTTAATACAAACATCTACCTTTATACTGTATGGAGCTTTAACACAAACATCTACCTTTATACTGTATGGAGCTTTAATACAAACATCTACCTTTATACTGTATGGAGCTTTAACACAAACATCTACCTTTATACCGTATGGAGCTTTAATATTATATATATAATATTTAATATATTGATTTTTCTCCTCGAAGCTGAGGCTGCTGTACGAGTGCAACCCCATCGCCTTCATCATCGAGCAGTCGGGCGGCCTCGCCACCACCGGCACCACCAGGATACTGGACGTTCAGCCTGAAGCGCTGCACCAGCGGGTTCCCTTCGTGGTCGGCTCCCCTGACGACGTCAACGAGTACCTGACCTTCGTCAAGAAGTTCCCGTGAAAGACCTGCGTCTCCTGCAGTTAATACATTTGTACAGCAAGTCAGAGAGTCTTTGTAATGTGTTCATGGAGCATTTTTATTTTGTGATCACAGGGAAACGTTATTTGTGGATTTCAACATTACAAATGGTCAAAACTCACGAACAGATTTCACTTTTAGAATATGAACAAATACTTTAAATTATTATCTAAATATACAGGTGACTGATCTTTTTTTAAGATGCATAAACAAGACTGTCAAATCTAATCAAATCTTGTTATGTTACAGCCTTTCATATACAGCTGCATTTGAAAGTTATTAAACCTATTTTTTTCCAAAATAAATTTGTCAAATGTATTTTTCTTTTGGCAGAAAAGTAGCTTCAAACTGCTGCGGCATCTTGATGATGTTGCTATAAGTTAAAGCGTTTAGTTTAGTTGTAAAGAAACTTTAACCCAACCCTGTTTTCCATAAGAAGAAAGAGGAAGAGTCCAGTTTCTAATTCACTAATCTCATATTTATTTCTTTATTGATCCAGGAAGCAGCCGTGCAGCAGAGACTCTCACTCTGAGCAACAACACGTTGACACTGTTCAGCTGCATGTTTGATACAGGACGCTACTTACGCTTTACAATCCGTCATGTTCTTACTGAAGCAGACAGACATGAAATCTATAAATTAAAAAAAATGCATTTTATTTTGGTGCTCTAGAAACTGAATTCAAACTTATATAGAAATCATCTCTGGGTGTTAATGATCCACTGGTCCTGGATCAGACTGGAGCAAAAAGAAAAAGAAGCAAAGTTACGACATAAATGCATAAAAAATGTCAAAAAGTGAATTAACAAGTAAACAACATGCTATAGCTATTCTTGAATGTATGTATTTAAATGTTTAGTGTCTTATGTGGGCTGGACACAGAAGGAAATGTGCATGATGACACTCAAATAGAAATAATCAATCAATCATCAATTTACCAGGAAGTATTTTCAAAGTCAAAATTTTGTTTTTTGTTTTTTTTTTAAAGTTAACTATATATACTACAGGCTACTATAATGATTTATTTATTATGGTGGGTTAATTTTATTTCACACAAATTGGGGAGTATAACCTCATTAAAATGGCTCCAAGTCCAACAGGGAACAATCTAAATGTCCATCATGTTACAACCCCAAAAAGAAAAGAAAACCAGGGATATGATCTGTCTGAAGAGAAACAGATAAAAGTTGCTTTTAAGTTAATTTTTAGTAGCTAGTGTTGCATTCACAGCAGCAACAGATGTTCACAGAGGTTTCAGAGGCAGATATCCAGACAGTGAGTGTGTTATGTTGTTATTTTGGTGAACTGATTCTTTAATCTCTGTCTCTCAGTCCTTCTTTCTGCCTCTTGTTCCTTTCCTTAAGTTGCGCAACTCGTTCCTGCAGCTGCTCCGACCGTCGGCCTGGACTCGACTCAGAGGAGGGCGAAGTAAATGTGTTACAGAAACAACTTGTGTGTTTACATTTACTTTAACGATCTGGGTCAGTGAGTCGGACGGACACAGCCGACCTCAAACTGCTGAGGCTTAGCTCGACTCTTAACTGTAATGACACAAAATACATTTACATAACTGAATCTTTTAGTTCAGATCAGAAACAAAAACTAGGTCAGAGATTACATAGAAAGTTCAGCAGCTCCGCGAGAAGTCGATGTGTATTTATCGCTCCAGAGGTTTAAGGTTTTATGTTTAAAGGTCACTGTAACGTGATTCATCTCAGGTGTTCACTTCATGAAATGACCCTTAGGACAACTGTAACATAGATATAACTGTACATAGTGATTCAGATACATGATTATATATATTTATATTTCTTTATTTTTGCACAAACATATGATTTATGAACTATTGGGATGTGCGAAGGGGAGGTATATGAAACCCAAAAGGGCTTATATGGAAACATCAACATCATCAAAAACCAAATTTGTTACAAATAAAGACAAGAGAATAATTAAATGATACAAAAAGAAAGAAAGAATACAGGAAAATAAGAATTCATGTGCTGATATTTATGTGAAATGCTTCATAAAGTTTATAATAATATGATAATGGTGTTTATTCTACAGGTAAACGCAGTTTTAATCTGACCTTTAACATTTTATTCTGTCAGTGCAACATGAACAAAATGTATAAAATACATCCCAGTCAGTGCATTAATTGTGCTGTGGTGAAAGATTATTAAGATTAAGCTGCTACATTTACTACTTTCTAATTACCTGCTTTGCAAGTCCTAATGAGTCAGAGGAGTCCAAACTTTTGCAAACAAGTAAATTACTGTTTAATTGTTTCTGTTAATAAGCTCATTTACTAAAACTAGCTGCTTTAACTTCTTTTCCCCCTTCAGTAATCGGTAAAGTAAATAATGTTACTAAGACGACTCCAACTGTATCACTGATAATCAACTGGTTTGATTTTTAACACAAGTGCTGCAATAAATGAGATGAGAATAAATAACACTTTAAGTTGTAGCCGATAGAAGTATCAGAAAAAGCTTCCTCACATGCTTTTCTCTCTGTTTTGTATCTTTATATATTGAATATCTTACATATATCAGTCATCAGTGAAGTGAATCATACAGCTCCTTTTAGTTCACACCTAAAAACCTTCAGGACCTTCATCGCGGTGTTAACGTACAGATTTATAAGGTCACGTTAGTCGACCCCGCTCTGGTGAATGGTGAATCAACACCATTGTGTCCACGATCAATAATCCTATAGGATCAGAACAGTACCAGACGTCAGAGAGCACGGCTTCATATGGTCATGTGACCGTCTCTGCTCGACGTGTTACAACTACAGCGTGTGGGATTAACAGAGCAGAGCCGAGGCCTCACCATCTTGGCAATGAATGGCGTGAATTTGTTGAAATATGGTAGAGAAATTTCTGGAAAAAAAGTGATACAATTTCTCCAAAAACTATGGAAATGTGCCCTGTATCCACATACAACTACATGGGCAGAAATACCTCTACTACTTATTTTATTTTGCAGATGTATGATCGGATCTCAATGTGGACACTAGAGACACATATTAACGCCAGGTGTAAACGTTATCCGATCGTATCCAGATTGACGCTGGTTAATGTCAGGTGTAAACGGGTTTGTGAATGAAACTTGGAAGGAACCTGCTCAGGATGTTGGAGCAGGTCTTTTCTAACTTTAACTTACCTATAGGTAACACAGTACCTACGTGCCACATGCCAACGCTCACAAACAGGACGGTATAGATGTCCTCACTGACATCATGTCAGCTGATCATGGAGGAAATAACAGCTGCCTGTCATGAGGAAGGCTTCAGTGTTAAACCTGTCATTTGAAAATGACAACAGTGAACATTTCCTCCACCAGCACCAGCCTTAGTTCTCACGATACATGTCACCTTTGTGCTGCTGGGACTTTCCAGTGTCACATAATAACAATAAATAGCCTAATATATAGCACTTTTCAAAATAAAGTGACAAAGTTTTTACTGTAAAACAAAAACTGTAATGTTCACAGCTCATGATACACTACGTAACGATGTTGTTAATGTTAATGCTTTGTCTAATGCGTAATAGTGTTACCATTTTTTGCACTTTTTTTCAGGAATATACACTATTCGTTAGAGTCTATTAATATGTCTACTGATCGTGAGCAATGTCAAAAATAAAACTTCCTGAAGCTCATAGTTCAAAGTCTGTACATTGTGAGAAAAATAGCATTATTTTGTCGACAACTTTGGAAAACAATCATGTGTGTAGAATATAAGATGTTCCCGGGAGCAGCGTGTAAAGAGGAAAAATAAAATTCTTACGATTTCCAAAAAATTCTCTCACTTTAGCCTGAATACAGACACACACCTGTTATAATCTCAAAATCTTAATGTCTCAAAAAGTGGCCATGAACATTGAACAGTAACTGATCGAAAACTAAAAATTCCATTTCATTTTCTAATTTATTTACTTATTTTTTCTTGTTTTGCTCCTCATCACAATTCATCTCAATCCATGTATTTTCTTGCTGTGTCGCTCCGTCATGTCTTCCCTGTCTTGTGATGCCATGTCCTTATGTTTGCTTTGTCATTTGCTTAATGTTTGGTATTGCACAGTAATAAAAAAAACAAAAAAAACAACTAAAGACTCTAAACGTGCAAAACCACATCAATAGACTTAAGTTCAAAGTTGAAATTGAAAGTACGCTGGAGCAGTAGACACTTGAAAATGTTTTTCCACCTCCTTCCATTCACTCTCTACTAATAACTGATGTATGCTGAACATCTCACAGCTGTAAAACTGAGCTTTGCCATATAATTAGTTATAGTTTAACTGGGACAATGTACAATATACTGTATTTATTGCACCAGATGAAAGCTTTGTTTCATGTAGCAGAGGCCAAGAGGCTACAGAAAGTAAACATTACAGGGCTGAGATTAGCTGTTCTCTAAAAATGAAACTGTGAAAACATCTATTCTGAAACTACCTGTCTTTATAGTTATAGTTTTGTGTCAAAACCTAAAGATTTTCATTTTAATTCCTTAAAAAAACAAGTCACTTTTGAGAAACTGAAACCAGAGAATTTAGATTTTCTTCTTAAAATGTTAAAATCTGAAACTTAATCTGCATCTAATCAGTTAAAAGCTTTGAGTTTGTAAATTGACCAGTTGACAATAACCAATAACATACAATGCAAACATCATATATAAAATTGTTAATATGAAAAAGTCCCAAACACCAAACTAGTGTTTCACAACTTTTAATTGATCACAGTAAAAGTAGAAAAAAAAATCATTTACAATGACCGAAGCAAGTGTTAACGAATCACTCACCAAGTAGCATACACATATTTACAAAGAATAAAACACTAAACTAAAATCTTCTCAGACAAAATAAAGTGGCGTAAAAACCAGCCAAAAAACATGATGGCGCCATTTTCCCTAAAAACCAACAACGACAACAGTGTTTCTCCTCGTGAAAACATCACAGAGCCTCCTGTCGATGCGTCGTCGCTCCGACCGAAGCCTCCGCCCCCTCGTCCTCCGCCCTCGCCTCCCTCCAGTCAGACTATTGCAATAAAAACACTATGGTGCTACAAAGTGGAGCTGTGCAAATGTTACACTAGAGGGTAGCTGGCCGCCGTCGCGATGCCACAGTGGTTCTTCCTGTCTTTGGCCATGAGGATGTAGCCTTTGTCTCCCCAGTTTTCACTCCAGCTGCAGCAAGACAGAGAAAAACCAGGAGGTTCGTTAGATTTGATTCAGTTCGGTTTCAGAACTCAACTTCTTATGCAACAATGGTTATCGGTTGTGCAACTGTAAGAGAAAATGACTAAAAATAAATAAAATCTGATAAAAGTTTTAGACTGAAAAAGGCATATTTCATCATATAATCTAAAAAAAATACAGCAGATTTTAAAGGGATAGTTCAACATTTAGGTACAGTATGTTAGGAGACGGGAGTTATTTTAGAGGTAAATGCAGAGACTGCTTGCTGAAAAAATGTCCTCAGCGGAAACGCGCATCAGTCGTTTTACATGAATTTCCCTCTAAAACAACTCTGTCTGGTAACGTTGTGTTATTATCTCATAGCGTGGTGAATGTGCAGGTCACAACTTGTCCACCAGAGTGTTTTGGAGTTGTTGGATTGTGTATTTGATGAGGGAAACCAAGAAATCCCATGAGCCTCCATAGCGTAGCTCTGAGCAGCTCACGGCTCTGCTCCGCCGTTCTAAAAATAGCTTGCACCGACAATTAAAGGTAACAAACCAACTGCTATGAATATGGGTCAATATGCCAAAAATGTTGAACTATCCCTTTAATCTACATTAAGTTACTGACCTGTTTTTGACGATCCAGTATTTCTTGCCGTCCACATCTTCTCCCTGGAAGCCGTAGCCGACCACCAACACGCCGTGGTCCAGCTCCTCGCTGCTGCACTCCTTCTCATAGTAGATTCCTGCAACACCAAACATCCAGTCAGCCATGACTCAGCAGTTTTTGTTTGTTTTCCTGATACGGTTAAAACAGCTGCTTGTTTCGACACGCAGCGGCTACAGAACAACATTATCGTTCATTCTGGAGTCGTTGTGTCTGCTCCGTCTCTTTTAGCTCGGCTTCATGTCTCCAGCTCCTGAGGTAAACAGTAAAGATCCGGCTCTTTAGCAGCTGGACTCTTCACTCTGTTCGCCAGCTGCTCTGAGTCTGTCTTTGGCTGCAACAAACAGACCTCAACAACCACTCCCTGCTCAGTATGAAACCTAACATGATGCTTCAGAGCTGCAAGACTAAAACCAAAGCTGCAGAGTCGAGTTGCAACTTCCTACCACTTATTTCACACATAACCGAGATGAAACACTTTCAAAAATCAAGAATTTGGCAAAAGGAACCGACCTGACTGGTAGAACTGGAAGGACTCGTGGCCGGCGTCGATGGCCACAGACACGGGGCCGACGGAAGCCACGGCCTTCATCAGAGCGCGCTCCTTCCCGCTGGGGATGTCGACGAAGCCGGTGTCGTTAGCAGCGTTGTACTTGGGGTCGTAGTGACACGGCTGGTCGTCCTGGGAGACAACGAGGAGCACGAAGAGGATGTTATTGTGATATAATATTCTCATAATCATGCTGTGTCATGTTTTAACAACTGATTATTGATTATTAGGGTTTTTCAAAGAGGAAAAACCGATGTAATCAGACACGTACCGTTCCCAGGTAGGGGTAGGAGTCCTCGGAGTCCAGGCCCTGGTTGTCCTTGACGTACTGGAAGGCCTGGTCCATCAGGCCGCCGTTGCAGCCCTCGTTGCCCTCGGGTCCAGAACACTCGACCAGGTTCTGTTCGCTCAGCGACACCAGTTTGCCGGTTTTCCTGAACTGCTGCCCCTCCAGAGCGCCGGTGGTGCTGAAGGCCCAGCAGGAGCCGCACTGACCCTGAGACACAGAGACACAGAGAGGAGACGTTAAAACACAAATAACATGCATTATAAATGACATTTTTCACTCTTTTCTGACCCAACAGGGAAGGTTTAAACTGTACTTGGTTGTTGCAGCTGCACAATAATAGAGACAAAGCATTGTTAGACATCATGTGCTGCAAGATTTAAGATTTAAAATGCAGATATTTTTTTAAATTTGCATTCAAATGTTGTAGACTTGCTGCTTCAAGTCTTTTCACTGTTTAAAAATCCAGGAACAGTCCGTCTGGTGTTTATTATGATAAAAGCTTCCAGACTCATCATTAGTCACTTTGTTGTTTGCATTAAACTGAAGAAGGGGAAAAAAGAGCTGTGTCCATTGCTATTTTTCTTGTTTGTCTGTTTTATTGTTGTTACTATTGTACATTTCATCATCTTTAATTGTTTGAAATAGTGTAGAATATCAGTGTTGTTACTAAGCCAATGCAATTATAAACCATAGTAAGGAGCAGACATCCTTCATCCTGCATCATGTAAATATGTGCAATCATGTGAAGTATTAATGGAATAAATCAAAATGAAATAAAATGATGTTATTTTTTAAACTCTATTACGTTTCCTCAGATCTGGTTGCAGCGGTAACGAGGTCACGCTGAGCCTCTGCACTTCGACCTGATCTGACGTATGTGACTGTGTTTGCTCCTCGCCGGTTTACAGTGAGCCGGTCCGACTGGTTTCAGCTTACAGAGCGTTAATGTATGTCGAAGGAGGGAGGAGACGACAAACTGCACAGTCAGGGAGGAGGAGTGTGTGTGTCTGTGTGGCACTAGATAACAAAAACAACACACAACTTGGCCGTCTTATCTGCCTGTTCCAAGCAAAACATTTACTCCGGTGGACGGCCCGTCCTCGATACTTCGTCTTCTTCTTCCAACAAAGTCAGCCTGTCCCACACGGTTGGACATTACGTCATCGTGTTTACCAGCTTTCTGCAAAACAGCTGATAGCCGACACGTCTTTATGTCCTCCCATGCCAACGTGGGTCTTAAAATAGGAGCCTGTGCTTCACGGTTTGCAGTGTTTGTGTGACCTGAATGCCTTTTATCAGAACAACAACAACCGAGCCGACTCACTGTGATCCGAGCAGAACAAATGCTTCTGTGCAGAAAGGAATTCATTTAGGGCACGAAACTGATTTAAACTATGAAAATGTAAACTTAAAACTGCCATAAATCATTGAATTTGTCCCTGACAGATGTTTATGAACGGCTGACACTTCAGTTTTTAGTGGGAGTTGTGTTGTTTTGTTCCAGGAAGTGATTAATAATTAATGTGTTCATGTGAGAACCAGCTGTTTGTACAAGTCCCCGCTTCCAGATATCCACAAGAAAACAAAAACATGTTCAACCAGACCCTTTTACAGCTCGTATATTAAAAAAAAGGAGTGGTTGCCATTGCGCCCCGAGGCTACACAAGGACAAAAAGCAGACACAGAGGAAGGAGAAGCGTCGTCGTTACCTGGTCCTTGACGGGTGTGACGTAGCCCTGCTCCCTCCAGTCGACGGAGCGCGGCGCCTCCAGGAAGTTGGGCTCCATGAACAGAGATCCCTTCACCTTCCTCTCCGCCTTGTGTTTGTAGCCGTTCATGATCTGCCTGAACTCCTCGTGTGTCTGTGGAGAAAGTGAGTGACACCGATGTCATTTCTTCATTCACAAAACGAGACGAGCGGTTGCGGTTTGTGTATTTTTTAGTGTATCTAAGCTCAGCTCGAAGCTATTTTTTTCTGTTTCATGCTGCAGTTTTACACATAAACACCTTCTCTGCACTACATGTGATGTCAATATATCTGTATTTTTTCCACTATGTATCAGGACTAAATCCATGTTGTTCATCTTTATCGCATTCTGCTTTTGTCCCGTCACGTTTTCAGCAATACTTCAGCGCTCTCTCTTAGGCCTTTGTGAAGAAGGAACGGCCGATAAAGTGTTCCCAGGTGAGATGTGTGTGGGTTTTATTTGTTTGCTCAGTCTGGTCTGGGATCTCACCATGTCTCCAAAGTGGTTCATGCCCAGGCGGTAGGTGTGCACGCCCATGGAGTGCTCCAGGTTGTGCAGCTCGATCTTCCTCAGGTTCTTCTCCCAGATCATCCTCCTCCAGCCCTCCTCTTTCTACACAACAACAACAACAACAACAACAGTAGTTTAGACTTTGTTTCTTTGGTTTTCACTGGAACTGATGCAGCAGAGTTAAAACATATGTATAGAAAAACAGCATCATCACCTCATGGTATTTCCTATTGTGCCAGCCCTTCCACAGGTTCCAGTGCTCATCCAGCTGTGCATCCAGAGCGGGGGCTGAGAGGGCTGCGCTGAGGCACACCGCAAACACGGCAAGAGGCAGCATAGTGGCTTCCTACTGCGACAACAACACAAAGAAAGCAAGAAAAAAGAAAACCACAAGAACAGATAATCAGATAGGAGCCACACACAGCTTTCTAAAGAAGTGGGTTAATCATTGACAGAGGCCTGTTGATGCTCTGCAAGCAAAAAAAAGGTGCTATTACAAAAGACATGGTTTATTTTCTCTAGAAAAATAGATGATAAGTCACGGTCGAAACTATTCATCACATGTTTCACCATCGTGATCCTCGTCATGCATCCACAGCCTCTACAGTAGTTAGTACACTCTGTTCACACTGATCTGGGATCTGCTGCAGTACATTACACATTCCCGACCGTGCAGTCATTTCCCGACAGCCTGACCTCCCAGGAAAAACACATCCATTAGTTTTCATTTCTCTGGAAATGCGACTCTGCGTATTCATGAACATCGAAAAAAATAGTGTGTTGTAAACATGCCAGATTTAGCTCAAGGGCTAATTCCCATCTGTGGTCCCATCAAGGCCCACGAATAATCAAAATTACAATAAGGTAAAAGCAAAACAAATGATAAACATAGTGCAAATGCAAGACATCACACAACGGTTGCTTCAGTCGGAAGGAACAAAAAGTGCTGCATTTATCCGACGGTAAATGTCGCAAAGTGCTATTTAAAGATTCATCAATGGATTAAATAACCGATAAAAAGGCCTTAATATCAACGCTTTGTTTACTATCTGCAAATATATTTACTGTGTTGATAGTTTTAAAGGTTGTTGTGTTGGTTGGGGGAGCAGAAACTTGGCCGACCCAGTAACAGTAAACCGAGCCTGTTGTTGTTTTGTGCAGAGTCACGGGACTCGAGCTGAGGGAAAAAAAGAAAAGAAAAAACCTGGACACCGAAACTACCAACCAGGAAAACGAAATTAAAACCAAAACTTTAACTTGTATTCGCCGTGCAGCACCGGCTTCAGTCACCGCTGAGGATGATGTTGTGTCTGATTTTTGTTTTTTTTTATTTTATTCCCAGTTAGTTTGAGCCATAATGGCTGCTGCTCCTCCAGCTCCAGAGGAGGAGGAGGGAGACGACGACAAAGGCAGAGCTAAATAAAACAAGATGGCTCAAGCTAACGGATGAAAATAAATGAATAAATAAGATATTTTTTCAATGAGAAATTAAAGCTAAAGCTGAAATACAAGCTAAAGTAGACGTTTTTTACACAGGGACACTGGGATGTTTTTAAATCTCTGCACAGCCGACGACAAGAAAATCGCCAACAGCACAAAATATCCATCGGTATCTTTGTACTTAAACCGTAATTATCGTAATCAAACAGCAGTAATTACTTATAAAAGAGACAAAGGGAGGAATGATAACGAATAATAATGTTCAAACTTACTGTAAACACTTTGTAGTCGCGGTTGAAGAAGGAGAAAAAATAACCTCCTCCGACCGAGCAACACAAAGTTTATAAAGCCCTGAATGGCAGCTGGGTAACGTCCCACCGTGCTCTCTGATTGGTCCGCTCACCGGGCAGGCTGCTCTCTGATTGGTCCGCTCCTTGTTTATGACCGGCAGGCTCCGCCCCCAGCGCATACGTCACCTTGGAAGCACGTGATTCCTGCCTTCAGGAGTGCTGTTGTTTTTTTCTGTGCAGGATTGTTGCAGCTAAAAATTGACCTTTTTTATCGACTTTAGGTTGTTTGTTTCGACTTGTTACATGTTACGGATTCACTGTTACATATTCACAGCGATTTATAATGTTAAATAAGTGGAGACAGATCTCTTTTAAAGCAGAAATAGCTAAACAGGAAATGGTAATATATTACTGGATATTATGAGGAGCATTAGATGATCCATTGGTTGTTCCAGGAATGGAGTGAAACTTGGCACTGCAACACTGGTAATTTGACCAAGGGCCCTTTTTGAGTGTTCAGGGGCCAAGAACAGAGACTGACCCCCCCTCTCCCCTAAGTAAATAGGCTACATAACCTAATTGAATAACTGTCATTGAAAAGCATGTAAACACTGTAAACACCTGAGTTGGAGCTGTGAGATAACTGCTGTTGTGAATTATAACATTTAGATAAAAACACAATGTTTTTAGTCACACAATATCAACTATAAGTCTGTGCTACCTTATATGTTTAACTTTTGGGCTTTATTAGCTTTAGCCCACTGCTCACGTTTATATTATGTGTATAAAGTTGTGCTTTATTTAATTTATTTAAATTATCAGTGTACAGATGAAGAAAGGTGGGTGTTAATCCATCACTGGAAAAACTGTACTATTGCAACCAAAAATGATTTTGATTATGATTTTTGATTATAAATGCTGAAATAATCAAACATATTTTACTATATACTATACTCAAAAGACACCCCAGCCACTTATCATTGTTTTGATTTATAAGTTGATTAAAACTTCCAGGCTTTTATAAATATTTTGTAGATTTCAGCCTCCAGACTGGTGAATTATTTTTAATACATGTGATGATTTCACTGGGACGCCTCCAGCTGCAGTAACAATGTGGATCATTATTATAAGTGTGAATGTAAAGCTACTGCAGAAACATATTGTTTTATTGCACAAACTGAACCAAGATCAGCACATATCAAAACATTTCAAGTCACCACTAGTGCTTAAAAGGGACAACATGACTGTGGGAACAAACTTTTGTCTCCCTGGTGTCTCTCCAAGTGTCCTCCTCTGAATTCCAGGCTGTGTTATTTACACTCTCTGGGCTCATTGTGGAGCTTCAGCTGCAGGTCGTCCTCTCTCCACCCACGCGCTCACATGACCGTCTGTCAGCCCGGTGCTCTCTGGGGTTTGTCATAACTTGTCTCAACTGCTGACGGTGTCGAACACCATTCAAAAAATATTTGTTTTTCAGTCAGAGAACAGATTCATGGAGCTGTGACGTTTGAACCCGTGCAGCTGGATTTATCTCACTTGTTTTGCAGCAAGTGTGAAGTTTTGATTTCAGCCAGGTTTAATGGCAGTTCCCTCTGTTTTATAATTAATATTCATGACATGCATTGATTGAATGGTTTAAACATTGTCAGTGGAAACAGTTTGTTTGTTCATTCATTTGTCAACAAGAACAACTACACCTGTGGGTCCTGCTGTTTGAAAGAATGGATGATAATGATAATTGAAACTCTTCAGGAGACAAATTATTAATTACTTATATCTGCAGTGTGTAAACCATTTATTAAATAATTTGGATACTCCTTAATACAGCAGTCCAACATACAACACACTGTAATGAACGGGTCTTTTGGTAAAAAGGGGTAAATACATTTTAAACCAAAAGAAGTGAGTGAAATAAAACAAAACGAATGTAACAGTTTGCAAACTTTTCCTCCAAAGACAGGAGTGGCGTCTTTTATTCAGAGGTTTCAAAACATATTTAAAACTTTGAAGACAATGCATTCATTTTTAGTGAAAACACTGCAGTTTTAAGCACTAAATCAGCCATGAAACCAACATAAGGATGAAAGAATACAGACCGAAATGTCACACCTGTGTTTGAACATGGCACTGTGCATACCACGAGGCGAAGAGCAGGACTCTTACAGGTTTCATCATGTTGCTATACAGTAAGCCGTGTGTTGACGGAACAATGAGGATTTCCACTATAAACACAAACTCAACTCTCTTTACATTTACTTCATATATCATTTTCCTTGCAGCAGATGGAGAACGTGCTAAATACCAATATATGAACAGAGCTCATGATCCCCATCACATGACCTTTATCACTAAAAATAAACAACAAGCATGTTTATTCTGGTGCTTTTATCTTCCCATTTCATTTCCCTCCCTTATTTTCTTTTAAACTTTATTTAAACACTAATGCATAACAATGTTACAACTGCACCGCTGCCCCTTTAGCGTGGCTGCAGACCTTGACTTTACTGTTGTTGTATTAGCTAAGCAAATACCTCCCAGATCAATACTGTTAACAAACTGAGGCTGTTACGTAACATGGGAACTCAAAAACAACAATAACAATAACAACAACAACAACAACAACAACAGGGACAAGACACAGGACTAATATCGACCCTCGTCTGAGGACGTGTTCATCGGTTCAGCTCTGTCGACCTTTGGGTCTGATGATGGATGAGGAAGAGGAGCAGCGGCTGATAACTGTCCTCCTAATCTGAGGAATGTGCGACCCCATAAACGAGACGTTAAGTGTATCAATGCAGCCGAGATATGTTCATCAAATTACACACAGGAAACAGCCTGACTTTACACACATGTGCACAAAGGTGAGGGAGTGCAGTGGAGACATATACAGGAAGAGCAAATACTCATTTACTTCCATATGACCTTCATCTGCACTAATATTGCTTACAAAGTGATGCATCATGGGAAAAATATTTGCAATGAACCCAAAAATATCTGCAAAAGCTCTTTTTTCACTGACTTAAGCATATTTTGCTGATAAAGCTTTTGCACTTTAACCTAAATGTAGACATTTATTAATTTTTAAAACTACTTTCACCAAAATCTTCTACAGATTTTGCTCAAATAATAAAAGTAAAAAGTAAAATAAAGTATATTTTTATTAGGGTAAATGTGAACGTGACTGCCTCCTGAGTCACTGAGGAAAAACAAGAGGCGTTACTCTGCAGTTTCCAGGCGACTCCAAAGAGATGAGTTTGGTAACTGAGCAGAAAACACGCTCAGTCAATCATTGTCATGTGTCGCTCTGCTTGAGCAACACTGTCCAGTCACACACGTCAGTGCTGCTGAGGACGCACTCTTCTTTCTGCAAATGCAAACAAAACCATGTATTTTTAAACCTGATGTTAAAAAAAAGAAGGGGAAAAAAAGGAGAAGATGCTGTGTTCAGTAAACCACAGAGTTACACTGAGGAAATATAGGATCATGGCACATCCTGCATGTGACGGACAATCATGACATAGACCTAGATGTGAATGAGTCATGTCACGAAATATTACTGTGAATAAATTAACTGCTGACTGTGGTTTGTATTATTTCATAATGTAGCCTAACTCCATTCTGCAGAAACATGTCTCATCATATTGTTCTGGGAAACACTTAAGAATTAAATTTGAAGACTGATGCTGCTGCTTTCACAAGAAGCCATTAGCTTGCAGGCCTATCCGGTTTTATGTAAGGCCAAAATAAACTAAAATAATCTACCACATACTTTCTACTCTTTGCTCATGGAGAAACTGAACTCAACCTAATTGTTTCCCTGGGAAACAATAAAATATCTGAATCAGATGCTAAAATGAGCTAGGCTAAGCTAAGATAGCTGCTTGCTCCAGCTTCAAATAGGCCTACTGTAAACCCAATAAACTAAGTTTAGAGAGTGAAGAGATGTTAGGAGGAGTTACAGTAGGTTGGAAGATCAATACCACTTTTACAGCAATGCAGTTAATCAGAAACCAACAGCCAGCCTCCCCTAAGCCTACATATTTACTAAGCTAAAATTAGCTTTTTGAGGTAGGCTAAATTCATGCAAAACCGCTGATGTGCATTCCTGTCTGGGGCAGTTTTTCATCAAGCAGTCTCTGCATTTCCCTCTAAAACAACTCTGTCTGGTAACGTTCTTTTATTATCACATAGCGTGGTGAATGTGCAGGTCACAACTTGTCCACCAGAGCGTTTTGGAGTTGCTGGATTGTGGTCTGAGTAGCTCACGGCTCTGCTCCGCCATTCTAAAAATAGCTTGCACCGACAAGGTAATGAACCTACTGCTATGACTATAGGGATTATGGCAATGGGCCAATGTGCCTAAATGTTGAACTATCCCTTTAACTTTTATAACATTTTTCATTTCTCATGTTCATTTACAGGTGAAAATTGAGCTTCATCCTTATGGAACAGAGAAAATAGCTAGAGGTGAGAGGTGAAAACAAAACAAAACATCAAAACACTGAGGTTGATGTCTAGACTTTAGTCAGACGGTCTCACAACTCATCTCAACTTCACTTAGAAATCAGTCATACCTATTTGATTTGTTGATAATCTATGTAAAATCTCATTAATAGCCTATCACAAACAGACCGACCTGTTGTGAGCTTCACAGTCTTATCAGTCACATGAGCGTCGACCCTGATTAACTCAGACTTTGTGCCTGAACTTCATGGAAGTCCTGACGTGTTGCAGTGGTGATGAATATTCATAGGTCTCTCCCACAGCTCAGTCCAGCCAATCGCTGACAATAGCTATTACAGGTCTTATCAGTGCTCTGTGAAACTCACTGTGTGTTAAACACGGTCATTGTCAGGCTGTTAAAGGCCAAAACACACACAGATACAGATAGGATACAGTCTGTAAATGTTTCAAAAACTAAATGTTATTTGTTTATTTGTTTTTTTTTGTACTTTTCCCTGAATGTTCACTTTTCCAGGTTGCATTTGCGGCCTGTAGGAAAAATGTGTTTCTATTTGAAAACAGGACAGTTAAGGTGTGGTGCGTTCAGGGGTTTCTCTTCTTGCCGTTATCTCCTCTTTTAACCTAAAAAACAAATGATGTCTTAGCTACATGTCTTATCTTCAACCGAGGAGCAAACATGAGGAGGATTAGTTCAGTGTCAAAACAGAAAGTATCAGTAACACTTTGCAGATTATAGAACAACTATCAAGTTGATATTTAATTTGGAAAAAACACTCATCACCTTTGAAAGATCAATAAAAAACAATCACATTCTTTAATGCATTTAAGCCCTTTCATCCTCTGTGGCTCAGACAGTGAGACGTGTTGACCTATATAGTGTCTTTGTTGCATGAACTAACTCGCCATTAGTGTTTGGTAATCAGTTGTTTACACACATACAAGAAACTAGGTAACCGTTAGAGATCAGGCTACGAGCCGAAGTCTAGAAACTGATCAGTTCCTGATTCTTCGACCTCTATTAATCTGAATTTATCTGAATTATAGAAACCGACAGAGGTTGCATTGTGTCACTTCCAGTTTCACACACACTGATGAGCTGCTGCAGCCTCTCAAATATTAACCTTTATAAACTACAGTTTTGTATTTTTGTGTTGATCAGACAAATATATGTTAACTTATAATATAATAATTTTACTATTCTGACATTTAAGTCCCTGAACTCATCATTTGATTCATAAAGAAAATGACCGATCGCAGGTTGGAAACCGCCGTAGGAGAAGTAACACCTGAAGTTGGTTATTCTCTCGACCTCGTCCTCGCCACCTGTTTCTCTAAATGTCGCCTCGGTTTGAGAGAGAACAACTCGACGTTCTTCCCGTTTTGTGACTCAAAAACCTGCCGCTACAAACGTGTCGGTCCTGTTCGCCCTCAAACAGAAGTAAAACCCTGAAAATCAGTGTCACCTGTTCAGCCCTTTGTTTGATTCAATGCAGGAAAATAAAACAGTTCTGTGAAGTTAAACTATATTTTTCTATTTACCCTGTTGTGCTTTAAGTTAATTTTGAATTTTTGAGTTTGTAAATGTTGCAACTGATCTGTGCATTTTAGTTGCATGAATCAAATTGCAAGTGGTCTAGAATAAACTCTAAATCATGTATAAAACAAGCCATATGGTGTAAACCAATCAGCTGCAAGAGTATTTATGTTCTAATGTTATATATATAAAATATTTTCCACTGGACCACTGTATGAACTTGTTTGTTTCTCGATCCCATCCTTGCAAAAAGAAAAAAAAAAGTGGAGGCAGGTAGAGTGAAAGGACAGAGAGTCGAAAGACAGATGATGAACTGACAAGTATCAAACAAGTAGGAAAAATAGAGCTTCTAAAACAAAAAGAGTCCGTACAGTAACAAGTTGGAGGTGTGTCTTTAGATGTCTTGAAGGACGGACAGGGACGATGTGATTTAGGTAAAGAATTTATTATAAAATGTATTACACTATAAAGTGTCAGAAGTACTAAGAACATGGCATTCCAGGACATGCTTAAAGAACGTAACATAAATAGCAACAAAAAGACTTGTGCAATGTGGCGATCGGACCGGAGGATTCACTCAGACGAAAAAAAAAAGAAGAAACCATCCAAGTTCGTCTTTGTCAAAAAAACAACAACCCTCTCATCTTTAACTCCAACGTGTGAGTTTCAGTTCGGACCCGCAGCCAGAAGCATCCGAGACGACCGACGTGATAAAATTAAAATTATGTTGATTCTCAGCTTTAAGAAAAAAAAAAAAAAGTGCCTCTTTTTCTGGAGCAGGAGAAACAGAAACGTAATATTCACTTCCCTTTATGAAGCATCACTTCTCAGTTTGTTTACTGTACAAGGCCATGACAGGAGCGTGGGCGTGTGTGTTGGCAACATTTATACACAACTTCAACAAAAAAAGCTTCAGTAAAATAAAACAATGTTTTGCTTTGCTTTGTTTTTTTTACGACGACCAGTTTTGGGGACGTTTCGTGTTGTCAGTGTCAGAGTTTCACTGTTTCCACCTTATTCTTAGGGAGAGCGTGTGGTACATTCATTTTGCTTTGTTTGTAATTAACACATTTGGGCAAAAAAACAAAAACAAAAACAGAAAAGTGAAGCTGAAAACAAAGAGAGTATTTACACCACAGCAGGGCGACCGACCGCTGTGTCGATTGGCAAGTTCAGGCTGAGACAAAAAGAAAAATAGTGAGAGAAAGTAGATATTGAAATAGTCTTTAAAGTCTGGTTTTATCTCTGAGCACAGATGTTAACACTGGAGAGGAAGTGAAGCAGACAGGAAATACTGGCACAGAGATCTTCTTCTTCTTCTTCGTTGTTGTCTTTGTCTTTTATCAAACTGTGACACTAGATCCTGAAAAAAGGCCTTTTACATCCACAAAGTTTAACTTCACAGGAATCAAAGACTCTTTCCTCCAACGTCAACACATATGCACTTGGAGAGAATAATAAAAAAGAAAAGATATTCGGGTCCACACGTGATAAAATATCAGTTTACACAAGGTGAAAAATGCTTTTTTTCTGCAACCTTTGGCCTTTTTCAGCTTTAACAATACAAACTCCATGGCTTCTCTCTCTCTCTCACCTTCCTGCTCTCGCTTTGTGTTTTAGAAAAGACAAACTGAAAGAAGATGTGAAGCCACGCGTGACCGACCGACAACTGAACTGACAGCGATACCGAGAGTCGACGCCACCGAGCGACACCTCAGTGTAACATGATTGTTGTTGACGACGTCCAAGCACTGGTCACTAACGCAGAAAAACCTGTTGAGGAAGCATTTAAAAAAAAAAAAAAAAAAGGTGCAGAGTCAGGTTGTGGATATAATACATCATCTTTAAACTCATCAATCAATCGACCATGTGACAAAATTCACCGCTGTTTTTTTTCTCCCCTCTTTCATCTTGATGGCACTTTCTCTTCAGAGTCATGTGAGAGGCTGAGTTAAAGTTTGGACCCTGAAGCTTTAGCAGCATCAGCGCTGAGCTTCACCCTGTCAGCCATGATGGTGATTTTTAATTTTTTTACGATAACGCTCGGCAACAACGTGTGAACCCACGACAGCAAATACATTTAGATGCTGGAAGGATCGACACCTTCAGTAAGACACTGTTACTTTAGGAAAAACCTCTCTCTTCTTCTTCTTCTTCTTCTGTATAAATGGCTACAGTTCCCTTTGTGTAAGTGGAGAAAACATTTACATTAATTAACACTTTATTTTACAAGTCCCAGGGTTTCCTCATAGTTTGTAAAGGAGATGATATGCAAATTAAACAACAAGTGGTCAGCATTAGCTCTTAGGATAATGCAGAGCGTATTAAAGTTGGATCTTGGGTCTTGGTTTGGGAGACATTTTAAAGGTCTTCTGTCATATAAAGTGAGATTTTGAATGTGTATTGTGGTTATAAATCAGCTCTAAGTTCAATATTAATAAAGTGGAAGTATCAAAGCCTCAGTGCACAGAGAAATGCACACAGAAACTGAGCCTTAAGATGAGCTGTTGGGACTTCCTGTGACTTTGTGATGTCACAACATGTCATTTCAGTCCAATATGAAAAAATAAGCGACAAAGACATAAACTTTGTCTTTCTGTTCAAAGTGAGAGTCATCTGTGGTTTAACTGTTTAGAAAAGTTTGAAAGGTTTTTTATTAAATACTGTTAAAATGGGGATTAAAAAGTTCAATATCTGTTCAAAAGTGGCGGTTGGAAACGATCAATTAAAGATCGGATCAAAGTTAAGTGATCGTTTTTCCATCTTCTCTGCTGCAAAGATAAACAAGACGTGTGAGTAAATGGGGAATTTGAACATTATTACATCGTCATTTACAGAAAAATCTCCCTGGAGATTATCAGGAAAACCTCTGGGACGTATAAAATAAAATTAAAAAAAACGAGATGAAATCTGTGAATTCCAGTCTGTTTCCAAATAATTACAGTTCAAACAGAAACTTTGGAACGATATTTTTCCTGTAACTACACAAAGTTCAGGAAACAAACTGTAAAAAATAAAGCGCCACCAAATCAATCAATAGCATATTTGTGTTGTTGGATGGATTAATACTTGTAGAACCATTAAAAAAAAACAAAAAACCCACAAATACACAATATAAGTAGGAATGAATGAAGTTGTTTCCCTTTGACCCCACAGCTTCCACAGAGCGTCACACACACACCGACTCCCAAACACGTAACACACAGAGGAAAATCTAAACATCTGATTTCAGTTGTGTGTGTTTGGTAAAATTCAAATTTCAAAACTTTATTGATTTTTTTTTTTAATTTTTGTGTTTTTTTTTTTCTTCCTTATTAACCTTTTTTCTTTTCGGTTTTTGATAAGAAATCCATTTGAACTATTGGTGTCAACAAGGCACAGTTCTTCAAAGGTTAGAAAGAACTACTGTTTTTATTTTATTTTATTTATTTATTCATTTATAACAAGACTAGTTGTGCTCTTCAGGGAGGTAGAAGGCCACAAAGGCACTCACTGAAAAAAATGCTGTTAATTTATTATTAAAACACTAACTTACGCTCAGCGGCCAAATGTTACATCGGTAAAACAGAAGCCGGTGGCGGGTGAAGGTTTATTTTTTAACTGTGTGTTGCTGTTGCTGTGACGGACGGAGCGAGTGAAGACGACGACGGCAGCAGCAGAAAAAAGGTCCAAACACGAGGCGGCCATCTTTTTTTTTTTTTTTTTAAACAAGTCCTCGTCATGTAGAGATTTCGCGAACTTTTTTCCGACTGTTTGGAGCGAGGCAGAGCAGGACGGCTTGTTTTGTTTTGTTTTTTTGTTTTTTTTTAAAAAGCAGCACGATAAGATCAAGAACAGAATAAAAGCGCGGCGGCGGCGTTTTTTCCTCTTTGGAGCTCAGGACGTTTTCAGTTCAGTTCAGTTTCGTTCACAACATTCATAGTGGGAGGAGAAGGTTCAGCTGTACAGGTGTGGAGAGCACAAACACAACATCTGGCTCGCCGCACGCCGCCGCCACCGCCACCGCCACCGCCGTGACGGAGCGACTTGAAGAGCGAGCGAGCAGCAGCTGGACTCTGGTTATCGATTGCACTTGTTCACATCGTGGTCGTGGTCGTTTCAGCGGGATATGACGGAGCTGATGGAGTTGTACGACGTGCCTCCGTTGCAGGTGGGCGGGTACCCGTTGGCACCGCCGGCGCCGGCCGCCACCGCCGCCTCCAGGTTGACCCTGAAAACGGGTGAAGCTTTGAGGAGGAAGTCGGCGGCGTCGCGGCGGCCCAGCTCCCTCAGCTTGGCCATCAGCACGCCGACCGTGCTGGTCGCTCGCCCGCTCCACTCCTGCAGCAGCGCCGCCGTCGGGCTCGGCTGCAGCGCCGCCGTCGCCCCTTCCGCCCCCGCCGCCTGCTGCGAGTCCGGGTCCGAGTCCAGCTCGGGGGAGCCGTTCGGCGTCCCGTTGCTGTGTTTGGCCACCAAGTCCGTGAGGCCGAGGTTCATGGCGAGCAGGCACCAGTCCTTCCCCAGGGCGTCCGGCGGGTCCAGCATGCGGCAGAGCTTGCGGCGAGCGAGCAGCGGCACGTCCGATATGTGGACGTCCGTTCCCAGAATGCCGAGCTGGTAGACCTCAGCGCAGCCGAACGCCAGGATGCTGCTGAAGCTCTCGCGGTAGCCGCCCATCGTGTTCGTCAGCGACGTTTCCCGCTGGACTTGGGCGCGGAAGAAGTCTTTGGGTTGGTAGATCATGATGGGCGCGTGGTGCTCGCGCAGCTGCTGCGGGCTCAGGTAGTATTTGGCGGTGAGCAGCCCGGGCAGCGTGGACGCCAGCAGGTTCTCCGTGATGCTGCAGACGGTGTCCAGCAGGGCGTAGCACTTGGCCCGCTCCGAGTCGTGTCCTCGCACCTGGATCTCCACGCCCTGGCCGTGGTTGACCAGCAGGATCATGGCCTCCACGGCGCCCTGGCTCACCTTGATAATAATGATAATAACTTTATTTATATAGCGTCTTTCAAATACAACCTTTACGATAACAGAAGTGAAACAGGTCAAATACAATTTCCACCAGAGAAATAAAATTGGACTTTAAGGGATAGTTCAACATTTTGGCAGACTAGACCGTTGCCATAACCCCTGTAGTCATAGCAGTAGGTTCATTACCTTTATTCGGTGCAAGCTATTTTTAGAACGGCAGAGCAGAGCCATGAGCTGCTCAGAGCTACGCTACGGAGGCTCATGGGATTTCTTGGTTTCCCTCATCAAACTCATCAAATACACAATCCAACAACTCCACAACGCTCTGGTGGACAAGTTGTGACCTGCACATTCACCACGCTATTAGATAATAAGACAACGTTACCACACAGAGTTGCTTTAGAGGTAAATACATGCAAAACCGCTGATGCACGTTGCCTTCAGGGACAGTTTTTCATCAACCAGTCTCTGCATTTGCCTCTAAAACAACTCTGTCTGGTAACGTTGTGTTATTATCTCAGCGTGGTGAATGTGCAGGTCACAACTTGTCCACCAGAGCGTTTTGCAGTTGTTGGATTGTGTATTTGATGAGTTTGATGAGGGGAAACTAAGAAATCCCATGAGCCTCCGTAGCGTAGTTCTGAGCAGCTCACGGCTCTGCTCCGCCGTTCTAAAAATTGCTAAATTGCTACTGCTAAGACTATAGGGATTACGGCAATGGGCCAATTTGCCAAAATGTTGAACTATCCCTTTAAAATGTTTACATCACCCACAGCAAAGTAATCATACAATACAACAAAATTAAGAGAAAGCTAATCGAACCTTGGCGCCGTTGGTCCACAGGTGGATGTCGCCGTCGATGTCGTCGGCGCCGTCCTCCTCCGGCTTCTGCTGGTGGCTCCAGCGACACAGGTTGACCTGCAGCTTGTGGAACAGGCCGCAGGGGAACGGCGTGAGGTGCTCGGCGGGGACGAGCCGCACGCCGCCGTAGATCAGAGACTCCTCCTCCTCCTCCTCTGTCCAGGAGCGGTGGAGGCCGTTGGTCTTGATGAGGGCGGGGACGTCCACCATCGACGGGTTGGTGGCGTCGCGGGCGCACACGTCCATGGCGTCCAGGATCTGCAGCAGCTCGTCCACGTCGCTCTCCGGCGCCAGCGCCTGCACCTCCTCCAGCCTGTAGCGCCCCCTGTAGTGGTGGATGGCCTTGGGCGTCTCCACGGAGAGCAGCTTGCCCAGGACGCTGCTGCAGAGCCAGCGCGGCTCGAGCAGAACGACGTCCTGCACCGTCTCGCTCTGCATGATGTTGATCTGAGGGAAAGGGAAGCAGGTGACGCGACAATTAAATATAAACCAGAGAAGAAACAGAGAAAGAATTTTAAAAAAGGAGGATTCAGAAAATAAAGATATCAAGGTTTTGGAGAATGTTCGCTTCTACACTTTCATCGCTCGACTATGATCCAAAACCACCTCCTGACTCCCGACACTCAAACCTGAGTTGCTTCTATACTAATTCATCCGTCTAACCATCATAACTATAACACCTGAACCGGTAAACACAGCCGATCGATCGGAAACAATTACCGCTCGAGGGAATTTACTTTCTGTCACTGAAAACAGGTTTTTGAATGCAAGTCGGTCAAAACAAGATGTATCTTCAAGGTTTTTTGCAGTTCTGTTCGGTCATGCTGACAAAGTTAGACATGTCAGGCTTGTATGGACTCGGAGAAAATCGCTTCATTACTTTTGTTGATTTTAAATTTTGGTGTCTCTGCGACTCCCGAGTACCATGACATCAGGTGCATGTAGACCCTCTATGATGACATCTCCAGCAATATTCTTACTAAATTATATTTCCTGTTTGCATTTGAAGTGTGCACAGATTCACATTATCGTTGCTGCAATAAACAGCAGCAAAGAAATTAGTACCGGTAGCTATTGGATGGAAAACTCCTCACATTATAACATCCAGTTGAGGCGCTTAGTTTTTTGGATATTGTATACAGTTAACTGCATGTTGAATTATCGACCACCTGACTGCACAATGTGAAGAACATTAATACATGGTCTCAAGTTGCAGCTCCAAGACATGATTTAAACCGTCCAAGGGGATGAAGGGGTGGGAATTGTTTGTTAATGTGTTTGTCCTGTGACAGTCATTTATTTATGTTGTGCATTCTGGGTGCAAGTTTCTGTGATTCCTCTGAGATCATGTTGACACCAGAATAAATTTGACATTTTAGCTGTTCACTTCACACGCTCCTCAGGTTCCTCATTCAGCTTCCTGTCCTGAGTCATTTCTGGTTCAAACACTCGCTCCTGCTGCACAGCGACTCGCTCTCAGATGAAAACTACAGTTCACTGAGGAAAAAACAGCTCTTCCTGGTGGTCGACTGTGTGAACTGACAGCTTGAAAAAACACTAACACTGCAAAAAACACAAACACTGCAGTATATTTTTTTTAATTATAAATTGGGGCATTGTAGAAAACAAATGTTAAGTTCCATATAAAACTCTATGGTGTATTTCTTTCTTATTTCACAACTGGAGACACTTTGTGGCTGCGTCGGTCCATGTTATTGATGTATTTTCTTAACCTTGGCGCTCACTTGAACCATAACATTTGGTACCGTTAAACATTCATACGTCAGAGTCACAACTTGCTTATTATTTATTTAATTACTTGGTTATATACTTATCTATTATCATTTGTTGCTCTGTTGGTGTTACCTTCGTTTGTCTTTGTATGTGTTTCTATGTGTTTTTATCTATGTATGCCTTTATATTAGAGATATGATTTAAATGTCTTTTCATTGGTCTATATAAATAAATGAATAAGTCTGAATAAATATTTTATTATTACAGATAATCTTAAATAAATTAACTATCACCGTGTGTTTTCACTGCCCTGAGGCGACAGACGTTCTGGCTGGAGGCCGGCCGCCGCTCACTCACCTCCCCCATGCTGTGCAGCTGCAGGGCCAGAGAGCGGAGGTGGTCCTGGCTGACCAGAGGGTTGATGTGCTCCTGGACGTCGCTGACAAACTGTTGCCACGACGTCAGCTGGTTCGGTCCGCTCAGCTTCCTCCAGGTCGGCAGCGTGGTCAGCAAGCGCTCCGACAACAACGTCATGGGACTACACCTCTGCAATGGAGCGCGGATGTGGTTTCATTCATTATTTTTATTTACAATATTAAGAGGTTTAAGATACAAACAACAACGATGATCGGGCTGGGAAACTCACAGAGATGATGTTGGTGCGAAGCTCCTGCAGGTGAATCCTCAGCAGCTTCATGTCTTTGGAGTTCGAGGCTCCGGCGTCGACCACAAACAGTTTGTCACTGACCTGCAGGTCGTTCCCGAACCTGGACACAAAACAAGTTTTTTTTTAAAGAAATGCAACCGAGAAGCAAAGTTACATATATTACACATCTTTTTTTCCCCCCCTCAGTCTCTGCACAGTAAAATAAAACTAAATAAGTACAAAATGTAACAAATATGTAATATGCAAAAATAGTCGCTAAACAGAAATAAAGTAAGGAAAATAAACATATCTCATGAATACAATGTCCACAGTAATAAACAATAAATAACAGTAATGGGTAGGAACAAAAGCAACAAACAACATTGTTTTTTAAGATATAAACTTTGATTTTATGCAGTATCCATAAAAGTCCATTTCTATTCCTTTGAATTATTTATATATTACACATATATTTTATTTTATTTTATTATATCTGTCTAGTGTTTTCACCACTGCAAAGTACAAATTGTCGAGTAAGTGGTAAGACAGAGTTTCCTCAGTATTTTAATTTTTGTGTGTGACTCCAGATGTGTGTGTGTGTGTGTGTGTCTATGTGTGTAAATGTCCTCTCTGATTTTAGCGGAGGTGCCTTTTACTGAGAATATTATCTTTTATAATTTAGGAAAAAACATAACATCTCTGAGCCAGAGGGAGACCGCCGAGGCTCATGGGTAATGTAGTGTTTTCAGATAAATTCCACACAGAGGAACCAGATTTATCGGAGTCATTGGATTATTACTGACTCATTCGTCTCCAGTGTTACATGAGGTGACTACCGACCGACCACCGACCTGTTCCTGACTTCCTTGAGAAGAGCTCTCTCCTTGTCGTAGCTGAACTCTCCAGAAAACGCTCTGGGGACGTCAGCGAGGTCGGCGTGCGTCGCCACCAGGACGACGACGAGCGGCTGCTGGATCCGACCTCCGAAAGCTGCAAAACACAGAGGAAACAAAACGATTGAGTTCATTTCAAACTTTAAAAAAAGCGGATTTAAAAAGTTTTTCGGCGCCCGTCTGTCCGTCGGTCGGTCCGTACCGATGTTGTCGTGCGGCAGCGTGAGCGCCTTGAGCAGGTTGAGCCAGTAGGTGATGTGGCTCAGCTGCGTCTCGTACGGCTCCTCCAGGCTGAACAGCACCAGGTGGATCGCCGTCACGTCGTTGGCCGCAAAGTAGTCGTAGGAGCAGTAGTAGACGGGGTTCCCCGAGAACTCCCACACGCTGAACTCACCCACGCCTACAGAGAGGGAGGGAGAGGAGGGGGGGGGGGGTGAACAGGGGAAACAAGAATTAGAAGGAGGAGGATGGAAGGAGGAAGAAAGAAAAAAGGAGGGAGGAGGAAGAGGAGGATGATGAGGAGGGAGAAGGAACAGGATGAAGACAAAGGAGAAGGAAGAGGAGGAGGAAGAGGAGGGGGGAAGAAGAGGAGAGAGAGGGAAGGAAGATGGAGGAGGATGAAGTGAGGAGAAGGGAGGAAGAGGAAAAGGATGAGGTAGGAAGAAGAGGAGGAGGAGGAGGAGGAGGAGGGGGTGGTGAACGATGACAAGAAAGAGGAGTGGGGTTAAGAAGAGGAGGCGGAGGGATGAGGAGAATGAGGAGCAAGAAGAGGAGGAGGATGAAGATGAAGAGGGAGGAAGATGAAGATGAGTAGGGAGGAGGAAGAAGATGAAGATGAGTAGGGAGGAGGAAGAAGATGAAGATGAGTAGGGAGGAGGAGGAAGATGAAGATGAGTAGGGAGGAGGAGGAGGATGAAGATGAGTAGGGAGGAGGAGGAAGATGAAGATGAGTAGGGAGGAGGAGGAGGATGAAGATGAGTAGGGAGGAAGATGAAGATGAGTAGGGAGGATGAAGATGAGTAGGGAGGAGGAAGAAGATGAAGATGAGTAGGGAGATGAGGAGGATGAAGATGAGTAGGGAGGAGGATGAAGATGAAGATGAGTAGGGAGGAGGAGGAGGATGAAGATGAGTAGGGAGGAAGATGAAGATGAGTAGGGAGGAGGAGGAGGATGAAGATGAGTAGGGAGGAGGAAGAGGAGGAGGTACACAAAGAGAGGAAGGAGGAGGATGAAGAGGGAGGAGGAGGAGGATGAAGATGAGTAGGGAGGAGGATGAAGATGAGTAGGGAGGAGGAGGAGGATGAAGATGAGGAGGGAGAAGGAAGAAGAGGAGGAGAAACACAAAAAGAGGAAGGAGGAGGATGAAGATGAAGATGAGTAGGGAGGAGGAGGAGGATGAAGATGAAGATGAGTAGGGAGGAGGAGGAGGATGAAGAGGAGGAGGGAGAAGGAAGAGGAGGAGGAACACAAAGAGAGGAAGGAGGAGGATGAAGATGAAGAGGAGGAGGGAAGAAAAGGATCCAGCTGTGGCGGGATGTGTGAACATCTGTGTGTCTGACCGTGGACGCTGGCGTGCTGGATGTCGATGGCCTTGGTGGCCTGGTCGTCGGCCGTGGACAGAGCGCTGTGCACGGGGGAGAAAACCTCCAGGACGCCTTTGGTGAGACTGGGCTCGAACATCATGCTGCGGCTCCGCACGCTCACGTTCTCACAGCCTGGGTACAAGTTGGAAATACTCACTGACACTAAAACACAGAGGAGAAGACACGTGAGGAGGAGGAGGAGGAGGAGGAGGAGGAGACTCATCATCACGGTCAGACAGTCTAGACTCTTAGAAATTAAATAAAAATAGGTTATATGGTTTATAAAGGTTACATGTTTGGTTTTTGTGAAGCTTTTTACAGAAGTGAATTGCACATGTTTATGTTTATTTTATCTGTACCCCCATTAGCAAACTTCCTGGGGTCCATACATAGCAACATCATATAAAATGACAAAAAAATACAATAATAAGGATAAAACAACAACAATAATTAGAGATATAAAAACAATAGAGTGAAAAAATAAAACAAAACGAGAATAATAATGTAACTCATCATCATTATCTGTGGGTGAGTATGTGTATATATGAACATATAAACTGATGACACTAGTATTGTTGTAAGCATGTGTGGAGTAAAGTTTTTCTTTATTAGAGGCACAAGAAAATGGTAAAATAAAAGAATAAAATATGTGTTTTTAATGATTGAAAAAGCAAGAATTGATTATTTTCCATGTGTTTCTCTGCTATTTTATTGTTTTTAGGGATGTTTTTCCCCTTAAATCTGATTCATGGTCTAAAGATGGAGGGTGTTTTCCAGATGTTGTACTAATTTCAAACATCTTGAGCCAAATTTGCGACGCTGTTCTTGATAAATCACATCAACTTGACAAAAATAGCAACAACATAAAAAAAACAACAACCCAAAACTACAAAACCCTGCAGGTAAAATTCTCTACTGAAAATGAATGAAATGCAAATATATCTCTATAATAAGTCTAAACTGTTCCCATCATGTGTCACTGCAGTGCTGATCTCCATTCACCAGATTACGCACTATAATACCACACCGCTAACACAGGGGGGCGCTGTTCTACAGGAGATAAATCCATAATGCAGATATACAGTAACATGTGGATTTTTCTCTGCGACCACACCTACAGTTTGTTTTCTCAGGTTATGAATCACAGTTTTGAATCAGCAATGTTTTAATCTGTGTGTAAATGTTTGATTATTGGGTTTGTGTTCTTAATTCTACCTTTTCTTACGGGGACCCTGAACGCACCACGAGCTGTGTACCACAGCTGGGTGTAAAACCCACCACAGTCTGACATTATTAACAGAAACCACTAATTAAATTTCCTTAGTTTGTTGTTATATGTCATTATACAAAGCTAATCCTTTTGTCCGTCTCCTCTCTGTCTGTCTGAGTTTCTTGCTGAGAGAAACTGAATTATCACAAATCACAAAATACAAAACACGTGTTTCAGGCATGACTGCAAAAGTTAAACTGAAGGAGAGTTATGTGCTGTTTACTCAAGAGACGTTACGTAAGATTTTCAACAGAGTCAAACTGCACCAGAAAAATCACATTTTCTTTAACTTTGATCACATTTACTTTGATATAATTAACTTTTCTCCCTCGTTAAAGTCATGTCACAAGACAATTAAAGAGAAACACCAGCTAATATAAGACACTGTGTAATCTCTCAGCCTCTCACTCACAGGAAAAAGGTGAGACAAATGTTTCAGTGCGTGAAAAACTGCGTCCATGTTTGCTCTCTCAGCTCGTTTTTCTGTTTAAACACTAACATCGGCTGCGGCGTCACTTCAAAGAAGCTCTTATGTGTGTGCGTCTTAAAAGAAAAGAAAAGAAAAGAAAAGGTGATTCATAAATGATTCATACAGAATAAATGAAACCTTGTAGCAGCAGAACAAAACCTCTGCTCGTTCACAAATTGCTGAAGGTAGGATCCCTCAGACACACAGAGATCAATACACACTGCAGAAATCTTCCAGGTGACAAACAAAAACTAATATTTGAGTCTCAACAGAATCATAAAGTTACATATCGACGCTAGACGAAGGTAAATATACATTCAAACCTGCCGTAATGCTCATAAAAAGGTAGAAAATCGATATTTGTATTGTGTTATATTCCTGCTCCGATAGAAATCTCTCCACACTGAGACATGAACATGTTTCTTTGTGTCTCACTGTGGACTCCTGTCACGTATCACTGCAGTTATAACACACAGTCAATAAAAGACGGTCTCTCGAGACGGAGCAAAGGAAAAGAAGAAGAGAGAGAGAGAATGGCTCTTTTTTTTCCTACAGAGGTAAACACAGACTTCCTGAGAGAAAGAGAGGGCGGGGGATCAGCTCTCAACGTAAAGGACCATTATCTGAGGGAGCATCAAGGTAACGGCTCTGTGTGTGTATGTGTGTGTCGTCAGGGAGTTTAATCACAGACGTGTCACTCAACAAAAGCTTTTTTTCTGAACCAACAACTGTTTTTCTGGATCGTCGGGGGTTAATAGTGAGGTCACCGGAGCCGGTTCAGAGTTTAAGAGTTTTGTTTTGTTTTGTTGGAAACTCGAAGAGAACGAGGTTAATGGAGGTTTCACCTCAGCATCACTGGGACGAGGAGGAGGAGGAGGGAGGAGGAAGAGGAGGATGACATGGGAGGAGGAAGAGGAGAAGGAGGAGGGGGAAGTAGGAGGAGAATGAAGGAAAAAGAGGAGGAGGAGGGAGGGGGAAAAGGATGTGGGTGAGGAAGAGGAAGAGGATGAAGGAGGAGTAAGTGGAGGAAGAGGAGGAGGATGTTGAGGAAGAGGAGGAGAAGGAAGAGGAGGAGGAAGAGGATGAAGATGAAGACGAGGATGAGGTAGGAGGAGAGGGTAGGAAGAGGAGACAGGAAGAGATGGAGGAGGATGAGGATAAAGATGAGGATGAGGAGAAGGATGAGGAAGAGGGAGGAAAATGAGGAATAGAGGTGGGGGGGTGAGGAAGAGGAGAAGGAGGAGGAAGAGGAGGAGGAAGAGGAGGAAGATGAAGACGAGGATTAGGTAGGAGGAGAGGGAAGAAGGAAGAGATGGAGGAGGATGAGGAAGAGGAGGAGGATGAAGATGAGGATGAGGAAAAGATGAAGGAGAGGGAGGAAATGAGGAATAGGTTGGGGGGTGAGAAGAAAGAGGAGATGGTGAAGAAGAGGAGGAGGAGGAGAAGAAGAAGGTGGGAGGAGGAAGAGGAGTGTGGTGTGTTGCTGGTGTGAACTCATGACTGATATTTGAATTAAATCTCAGTTTTTGCTTCTTCATCACATCATACTGTATTTTAGCTGCTTCTTCTTCTTTGTGTATAAATCTCTAACGGACCTAATATAAACCTGCTGGATCAAACCTTCCTGATTCAATCATGTAATTTAATGTATTCTCATTATAAGCTTTGTTTGTATAATTTAAGTTTTTTTCTCTGGAGCTTAATTGTTTGTACTAGAGAAATGTGGCCGTCTGAAAACATCTAGTTAATCAGTGGTAAAATATTGTGCAGCTATTTGTACAAATTGCCTCTTTTGATATTTTGTAAATGTTGCAAAATGTGATGTGTTGCATCTGGACAAACACTTTTAATGATGAGTCATTATCTCCTTAGTGCCGTTTTAAATCATTCATGTGATGAGATCATTTTGTCCAAAGTATAAGATTTTGAGTCTCAGTTTTTTGGGACAAAGTAAAAAAACTAAACAAAAACAAACTCACACACAACATTCACATTCATGCTGTTATTTCTCGAAAATGCACTCGATCACTATAAATACTATGCAGATTAATAATTCACACATCTGTATAAAACATATATAAAGTGGTACATATTTAATGCACAGAGCAGCTCAGCATTGATTCAGGTCAAGGTGGCTCAGACGCTGCGCTGGCCCTTCATCCGTCATCCTCTGGCAGCTCCATTAGAGACGGACAGGGCAGAGCTGATGCCTTGCTCATGGGCAGAAACAACCTACTTTCATGCTCCTTTAACATTTACTTGTGTTTAATTTGGATTTTTGGTGAATAAACACACAAATCTTGGATTACCCTTTAATTTACGGTCTGCTAACTACGTGATAATGTCAAGAAATAGCTAAGAAATAACAAGTAATTGCACAGTAATGTCAAGAAATAGCCTAGAAATAATGGTCAATTTTATAGAAATGTCATTTTTTTCATAAAGGCAAAAGATTGCACATGCTTTTCATGCTTTGAATTTTCCAAATCCTTGCAATTGACGGTTATTTCTGGGCTATTTCTACACAATCAATTGTTATTTCTTGCCTATATTTCTTCACATAAGCATTATTTCTAGGCTATTTCTAGACATTATCACATAATTACTTGTTATTTCGTGGCTATTTCTTGACATTGTGATGTAAATTAGCAGCCTATAAATTAAAGGGTAACCCAAATCTTGCAAAAGCATCGCAACGTTCGTTGTTTAAGCTGATGAACGATGAACGAAGAAGGACTGAATTAATTCTGTTGCTGTGCGTTAACATTGAGTTTCTTTTAGACGTACCGGGGGGTTTGGAGTTGATGGGGGAGTTGGGGTGTCGGGCCGTGTTGGTCATGCGTGTCCTCCTCCGTCTGAAGAAGCTGCGCAGGATGCCGCACTTCAGAGACTCCAGCAGCGTGCTCTTCCCGGCTCCGGAGTGGCCGAACAGCTTCAGCTTGATGCGGGGCTGCAGGGTCTGGGTGGGTCGCAGCTGCTGGATGTAGCTCAGCTTGTGGTTGTCCTGGGGGGGAAAAACAACAAAAACAAACGACAGATAAAACACCAGAGAAGAAGAGGAGGACGAGGACGATCATTCATTAAAAAACCACCGACAGCTCAGGTCACATTGGGAAACACATTCATCTGCTGCGTGACACCGACGTCCGTACGTTTTCAGTTCAAGGAGCTTTTATCACATTTTGTTCCACTTGCTGCATCTTTATCTTCTTTTTAGGAAACCTCCGAACACAGCACACGCTCTGATTTCATGTTAACCCTTTAGGGGTCAAAGCCTATTTTGGCCATTTTTGAATATCTTTGATTTTGCCTTTATATAGCCTACCACATAAAAAAATGTTTAACATATCCATGCTTGGTATCTTTTTTTACCATTACAACTTAATCTATATGATCTGATAGCTATTTTTCCACTTTAACCTACTTTATATTTAACCTAACACATTGGGCCCAAAAATACACAGAAATCATCAAATCCGACTTGGAAAAAAGTGGAAAAAAATGGAAAGCCTGACCTTTTTTTGTTTTTAAATTAAATTAAAATTAAAACTATCCTATTTCTGGTTTTACCTGGTCTGTCAAAGTCTAATAAAAAATGGGAGGGATTCCAAATCCGCACTTTCCAGCGGAGTTGACGGCAGCGCTACAGAGGACTTAGTTTCCTTTTTATGGCACTTTTAAGACGTCATGTGACCTGACCACGCCGGTGTGATCATAGACCCCAGAGAGTTATTAACAAACGCATCAACGACTAAAGAAAAGTTTAAAAACTATACTAAAAAACTAAAAAAAAAAATCAGTTTTCCCCATGAAAAGGTCTCAGAGACTTCACAACTTCTTTGCACTATCGATCTGTTATTATTATGATTGCGAGTCAACCAATGAGGTTCAGAAGAGCATAATATTTCTTCCTCTTCCTCACAGACTCTCTTCTAAACTCAGCAGCTGTGGTTATTGATGGACTGACGACTGATGTGTGTCATGATGTTACCACGGCTGCAGACCCAGATATCGACTACATAGTTAGATCAGGTATCGGAGAATGACTGACGGCTGAACACTGGACACATGGTGGTGAGATGCATTAGTTCAGTAAGAGGTTACGATGGCTGCACTGCAGGAAAACCATGAATGTTGATGCCAATATTTCCAATAACAGTATCAGACTGATCAATACTGTGAAACCCTGGAGCCACTGGTGCAGCTATAAAGCCTATGAAGTGAACGGATCATTATTGATGAGTCATGTTTGTTCCTCTCAGCCTCCACGACCCACTGAGATGATTAGATTTGATTAGATTTGTTGTTAATTGACACATATTGATCATAACAAGCTGTCGGCCTTGATCCTGTTATTTCATGTTCACATTTTAAAGTTTTTCATGTTGTCAATCCAACGCTGCTGCTGCTGCTCTAAAGCACAGATAACATTTATTAACATGCAAGGCACTTTTTTCTTTCTTTCTTTTCTTTTTTTTTTTTAAACCATGACTCATGCGTCAGAAGTGGCTTCAAATGCTGTGAGTGGTTGTGTGGGATGTGAAAGCTCTCCATCCTCCCACCTGGCTCCCGTTCACGCATTCAATACATAAAAAGTTTCTAATTTCACTCAGCGTGATTCACATCTGAGCATTTCGGAGATGAATTTTCAGTTCACCCTAACCGCCGCGCCGGCGTCTCTCGTTTTTTAATTTAGTTTTTTTTTCTTTTTTTTCTGGGTTATACCTTGGGAAAGTTGTCGTCAAGTCTCCTTCAAATTCTGGCGTCAGCGGCGCGTTATAAAGCGTCTGAAATTAGCAGCAGCATATTGCAGAGGATGACTGTTTTCACAGTTGTGGCTTTCATGTTTTCACGCTCGGCGCTGAATCCCAGCAGGTGCTCTCTGGGAAAATGGATTAGAGGAGAAGTCGGTAACATTTAGCTTCAGGTAATAAAAAAAAAGAAAAAAGAAAGAGAGTGTGTCTGTGTGTGTTTTGTTGGGCGGGGCTTCGGTTCAGACTGGGAACGCTGGGCTGAGCTCTGGAGGGAAGAGTGGGGAAATGTCAGGGAAGTGGAGCGTTGCAGCTTTGATCTCAGTGGGACTTGTCCTGTCCTATTAAAGAGCCTCTGGGGCGAGACACTGAAACCCAACAGCTTCACTCTATAGACTCCGCTTTACGTCACTACGGATTATCTGACTGGACAGATACACATTTCTCATTTCCCCAGAGTCGCAGCTTCACAACACCCGACTCATTCATACGTTTCAGTCTCAGACTTCATTTCCATGCAAGTGACAAAGACGACGACCATGAGGCTGCACACACAGACAGCTGACGTTTTACTGAAATCTATAGTGGAGCTATGCAGTCCTCCTTTTCTCTGTTTTGATAATCCTCCTCCCTCTGGCCATGTGCATTTGTTTTCAATGCAATAAAATGAATGTTGTTGCTACTGTACCTTTCGACATGTCCAAGACTCTACCCCCTACGAGCAGCAGCACACACTCAAACTGGCATATAAAGGGTTAAAAACCTGAAATGTATTGATTATTTGGTGTTTTTGAGCAGAGCTGAAGTGGCTTAAGAGATTTGTGCAAAAAAAAAGTAGAAAAAAATATTGATATGATGATTTTATAGCAGTTTTTATAACAGCTCAAATGTACAGAAGAGCAAACAACAGAGATATATATTTTTTAAGATTCTGAGATAAAAAGTCTGACAAAAAGTCAGCATTTCTGAGATTCATTGGTTGACTGGATGTCAGGTGTAGA
Source organism: Decapterus maruadsi (assembly GCA_030347415.2). NCBI lineage: Eukaryota > Metazoa > Chordata > Actinopteri > Carangiformes > Carangidae > Decapterus > Decapterus maruadsi. Next base: position 26,688,732 of record CM064895.1, on the reverse strand, counting down.
AGACGACGATTCTTTTGTCTTTTATCTCAGAAATTCTGAGAATCCTAAAAAAAACAACAAATCTCCACTGTTTTGTTGGCCTTAACGCTCTTCTGAATCTGTTTTGCTAACCCTCCTCCGCCATGTGCATTTGTTTACGGCGAGAAATCAACACATGGATGGAGCAGTGGATAACGTTATATATCATATTTGTGAGATTACAGATTACGGGGCAGATCTGGGACGACGGGTCGGAGGCGCTGATCTTTTTTTGGCCAAAAGAAGCTATGTGGAAGGCAGAGAGCCTCCATTCTCCCTGTAACAAATTACAAACCATTTAACCATCACAATGACTCTGAAACTGTTTAATTAAGGTGAAAAATCTTCTACAGTTCCTCTTTAAACAACCAGTCGACCCGACAGGATGTTTCATTCATGTTTCCTTGACCAAAGCTGAAGTGAAGAAGATTCAAGAGCAGCTGCAGACCTGTAGACCACAGAAAAATAAAGTGGAAAAAGGACTGTATCTGATGTCTATTAACAAAATAAACCTTGTCATCTGTCAGACAGTGGTGGTTTGATTAAAGGCCCCATGTGTTTTCATCTTGGGGAAGGTCTCATGCATCAAACCAGTCACAACTGGACTCGGCCTGTTTTAGAAACCATCACTGTAACACAAGCAGACAGAGTTTCCTCCTCCATGTGATGTCATCGCCCTGCACTGACCATCCAGCTCGTCTCGGCTTCATCCCTCAGCCTTCAATCAGCAGATGAGCTAAGAAGCTACAACATATCAAAGAGACAACTGGAGGGAAATTAAGGAAAAGGGAAAAAAGAGATACTGTTCGTTCTGTTTTAATTATTTAACTCTTTTCTTCTTGTTATGTTATTAAAATTTATCTCAATTCATTTACTTCTTGTCTTGTGTCATGTGTTTATGTTTGTCACTTGTATTGCACTATTAGTGACCCATCTTTTTGCAGTTTTTATTCATTGTTGTTTTTATGCTCTTTTTTTTTATGTTACTGATGTTTTGAATGTTGTTTATTGTAGGTTTCTTGTGTTTGGATGTTGTTTATTGATGATTTTATTCATTTTGAAAGGCTTTTTTTAAAAAAATAAAATGTATTATTATCATTATCATCATGAATTAAAAAGAAAAAAGAAACACCTGAGCCTCTGCCCTGATTGGCTTGAGAGATGAAATGTAAAACTATACTGAGCTTTGACCAAAAGCCACTCAAACCCACACATACAGTACATCTTGCTAGATTTATCTATAGTACAGATAAAACCCTGAACAAGTTTGACAACGTGAGGCCTTTAAGACTCAGTCCGGCCTCTCATGGAACCGACACTGTGACATTTATTGATGATTTCAAAGTGACAGGAAGTTTGCAGAGAAGCGTCGTCTCCTCTTTGAGCTCAGATTCAAACTAATGCATCAAAACTCATCACACTTTTACACGTTAAACAAAGCGACCAAAGACGGGTCGGATTTGGTCGTTTAAAGTGTTTTATCTCACACACACGCTGCTCTTTTTGTACCAATGTGAAGTGAACTTGTGCTTTGTAAGACTTTAGAACATATATTAGTTTATAAATCTTTACTTATTTAGCCGTGCAGAGTATTTGTAGCTCAAACACACACAGAGGATCAACACCTTCTCTTCACGATTTAATAACGAACCCGTTCTCTGTGAGAGCCTCAAATGTTTCCTGCCTTCACCTGTTAAGTATTTTCTCATGCATTTTCACCTGTGTATGTGTGTGTGTGTGTGTATGTGTGTGTGTGTGTGTGTATGTGTGTGTGTGAGGAAAGTGCTGTGACACAAAGTCTAAAAACGGCGGTGTGCGAACATCTAACACATTCCTGCTTGGAAACGTCGCTCTCCACACCTCTGCACTGAAATAGACCATGTGTGAGCAGCGTTTGTTTTACATAACAGAGTTTTTCAGGTCTTTTCTTCTCCTTTTATTCCTGCTTTAAATCACAATATCATGATGAAACTTTGATTTAATTAACTTAAGCGTTGTTATTATCATTATTATTTACCTTTTTAAGCTTCCCCAGCAAAGAAATGATGTGTTCGTGTTGATCCGTAGAAGCCAGATCCTCGGCTGTCTTTCCATCCTGAGAGAGAGAGAAAGACAAAACAAGAGAAAGAGGGATGAATATACAGTATGTATGAGCAGACAGATAATCCCTCACGTCGCCTCCAGCTGTTTGAATGTGCACCCCTGTGCTTTAATACACTTTGTTATATTTAAAGAGCTAAACATCTCTCTGGTGATGCAGCGATGAAGTCGTTTCCACACCTGTCACTCAGGCTTCTGTTTACCTGTTTGTTTAGTCCACATTCATTAACACTGACGTCGATGACAACACTGTAAATGTTACCTGAGTTTGATCAGGAGCGGATTCACACCTGCAGCTCCAAAAACACCTAAATATATAATTTTAGACTCTGGTCCATGTTCATCACACACAGTTTGTGCTTTTCTGAAAGTTTGTTGTTGTTTCCAGAGTTAACTGCAGGGAATGTGCTTTCTGAGTCACGTTATTCACTATTTATTGGTTATTTAATTGAAGGAAAACATCAAAATGAACTATTGTGATTAACAAATTATAATTTCAGTTATTTTTTAAAACCAAAAAGTGGCACAAATATGGTTTCAGCTTCTCAAATGATAAGATTTAGTGTTTTTTCTTCATCATACCTGACAGCGAATGAACATCTTTTAGACTCTCTCAGACAATGTGACATTTAAAGGTGTCACTTCAAACTGTGGTAAACTCCAATTTCAACGTTTTTCACTAATTATGGACATTTCTTGGACAAAACTACTAAATGTTCATGCTTAAAAAACTGCAACAAGAAACTTATTTACCTCTATGCATTTGACATTAGTAGTCAGGACCAGCGTTGAAAATCCAGTATCAATACTGAACTGATTTGATTTTTTTTTTTTTTTTTTTAAAGTATATTTTTTTGGCGTTTTATGCCTTTATTTGATAGATTAGTAGAGATAGACAGGAAAGGGGGAGGCAGAGAGAGGGGAATGACATGCAGGAAAGGTCTGCCCGATACTGAACTGATTTGATATTTCTGCTGCCTTAACCACTCATTAAAGCACTGATTTGATATTTCTGCTCCAGTAGATTCATTAAAGCACTGCAGTGTCAGAGCTGACTCCAGTAGATTAACTACAGCTGCAGAGTCCACACACACACACACACACACACACACACACACACTTGGGAGTACGTGCTCTATCGTTCTTTCTCTCTGTCCGGCTCCAGAGCTGCTTTCACTTTGTCACTTTCTCCATTTTCTCTTCAACACCCTGACACAGAAACACCACGGTCCTGACAAGCCTCACGTCTCTTTCTCTGTCTCGGCCATCTGTCACTGTCACCGTCACCGTCCAGATGCTGCTGCTGCTGCACTGCAAAAACTCTTTCCAAGAAAATTTGTCATATTTCTTGTCAAAATGTCTCATTTCTAGTCAAAATTAATCTCTTTCCATTTAAAATGACTCATCACCTAAAAATGAACTTGCTTTTAGATAATTTCACTTGATTCAAACTATTTTTCACTTGAAATAAGTAGAAAAATCTGCCAGTGAAGTTTCTTTTGCTTTTAACAAGAAAGAAAAAAAGATTTTTCTGCTTATTTCAAGTGAAAATATGCTTGCAAGAAGTAAAAAGTGTCAAAAAACAAGCTACTTTTTGTGTGATGAGTCTTATTTTAAGTATAGATATATGATATACGATTTCTTTTGACTAGAAATAAGACAAATATTCTTGGTAAGATTTTGAGTTTTTGCAGTGTTCTGCTGCTGCTGCTGCTGCTGCTGCTGGACGGAGGGAAACCGCCTCGACAGCCGGGAACGCCCACAGGCCTCTGCCTACTTCAACAGACCTTTACATCCAACTGATGAAGACATTGAACTACTTCCTATTTTAATCCTTTAGTCCTCCTCAGGACGGTTCTGCAGCTTCACGTTGGTCACTCAAAACTAAAAGAGCAGCCACTAACACACACACACAAACACACACATTGTGACCTTTAGGTTGTTTGTATTGGACAAATGTCAGAGAAGTGTAAATGAAGAGCAGCGTGGAGCAGAAAGTGACCGTTTAGTGCGATTTTAATATGTGAAAACAAATCCATGAGGCTGGTGGTGCCGGCGCAGATGGCAGGGTGTCACGGTTAATACTACTGATGCTCGGCAGCGACACATGAGCGGCTGGTGTTGGTGTGGAGACGAGTGTTGGCTCAGACACACAGTCCGTCCCTCTCTGTCTGTCTGTCTCTGTCTCTTTAGCTTAAATATCTGGACAGTTTCTACAGAAGAGTTCAGTTCACACCAGGCACAACCTAATACAGTTCAAAGCTCTCCACTGACTCCATTAATCGCAGGAAAAGCGACTTGCAGCAGAGCACCGAGGGAAACTGGAGAGAGAGGAGGTGATGACATGAAGCTGCCTGCAGGTCACCCGACCGGACAATGAATTATACATCTCCATATGTGCTTTCCAGATTAAACATGCAACATCAGCCGCCATTCAATATTCAACAGGATAGAAGAGAATAGAAAGATGGAGACGGAGAAACCTCACAGCTCCTCCTGAGATCTGACTGTCTGGATTAAATACTGTACGTCTCACATCTTTACATAGAAGTGAAATAAGATGTTTTTGCCATAGTTAAAGGAATATATCGGGCGAGGTTTAGCTCAGTTGGTAGAGCGCCCGCCACATATGTTAGTCCTCGTCTCAAATCATTCCCTATACTCTTTCCCCCCATCTCTGCCTCCCATTTCCTGTCTCCTCTCTAGATGAAAAGCCAAAAAATAAATTTATCAGTTGAAAATTCCTCAAGTCTCAGATGATTTTGCAGCTGAAAAAAAAAAAAAAAAAATTAAGACCATCAGTATTAAAAAAAAAAGATCTCAAGTGCCTCATGGATTCAGACCTTATACACAAAACCAGAACAAGGACAAAAAAGAAAAGAGAAACTCTCTCTTCTCCCTGAGTCGTGATTCAGGACTCGTCGGTTTAGAAAAATCTGGACAAAACATGAGCCGACAGATCCGAGGTTGTGGTCTCACCTTCTGCTGCAGCTACAGTTTGTGTGCAGCCTTTCATGTTGTGTAAAGTCCCTGAACTCTGACACACCACGAGGTCAAACACACTCACATGGAGAAACTCTGCAGAAACAACCTCTCTGCAACACACCTGAACGATGATCATGTTTTGTTTTCTGGCTTAATTATCTTTTAATGAAGTTAAACTAATCCAACCTTGAATGTTAATATTGGTTTGTAGTGTTAATTCAGATTATACAAACTACACACAAATACACAGACATACAACAATAAGTACAGCAGATACATGTATACGTAATGTTAAATAGTATCGTTGTGCTGAAATTGTACAACTGACTGACTAAAACAGATTTGCAAATATATATTTACTTGTAATTGTACTTCTCTGGTAATTTATAAGGAAATGATTTGCCAATAACCTAAATGTAAAAGTTCCCTAGGCAGGCAGAGCAGGGAAACATGTCTCACTCTCTATTTGTTATTTCTATAATACATAATTTATGTGTATACTTGTTGTATTTCATTAATGTTTTAAGAATATTTTCTAAAATATTGGGTATTTTACATTCATATCACCAAGATGTTGTATAGTTTACAGAGGAGATGTTAAACCTGTCATATATTCACCTATATTTTGGGTGAAAACAATGAAAACAACAATTATAACTTGTAATTGGAGTTAATGGTGAAGCAACAATGTGTTTAAATGGACCAGGACGCTGCTTAACTGTGGAGGAAATTAGTGTTTTGTTAAAAAAAAAGTTCAGAGCTACTTAAAGCGAAACTCAAAGCGAGTATCAGGGTTCAAGAGGTCAAATCAATTTCAATACTAAAAAGGAGGAAGAAACACATTAAGATTTTTAAGCTTTAAACCCACAGAGGTGTAGATAAAAAAAAGCAGCTCATCATCAGGAGGGAAGTTTTTATAATGAATTTATGCAGATTAAATCCAGTTTGAGTTTTAAAAAAAGCTGCCATCAGCTTTTCTACTTGTGTTAACGGTGTGTGAACGGAGCAGAAGAAGAAAAACTCACCTTCTAAACAAGTCATTAACTGAACAAATGGAGCCTGAGACGATTTCACCTCATACATTTTATCAGCTCTGTCACGTATGTCATGCATTTCAATGACCCTCGGCGACACCCTTCAGAAGTTACATAAGGTGCAATGTGTCATGTTATACATATATATATACACACACTATATATATGCTAATGCATTCAGCTCCACTGAGAGCAGCAGCAGCTCATACAACACTATTCATCAAAAAACCAAGGCCTTGGACTTTTCTTAGTGAGAAAAGAAAAGTGCTTTCACCATCACCTGAGATAAGTTTAGTTAGTTATAATGCATTATTATTATTATGTAACACGGTAACGGCTGCTGTCAGGGGAAGTGAAGTGGAGAAGAAAGCTGTTAGGTCCTGTATGTATGTGGCGACTCACGTTGGTGACGGCGTCGATGTTGGCTCCGGTCAGGCAGAGGTGACGAACAACCTCCAGGCTCCCATTGTTGGCCGCCAGGTGGAGGGGCGTTCTGCCATACTGGATACAAAAAGGGAAGAAGAAGAAGGGACAGTTTCCAGTTAGACGACAAGAAATAAAAGGGAGAGGTTGGAATAACACTTATCAAAGTCTGAATAATAATCAGAAACATGTTTGTCTGCAGATGCAAAACAGGAACAGTCACACGGACTCTCACTCTCGCTGTGAAGAGGCAGAAATTACAACTTGTTCTTGAAGTTTACGTCACATTTTTTGTGCACCTGCTTCTTAAAAAGTGTGATTTCATGGCAGTAAATAAACCCCGGGAGCGTCTGCAGATTGTAAACAGTGTCTAATGCTACAGCGATGCTACAGTTTACGCTCTGTTAGCGAAATATCATCAGCTCTCAAACTGGCTGGCAGATTGCAGCTTTGATTCGTCCATGATGCAGTTTACAAGAGACGTGAAATAAGAGGCAGAGTGAATATTAGCAGGATATATTTTACTTTAAAGGGGTAGTTCAACATTTTGGCAAACTGGCCCATTGCTATAATCCCTATAGTTTTAGGAGTAGGTAAATTCATGCAAAACCGCTGATGAGCGTTCCCGTCTGGGGCAGTTTTTCAGCAAGCAGTCTCTGCATTTACCTCTAAATCTCATAGCGTAGTGAATGTGCAGGTGGAGGGAAACCAAGAAATCCCATGAGCCTCCGTAGCATACTGTAGCTCTGAGCAGCTCACGGCTCTGCTCCGCGGTTCTAAAAATAGCTTGCACCGACAATTAAAGGTAACGAACCTACTGCTATGACTATAGGGATTATGGCAATGGGTGAATTGGCCAAAATGTTGAACTATCCCTTTAAGCAGTTAAAAAAAAAGACTGAATGGTCAGAAATAGGAAAATTAATCTAAAATGTTAGCTAACGTTATGGTACAATTAATTCTCATCATGTTTTTGTATTTAGTCACAATAAAAAAAGCACCAAATTGCTTCCTGTATGAAAAGAACACACCACCACAATGAGAAAGCAACAATAGTTTCTTTTTTTCAGTTATTACGTCACTTCTTTCATCACAATATAATACTGAGACCATTCCTAACAGCTTTTCTTCTTCTTCTTCTTCTTCTCAAACAAAGTGGATGACACCAAAAATGCCTCCTCTGCTGTGAGATAAAAAGAGGCGCTTTGGAAAATATCAATTAGCCACGACACAATAAGCGTCCTTGAAAGATGCAGCTCAATCATTTCCTGTTTGTCACAACTTGAAGCAAGAAAAAAAGAAAGAAAAAAAATCCACTCTTGGAAATCTGCTGTAAACAAAACAGGACAATTTTCAAATCCACCCCCATCCCCCTCAACTCAAAAGAAAAATTGCCCACAGCTGACAGTGGAGAGGAGATCCAGACACAGACTCAGCAGCAGCGTGTGATGTGCTGCTTCAGATAGGCTTCATAAAAAATAAAAAACACAAGCAGAGAAAAAATGGAAAAAATAATGAATAAATGGCAGACATCACATCTCTGGCAGAGCAGAGCTGTCTGTCTCTGATGCACATCACTTCCCTGAACTGTACTGGGAAGCAAAAATGTTTCAGTATGCAAGAAATAAATAAATAAAAAATGCAGGAGTCCCATCGCTGAATTTATTCCAAAGGAAGGTGTCAAAACAGAAACCACCGAAAGGGGAAATCCCACCGAAGAGCTCCATTAAAGGACACGTCAGAATAAATAAAATCAAATTAGATTATTATTTTCAACTACTAGGTTTGTCAATATTAAATATTTTTAGGAGCGGTAGATAGCCTTGATGCCAGATCCAGGAGCCTGGTCTAGATTAGATTGGATCACATAGTAAAAATCCTCCTGCTGCGAGTATTTACACTCTCAGAAAATCCCTTAAATCCCTGTAATAGGTTTGGTCTCTGTTTATTTATCGCCTCTGTTTGGCCCCGTGATTTGGCCTAGTTTAGCTTGGACGGGACCGCGAGACTTAGACGGCCAGAAGTATGTGGACAGTAATGTGGATGTGTTCGCTGTGACGACGACTGCAGGGATTTACAGCGCATAACTTTGGGTTAGTGTCATAATATTCAAGTCAAACTGTCAATCTATACCAAATGTTTACGTTTATTTTAATCGTTCTTTTTTTCTTATAAATTAAGTGGTAACATTTAAATTCCTACCAGTTACGTTAGGTAATTTGACACTAACATAATTTAACCCAGTTATTGTACTGTACAAAGCCAGGTGGGTATCGACAGGTGATATTAGACGTATTTCCTCTTTATGCTGCTATTTTTTAGGGAAAGTAACAGTATTTAGGAATCCTAACGATTAATTAATTGTGATGTTTTATACCGTAATTAATTATTCTTATTAAAGTGACCCCGAGGACTTTGCTATTGGTTATACAAGAGTCTCATATTTATGTGGATGAATCTACGTTACCACTTGTTAATGGGTCCAATATATTGTTTTGTCTTTATAGTTATTTTGATATTATTATTTAGTGATCGACTCGTCCAGCATTTCCTAGTTTCGGTTTCCCGGACGCTGCCCGGCGGGATAACGCCACCGGATCGCCGTTTATGGTCTGAACTACGACGGTATCTGATCGTCTTCAAACCTCCGACTTTCATTCTTGATCAACGAAAATATTCTTGGCAAATGTTTTCGCTTTCGTTCGTCTTGCGGCGGTCCAAGAATTTCACCGTGCGCAAAGAGGCTCATGGGAAATGTAGTGCGCTTTCCGAAACTCCTCGTAGTCCCTTTAAAATTATTACCTGTGGTCGATTGCAAATGAAATTATGTTAGCAAAAACGACAACTTCTTCCCACCTGCTTGTAGATATTTTTATTCATTGTGATTATTTGGGGGGTTATATTGGCCAGATTTTATTTTTGGGGGCAGATAAACCCCCCAACCTCTCATAAATAACGCCCATCTATGGTTGGGTCAAAAACAGGACCAGTGGAGTTATTCTATATCACACTGGGAGAGAATAAATAAATAAAAAACACTGTACTGGAAGCAGCTCTGTCTAAAATATCACTGTATATAACTGTTAAAAGTTCATCAAGGTGGTGTGTGTGTGTGTGAGTGATGCGTTACATAACGGTAGTCGGTGCGAACGAAGCTGCCAGCTGAAAAACAATAGCGGTGTTTGTCTTATGTAAGACGAGTGTCAAAACAGCTCATAGTGCAAAACCAGTAAACATTTTCAGAACGAGGACACGCTATTCAAACGATACGGGCGCCATGACGGCTCAACGAGGTTTAACATGTGGATGTCGGGAGTTCAACAAACCCACACAAGTGCAGAACAGCAGTAGGCGCAGCAGCACTCGTACAGAGGAGGTTGATGGACAACGAGTGTTGTACATGTGAGTCAGAAAATCAATCCTGAAACATTTGTTTTTTTGAAAGTTGATGATTTTGATTTTCAAAAATTATGAAAACAAGATAAACAAAGACATAACTTTTACTGTCTCAGTCTTTTTTCTTTTAGATATAGTTGGGGCTTTTATTTTAAAGGACAGTGTAGCGAGACAGGAAAGCAGGGAGAGACAGTGGGGAATGACATGGGCAAAGGATCGTCTTGGTCGGGAATCGAACCAGCGATCTGTGCTTCATGTATATTATGCCAATATGGCACTCGAATACCCTGAGCCCCCTGTGTGTCATACTTTTTCTTTTTTGCAACGAATCTCCTCCTTTTGACAAAAAACATTCGTTATAATCAGTTCAGGAAAATGAACTTCCTGTTTCTTATTTCAAAATAAAAGTCCTGCACTTCACTCACTTTTCAAAAAGTTGGGACTTTGGAGCTGAGAACGATATCGGAAAAGCAACTGTTTTGTTAGCTACTGCTGTTATTATACAGTAGTAGTATTGTTTGCTAATATCAGTTGATAATGACAGTCTGAGTAACTTAAAGGGATAGTTCAGCTATTTTGAAGTGGGGTTGTATAAAGTACAAATGTCCTGCCTCAAAATAATACACCAGTTCAAGAGCCCGATCAGCATCAGCTGGTTGGAAAAAAGTTAGTTTATCTGTAACTAACCAACTCGCTCGGTACTCCTATGCGCAGGTACACGGCTTTGCAACGTGCTGTATCAATTCACCTGTTTGTACCTCAAAAACTGCACTTCAAAAAAAATGAACTGTCCCTTAAAGGTAGGGTCTGGAGTTTTGTCCCTATCAGTTTGTAAACAAAACAGTGAAACTCAGCCCCTCCCCTCAGGCTAAGCTGTGTAGCCTCCTGCTTCTGACAGCAACAGTTGTCATGACCATAAAGGAAAGGAATTACAGTCTGAAAGAAGTGCTGGAGCCGCGGGCCGATAAGCCGACCTTTCGCAAACACCGGGAGCCTCCGTGTTTGTTGTTATCAATTCAACACTGTTAAAACAGCTGTCCCTTAAATGGTCCTAATACTTGTTAAAAATGTCCGCAGCTGTTTTATTGTTCTTTGTTGTCCTGACTGCTGCTGCTGAGAGAGATAGGGACTCAGTAGCATCAGACAGCTAGCACAGCTAACAGGCCTGAGCCTCCTGCTGCAGGTAGCTTCACCTGAGCTCCGTCATTGGCTGGATGATAACACAGACTCTCTCACCATAGGTGTCTCTGCTAATTTGCGACTCTCTAGCTCCACCTAGAAACGGCCCGTGCACAGCAAAACATGAGCAAAACAAAGCAAAAAACCAAAATACAGGCAGGGGAGGGAGGGGCTGCAGACAGAGCCCCCACCACACAGCACTAGAAGCCCATAGGTGATGATTCAGACGGATTTCATTTGTAAAAGTCTAAAGTTTATTTTTAGGCACAAAACTCCAGACCCTACCTTTAAATGACACAAAAATGTGCAGCTTTTCTCATTGTTGATGCACAGAGCAGCCATCTTGGATTGCAGACTCATGGTTACTGAAGGAACTCCGATGTCCAAGCTGCAATTGAACGCACCGTTAAACCCCCTTGAGTTACAGTTTACTCTCCAGACGGTGTACTGTAGGTGTGGTGGTGAAATGCGGCCGTCCTCCTTTACCTTGTTGGGGAGGTCGAGGTTGGCCTTGGCGTTGCAGATCGCCATGACGACGGGCAGGTTTCCGTCCTTGCACGCGATGTGCAGCGGCGTGTTGCCGTGGCGATCCTGCTGGTCCAGGTGGCAGCGGTGTCTGAGGAGGCAGCGGACCACCTCGACCTGACACCTCCGCACGGCCAGGTGCAGCGCCGTGTGGCCGTCCTGGAGGGAGACACACACACACACACACACAATGAATATCCAGCTTTCACGTGAAGGACGATGCGCTCCGTTACTTTTTTTTTTTTTAATACTGTCTACTTTTATTGGTTCTGTTCAAGCAGCATCAACTTGTGCGTTTTATCAGAGCATCCATTTGTCCTAATTAGGCTTCTGTCCTTTATCTCCGAGCTGCACCGGCGCCCTGAGGCCGTAATGTCGGGGTAATTATCACAGCGTTTCGCTGGCTCGTTCTGATCTGTCAGACTTGTTTTTCGCTGTGTAATGGTGACCGTTTAATAAAGTCATCCATCTTTTCTTATATGAGCTGTGAAACTGGGAACAAGTTAACGATGACGCTCTTTCTTCCTTTGCACAGTTTTATAGTTTTATACATTATGGGTAATTAAGTTGGTACTTTTTTTTTCTCTCTATTTATCCTATTTTAGTATTTGATTCATAACATATAGTTTCACAAGGATGTATATAGTGTGTGCATGCCCATATAATATACTGTATGTATGTCTGTGCTACTGGATACCTGAATTTCCTTTGAGATCAATAAAGTATCTCTAAGTCTAACGAAACTAAATCCGTGATCCAGAGGTGCTAGGATCTGGAAAACCTGGACTATCAAGGAGTCCTGACCTGAGTAGAAAGTAAAATATATAATGGACTTTTAGATAAGGTTAGGTGTACATTTGATATGTTAACTTTTATTTTCTTCTGTCCCTGCCTTTTTCTTTTCCTTTCCTGTACCTTTAACAAAAACCAATAAGAATATGTTTAAAATAAGAGAAAAAGAAAAGTTAGGTGAGTTCATCACCTTGTCCGTTGCCTCCAGATCGGCCCTGCGCTCCACCAGACACTCCACGATGTCCACGAAGCCGCGAGCCGACGCTGTCAGCAGCGGACTCTCGCCCTCGCGGTTCTTGGCGTCCACATGGCAGCCGGTCTGGCAGAGCGCGCGGGCCACCGCCGAGTATCCGTGCCAGGCAGCGCAGTGCAGCGGGGTCTCCTGCTCCTGGAGGAGGAAACCGACAAGGAAGGAAAACGTTTATAGACAAAGACGCTCACTCACTCTCAGCATCTCAACAGGTGTGTGTGTGTGTGTGTGTGTGTGTTCTTACCCTGTCGGACAGGTCGGGGTTGGCTCGGATGCTGCACAGGTAGCTCACCACATCCACGTTGCCATAGCGAGCCGCCACATGAAGAGCCGTCTCTCCAGACTGAAGGAAAAGTGCAACAAGAAATGATGATGCTCAGCATTTTAAAAACAAAGTAGTTTATTGACTACAGTTTAAAATTAACCACAACAAACTTAAAGGGATAGTTCAACATTACGGCAAATTGGCCCATTACCATAATCCCTTTAATTGTCGGTGAAAGCCATTTTTAGAACGGCGGAGCAGAGCCGTGAGCTGCTCGGAGCTACGCTACAAATTCAGAGCCTGCTTGCTGAAAAACTGCCCCCGACAGGAGCGTGCATCAGCAGTTTTGCATGAATTTACCTCTAAAACAACTCCATCTCGTAACATTGTGTTATTATCTCATAGCGTGGTGAATGTGCAGGTCACAACTTGTCCACCAGAGCGTTTTGGAGTTGTTGGATTGTGTATTTGATGAGTTTGATGAGGGAAACCAAGAAATCCCATGAGCCTCCGTAGCGTAGCTCTGAGCAGCTCACGGCTCTGCTCCGCCGTTCTACAAATAGCTTGCACCGACAAATTAAAGGTGACAACGAACCTACTGCTATGACTACATAATAGGGATTATGGCAAAGGGCCAATTTGCCAAAATGTTGAACTATCCCTTTAGAAGAAATAGCATATCTTCCCATATTTATATGGAGACATCAGTGGAAACAAGAGACTTTTGCAAATCTAGTTAAACGTTCTTGTGACATCACAAAGTCACAGACATCCCAACAGCAGCTGTTTCTGAATATAAATAACACTTCACACTTACATTAGACAAGGAAATCACCTTTTATAGAACATGGGACCTTTAATCAATACAGATGATTAGTGAGGGTTAGTGTTATGCGTCCTGCCATCTCCTCTCCTCTGAGTCAGCAACTTTCTGTAAAAACCTCCACTTAAACAGGACACTTATAATTTAACAGTCCTGCTTTTAGGCCAGAGAGAAACTAGACTCTGCTGCCAGTCAGAGAGGAAGCAGCTTCACCAGAGACACGGCGTTCGCTTCGTAGGTGGAGAAAGTGAAACGCTTGAAATAACATCTAATGGATTTATGTCGAGGACGGTTGGAGGGGGGGGGGGAGAACAGCAACAGATCTATTAAATTATAGGATTATATAAAAACACAGCAGACGGGAAGGATTCACCTTCTTCCAGTTTATTCAGACGAACGCAGACGCCTCGGCTGCTCGTGAGTCTGTGTTATCGTGTAATAAAAAAAGATTGAACTTAAATGATCCTTGAACGGGAGCTGGATAATAATAATAATAATAAAAATAATAATAATATGAATAAAAATAACGATCAGGAAAGTGCCTGGAGTGCAGATTAGCTCTGGTCTGATGGAGGAGGCGGCGGTGGCGGCGGCAGCGGCCTCGGACAGAAGAGGACGCCACCAGCGGGCGAAGTGATTGAAGAGACTGGAAGGAGAAATGCTTTTGGGATTTCATCTGCCCGGGCAAACACACACACACACACGCTCAGCGATGGAGGCCGGCATCAAAAGCAAACACACAAAACATGCACACAGACACACACGCACACACAAGCCATCTTTCTCAGTAAGAGCTGTTTCTATAGCAACAGCAAATAAGCTGATAAAACGCCAGAGTAACTGTTTTTTTTCTCCCCAGGTGCTGACTGTGGTGAGTGTGATGAACATGTGTGTGTGTACGCATGTGTGTGTGCATGTGTGTGTGTAGAGTGTGTAGTGTGTAGGTATTTTTGGAGAATTGGGGAATAAATGCTTCTCAAGAGGTTTAATGAGGTAGGAGAGAGTGAGTAACGGCTGATAGATGACAGTGTGTCGACTAGTATTAGCGTGTTACTGCACAGTGTGTGTGTGTGTGTTCATGTGTTCGTGTGTGTGTGTGCAGAGATAGATAGAGAGTGAGAGGCACTTGCTTCACCTTATCTTGGACATCCAGAGGGCATTTCTTTTCATGGAGGAATCTCAGGGTCTCGACGTGGCCGTGTCTCGCTGCGTAGTAGATGGCATTGGCTCCGCTCTGAAGGACCGGAGACCAGAGAAAGAGAGAGAAATAAATAAATAAAAAGAAATTCCAGGATTTATCCCTGACCTTTAGAATAAAATCCAGATTGTGTCTGCAGCCCGGTGATATGAACACATCCTGCTACAGCAGCACTTTCTTCCCCGCTGTCAAACAACTTGCTGGGGGACAAAGTGGAGACCGACGGCTAAAAACTGATCCCGATAGAAATCTGGTGACAGTGTGTCGGTCGTTTTCTACACAACACACACACACACACGGACACATCTATATCTAACAACAAGAGGAACAAGAGGCCGACAGTGTAGACTAGAAGGACATGTCACCAGGGTGTAAAACTAACACGCCAATGGTGGTAAAGAATGAGTTTTGCTTGAGTTTGTGCAATAATTCTTATCGTGCTCTTACTACGGTGAATTTATGAGGTGAATGCATGTGTTAATATGTTATGGGATATGTGCAATATGTGTTATGTTATGGGATATGTGCAATGCTGTTATGTCTTGTGTTTGCTGGGTTGCTCTGGCTGAGGTGTGCAGTATTGTTTTTTGTCATTGTGGCCCTCAAGGCATTTATGGTGCAGCTACTGTGTCCAAGACACATTTCCCAAGTTTATTTCTCTAGCTAGCCCCTCTAGGGAGGCAACAGGATGAACAAAAATTAAAATTATTATCAAAATTATAGAAGAGAATAGAGAAACACTGTGATTTTCAGCCTCTTATATTTATACTTATATAGAGGAGAGACTATACCTGACAGTCATATCCTCAGCTGCCAGGATGTGCAGCCTTTTAAATGTTGAGAAAGTTGTATTTTATACTAAAAACGTAAGGCAATTACTTTTAGTCAAACAAGGTATGATTTTTTTCATTTGGCCGGTGAAAAATATGTTTGACCTGTAAATTTTTGGAGCTCACTGAGGTAAAAAGTTAATTTTACACCCTGCATGTCACGTTAAATAAAAGCAGACAGGAGCGTCTCGGTGTGTGTGAACAGGACGGATCCTCCTGCAGACTCGACCACTGAATGAGTTTCTACGCTACGAGCTCGTCTGCTGCAGCTTTACAGTTAATTAAAGACCCAACAATCCTCCTCTTAACCACCAAATGCTAATTCCAGAGCCTTCAATTCTGCTGACTCCAGATCCTCCCTCCGCTCTCATTTATATTCATTTGTTGCATTAAATTTAAAAAACAGCAGCAGCAGCACCAACAATGAGTGTCAGTGCTAATGCAGATTGGTCACATCGTGTCTCTGCAGCAGAGCAGAGGCCACTTCATCTCTAACGATAACTGCAGCTGTGCAGTTTAGTTGGATTTATTATAGTTTTAAATGCAGTTTTCATGTTAATACCTGCAAAACAAAACCACAAAAGCTCTTTCAGGGCTGTGTTTAATCACCATTACACTGAAATGGAGCTCAAAGTTGATGAATCCCCTTAAGACTTAAGACATTCGTTAGTTTTCCTGTGGGTTCTTTGTGTTTGTCTTTGATTAAAGACCTGTGTCGACATCTTTTTTTCTGTTTTTCCAGACATTTCACAGCCTAAATGATTGGCTGATTATTTGAGAGAATATGCAGCGACGGCTTGAATCAATAACCGTCTGCTTCTGATTGTTTTCAAAACAACTTGAACAGAATTGGAATAAAAACTAGTTTTAAGGAGACCAGCAGCAGTGGTTACTAAAATATTAATCACCATGTGTTTTATGTTTTTACTTACAACTCGTCTTTTATTTGTGTGAATTAAATGAAGATAATTCTGTGAGATGATAACAGATGTAGTTTTTGTAGGTTTGACGACTCTACAAATACTCCAGAGTGGGAGTGCAGTGAGTTCATGGGTATATTTATTAATACTTTACTTATAGCTACTGTCATAATCCAGATGACAGCCCTGTCACCATGACACCACGGCTCTGATGCCTCTAATGCCGAGCCGTTAAAAGCAGCCACAGCCGAGTCTCTACCTTGTCGTGGGCTTTGATCTCTGCACCTTTCCTCATCAGCACCTCGATGATCTGGATGTTGCCGCAGCCGGCCGCGATCAGGAGGGGAGGGGTCCCGTGCTGCAACACAAACACACAAACAAGTATTTATTATAATTTTAGCTTCCAGTGACCTGGGTCATGTGATTTTAATGCATTTTATGGTGTCGTAAACGTCCTTTTAAATGGAAAAAAAAAACATAATTAGAGGTTCTTAAAAAGTTAATTTGGCTGGATATTGTTCTCTTTTACACAGCAATAACCCTTAGGAAGTCATTCATTATAAATAGTAAATAAATATTTGAATATTCAGAATTTCAACCCTGAACCATTATTGTACAAAACTTGTACATGCACTTATAAAAAATATTTTAAAACACAATTTAAATAAAAATGAACCATTATTCTAAACTTGGGTCACTTGCCTGGTAAAGAGTTAATATAAATGATGGTGGAAGTAGGAGCTGAGGTAAGAGAAGGAAAAGATGGAGGAAAATGTCACGATGACCTTTATCTGCATCAGTTCTCAGCTCAAACACCGAGCGAAGTTAGAAACTGGACAATTACGAGCTCCGACTCGACTTTCTACCTATTAAAATTCCTCCCCTCTCTCCGGCTGTCGAGCTCTCGTCACTGACTGTAGTTCATATTTCTACACTCCCTCCATCCTCCATCTCCTTCTCATTTCTCTTGTTTTCTTCTACACTTCACTGAGTTTAATAACATCACGCACCCCTCCATCCCCCCCCGTCGTCTACCAGCTGTCAACAAACAGTGTCTCCTCAGCGCCGGAACATGGAGCAGAATGAAGATGAGGCCGTCGTGTCGGTATCTGACCATCACTCTGCTGGAGATGAAGCAGCTCGGTTTCTTTTCTGCAGCTAAAACAGATGTTTCCTCTGCTCTTTGTTCAACCTGCAGCCACACACCTGTCAGTGTCTCCACATAACGACACAACATCTGTAGCATCAGGTGGCGGATTATTAGGAACACTTAATCCAACAATCCTGCAGTAAATCCTTCAAAAAGGTCAAATCAAACTATTTAATTGGCTGATTTAAAGGGATAGTTCAACATTTTGGCAAATTGGTCCATTGCCATAATCCCTATAGTCATAGCAATAGGTTTGTTACCTTTACTTGTCAGTGCAAGCTATTTTTAGAACAGCAGAGCAGAGCCGCCAGCTGCTCAGAGCTACTGGGATTTCTTGGTTTCCCTCATCAAACTCATCAAATACACAATCTAAAAAGCTGGGAAGATATGCCATCTCTTCTAAAGGGATAGTTCAACATTTTGGAAAATTGGCCCTTTGCCATAATCCCGATAGTTTTAGCAGTAGGTTCGTCGTCACCTTTAATTTGTTGGTGCAAGCTATTTTTAGAACGGCGGAGCAGAGCCGTGAGCTGCTCAGAGCTACGCTACAGAGGCTCATGGGATTTCTTGGTTTCCCTCATTAAACTCATCAAATGTCCCACAACTCCATGAAACAGGGTTGTTTAATAACACAACGTTATGAGACAGAGTTGTTTTTGAGGTAAATGCAGAGACTGCTGCTGAAAAACTGCATCTGACAGGAACACGCATCTGTGGTTTTGCATGAATTTCCCTCTAAAACAACTCTGTCTCATAACGTTCTGTTATTATCTCATAGTGTGGTGAATGTGCAGGTCACAGCTTGTCCACTGGAGTGTTTTGTTATTATATCAATGTTTAAAAATATTTCGGGGATGATGTTGTCTGTGCACAAAAACACACACTTAATAAACATCTGTATCTACATTTCAGTTTCTCCATCCGTCCGTCCACACAAACACTGGTGCGACAGAGAAAACAGCTGTTTGCGTTTAATAAAAAAGAGGCTCTGACTTGCAGAATCACAAGCTGCAAGGGAAAAAAAATCAATTTAGGATCTTGTGATGAGAAACATCTGCTCAGTCTGAGAGAAGAGCATGTGAGCGAGCGCCCTGACCCTCGACCAATCAGCTGCTGACGTGACGACACTGAACCAGAAAAAAAAAAAAAAGGACAAAACAACCTGGAAATAAAAGGAGGTGTTGAAATGCGAGTCACCTTGTTGGGCTGGTTGACGTCGTAACTGTTCAAGGAGCCGAGCAGATGCTGCAGACCCGGCACGTTGTCGTCGTTGATGGCGTGGATGATGGCCTTCATCACGAAGGAGTCTTCCTCATCCTAAACAACAGGTGGAAACGACAGTTACTTTACTCTTCCTCTGTTCAAAGGAGGATGACCTAATCCTGTGAACATTAATCCTGTTAATTCTCCCCATCACATGTCCCTTAAGTCTCTCTTTCATCTTTTCTTCTCCTCAGACATGAAAACACTGAAACAAACAGAAAAACTGCAGATTAATATTATTATTATTATTATTTTATGTTTTGGTGTTTTTTCTTTCTTTTTTTTCCCTTTTGCATCAGTTGTGGCCTAATTTCAAAACATATTAAGACTGTTTCTGTCTCTGTCCGTGACCCAATAACCTTCAGACGGAGCAGAACTGGCCGTGATGCTCTGCTGCACAAAGAGACGAGGAGGATGAAGGCAAGGAGGTGAGGAGGAGGAGGAGGAGGCGAGGCTGATGTGGCATTTGCTCGACCAAGCGTAATACTCCGGCTACATTCCTCAACACAACCTCCTCGCTGGGGGAGCCGTGACTAAACCACCACAGAGCGAGCTGCAATGCACACACACAGACACACACACACACATAACACACAAATCTGTCTGAGCAGCAGAGCGACTGCTGGGTAAGTCGCTGCTGTCAACACAGCTGTGTGAGATTTCTTCTTTTTTTCCCTCCTGAAAATGCTAATTCATGACACAGGGAGGCGGCGGTTTTACCTATTTATCTCATTTTCTCTTTGCTGTGTTTGATTTTACTAAAAGAGCAGGAGAGTCTGAGCCGAGCGACTGATGTGTACGGTAACTCCTGCAGCTCATCATGGATAACATGTTTCCACATTAGACAAAAAACAAAAACAGAAGGAGAGAGTTTGAATCTGGCGTGGTGTCTGTGATGACTGAGAGATCAGGATGAGTAACGTTCCTGTGTCCGTCACCGAGTTGAGCTTTGAGTATTTTGTCTGGGTGGATTAACGTGTGACATGTTGCAAAGATCTGACAGAGTGACTGACGCTCAAATTCTAAATGTGAAGTGGGTTCAGCTTCTAAAATGAAAGAAATTGCTGATTTTCCTGTTTTATATGTTTGTGCAACGACCAACCTTGCGTCTCAGAGGTTAAAATCCTCTTTATCTAGTGAACAGCAGGTGTTTTCATGTTGCAGTCAGACATTAAACACTGCTGGTTGCAGCAGCAGAACTCAAACAGATGACATGCACGCAACATTAGGTTCAAATGTACAAGACTGTGAATAAAGGAAAAGACAACAACAGATACAACAGATGATATGATAATCGCTGTGCTGTAAAGTCAGCAGCAGAGACTTTGTAGAAGAACCAGATAAAACATTTATCAATTGAAATGATTTAACTTTTGAGTTTCTGGGTCAGGACGGGGATGAGACGCCGTTCAGATTCACACTTCTCTATAATGAATGAACGTCTCAGCGTCTGACTCGGTAAAACTGACAAAACAAAATCTGATTTCTCCAAAACAAGATTAAATAATAAAAAGTTCCAACCATCACACGAAGCTGCAGGATTCCCTTGGTAACCCCAGAAACAACAGAAAAATACTGTAAAACTCCAACTGTAATGGACCGTAGCCCGTCATAATGGGCTAATGTTTTTATATTCCCAATAGTTTCTTTTCCAGTATAGTTATCATTAGATTATTATCTTCTATACATGCTCACTTAATCACATTTATACACACCTATAATTATATTTTGACTATTTTTGTTATAAATAGGCACTTGTATTGCTTGCTGTTTTGTTGGTGTTTGTTGTTGCTTTCTCTTTTGTTGTTAAACAACAAAAACTGTAGGGAGGTGTTTTTGTTTGTTTGTTTGTTTGTTTTTTATTTATATATTTTTAAAAATATTCTCAGTTGCTGGTCCAAAACCGTGGAATAATTTGCCACAAACAGTTCAGTCCTCTCCCTCCATCAATATTTTCAAAACCCAATTCAAAACCAATAACACACATCTTTTATTTTACCAACTGTTGTTTATTCTCTGTGGTTGTTGTTTTGTGTGTAATTGTAAAGCACTTTGTTCAACATGTGTGCTTTTTAAATGTGCTGTATAAATAAAGCTGACTTGGCTTGATGGATTCATCATTAAAGAAAATAAGCGTTAGTGCGACCACGCTGCTCCCACACCCTCTGACACGGAGCCTCTAAGACCCAACACAAACAACTGCTTAGTTGAACATTTACAGACGTGAGGGTTGGAGGGGTGGGTGAGGGGCTGAGCGGGGGGAGGGGGGGGGGGGGGCAGTAAAACCCACCAGCTTGAGTAAAGTCTTTAAATGAGCCACTTAACCCTGAAACTGCTCGGCCAATAAAGCCGTGATCTTGCTGCTCTGCTTTGCTCTGGAGCTTGAACTTGTGAACAACAATCTGCTGCAGCTGCCGTTCTGTGTGTGACCTCCAGGGGGCGCAGCGTCTTCACCATGACGACCGCCTCCCACCTGTCAGCTCACCTGCTGCCACACAAGGAAGTTGCCGTGTTGCACTGTAACCCTTTTGAGGAAACAAGGGCCCGACGGTGCAGCAGCTGCAGCAGCTTTGTAAATCATTAAACCTGCAGTGTTTACATCTCCGGACCGGGACGGAGCGTTATCGACTTCCAGACGCACAAAATGACACAAAAGACGTTTTTCTATGCGACCGTGACACTATTTTGTGTTCAAACTGACTCGTTCATTAGTAAGAGTTTTCCTTCTATTCTGTGGAGGCACATTCCTACCAGCTCAGCCTGGTTTTAAGGTCACACACAGTCACACACACATTCACATACACACATGTTCGAATTCCTTCTTTCAATGCTGCAAAAAACAAACATCTGACCTGTGGCAGCAGGAGGAAACGAGGAGCAGATCAATTACACGAAGGAGCTGCAGATTTCTCAGAGAGATTGTCGAGCTGAAAATACCAGAGCTGCAAACTGAGAGAGCTCGGGGTCCTAATAACTTCAATAAGAGGTAAAAAAAAAGAAAAAAAGACTGGAGCTCATTAAGTTACCAGTCCCCAGTCAATCACTTTTATTTGGCTTATATTAAAGACCGGGTTGTGATAGCAATCGTCCTCATGCTGGAGATGTTTTTCCTCAGGAGGAATTTAAAGACTCGATGATGTTAAAAGCTGCAAATTCGCATCGACTGTTAATGAAAGTGGATCAAGATCCTCCGTCTCCTGCGTATTAAAGGTCCCATATTGTAGAAGGAGAGACGTGCATGTGCAGCTCTGGGTTTTATATTCACACTGTGAAAGCAAAGCGTCACAGCCTGCATTCAGTTTAAAATGAGCCGTCAGGACTTCCTGTGACTTTGTGATGTCACAACAGTGGCACAACCTTTTTTTTTTGCTCTTACCAGTGTGTCGTCACTGCGCGCCACGCTCATGTTGCTCCTGGACAGGAAGGAGCGGGACAGACGGTTGCATAAGGAGATGAGTCGGACGGATTGCTGGAAAAGAGAAAAATGGCGGTGCGTGAAAAAGAGGAAATTAAGAGCGAAAAACAAGTTCATGTCAAGAAGAAGAAGAAGAAGACGGTGAACAGGCAGGGCAGGTGTGGACATGAAGCAATTTTCTGCTCTATATAAATTCACTTCTCATGGCTGCCTGTTCGCTCTGTGATAATAACCCACTGTCCTTCCCACTAATGTACTGGATTCCCTCAGGGGGCAAAGTCAGACGCACATCAAGAGTTAAAACCAAAAAAAACCCCCCACAAAATATGATGAGACGTGACAGCATGGTGCTGAGTGCATCTATCAATCACCATCCGTGCTCGCAAGTCTAACAGCTTCAAATATACAAATGAATATCTCCTATATTTGTTTCACATGCAGGCGAGTGTGACATAAAGCTCGTTCCTCGTGGTGTTTAAGCTTAAAGGAGTCATGGAGGACGAGAGCAGGGCGACTGATGATGACTCATGTGTCTTTTTGAGGAGTTTATAAGTTCCTCCTTATAACAAGCACATGTACCTCATATAGTATATAAATATGGGACTACGACATGATGCAACCCAGTGGTGTAACCAGTATTTCTTTCATGAAAATGTCACTATAGGTGGATAAAATACATGTATTTATCGTTCTTTTGTGGTTATACCATTTGACATTTGTCTGACTTTTGTTAAAAATGGTTCAAATTTCATTTCAAATGACATAAAACCAACATGAACACAACATTTTAACACATCTGATGTTTTAAAGACAATTTTTAAAGATATTTCTGAATTGCAATTCTTGCCTACCCATATTTGTCACTGACCCATATACAGTACAGTATATAAATAATAGGGATGGGGGAAAAGTATGGCATAGTAGAGTATCACAATATTTTGCCTGGCAATATTGTATCAATATATAAACGGCAAGTAAGGTAAACAACAAATACAAATTTTGTTGAGTTTTTACGTTTTTAGTGCTGCAATACTAGATGTCACAATACTAGATGTACTTTTTATGACTGTGATTTCAGTGACATAAACAGACTGATAACTTTAGTGTATTGGATAAAAACAGATGTTGACATAATTTGCAGTTGCAAAAAGGTAACACATTGCAATATAGCATACAGTACTATTGTACTTGCAATATACATGTATATATTGGAAAAATACTAATAATATTCTATTGTGGCTAAAGCATTGTAATAATATTGTATCATGGGGCTTCTGCTGATTCACAGCACTGACATATAGAGTATGAAGAGCTTTTCTTTTGAGCTTGAACTCAGCTAAGTCCGAACCTGTTCACATCTGGATTTTATTCACATTCTTATTTATTTCAGTCTGGTAAGATAATAAACCTGACTGACTTCCCAGACTTCAATTTCATTTGAACGAACCATAATCACAGCTCAGCGTTGTCGGGCTTCGGTGCCAATTTTACATCTGTTAAATAAATAAATAAATAAATAAATAAACTCGTAGTCGGTTTGAGCCAAAAGCTGCCAGCGCACCAGTGGCAGCTCGAGCTACGAGACAGAGACGTGACGTGACAGCTCTGCAGCGAAAAAAAACAAAAACAACAAAAACCCACGGCCGAGTCGACGGGAGAATCACAGCGTGACTTGCAGCCTGCGAGCAGAGCTGGGTCATGATGTGATGAACCAAAACAGACAGGGAAACAACCAGCGCAGCCGCCCTGGTAGCGACCGTGATGGTTATGGCGAGGCTGCAGGCGCTGTGTGGTGACATTAAAGTCCGTCTGAGACAGTTTTTGTCAAAGTGCGACCGTCTCAGGGATTGCGGTGGTGAAGTTGCAGCATCGCAACGAGATGCAACTTACTTTCCATTTCCTTCGAGCTGCAAACTTCTTGAACTTCTCCATGTTGACGGCCGACTCCTTCCTGCTCAGAGCCTGTTGAGTGTCTTTTGGCTGATTTCACAAACAGACAGAAATATTAAAAGAAACATTTTCAGATTATTCTTGGCCAGATAAATGTGGTACAGAATCAATTATTGGGAGACTTGGCAACTTATAGACTCAGACTGTCGTTTCAAATATAAACGACTGCCACAAATAAAAATGAATTAAATTTGACTGGATTCAAATATAAACTGAGATGCCATCAGTCCAAACCTTGATCCAGGGATGCTGAAGGCTGTCCTGGATCGTCATCCTCTTTCTGCAGACAGAAAATAAGGAGGAGGAGAAAGTACATGTTAATTTGTTGAAATGTATTTCCAGCAGCAGAACAGTCCCATGTACCGGTATTTTATAATGTAACACAGCATTTTTATGTTTGTTTAACAGGATGAAACCTCATTTAACATGCACAGAGATGTTTTGGTTTTGGTGTCTAATGAGCCGTCAAACTCAAGAGCCTTGATTGTGTTTCATCATCATCATCATCATCATCTCCCTCTTAAACAGAAAGAAAAATCATATTGTGATTATTTTGGGCAAACGCTGTGTTTGCAAAATGAGTCATGCTTTCATTTGCAATGGTAATTTTTTTGCATTTCTTTTTTAATTTTCACTGAAAGAAAATGTATAATTGCTGATGATGATGTGATTTTTGTTGAAGCTTGGGGGCGACTGTGGCAACACAACACTTCATTTTTAGTTTGTTGTGACACATTTTATCTTAATTAAAAGATCGCATATTTCTGTGATTTGGATAATCAGCTTTCCTTTCACTTTTTTTTGTTTTTTTTACAGTATTGGTGAAACAAAACGAGGGCATCATCTTGGACTGTAATGATATTTTTTAATTTTTTGTCATTATTTACGCCTGAAATATAATTAGACAACAATATAAAAGATGATTAGTTAGTTTCAGCCATATTTAATGGTATAAATGTGTCAGTGTGTGACATCACAAAAGATTCATACAGATGAAATATTAAGGAAATGACTTCACTTGCTCCGAACTCCTCTGCACGGACAAAAAAACAACAATGACCTAATAACTGTCTTGTACTGTACAGTATATTGACCTTTACTGAACTGGAAACATCCTATTTCCGCTTTCTGAAAGTTTTCCGACTTCCCTTTAACACCGCAGATACAGTACTGAGACAAACTATTGACACAACGTTCAAGTAAACAAGGGAGGGATTAATGTCACGATCAGAATAATATAATCTACTATCTCCACAAAGATGCATTCATTTACACAGATGTGACACTTCATTTGGATGAAGATGTTTCCAAACATAGCTTCAGCACTTGATCTCCTACACACAGATTATATTATATTAAACTAACTTTATTAACTGAGTGATGCACGGCCGGCCGGGACATCGATTCTCTGTATTGAATTAACATCCGACGTGCAGTAAAAGCCTTTTAAAAGAAACTGACTGCAGCCTCCACTTCCCTCCGTCTCTCGCTGCCACATCCTTTACAACAACAGCAGCGCATTGTTCTACGAGTGTTTCAGTGGACACGCCACTTCCTCACTGTCTGCACCTCTTCGCCGCCACATCCACGTTTCTCTCACACACACCTGAAAAAGTGAAACCCCACAAACACCTCACTCTGGTGTGTGTGAGGTAAAGTAGAGCTGTGAACTTTATGTGTGAGGAAATGTCAGGATATCACAGAGAACAACGACTGCTGAGCGTTATAAAAGGGATAGTTCAACATTTTGGCAGATTGGGCCATTGCCATAATCCATATAGTCATAGCAGTAGGTTCGTTACCTTTAATTGCCGGTGCAAGCTGTTTTTAGAACGGAGGAGCAGAGCCGTGAGCTGCTCAGAGCTACGCTACGGAGGCTCATGGGATTTCTTGGTTTCCCTCATCAAACTCATCAAATACACAATCGAACAACTCCAAAAACGCTCTGGTGGACAAGTTGTGACCTTCACATTCACCACGCTATGAGATAATAACACAACGTTACCACACAGAGTTGTTTTAGAGGTAAATTCATGCAAAACCGCTGATGCACGTTGCCTTCAGGGGCAGTTTTTCATCAAGCATAGTGTGGTGAATGTGCAGGTCACAACGTGTCCACCAGAACGTTTTGGAGTTGTTGGATTGTGTATTTGATGAGTTTGATGAGGGAAACCAAGAAATCCCATGAGCCTCCGTAGCGTAGCTCTGAGCAGCTCACGGCTCTGCTCCGCCGTTCTAAAAATAGCTTGCAACGACAATTAAAGGCAATGAGCCTACTGCTATGCCAATTTGACAAAATGTTGAACTATCCCTTTAAATAATAATGTCTCTCCCGTCTGCTCAAAAAGGGGGAGTCGTCATTAATCCTCCTACGTCCGTCCATTTCCAAGTTGATGCAGCCGGTTGGGGGGTTTCTAGCTGCAGGTTTTGTAAAAGCAACCTGTGACACGTCTTCCTCTCTTTTACTTTCTAGCCTGTCTAAATGAAATTATCTCCACACCTACAATTATTCACCTCCGTTACCCCCCGCCCCCCCACTCACATTCACACTCGCTCCATTGTTGTAGTGAGTAATTACATGCAAGGGAATGAGTTTTGGCGGGCGGTGGGTTATTGTCTCCGAGTGGCCCGTTGCTAGAGCAACTCGTTATGAAGGAGCGACGCTCGCAGGTTCAGGTCTCTTATTATTATCTACGGAGACGAGGGAGTTTTATTTGGGGAAACCTGCGACGAGCGTTGACTCAATTTTCTTGTCGGCTTTCTGAGGATTTTATCAAAAGCAGGAAATATTTATCTTTTTGTCTTTTAAACTACATTATTACTGAAATTACATAGAGAAGAAGCGCAGACAGAACTTATTTATAACATGGTTTTAGCTTTTTTAAAATTCCTACTGGGTAAAAGGCCGATGCTCCCGAGTGACACCGCCATCCCAAACCGAGTCGGAAAGAGGAACTTCACACATTCACTTCCCAAATTAGACACAGAAAATAAACTCTTCAGCTACAGTAGAATATATGACAAATATATAAATATACATTTGCGGCCAAAAGTATTAGAGCACTTTCATATTCAAGAGGTTTCGGTTGCTTTTGTTGAATTAATTAATCATCATTATGCTCTGTAAATCAAAGAACAGAGCCAAGATTTAGGTCGTTTTCCTGTCAAAGAACAACAAGGCCTGTTTCACTGTCATGCTCCTTCACAGAAGAAGCCAAATTATTTGCAAAATCTGGACCTCAACATATTTGGTACAAGATGGGAAAACATTAGTGTTTAAGTGCTAAGATGACACTATGCAGCAGAGATATGCTGGTGTATTTGCTGCAAAAGGTGGACATACATCATAAATATTAAAGTTAAAAGTGGATAAAAACAGTAGGACTCTGATCTGATTATGCTCAGAACAACCATCTGCATATTTCATCAACATTATGAAATCATGTTTTGGAGCCAATAAAAAGGTCATTTCAGATCCTTCAGCTCTTCTAATAATTTCAGCCACCACTGTATTTACGTTCACTCTAGTCCTTGATTACGCAGTCATTGATTGATTGTCGGCTAATCAAAACCTTCCAAATGGACCATGAATCAAGAAGATGTTGGATTCAACGCTCACAGAAAACTTCCAAAAGAACGTCTCTGCTTGTGTTACAGTTCAAAACTTAACCTGAAAACTCAACAACAAGATGTGTTTTGCTCTTCCGGATAAATTTAGCTGCTCCACAGATGTAGAATCTGATTGGCTGAAGTTTGTAGTTGGAGTCTGATCTTTTCCAAACAGTTTCCAATCAAACCTTCACATATGATTCTGGTGCATCAGGTTAAAACCTCAGAGCATCAATCACGAATCTCTTCCCGGAGCAGGAAGTTCAAGAGCTTCATCTCTAAAACATCATCTAATGCAAACAACCGATCGATCGGTCATTCAGACTGATGCTGGTCACACGTACTTGGGGTCTTTGACGAGGAGCTTGGCTATGAAGTCTTTGGCCAGGACGCTGGTGTTGCTGAAGAAGTCCTCGTCGAACGTGTAGTCGACGGCCGACACGTTGGCCAGCGTCTCCTGCTTGTTGTCGCCCAGGAAAGGGGACGCACCGCTCAGACTTAGAGACAGAGAGAAGGAGAGGAAGAGGTTAACGACAAAGTTAGAGATGTATGCATGTCTGACGGCTGATTGGTCAAATGCAACTATTGATTGATTTACTGAATTGATTTAAATGAAAATGTTGTTTCCAAAACATCTGTGAGTAGGATGATGATCAAACACTCAAACACAGAGTTAAGTAACGCGTGTCCTTGATGAGAAAAAGTTTGAAATCTTATGGTTTTTCAAGCAAAACTGCATAAAAATTGTTTGTTCCAACTTCTAAAAGAAGACACCCAACTTCTTTCCTGTTCTTTTATTCATTTCTAAATGGATATTTCTGCTTGCTAGACCTCTAGTCGGATAAAACAACACATGTGAACGAGTCATTTTAACTGTTGGACCGTATGCTTCTGTGTAGTTTTATGGACGTTTTTGTGTCGGGCGTTATTGACTCTCATATAACTGGACTACGAACCGGCCTCCCGGAAGGCAATAGGTAAATTTGCCAAAATGTTGAACTATCCCTTTAACATGGCACGCACGAACCCATCGACTGTAGCTTCCTCTGCTCGGAGCAGAATAATTAAAGGTCTTCACAAGGCTGCACAGCAAAGTGTGAAGTCAGGGATCATTTCATCCAGCGTTTCCTTCCCACATGAGACCTGAAGATGCAGAATGGACGTTTTTTTTAATGCTGGGAAAAAAAAAAAAAACGCCCGTCTTTGCAACCTGCAACCCAAATTATGGCTCCAGCATCATCATCATCACCAGCTTGAGCTGATTCACCACATTTCCCCAGAAGCTTAACAGCAGGTTACGTTACCTCAGGCAGGGCAGGCCGGGGTTTTGCATTGTGCACACAGAGAGGAATCTCCTGCTGCTACTTTGCCTAACGGAGCTTTCATTACTTTGAGGCAACTGGGTCATCAAGTCAAGACAAAATGCTACGAGATACCAACTAAATAAACACGCCCCAAACCCCTGGTGTTGGGTTTTTTAGTTTTTTTTTGGTAACAATAGGAGCTGAACATGAACAGTCGGAGCAGCACCTCTTCTCTCTGCTGGGATAACAGCCAGCGAGCGAACCATCTATTTTCTACCTTTGCCAGGCGGCGGCGGAGCTGTGACAGCTGTGTGGGTGGACGGCATGAGCAAAGATCCTGTGTGCATGTGT
Organism: Decapterus maruadsi; assembly: GCA_030347415.2. Classification (NCBI taxonomy): domain Eukaryota; kingdom Metazoa; phylum Chordata; class Actinopteri; order Carangiformes; family Carangidae; genus Decapterus; species Decapterus maruadsi. The sequence goes on along the minus strand of CM064895.1, from coordinate 26,658,952 downwards.
TACAGTATGTACGTCTACGTCTGCATCTGTGTGTGTGAGGCTGTGTGCAACGTAGAGGCAAAAATGATGCATCATTTTTTACCAGCGCAGCACCTACACATTTCTCTCCCAAAATGTTGCATGAATTGTTTGTAGCTGCTTATTATAATGAAATAACACCTGTGCTGGCATTTGCCTTTAACTTATATTTCAGTACATATTCATGTGCTTAATGTGCAGCTTTTTGTGCGCACATCATGTTTTTGTGTTTGTTTTCACGTAGGTGTATCTCGCCCCTCCTCCTCCTCCCCCTCCCCCTCCCCACAGGAGGATAAGAGGTGAGTGGGAGCTCTAAAAGCCTCGTTGCCGTGGTGTAAAGAGTGGACGGCTGCATCGTAGAGAGCAGCGGCAGCGGCAGCAGTTGATCCGTGAGTCGCCGAGGGCAACAACTTCTCTCTCACTGTTGAATCAAAGCTGCAGACGGAGGCTTCAACAGCACTGAAAGCTTCTGGCTGTGCAGGATGAAGATGTTCGTGGATAAGATGAAGATAAAGATCAACTGTTTGACTGAATTAGTAGCGAATTATGTGGTTTTTATTTAGGTCTTCAGCTCAAACTAAAAGGTTTGAAAGGTCACCAGTTTGAGTCCCTGGATGAGTACAGACAAAATGAAAAATTTAATTTTTAGTATAATAAGCTACATCTGAGCCAAACACAGGGAGCTGCATCTGTAGATTGTGACGTGTCAGATTCACATTAACAGGATTTGTTCCAGTGGCCACATCCCTCTTTATTAACTGCAGAACGTACTGATTAGATCAAAGACGACAAAGTCCAGAGTCAGAGAGATGGACTGGACGGGACGACAGCAGCCCAGAGATCATCACCTCACTATTTTGGTGTTGTGTTTTGAATAAAACCATTTAAAAATAAAATAAAAAACAGGCATTTTCAGAGTCTTAAAAATGCCATTTGCAGCTTAAATCCTATAAACACTATATAAGGGAAAAAGCTGATCTTCAACTTGGTGTTTTGGCAAAAAGGAAATGTTTTGGATGTGCGAGAGTTAAAAATTCAAGTAAAACTTCCAAATTTTTCCACATTTTCCTAACAACTTAAAATAAAATATAAAAAAATAATAATCAATTTTCATTGAAAATACACATTCATCACAAACATAAAAGCTGACCAAGAGGTTTAGATGAACTAAACTCACATTTACAAAGCAGGCAAGGCAGTTCTGATCCCCTAGGCAACCAGTGGTGCACCTATTTAATTTATTTTTTAAATGTGTTGGGTTTTTATATTGTAAATATTTCGGTTTTTAACACCACGGGCCACAGGATTTTACTTTTCATTGGTCGTGTCTTTATTTGTCACAGTTTTATGGATCTTACATGTACAGTACAAGTACTGTAAGAAAGGTGCTATATAAATAAAGTTTATTATTATGATAAAAACGTAATTGCATATTTTACAGAGTATGCTGTCACTATGGTAACAGAGGAGCGAGCCTCTGCGCTGTGGTCGACTGTGACTCACTGATAATAACTGATTTAATAATAATAATAATAATAATAATAATAATGAAAAGCCGATCAGTCAGATCAGCAAAACAAAACGTCCTGGGATGAAACGCAGCCGCTCAGCGCCGACACTAAAGGAGCAGTTCCACTCTTCTGCTCCATTTCTCGCTGCAGGGCAAAGACGTGAGCGGGCCAACGAGTTCAGCGACAGAGAGGTCAACGAGTCGCCATTAACCTCTTTACGTCTTTAAAAAAAACTGAGGAGTGGCGACGGCGATGCCCTGGAGGTCTGAACATGTGAAGAACATAAAGGTGAAGGCGGCGACGCGTGTTTTGCAATTTACATTTCACACAATTATCCATTGTCGGAGGTGTCAGCTCAGATACTCACAGAATGTAGGTGATCACGCCGACGCTCCTGCAGAGAAGAGGAGGAGGAGGAGGAGGAGGAAGGAGAGGGGGTTTCAGCATCAAACACTCTGACAGCAGTGCATCACGCAAAAACATATATTTACTCAACAGCAGCTGTTCGGGTTCTCGTTATGATTTCAAACAGCATATGTACATAATGGTCGCTGTGGAGCAGATTGAGGTTGTTTTTTTTATTTACTCACCACATGTCTGCCTCCAGGCCCAAAGGTTCATAGTTGACTACTTCTGGAGCTGCAGGGCGAACACATAACACAGAAGTTTATTATTCAGGTCAACACCCAAACACACCACTACACAACACAACATAAAACTGACTTTACCTCAGATCTTAATCAACATGAGCATTTCTTTGCACCTTTATTTTAATATAAATATATACCTATATATTCTTCTCTCTTATCACATTCACCTGAGTTCCTTCAATAACCACCAGCATCACCAGATTTGTCATTATTATATTTTCACAGGACCTCAAATATGTGGAGAATTAATTTAGGTTCATTCCTTTATTGAAATAAAAACAGGTTTAAAGGGATAGTTCAACATTTTGGCAAATTGGCCCATTGCCATAATCCCTATAGTCATAGCAGTAGGTTCGTTGCCTTTATTTGCTGGAGCAAGCTGTTTTTAGAACGGCGGAGCAGAGCCGTGAGCTGCTCAGAGCTACGCTACGGAGGCTCATGGGATTTTTTGGTTTCCCTCATCAAACTCATCAAATCCATCAAATCCAACAACTCCAAAAACGCTCTGGTGGACAAGTTGTGACCTGCACATTCACCACGCTATGAGATAATAACACAACGTTACAAGACGGAGTTGTTTTAGAGGGAAATTCATGCAAAACCACTGATGCACGTTCCTGTTGGGGGCAGTTTTTCAGCAAGCAGACTCTGCATTTACCTCGAAAACAACTCGGTCTCATTTTGCCAAAATGTTGAACTATCCCTTTAATATGATACAAGACTCTCCTCTGAGAAACCACACAGAAAACTTAATACCGTAGTTAAGTTTACTTTTCACTCTTAATGTGCATTGCCTTACTTGAATTTGGAGGTAAATTTTTATCAGCTTAATCAAACATAAAAAAAGAAAAGGAAATAAAAACACTGGTGTTAAAATAAATTTGCATTATCAGGTTATTTATAGCTTAAACTTTAACAGCCCTCATAAAAATGAACCATGTGTTTGAATATATTGATTCAATTGCTGATTCAACTCCGTAAACATGGACAAACACACACATCCACTATTTGGGAAATGAGCAGCAGTTAGTGAAACGTGTGATCGTTGCCATGGAGACATGAAGCTGTGAAGAGCTGTGTGTTTTATATTTGGTACAAGTATCATTTCATGCTTTTCACACTCTAGTGTGGCCATGCTTTTAACCGTCTCATTACTGTGTTTCAGCACATACTGTGTTTATCTTGTGTTCTATTTTATTGTGTTATTTTATCAGGTTTGTTTTCTATGTAAAGCGACTTTTATAAGAGCTACACAAATAATAAAAATTATGCATTATTGTTATTATTATTAGCTATTGCCCATTGGACCAACACGCAGATTATCACTGGATCACTGATGTGCACCTGTCCATGTCAACACTGTCACACCTGAACTGGGAGGAGACGGCACCTCATGGTCTGAGAACCTCTGACGCACAATTACAAAACCACATGTTGGAAAAAGCAAATGCAAAAAGACTCCATTTACATTCGTAATGACTTTATAATCTCTGCCTGTTTTCCTGCCTGATGATTCATTTTATTAGTTGGCTTTTCACCCTTTTTGATCTTTATTTAGACCGCTTGACCACGGCCGCTCGGCTCCCGCTGAACTGGGAACGGGTTCAGGGGTTTGGCCTGTTGGACGGCGCCGGATGGTGCTGGTGGTGGGCTTTGGCACCGGGGCAGAGGGAGTGTATGACTGTTGGCTGCTGCTCCGGAGCAAAAGGGGGTAGGTGAAGGGATATTGGACAGAGCCCCTGATGTGTCTATCAGTGTGTATGTAAGCAAGTGTGCGTGTGTGTGCGTGTGTGTTTGTGTTGGCAAGAAGGAGCAACTCTGATAATTGCCAGTCTATTATCAGGTCTCTCTCACTTAGTCCCTATGGCACAGTTGGCACCTGTGCAACCCCTGGGATTAAGCCAGAGGAACAGGGTGGTGCAGTTTGCAGACTGCATGTGTGTTTGTGTATGTATGCATAGTAAAAAAGGCAGAAGATATATGAGCATTTAAAGAGATAGTTCAACATTTTGGTAAATTGGCCTATTGCCATAGCCGAGCTGCGAGCTGCTCAGGGCTACGCTACAGATTTCTTGGTTTCCCTCATCAAACTCATCAAATACACAATCCAACAACTCCAAAACGCTCTGGTGGACAAGTTGTGACCTGCACATTCACCACACAATGAGATAACGTTACGAGACGACAACAACTTTGTCTCGTTATTATCTCATAGCATGGTGAATGTGCAGGTCACAACTTGTCCACCAGAGTGTTTTTGGAGTTGTTGGATTGAGTTTGGTGAGGGAAACCAAGAAATCCCATGAGCCTCCGTAGCAGCTCACGGCTCTGCTCTGCCGTTCTAAAAATATCTTGGTAATAACCTACTCCTAAAACTACAGCATAGGGCAATGGGCCAATTGGCCAAAATGTTTAAATATCCCTTTAAAGAAACACGACCACACAACGGTCTGACACTGACCTACAAATTCAGGAGTTCCAAAGATGTTTTTAAAATCATTGCCAAAATCGATCTTGTGGGCCAGGCCAAAGTCGATGATCTTGATGCGTGGGTGAGGCACAGAGCGGTTCAGCAGCATGATGTTCTCCGGCTGCAGAGACAGAGAGAGAAAGAAACAGACACTCAATTAATAAAGTGGAGGAGACAGAGGGGAGGAGGAGGACAGACAGAGGCAGGAAGAAAAGATGTGATGATTTCTTTTTAAAGCTGTTATTATGTTATTAGTTTGCAGTATTAATACAGTTTGCAATAGTGATGGAGGATGAAAATACATGTTTTTCCTTAAATGTTAAAACTAGCAAAACAAACATGTTTTATTATATAAAAGTTCACAATACAGTGTCTAGAAAAGCTTTGCTTCTTTAAAGCAGACCGGAAGCCATAGTGACTCTGTATTGGAAAGTGTCCTGTAGCTACTAGCTGGTTAGCATGCTAACTTCAGTAGAAAAGAAAAAAGTGATAGAAACAGGAGGAAAAGAGGAGCTAACATTGGTTTCCACTTCAGCCAGTGGCGCTTGACATTTATCTCTAGACACAGTGGCATCATGCAACAGTCTGGGCATCCATGGTCAAAATTGTGAAGTGGAAGATAAAATGATCTCCAAAAGGCATAAAGTTAAACATGAAACACTCTTGTGCAATATTTTAAACAATATCCGTGTATTTTGCAGCAGCCTGCAAAAGAATGGGAAACCCAGGAGACTTGAGCTCTCAGATAACTTTGACCAAGGTACCAGGCAAGATATTTACTATTTACACACTGAGATAGTAGCGAACTGACTGCAGGGTGGCCAAACCTTTGCTGCAGGCTACTTTACTTTTTCTGTCATTTTGAAAATGTAATAGATGCAGCTGGAATTGGATCTTATTTCATTCTGCATCATCATTATCATCACATTATTTCACATAATTGATGCTTGTTTAACTTGATTACAAAAAATTGGATTATACAATTAAGAAAGTGGCCTTAACATGCTGAGTGTTAATCGATGGAAAAGCATCCTAAATGTTGTCCATAAACCATGAATCTCGTAGCTACAGACTACTAAATATGTGCAGCAGAACAAAAAGCTCACACAGTCGAGTAGACAAACTGTACAGCTGTGTGAATATCAAAACATAATTACTTCAAAAACAAAGACAGATTTATAACCGAGTACAGTCGCTGAGTGAACGCGCTTGGTTACATTTCACCAATGTAGGACACAGACTGAGTGTAAACAAAAGAGCGAGCTGCCGACAGAGTCAGACACAAAACCAGGATCAGCCGTCAGGAAGGAGGCTCATCAGCCATGGAAATCCCATGCAAAACACCAGTTAAAAACCTCTTGAGGAAGTGGGAGAAAGGAAGAAGGATGGCAAAAGATGCGCTGAGAAGCAAAGCCAAACAACAGAAGCCGGACATTCCTGAGGACACAAAAGCCTCTTTTTAGACCAAAAAAAAAAAAAAGAGAAAACCATCTTCCATTCAGTTCGACTGTGAGGATCTGAGTCTGGGGAAGGAACAGGGAACAGATTGGCAGTGGGCAGCAGTGGCAACAGGAGGTGATGAGGAAAAAATACAATCAAACTCCAGCTCGGCTCGTTGTGGTTTGTTCCCTCTCGGCTGCATAAACACTGACATGCTTAGGTTGTTGATGCAAGGATGAAGGAGGATGTGGATTTACAGCTGTTTGTCCCAGCAAAGTGGGAATTCAGTACAATATCAGGACCAGTTTTACTGCAACTGATTTCAGCTGAATTAAAGGAGCGATATGTAAGACTGTGGCTGCGGTCAAATTAAAAATACTGCAGTAAGAGCTTCCCATTGGCTAATTACTGCATGGATGGTTATGTTTCAGCTGCAACAGATGCAGTTAGTAACGTCTCATATCTTAAACAACCATGTTGGAAGATGTTAATCTGTTTCAGAAAGGTCAAATTATTGGCATCAAGCAAATAAAACATCTAAGGAAATTGTTGAGACTATAATTGGGTTAAGAAGTGTCCAATGCAATATGAAAAACTGGAAGGATAGTGGGGAACCATCATCTTCAAGGTAGAAATGTGGTCCAATGTGACGACAGAGTCCAATTTCAATCAATCAATTTATTATTTAAAGTGCAAAATCACCATGGTGCAGGGACGTGCACATGATTATAGAGGGGCAGGGGCTCAAAGTCAGAAAAGGGCAGGACATTTTTTTTTGGTCCTTTACACAATATGGATCCGCCGTAAACACAGTGCATATTATTTTGAAAATGAACCCGGTGTTTTATTTTGTATTTTCTACACTACTTCCTGTCTCGCACGATCTGCTCTGCTCTGTGCGGAATTGATGCGCCGTGCTCCGACGTCCGGCAAAAACAGAAGCTGACACATTGAATAATAGAATAATACAGCGTTTTTCTGAAATATTACCCATATTAAATGCTGAATAAGTGGACTGCGACTAGACCATAACTCACAGGTTCAAGTTGCTCCACTGTCACGTCTCCTCAGTTATCCGTTGCCAACTCCTCAGCAAGCAAAGTCGCTATTGGCTGCCCCAAAAGTCGCTAGAAGTCGCTAAATGATGTCATTACCTCAGGGGGGGGGGGGTTAGCGGCCGTCAGCGGCGCTCTGTATGTGTTTATGGAGTGGATCAGTGCGTCTCTGAATGCAGCGGAGACGGCTCTGTGACACTACTGTGCAGGCTGACAGCCAGTGAGGGCTCGCGGCAGCGCCGCTGCTCGTTGGAAACAGCTGTAATAACGTGATTTCAGGTCCTGAAACGTTTGTAATATCTCCGGGAAAAAGTCGCTAGATTTGTCGCTAGTCGCTTTTTACAAAAGAAGTCGCCAAGAGGGTTTGGAAAGTCGCCAAATTTAGCGACAAAGTCGCTAAGTTGGCAACACCCGGGCGCAGTTGGCTCTCTCTCCTCTCACTCACTCACTCACTCGCCCTCTCTCTCTCTCTGGCGGAAGCGGCAGGCTCAAACAACCCGGTATTACAAGAAAACGTGGAGTTTTTGTACCGCTGTTTTTTTTGTTTTGTTTTTTTTTACTTACATCCCTGACAGGAATTTATTAATGTTGTTAAAAAAAAAAAAAAAAAAAAAACACACACACACAGGCAGAGGGCACTTTTTAAGACGAGGCAAAAAAGGGCAGGGGCTCAAGCACCCATAGGGCCCTATGTGTGCACGTGCCTGCCATGGTGCATGGTCTCAATACACTTCCCAAATAAAATAATTACAATAAAATAGTCCAGAGTCCAGACCTGAAGCCCATTGAGAATCTTTGAAAAATTAATGCAACTATGGGTGGAAATAAATGCTGTGACATTGCAGAAGCTTATCGAAATGCGTGCTGTAACCAAAGCTAAAGGAGGTGGGCAGTCAGCGTATTAGCCACACACTAACCTCTGCCCCGCTCCAGCTTTGTGGCTCTGGTTCCCCGAGACTCACTCATACAGTCTCTACGCCACCGGAGGCTCAACGATGTAGTAACAGAACGAAATGAAGCGGATAAAGCTGCACAGACGCACTGGGAAAACAGATTATTGTGCAAAAAGCTTGGCGTGTGTGTCCAGGAGAAAACCAGCCACTCCGGCATCCGTCTTCAAATTCTTCTCCGCTTTCAGTCGTCTCCATCTTTCAAAGACTCTGCTTTTGTCAAGACGTTTTTGAGAGTCATAGCGAGGTCTTTTAATGTTAGTATATTCAGACATACTCCATGTTGCTTGTATCTGCAGCTTCATTGGTGACTGGCAACCTGGATGCTGAAATGGACTGATTTGTGATTCAAATTGACATGATTCCTTAGTCTCTGGTGACTTATTGGGGTGATTTAATGATTACCTGCCATGCATTTCTTACATATAGCTCCTTTAAAATCCCCTTTCTTGCTTCCTTCAGTTCAGATACAAACTACGTATAAAATGACTGCAGATGGTTCAGACATTATTAGTCCGCCCTGCCCGACGTATTAAACTCTGGAGCATGATAATAAGTGCTCTGACTGGCAATATTACTGTCTGTGCAGGATTGATCGGAGTCTAAAGGAGAAAGTCATTTCCACCAAACTGCTGTCTTCTGGCACTTTAAAACAGCGCGACTGCAGTTTAAAATGATCAGGAAGAAGATTTTATTTCTGACCTCTAATGTCTATTACTATTACTGCCGCTCAAAGCTGCCCAGGAACTGCCACAGGAAGAGCATATGGAGATAAAAACTGACTTCATGTTCTTTTGAAATGGAGTTACAATGAAAAAAAGAAGAAGATATTTATCAGATTTTAGGTGAAAAAAGCTGGAAATGTCACTGAATTCCCACCTTTGTAATACTGTGGCATTGCAGGAAGTCATTCCACTAAACTGATGAATTTAATCTGAGCCACTGTGAGACGGTAAATAACAGCAAAGTGGAGTCCACAGCGGTTGGTAAAAGCTCTGCTATTGATCAGAAGCAGCTGTCTGGGCACAGAGGTTATTATCATTATCATTATCATTATCATTATTACCATTATTGTAATTTCTGCAGAAGGGGTCGTGAGGTTTGATGTACGTATGATTCATACAGGCTGGAGGAGTCAGTCTGGATCGTTATATATACTGTATATATACACGTGGCTGTACTGTAAGTGCACAGCTGATCGATGATATGGATTGGGATTTAAGTAAACAACTACATTTTGAAAACACACCAGATGCAGAGAGGTGATGGTGAAATAATGGGCTTGAACCTGTGTGAGTGGTTCACCTGTGTTGCTCTGCCGTGAGCACACTGTGACCTTTATCTTTTATATTTTTTATTTTTTAATATCTCTCCACTACCCACACTCCATGTTTAAAAAAGGAGAAGTTAGAAAAACAGATTAGTCATGGTAATTAAGCCTCGGACACGTCGGCTCAAACTAAAATCTTTTAATAGGAGCTGATGTAAAAGGAGAGGGACAAGCCAGGCCAGCGAATGCAACGAAAAAAATAATAATTAGATTAAGTCACATATTACTTAAGACATTTAGGAAAATGGACGTGAACCTTAAACGACTCTAAGAGCTGCAGGAAACATCCGACTGAGACCTGATAACAAGATGCTGGAGGTTTTGTTTAATTGAACTGTAATACAACCTTGAATGAGCCACTGTCTTAATCTCTCGTGTCCAAAGTGTTATTATGAAAACTCTCAGTCATGAGCAGAGTGGACATTTCCATTTCTTAAATTGGCTTTGGCTCTCTCGATCAAGAATCTAATCACTTGAAAAGTCTCATTTGCATTTGTTGAAGCGTCTGAAACAAGGTGAGGATGAACTCACTCTGGTCTCATCTGGTGTGCAGAATGCACTGCAGCGTCTCAACTCCATAGTGAATAATAGATAAAGTTAATAATATGCAAGAAAGCAAAGAAACTGTGTGACCTTCACTGTCTGTACTCATTTTAATTTCAACAATCTTGTTTAGTTAATCATGATTGAATTCCTTTCGTTTCACGGTCCCTGTATTATTAATGCCGGCTCACTGTCAATTGAACACAACACAGCTGGTATCAGTGTTAATAGTAACTGCTGGGCTTTTCCCACGATGACAAATATGTGCTGTAATGAAGCTCATTTGACAAATGTGTCTCTCCAGCATCACATCCAAGAACCAAATGGATTTTAGATTCTTCATATTTTATTTAGAGTTTACTTCCCCTCTTCAGAGGGTTGAGATTAACACACTGAAACCTTCATGGCTTGTTATATCTAAACATCAGCCCAAAACCCAAGGTGGTGAGCTCACCGTCACGCAAGAAACAAACTAAAGCAGCAAATTACCCACACCTGGGAAACTAGAAGCAACAAATGGTTGATGTTTTTGCTTAGAAATATGAGCCAGTAACCAATTTGTTTCTGTTAACATTATGATATCAATCTCTTTGAAGGGGAACTATGCAAGTCATGTGCATTTGTTTTCAATGAAGCCGGTGAGAAATCAATCCATGGAGCGGTGGATAATGTCATGTATCATATGTTACCATGTGTATATTTGTGTAATCTTATCTGTCATAAACAAGAGATTACGGGTTACGGGGTGCGTTACGGGGTGCGTTACATTTGTGTTGCGGTGCCGCAGAAACGAGAGCTGGGACACCAGGTCGGAGGCTCTGAAGGTTGGTTTTCAGCCAAGAGACGCTCGGTGGAAGGCAGAGAACCTCCATTCTCCCTGGAACTAGTTACGAGTCATTGATTTAACCATCACTAGGCCTCTGGAGCTGCTTAATTAAAGGGACATTGTGTAGAAATTACTCCCATATAACGGTGAGTCGGTGTTGCTGTGATTAGCTACGGTCACGCTGCCACTGAACGTAAAAGATGGCGGCACAACATGGCAGCTAGCATTGAGCTTACCCGCTATGTACTGAATGTATGAATGGAAGATTAAAAGCTTATTGGAACACTTCAGTTTGTCGATTGGGGTGATTAGTTATTAATGAAACACATACTTTAGAACGACATAATCTATTTTTGTAAACAGACAACATGAAAAGTTACACAGTGCGGCTTTAAGGTAAAAATGTAGCATAGTTCCTCTTTAAATCGCCAAAACCTGCTTGGTATTAGTCATAGTGTGTTATAAAATGGTCAACATCCCACATCCAGTGCAGTACCTTAAGGTCAAAGTGAGCGATTTGTTTGGCGTGCAGGTAGAAGACTCCGTCCAGGATCTGCTTGAGGAACTGAGTGGCCTCCTCCTCGCTCAGCGACTCCTTCTCTGCCAGGAAGTCGAAGAGCTCGCCGCCGGCCACGCTGCAACACAGAGACGAGAGAGAGAGAGAGAGCGGGAGAGAGGGAGAATTAAAATGCGAGATCTCTCAGATCAGAGCCAGCTACAAATCCCTGCTTAAGAGAGCTGAGCTGATGTAATCTAATCATCCTGGTGCATTAGAGCTCGACCAATTTACACGTCCCTAGCACATTTTAACTCGCGCTGCGGTTCCCAATAAAATGCTTCAGATTGTGTTTAAATGCAAAACCACCAATCTATCCATCAATCTGTGAGCTGAACACTTGTTGCATCGTCCAGCATAACTATGGCACAAAGATTAGCACAAAATACAGATTCTGAACACCGACCACGACCTGGTATTTTTATTTTATGATCATTTTTTGTCCATAAAATGTCAACACATACTAGTGTCCAGCCAACAATATTTAGATTAGCACCATGAATGATATAGAAAAGTATAAAAACTTCATATTTAAGATGTTAGAAACAATTATTTAATCATCAAAATGGCAATAAAAAATGGACCAAAGCTGAAATTCAGCTTACGCTTCTTGAGGTTTTGATGTCAGAGATGTCTTTGTGTGTCATAATTAAATTATTCAGCTTTGTGTAAAATCCCCTGTTGAAGTTCATAATCAGCATTAATTCTTGCTAATCATCATTACAAACACATGACCCTGCGTCTTTATCTCTCCAAACTTATAAAGAGTCTGTTCAGAGCTGCAGCTCATTAAAGAAAGAAAAAAAAAAAAGGGAGACCACAGCATGACTCAGCACATATTGAATAATTATTAAAAACTGGTAGTGATAGTGAGTGATGATGAAGCAGCGAGCGAGAGATGAGAGGATGAGAAGAGGAGGAGAAGAAACAGAGAGCAGAGGATTTATCACGGTCACAGCACGATAACGTGAGTGAAGCCCGCAGCGAGGGAAAGTGTGACAGAGAGAAAGAAGAAGAGAGGAAGAGCACAGATAACTGTAATTACAGCCCAGCTCATCCTCATCTGAGCGTCACGCACACACACACACATTTGTCTTGTAAAACATGTGCAGAATTAAAGTGACCAAGAAAAAATGCTGTCGCTTCAGTCGCCACCTCTCTGTGTTCGGTTACGCCTTTTCAACGATTGCTTCGATTTTCATATAAAATCCACATCAGTTTCCTGTCTTCACTTCTGCTGCAGGCACGGAAACCTCACAAAACACACACACAGAAACACACACACACACACTACTCCGCCCTTCAGGGAGGAAACACCAGCTGCACAGCTGGGACCTCCGCCCCCTCCTCTCACTAAACACCCACTCTGTATCAGCAATGTTTATTTCATCATCTGCTCCGCTGGTTCACTGGGTGTAAAGTTGCGTTCGCAGCCAGAAAAAAGAAAGAAAAAGAAAAGACGGTTTCTGCCCCAACGTGTCACCGCCGTCTGTTCTCTTACAGGTCGGCCGGCGCTGTGGGTCAAAGGTCAGTTTCTGTCACGGTTGTATTTACCCAGAGCTCAAGTGGGAGGAAGAGGAGGAGGAGGAGGAGGAGGAGGAGGACAAAAGGCCACAACATGAAACCAAATATTTAACTTGTTGTTTTACCTGCCTGAGGCTGCAGAGAATAAAACGCAGCATCATGGCATCCCACTAATTATAATTACAGACCCAGGAGCAGTGGTGGAGGATTTTAATTTATACAATTACGTAACTGATTTTAAATTATTCGCTTGACAAAGACTGGGCATAAAAAATAATAGAAAAAACAGACATTTAACTGCTCTCTTCGTACAGTCTCCTCCTACTGAAATACATTTTGTAAATGTGGTCGGCAGCCACGCAGCATTAACACTGAGCCGTCCACTGCAATAGGATCACACACTAAAAACATGATCTCCTTAATTTTTTTTTTTAACCCTGATTAGAAGTCATGCTTTAATATTTTGAGGTGATTAATTGATGGCGTCGGTCAGAGGGCTCAGTTTTTTGGCCAATTTTCAGAGCAGCATCAGCAGATCTGAGGTCTCTCCCCTCGTTAATGCAGTGGGTGTGTCGCTGCAGAGACGCTCACACAAAAACTGACAGGAGCTGCTTCATCAGAAATCTGACAACGCTTCTTTAGTAGTCCAGAAATGTGCAAAAACCCACATCAGGTGAGATCAGATAAAGGAGTTTTTAAACATCGACACGGCTGCTGTACAAACAAAACAACTCAACTACTGCGTGGTGTCTTTGCGTTTCATATTTGACCTTTCACAGTTGGTTGGTTGGTATTGATTCTTCCATCTGTACCTGCCCCACACGCAAACACACAACAATGACAAACATCCCATCAGGCGACTTCCTGGAGAACAAATCTCATGAGATGATCATTATCGGTGGCTCTGCAGGTTGAATTTAAGACATTAGAGAGGAATTTAATACTGTATTCATGATGTTAGAATATGAGCTGCAGAATAATGAGAAACTAAATCTGCAAAATAGCCACAAACAGATGACTAACCGCTGAATAAATCAGTAAAAAAATAAATAATTTACAAGCAAATTTGTAAATAAATGAAGTTGCATTTTGTCTAAACTCATTATTTGTCCATTATGAGTTGATGATCTTCCTATCTGATGGTGGAAAGTCATAACGTGTGTTATTGTCTACTGTGTCAGTGATGCTCCAGTCTGATCTTTCTGTGGAACCTTGATAAACATAAACAGGTTTGGGGACCTTTAGGGCTCCGTCATCCATGACAGACGAGTCGACGAGCCAAAAAAATAAACAGGTTCTCCTCCACAGACAATGGAGCCGGAGCCGTGATATTAGATTACAGATCATTAAAGTGTTTCCTCAGAACCATCGTCACCTGGGAGGAGGAGGAGGAGGAGGAGGAGGAGGAGGAGGAGGAGGAGGAGGATGTGTTTGTTTTATTTTGAATCTGAAAACCAGACTTTGTGTGAATATGTAGCTCCTCTACAACAACCAGCTGATGGATGTGGATGTGTGAGGTGCTGGATGGAGCAGCAAAAACAACACAACACATCAGACAGGGTGGAGGACGACAGCTGGAGGAGGAGGAGAGATAACGTACAGGCTGTAGGGTCGAGGCTGATGAGCGGAGACACGGTGCTGACAACATGTCTGAGACTCAACGCCCCCCCCCACCACCACCAAACCCAACCCTACTCAACACCATCAACACCCTCCTCGGGAGCTACACAGCACCACCGACCCGAGGCGACTCCACCCAGATTCCTCAGCCGTTACAACCTCTTATCGTTTATGTGTTAGAAAGACCGAGGCCAGATCTGACTGAAGAGACTGATTTAAAACACACTGAGAATAACATGATGATTATTGGAATCAATGAATCGGAAATTGGGGTCAATCACTTAATTTTCTAAGGAATCGGGTGAAAAACACCGGGATCACTGATGTATCAAAAATGTAACGTTACGTTGTCCATACGTCCATGTTGTAATTAAACACTACACGTTTGTGGAAAATGGAGAGTGGACGCATAGAAATATACTTTGTAATTCTTTGTAATTCTCGTTTGCACTGAAAATGAGGCTTGCCTCAGTGCACAAACGAGTTTAAATAAAGGTAACTAATACTGTACAGCTGACTAGTGCTAGTCACATCAGCAAAGGGATAGTTCAACATTTTGGCAAATTGGCCCATTGCCATAATCCCTTTAGTCATAGCAGTAAGTTAATTACCTTTAATTGTCGGTGCAAGCTATTTTTAGAACGGCGGAGCAGAGCCGTGAGCTGCTCAGAGCTACGCTACGGAGGCTCATGGGATTTCTTGGTTTCCCTCATCAAACTCATCAAATACACAATCCAACAACTCCACAACGCTCTGCAGAAGGAGACAGCCAAATACCCAAGGACTCAGTTTCCAACATCATCAAACTGTGGGGGGAGAGAGGAAGGAGGAGGAGGAGGGAGGAAGGGGGTGCACTACTGTATTATTTAGACTGGGCATCGTAAATATAAACTCCAGCATCATTGTGCTGCAGCTGAATAGATTATTTCTGTCCACAGACGTACTGTATTCAGATAACAGATTGCAGAGGACATAATATGGAAATGATTTTAACTGAGTGTAAAATGTTGCATTTGTCTCATCGATGTCTTATCTCTTTTCTAAAACACTGTTAATTTTATGCTTGATGATGTTAAAGCAGAAGTAAGTGATATATTTGTGTTAATATAAGTCTTAAATAGTTATATCTTCCGAGACATTTTTTTGGACACATTTTGGAGAAAAACATTTATCGAAAATCCAATGAGGACAGCTGCAGCTGTTATGGTGCGTTCAAGCCCGACCGTGACACATGATTAATTTTCCGACCGTGATCTTTTCTCGGAAGTTACGAGTGGCTGTTATAGTGACTTTCACCGGTAAAACACTGTTAATTTTATGCTTGATGATGTTAAATGAGATTAATTTTTGGATTTATTAAAGCTTCATTATTTTTTACCCATCTGATTTCATTTAATCATTTACTCAAACATCACGTCCACCTGTACGAGTCGATGGCCCTGCTCCAGTTCATGTATCCAGCTGGAGACGAGCCATCGACTTATTATTATTCTTCAGACTCAGACTGTAACACTATCCTGGAGAGAGTTTGTTGTTTCTTCCTCTCTGTTCACTATCGTTTGTGATCATTTGTCAGGAATGTTGTCAGGCAGCGTTACCGTTGGCTGTGAGGAGGAGGAGGGGGGGCGGGGGGGGGGGGTCTATAGATCTATTCAGTGAGGTGTACTCTGCTTTTTACGCCTGTTTGCTTTGACTAAGTGTGTCAGCTGGATACTTGTGGTGTAAATGTAAATGCTGGTTCAGTGTTTGGAGAAGCCGATAACCTGGTGAACTGGAATTTCAACTTTTAAAGAGAAAGACTGTAGCATTATAGAAACACACAGTTTAACCGACAAATACTTTCACGTGGGAAACAGTGAGCGACATTCTGCTGCCTTATGTCTGACTATACGGTGGCATCATGCAAACGTTTGGCCCCCAGGTCAAAATGTCTGTTAATGTGAACAGTTAAAGCAAATGGAGGATGAAATGATCTCCAGAAGGAATGAAGTTAAACATGAAACACTCCTTTTCTGCAATATTTTAAGCAATATCAGTGAATTATTTTAGTTTTCTACAGTTTGAGAGTGAAAAAGAGGAAACAAAGAACAGGAAATCCAGGAGACTTGAGCTCTCAGATAACTTTGACCAAGGTATCAGACAAGATATTTACCATTTACACTCTGTCATAGTTCCCAAAGGGGCTACAGCTATGCAGGGTGGACAAACCTTTGCTGCGGACCCTTCTATTATATTATTATTACTATATTGTTTAAAGTGCCAAATTCATGTTAGGTTTATGTTGTTTAAAATTACATTTGAACTTAATCAAAAGTAAGACTGAATACCCCTGAAATGTCAAATCGTGTAACCACAAAAGAATAAAAAATAGTAAATGTGTGTATAAAAAGTATACTTTCTTCTCAAAACATTGCATTGAAATGGATTTTTTGCTGTATTTCTATATTCTGCAGTACTGGGCTGGACACATCCTAAAAACACTGCCTTTCTTCTAAATAATATGACAAATTATGTGCATAAATGCAAAAGTAAATTACATTATTCCACATTTGAGTCTAGATTTATTTTCTTGTAAATCCAATTTTTATGAAAAAAAAACAGTTACACCCATTGACATTGGGTAACTTACATCATATTGACCCATATACAGATTAGTGTATATCATTGATCCAAGTTTATAGAAGTTTTGTCCCAATCCTTAAGCTTTTAATGTTTTTCAAAGCTCTTAAATGTGCAATTCATGGATTTTCTTCTCTCATCTTTACGCTAACTCTGTTGTGAAAGGTGCGCGTCTCTTCCTGCAGTAAAAACAGTAAAAACTCTTAAAGTGCTGAGTCATGATGAGCACAGAGATAAAATAAAAGAAGAAGAAGAGCAGGCCACTCACAGCTCCAGGATCAGGATGACCTCCGCCTTGTTCTCGAAGACTTCGTGCAGCGTGATGATGTTGGGGTGCTGGATCTCCTTCAGGATGCTCACCTCCCTCTCGATGTCCTCCCTCGTCACCCCGCGCCGACTCGACTTGCTGCGCCGCTTCTTGATGAACTTGGCGGCGTACTCCACCCCGGTGCCACGGTGCCGACATCTTCGGACCACAGCAAACTGACCGCTGCCAGAGAAGGAGAGGAAAACATTAAATATGACTTTTAAAAGAAGTTTTACTAGTAGTCAGTAGGGGTGTGCATTGGCACTGCCCTCCCGATTCGATTCGATTACGATTCAGCAGGTAACGATTCGATTCGATTCGATTCTCCGATGCATTGCGATGCATTGCAATGCATCAAAATTCTACTGCACACAGCACGGCAAATTTTTCATCAGTCATGAGATGTTGAACAACAGATCGGCTGCTATGTGTGTATTATCACTCTCCTGTATCTTTGATGTCATTAAATAATAAAATTGAATGGTACAGGGTATTGGATATGGCATTTTGAAATCATTTCTAGGGCTGCCCCCAAATAGTTGACAAAAAACTTATTAAAAACTCAAAATCAATGTGACTGAACTATAAAGTCTATGGGGCTTTTATTTTGAAGGGCCAGATACAGGAAGTCATGACACTTTTCGTTGTTAGTTTTTGTTTTTACACGGCACGGCAGATTTTCTTTTCTTTTCTGTTTCTTTTTTGTCAAAGCGCTGTTTCAACCATTAATCTGCTGCCGTGTCCCGGTCGTGTTCACAGCGCTCACCGATGACGGAGCAGAGACATGATCGCCCCGCGGCACCAGAGACCCCCAGCCTGAGCTCAGTCACTCCCTCCTCCTCTACTGTGTTTATTGGTGATAAACGGACCTACTGCCTGTAGTAACGATAACACCCGGCCGGCTCGTTGAATCTCGGACCCAACACGGCGGACTCATGAGCGTTAATTAATTATCAACCCGATCGAAATTAAAAAAGGAAAAAGAAAGCCAGCAAACTGCTACTGCTGGTGCTGCCCACATCCATGGTGCTGCCGCTTAGCAGCAGCTAAGCTGCGCTCGCGCTGCGCAGTCGTTGAAATGAGGGGGTAAAAACTTCACAACTTTATTTGAGGCCAGAAAATAAACAGTGACATAATCGATTATGGCACGTCGCCGCATCGATGCTGAATCGCGCATGTCCCGCATTGCAATGCATCGCCGAATCGATTATTGTTGACACCCCTAGTAGTCAGGTTTACTTCAGAGATACTGGTGATGAATCCTGGACAATAGACAAACTGATCAAATGAACACCAGACAATAACAATAATCAATCGCTTGCTGGGATTTGCTGGGTTTTTAATCCCCACAGGATTCACCACATCACAGAAAACCCGACTTTTGGCCTCGTCAGCATCAGTGTGAATGTGGTAAACACACACACACACACACACTGAGCCAGAGGAGTGGGCGGGATTATAAGGCTTTAAAACTGTTGATCAGAAACAGCTTTAATGAAATAACAGGCTGATGATGAGTCACGACGACGCTGCAGCTGAAAAACATCAGGTCGAGTCGACCAGAGGAAAAAAGAAATAAAAATGTTCTTTTACATATATATTAACGTGATAATCCACCTGGATCTGCAGCGGAGTGTGTGTGTGCCAGGAGTTGATTAAAACCCTTTCCACCTTGAGCCGCCCGCTCATCATTAGTGTGACTCACCGTCACCAACACACTGATAAGAGCAGCAACATCCACACAGCCGACGAGCCTCCAGCACTGATCCTAAACCAAACACATCAGCACAGACCAGCCTCAATGTTTACTACAGCGTGATACAGTATTAATACGTCTCTCTGCAACAGCAGACTCTAGATTTGAGTTTCTTCTTGGTTTTCTTGAGCTTGTGTGACAGCAAAGATCTTATTTCAAGATTTTGAATATGAATAATATTTTTCATTATGTCCTTTCCTAGACTATAATGTATAGATTAGCTCTGATGTCATTTGATCTGCATGTTTACATAAATCATCCACCAGCTGCTTCCAATAAAAACAAACATTTCCACGATTCAGAGAGTTGCACCTGATCATCATCATCATCATCAGCAGCAGCAGCAGCAGCATCATCATCATCATCATCTCCCAGTGGGATATGATACAGTAACATGTGACATTGACCGATGTAGGCCGGTGTCACGTAAACAAAGTGTTTTTCAGTGTTAAAGTTGTTCTGTTTTGATGAAGTTAAAATGCCAACAGGTGTTTCCACAACAGTACAAACACATTAACGCCCTGAATGCATCGCAAACTATTTTAAACAATGTCAATAAACATGTTTTTGTGGAGGGACTCGCTCACAGCAGCACGTCACTCTATCTGCTCCTGTGCTGGTGCTCCTCCTGTTTGTCTAAACTAAGACAACAGAACCAAATCAGAGAGAACACACAAGAACCTCACACATCACCACTAAGAACAAGCTGCACTATCACTTTAAAAGCTCATGATAACGTTTAACATAAATCACAAAGAGTCCAGCAGCCAAAACACAGTCACAATTTAACTGTGCATGATGAACATTTGTATTTAATGTCTTCCACATAATGTTATATCATGTGTGATGCACTGAGTTTCAATCTTTATTAATTATGTTCGGCCTGCAGCATCTGCAGTGTATGGAAGAGTATTAGG
Organism: Decapterus maruadsi; assembly: GCA_030347415.2. NCBI lineage: Eukaryota > Metazoa > Chordata > Actinopteri > Carangiformes > Carangidae > Decapterus > Decapterus maruadsi. The sequence continues at coordinate 26,638,860 of CM064895.1, read as the reverse complement.
GCCACCACTTGTTTTTTTTCATTATGCAGTTTGGGAATAAAGTTGAAATGCTGAGAATAAAGTCAACCTTTCCTAATTGGTCCATCAAATTAGTAGAGGAGTGCGACTGCATCCTTGGAGTCTTATGGTAAAAGTAGGTTTCTGCACACTTAATTGGTATCATATCATGTCTTTTGAAACTTTCACATATTCTCCACATTGTATTTCGACTTTTTTCTTGACATTTCAACTTTATTCTTAAGGTGCATGATGAAAAAATGGATTCCTCCTGTCATTTTTCTTTTCATGAGTGGCTTTAATACCCTTACGTAGCAGTGTGCACCGATATAACTGCAAAACGTGCAAAATTGTGACCTTGCCAATTTGAATCAGGAACATTTCATTATTTTTTAGTTACACGTGTCTCCTCCGTCACCTGCTGCAGGTCTTTAACTCTTCATCAGTCTGAGTCACATGTACATATAAACACTTTTACCGTTCAAGCAAATGGAAACATGGCGAGGTCTTGTGTGACATTTTTTTTTTTTTTTTTGCCTGACACATTAAGTGCAGGTGTGAGGAGCAACACAAGAGCTGTTATGGTGATTTCACTATGGTCGGTCGGTCGGTGTTGCCATGCAGCGTTGTTACCACCGAGCGACTGACGCTGACTCCGCTGTCACTCCACCAAAACACTGCCAGCAAAGAAATGAAAAAAAAATAAGAAAAAAAAACACACTCGGGGAAGCAAGGACACTTGGCTGAGGGCCGTTGACGCCTCCGCCAATTGTACCTCTCCTCACGGCCCTGGCAATCACGAAGCACTTAGTGTACCAGACACCCACAGAGGAAGGGAGGAAGAGAACGAGGGAGTAGGGGGTGAGAGAAAAGAAGAGCGTCAAGAGAGTGAGTGAGTGCCACAATCTGTATGATTTTTATTTTTTTTATTTCCATGGCCAGATTTTCATGCAGATTCACAGCGGCGAGGAAACGATTTGGCAAAAGCTTCCTCTGTCTTTGTACTAGACAAAAACAACAACAACCAAAAAAAAAAAAAAAGCCATAACAAAGACAGAGGCCTGCGTCGTCATCCGACTCCCACAGAGCTGCCAACACTGGAGCGCACAGTCGTCAGGAAGCAGTTTAGTAGTTTAGCTATAGCTCTTTCTCTACAACACGTCGACCAATATTTGATGAGTAAATGTAGGATCCAGACTGCGAGCGCTGCTGCAGCTTTCAAGGAGAAAAAAAGAAAAAAGAAAGACCATAAGGCAGCAACAGCAGCAAAGCCCCCTGGGAAGTATCAGTAACAAAATATGGTCGCCCTATTCTGACCCGGAGCCGCGGTTGTGGCGTCTGAGGTCACCGCCACATTTATATGGAGAAAAAACAATGTACAATTCTGATTCCTGTTTTTAGAAGCTGATGATATAAAGTGAAACAGACTGAAGCAGGTGAACTCGTCTGGATCTCTTCTTCTGTTTCATAAAAACAGGCAGGTGATGTTTTTCACCACCTCACAAATTCATTTGAGCATTTCTGCAAAACAACTGGTACTGGGAGCTCAGTGACGCAGCGAGCATCTTGGAATGTCTCTCGTTAAAGGAATAGTTCAACATTTTGGTAATTTGGCCCATTGCCATAATCCCCTTAGTCATAGCAGCAGGTTTGTTACCTTTAATTGTCGGTGCAAGCTGTTTTTAGAATGGCGGAGCAGAGCCGTGAGCTGCTCAGAGCTACACTACAGAGGCTAATGAGATTTCTTGGTTTCCCCTCATGAAACTCATCAAATACACAATCCAACAACTCCAAAACGCTCTGGTGGACAAGTTGTGACCTGCACATTCACCACGCTATGAGATAATAACACAACGTTACATCTCACATTAACATTAGCTGTGTAGCAATGGCAAAACTTACAAATAGCTTCTTGGATGCGAGAAAAAGCTGAGATTCTATAGCTGAAATACCAGACTAGCAGGACAATCACTCTGTTTAACACTGAACCGGATGAAAACTGAGATATTTTAAGAGTGTATAGCATAATCAGATTTTGTCTGTTGCTAGTGTGTTGAACTGCTGACTCGCTGCCGTCTCTAAGGAAGTGACTTGTCCTGCCACTGAGAGCCAGAGACACAAAGCAGACAATGTGAAGAGGAAGAGAAAGCTGAGGACGAGCTCTTTTCTCATGTTAATCACACCACTTCCATCCATCCACCCACCCCTCCCTCCTCCCCCGTCCACACTCCATCAGTCTGGCCTCCTTCATGTAAACAGAGGTGACAAGACGTCAGGGTTTGATCGACAGCAGAAAGTAGACACAGTGTACGTTGTTGTGTAGTGCCATACAGTAGCACCGTCTGTTTTCAAGTGACGCATGAACATCTGTTGCACATAAACACACTCACACCTAGCTGGGTGAAGCCTCGCTAAAGCCTCTGACTGATCTGTGGGTGCGACCACGCCTCAGTGATGGTTACTGTGGTTACAACAGTGCAACTGTAAAAGCGACACATGTAGAGGAGGTAAAAAACAACAACAACAAGACAGAGTGTTGACAAACAGCCGAGCAGCCACAGGAACGTCCTTCAACCCGTCCTCCTCCTGCTGTCAAACCTTTTTTCCACTGTTGAAAGTTCACGCAGAGTGAAAAAAAACACAGTGTAATCTGTGAAGCCCTGGGATCTGCTGTGAAAATACTGTTGAGGATGAGAAAAGAAAACACAACCGATTTCCTGCACTGGACGCTGCATCATCTGTGCAGTTTGTGGGAGACATCCTGTCTGTAACAGCGCGCTGTCGAACCCTTACATTGTTTTATTTACTCATCCAGAGATAAGAGCAGAATATAGGATGCTTATTTCCCCAACCCATTACATTAAAGAAAATTAAAATGCATATTTTAAAAGGTACTGATCTGACTTTTTGTGTTTTACTAAAGCTTTATTTTGAAGCTCCTTTATGGAAATATACATCCAACCATCATTAGCCGTCAGTCTGTGCACGCTGCATGATTAATACGTCACTTTCATTGATAAAAATGTACTCGTTTACTTCTTCAGTATTTAAATTTGGCATCAAATGACAAAAAAACGTCTTGCATCCGTAATAGCATGAGCCATAAACCTAAATATGAGTCCATTACACAACTATTCTGCATGTTGATAAATCCACTGACTGCTCCAAAACAAACTGTTGAAAATATAGTGCTTTTTAAGCTGCCTGACAGTTAAATAGGAAACTAAAGCTTTCGCTCTAACACAATAAACAGAGGAGTGTTTTATTCAGACGTGCAGCTCTAACTCGATATCAGTGAAAGTTTGTGAATTTACAAAAAAGTAAATGGGATGAATGAGTGGATGTGGATGCTACAGCTGCTGCGGGAGTATGAAATTCAGCCATGAATATCAAATTACAACAAAAAAAAAGGGAGAAAAAGAACAAACTACTACACTCGGAAAGTTATATGACTTCATAATCACATGATGGACCATTATGCTAAAGCACCTGTTGGGTGTCGGGTTGAGCAGGAGCTGCAGTAAACGTACAACAGAGGCTCTGGAGGATTTCTTCATGGTGGGTGGGGGGGGGTTGGGTAACAGCTCAGATCCAGTCTCTCTTTCTCTCTCTCTGTGTGTTCACAAGTTAAGCTTCAGCAATTACATTACAGTCTTTAAAAAACTGGGTGGAGACGGGAGGGGTTTCAATCATAAATCAAGATGAAGAAATCTAATTCATGCTGAGCTTTTCTCTCCACAGCATGAAACATGAAACCAAAGTCTGTGAGTGTGAAACTATATGAAAAAAAAACACCCACACACACTAAACTAAACTGTAGTGGGTTTTTAAAGGCTGAATGTGGACGTTTTGATGGTGTGATAGTGAAAACAGGAAGGACTGATGATGTGTTTGCGAGCGTCTGATAAGACAAATGCACCAATGTTTATAATAAACCTTCTTATCTGTTCTGCACTGAGCTGCACAGACGGACGGAGAGAAACACGTTCAAGACTGGTGATGACTTAAATCAAGACATCCTAGTTTATATAAGTTAACAACAGCTCAATATGCAGGGCTGCTTTTCCATTTACTTGCAAATGTGAACCCTACGGAAGCCCTAAAGGGTCATTACATACATTTTATTTCCTCCGTTTTCCTGTGATAATACGATAAATAATTCGAGTAATAATGAATGAAACTTGATAGGCCTGAGACGTATGACCCTTTAGGGCTTCCGTAGAAACCAGTAAATTTGCCTCTTTTTTTTCTGTAATGCTGGTGAAACATGGAAGTATCTGTCATTATATATTAAAGGTGGCAGGTCAATGTGTGTGAGAAACATGAGTATTTGCTTTGCAAGTTGATTTACTTTTACTTTTAAGTCGAAGTGTGCACTCCAAAATTTTCTGCTTGCGCTCCTAAAATGTTAAGTTAGGGTGCCACTGTGTTCCTAGAAATAAAAAGTTAGCCTGGAGCCCGGAATGAGTTCATAAATGCTGTTAAAACATGGGAAAGATTTCAATCACCATCAACGTGTGAGGACGGAGACCGACATCAACAATAGCACGAGGGGAAAAACACACATCCAGGCTTGTGGGAATCAAACTTCAAACTCTGCACTTGTGTTATTTCCAAAAGCTGTGTGTGTGCACATAAAGAGAGAGGGGAAAGTGAGCCCACCCTTCGTTAACAACACCAGCTGCACACACACACACACAACCAACCACACACACACACACACACACAAACAAGGGGAAAATGGCAGCGGTTCAACGCGGCTCTCTTTCCTCGGTGAGGTAGTGGAGCGGGAAACGAAAACCCAAACGCTGGCTTCAAAATCAAATACCTTCCTCCCCCCTGGTCGAGTTTCCCTGAGCTCTGAAGGATCGAGAGCTAACCGGAGGTAAACGTGACACACACACCTTTTTAATGTTTAACGTGCTATAGCTGCAGGAGGAGGCAGGCTAGCCGGGGAAACCCCTGTCAGCCTCCAAGGATGTGCAGGGAGAGCACTGACTTGCACGAATGCTGCTGCTGCTGCTGCTGCTGCTGAATAAGCGTGAAGATGGGCCAGAAATAATGTGCAGGCAGGCAGACGGGAAAAAAGAGTTCCTGGGAAATCACAGACAAACAGAGGGAGGGAGGGAGGGAGGGAGGGGGAGAGGGAGGGAGGAGCAGCTCTCCCCCTCAACCCTGTTCAGAGCGAAAACCCCAGATAGTCTGCAGGATCAAATTGCTCAGTTGTCTTTGTTGTTGCTTAAAGCAGAGACAGGGCTTCCCACTTTCTGCTTTTTGGCCTACTTGTTTCTCCAAAGCAACTGGAGGAGGAGGAGGAGGAGGAGGAGGAGAAGAAGCTGGTTGGGAGAGGAGAGGTTTGTTTGTGTGGATCAGAGCTGCCTGGGTGTGTGACAATGCTTCTCAGAGCCGGGCGTTACTTAACACTGCAGGCTGGAGCAGAGTTTATCTATGACAGAGACACTTCACTGCTCCATGCTCTCCATCTGATACCTCAGGTTTGACTAATATGCAGCAGTCCCACCTGTTAGAAGTGAACAGTGCAGGCTGCAGTTAAATATATCTATAGAAAAGGACAAAGTAACAGACGCTGCTGCTTGAAAACAGACCTTGCTCTCTGTGAATCTACATGCAAACAGACAGAATGAACACTGATAATCTGATTGTATGTCTGCAGCTACAGTATAAAACCTCACCGCTCTGGCTAGAGACTTATACTGCAGACACTGAGTCCAATAACTGACTACAGGTCAGTTTAGACCAAAGCAGCTGAAGGTATAACAGTGAGAAAATAAGAAGTGGTGAATGTTTTATCATTCATGAGTCATAATGAAGTGAATATCTTCTTCTATACAGAGGAAAAGATTGATATTTTGGTATGTTCTTGTGTTCAGGCTTTGATTTCTTAGAAGACTGAAGGAGCAGCAGTCGAAACTGTCAAGGTATGACCAAGAAATTATAGCCTGAACAGAAGAACTTAACAAAATAAGTAAGATTATTATTAAAATTAAAGTTTATGACGGTAAAAGACGCAGTACAGTGTAGTATTTGTATTATTCTGTATCAATACTGCTTTATATACTGGGAACTGACCGAAGAAATTCAGTTTTCCATTTAGATTTTGGTCTTCTCTAACAATTAAGGCTTTTGATTGGTCAGAATTTAGATTGATTTAATCTACTTGAAGTACAAATAGATGCATTTCTCATGTTCAACTTTTTAGAAAAATCAACTCATTACATCTTTTACATCCCATTTAGGAATAAACTAATCAGAAATAGTGATCTGATTTATCTGGTGATTGACATGATTGATTTTACTTTTGGACAATGGATCAGAGACATTTAGTGACACATGCTGCACATTTTCACCTTTTTCTGACAGTTTATAAACCAAACAACTGATAAAAATCAAGACTGCTGCAACTTTAGCTCAATCAGATGATAATGTAATGAAAAATGAGACATAAAACTGTATAATTTGACTTTTACAACCTTGAAATGGTTCAACAATGAGCAGGAAGAGGCGCTCACAACAAACGGTTAAACCACAGAGGTTCAAAACCCAGATGTGACGTTACAGACTCTTGTGCCCACTCAGTGTGAAGACCGATCAACTCGACACTAGCGAGCTGTCAGACCCAGCCAGCGCGGCTCTGCCTGAACGACAGGCTGATGTTAGTTAAAGGAGCCTGTGGCCTTGTTAAGATCAAGCAGCGCTGGAATGAACAGTGTTCAGTGGTAATGAGCAACACAAAAGCCTCTCTCTAAACAAAGATAAGCCGAGTGAGAGTGGGCAGCAGGACGGGGAATACACTGAGCGGTAACGAGCGCACAGCACGGCAACAATACAACACAAAGACAAAGTGCTGCCAATGTGTCGGAGCAGTGGAAACAATGATGATGTGAATGTTTTCTACATTAAAAACTCTGTTGTGTGTGTATATAATTCATCACCTGTGTTTTTTTTGTGTGAGGGTAAAAAACAGCCACGCCTGAAAGCAGAAGCAGCTGTCTATAATAAACAGCTGGTGCGTGATTTCAAAATAAAAATAAAAAGAGGAGGACGAGGAAAAAGAACTGATTGGTCATGGGTAATTTAATGTACGAGGAAAAGAAAAAAAAGGAGCATGTGAAAAAAGTTTTATGATGCTTTTAGCGGCTCTGGAGACGCTTTGTTAACTTTGAAAATTACTCAAGTGACATTCCTTAAGGCTATAATATATTTTTCTTAATAATAATAATGTGTGAAATGAACAGAATGTGCAGTTCTGCTCGACTTTATGGAGCTTAACGCCGAGTTTCAGCTCATTTCTTCTTAACTGCTCAACCACAACTTCACTGCTTTCTCATGGTCTCAGAAGACCTTTTCCACTGGTGCTATTAAAGGACAATTCCAGGAAAATTCAACCTGGGGCTCTAGTTTCCTAATCTTCAGCCTAAAAGAACAAATCTGGAGATTTTCTTTTTAATGTTTCCTGTTATGCAGTAGCTCAGTATCCCTGGTCGATGATATATCTCAACGTGTTATGATCAATAGGAAAGAAAAAGAGTCAGGAGGCGCCCAACTTTACTGAAGAGTTGTATTTCTGTCGGTGCAACCTGTATGAAAACACGTCGTCTGGTTGCATCACATCTCAGTTTTCTCCAAGTCAAACTGATGCTTCGTGTTTGTTTTTCTGTCTACATCTGACAACCAGTCTTTATTTTCTAAAGCTGAATCAGTGTCTGGTAACTGGCTCCAACTGGTTTTTATGCAGACAGGAGGAGGAGGTAATCAATGACGCCTTCAAGGTTATTTATTTATGCCAGAATCAGGATTTCATCATGTAAATGTTATTCTGACCATAATGAAATTCAACAACAATTATTTGATCCGTGTGGATAATCTGCATTTTTTATTCAAATGGGATGCAAGACTTTTTCTTCATTGTTGGTTTCATGCATCTTTTATGTTACTTTGGTTTGTTTCTGTGCAGCCACTGAGTATCAGCCTAACCCCGGTCTGGACTAGCGCATGAAATCTTAATTGTCTTTTTCCTGATCATTTAATACCACTATATTAGTAGAAGCCTAAATTACATTTTTGTTTGCCTTTCAGACTTTGCAAGTTAACTAAATCCAGGATGCTAATGTCAACGGATGCTTGTCGTTGAATATTAGAAATTCAGCGCCTCAAGATAAACAGTTTGTGGCGCCAATTCTCCACTCATGTGCCATTAAACCATAGATTGGAATTAGAAGAAGATAGTGATGAAATATGACATTTGTTGTTAGTTAGAGATGATGTTAACAATCATGCAGAATGACTGTGATGATCTCAAATGATTGCAATGAGGCGATTATGTAATAATTGTGACAGGCAAATAATAATTATTACATAATAACAGGCCAGACCACAAAATATTGATTCAAGTAAAAGGAAATGTTATTTATCTAAGAGTAAAGAAAGTCAATAGATACATTTTGTGGTTAATAGGAACAAGCTTTTTTTTAATTGATTTATTATTATCAATAATATTATTACACTATAAAACTATTCTATTTAGTTTCATACTGTAGCTTTGTGTTGAGACGGCAGCTTCCTCCTCAGTGAGAATGAGGTGATAACAATCTCAGAGCGTCAGTGCAGGATGTCTGGCGCAGCTTGGGTTGACAGCACACACACACAAACACACACAAACACACACCTGCCTAGAAAATCTGTACTTTCCCGGCTGGAGAGTTTGATTCTGACACTTGCTCCAGCTGGCTTCAGGATCTCAGGGGTAAAATCTCTGCAGCATCGCTGACACCACATCACAATCACAGCGGATAAACCAAGTGTGTGTCTCACCAACAGAAGCGCCGTCCGTCCGGTTCACAGCCGGGTCGGGACCGGGCCTCCTCCTCCTCTGCAAGACTGAGCTTATGTTTGTCTGGACAGGTCGGGATATAAATCACTTTACTGCAGAATAATCTAATGTGTAAGTCTTTCTCATGGAGACTGAGCCGAGCTGCAAAAGGAAAAGTCTGACATTCACCCTTCTAATCTTCGACCTCAATCCTGCCATAATCCATCTATACATTACAGCCTCTTAAACACAGAGCAGCCTTCAGCCGTGGGAGTGTAATGCAACGTATATATATGATCTTTTAAGACCACTGTTCCCACACTCGTCTGGGCTGGAACATATTCCTCCTGGTATGCACGGATAAAAAAAAAAAAAATCAGCATATCTCCTTGCACAGAGCAGCACATAACACACACAGTTTCTGTCTTCTTTGTGTTTAACAACCTGACATCTGACCTTTCCTGCAGCTTCCTCCCTGCTGTTACAGTAGCTGCCGAGTCAGAGCCATCCTCATCATCATCATCATCATCATCATCAGTGTTGTTTGAAAGCGATAAAGCAACTCTGCCATCACCACGCGGCTGTCATTTAATCAATTAGCCGAGTCACTGCAGGACGTTCAGCACACAACAGCAGCAGCAGCTGCAACAGTAACAACACAGTGCAGCGTAACTGTTCCTCCTTTCATCTCCAGGTTTAAGTCCTGGTCGTCAACAAAGAGACGCGTCCTTGACCCGGTGGAAAATCAAACTAGACACGTAGGAAATAACGAAACGATACAAACGATTAGCACATGGGAAAAAAGGAAACTACACATGCTGATGAAAACTTAGATATGACTGAACGCTCCAGGTGGCACAACGTTATTTGATTTTTAAAATATGCATATTTTCTTGAGTACTGGTAATCGAAGAGAATCTGATTTCAGCCAGTAAATTGTGTTAGGATTGATGTCTTCCTGAAACACCTGGTCCCAGCGACAACCCAAAGACACACATCCTGCTCTTATAGATTTATTCTAAGAGCACTTATTTCATGATTAGTGCTGCCATTTTCCTATTATCTTATTTATTTGAAAGGGATTATGCATATTAATGCATCCATTGTACATCGGCTGGTAATAGGTATTAATACAATCAGTAACAGTATAAAGTCAAGTGTCATGTTTATGTGCAAAATTTGGAATCACAACTATCTGTCTGTGTCCATTAATCAATTAAATGTTCATGTGACAAAACACATCCACCCGAGGGAGTTTCAAATTTCTTTTCTCGGGCCAAGAGTTGGTGAAAAATCTAAGATTCTCAATTTACAGTTTATGTGAGACTTGAGACTTTAAATCACTCACTGCGGTGAATGTGAGTGTAAATGGTTGTTTATCTCTATGTGTCAGATCTGAGACTGGATGGATGGATGGATGGATGGATGGATGGATGGATGGATGGATGGATGGATGGATGGATGGATGGATGGATGGATGGATGGATGGATGGATGGATGGATGGATGGATGGATGGATGGATGGATGGATGCATGGATGGATGGATGGATGGATGGATGGATGGATGGATGGATGGATGGATGGATGGATGGATGGATGGATGGATTATGTGAGAGACAAAAGCAGAAAAATCACAGAATTTTTAAGCTGAGAGCAGAAAATATTCCCAATAAACGACGAGCTAGTGTTGCATCAAAATTGATAACATCTGCTTGTGCTCACTGTGTTCAGATAAACAGATGTAAAAAACAATAAAAGATATCAAACAGTATTTCATATTTAAATGTGCCTTCATGGAGAAGAAACAGCCCTATACGACATTGAGTATCATCTCTCCTCCCCTACAGCGAGCTGGATATTGATTGGCTCGCTGCACTACTACTGTGAAATAGGAGAGGGTGCTGAAAAGCTGAAAAGTGTTAAATACAATAGCAGGCGGGCTCGCTGAGCTCCAGCAAGGCACATACCTCACGCACAAAGCCTCTCTGTCAAATCTGATACTGATGCGCACATGGACCGATGGAGGACGACACTCAAATGGGAACATAATGAGTGTGATCTCACCTTCCTACGGCGCCGGCTCCTCTGGCCAGAAACACCACAGAGGAAGTTTTGCTTTGTTCCTGCATGTGCGTACGGTATTTTTTTTGTTCATTTGGGTTTATATGTTTCCTGGCTACAAGCAAAACAAACTCAGGTCACATGACGTGAACTCGCATGACTCAAAGCACGAGAATAACCTCTGAGCTTTAATAAATCAGAATATTGATGAAATAATGAAGCAGAACAGCACATTGATTCATTCCTGCTCTCCTATCAACCCTCTTTTTGTGTGTGGTTCATACCTTAGAGCCATTAAATCTCTGCTCTGTGCTCTGACATACTTTTTGGAGATGCTGCACTGCGAAGGATTCGATGTCATGAAACACAGGTCTAGGTTTCAGGCCGGATAATGCAGCCATCTGATAAAAAAGTGAGGTGCTGTAATCTGGCAATCTGGGCTCTCCATCCCTGTCAGCTTTGTGACAAAGCAGCTTTTATGCAGCACAACGACGACGGGCTGAGGGGATAAGTCATCCCCGTATCAGCCGGCCGGGCAGACGGAGGAGAGTAAAGAGAGTGGCAGAGCCGTCACTGGTCTCCATAGGACTGAATCACAACGCCATAGACCGCGCTTTAAAGGGATAGTTTAACATTTTGGCAAATTGGCCCATTACCATAATCTCTATAGTAGGAGTAGGTCCGTAAATTGTCGGTGCAAGCTATTCTTAGAACGGCAGAGCAGAGCCGTGAGCTGCTCAGAGCTACGCTACGGAGGCTAATGGGATTTCTTGCTTTCCCTCATCAAACTCATCAAATACGCAATCTACTGTAACAACTCCAAAACGCTCTGGTGGACAAGTTGTGACCTGCACATTCACCACACTTATGAGATAATAACAGAATGTTACCAGACAGAGGTAAATGCAGAGACTGCTTGCTGAAAAACTGCCCCGAAACCAAGAAATCCCATAAGCCTCCTTAGCGTAGCTCTGAGCAGCTCACGGCTCTGCTCCACCGTTCTAAAAATAGCTTGCACCGACAATTAAAGGGAATAAACTTACTGCTATGACTATAGGGATTATGGCAATGGGCCAATTTGCAAAATGTTGAACTATCCCTTTAAGCGAGTTTGAATATGCATTTTATAACGGTTCAGTCAGTAAAATGTTAAAGCTCAGGGTCTCTGGTGGGTGTTTATTCCACCACTTCACTCACACGAAGCTCAGCAAATCAATGTGTGTTGCTCTGAGGGAAAAGGAAATTAGCATCCTCGCCCGCTTATTCCTGGAAATCAGGTCGGGTTTATCCTCAGGTGAAGGACACAAACTGTAAATATTGATCAAATATGATGAGATGAAACGCTTGCTGCAGTTTTCACACTCTCCCTCCAGACAATGTAAAAAAAAAAATAATAAAACCAGTGTGTGGATGTAATGCATTAACACCATTAATGCATTAATATGAATCTTCATTCAGATCTCCTGCCATGACTGCTCTCCCTTTCTTTCAATTAGCACTGAGGCCAGCCGCTCCATTAGATGTTCATTATTTTCAACCTTGATTCACTAAGTGTTTCTATATTTGTTAAAAAAGAAGAAAAAAAAACACAGTGGCTGCCAGGTTTAATGGGTCCACTGAGGTTTAAACAGGTCTGCGGAGAGTTTTGGACGACTAAGGACAAAACCGATCAACCTTGGATCTTGAATCTGATGCGGTGCACGTTTTGTTTTTCAAATCTGAGATTAATATTTCATGGGGAATTTTTTTTTTAAAAAAGAAGAAGAAAAAAATAATCTTTGCTTGCGTTGCTGCCAAATTGCTTGGCATCGAACAGCGCAAAAACTAGAGAGACAGAGAGAGTGAGAGAAAGAAAAAGCGGCGGTACGACTGTGGAAGTGGGCGGTGTTGGTTCAACTGCCCATAAAGCAGCTAAACATAAAAAAAAAAATACACCACAGTAAGAGAATTTGGGTCAGCCTTATTTTCCATCCACTTCTCCACATTAAAAAGAAAGAAAACCAATAGTGTCTTATGCTTTGTGTGTGTGTGTGTGTGTGTGTGTGTGTGTGGCATCCCTTTAAAACGTGCCTGGTCACTGCAATTACAGTCCTGCTTCTCTAGTTAATTAAATTGTCGCTGGCTCATGGGGGATGAATACAGTCCCTCTGCCAGTGTCCACAGTCAGTCACCACATCAGTCCGTCCCCTTCACAGTCAGTCCACAACACGGCTCTGAGGCGGCGTCCTCTGCTGCTGCTGCGTTTGACACTTGTCGGGTGTTTATGTGCTGGAGGAAATGTAAAGATGACACAGCAGATAAAGAAACAGAAGAGAAACCACAGACTGCTGACTCAGTGGATCTGCTGCTTTTCTTATTATCCATCTATTCTGCTGGAGTTAGTTGATAAGATTCAGCAATAATGAAATAATCCAGTGTACTCCAGCTTTCACATGGTTAAAGTCCAGTAAGCCATAAAGCTGCGGCAGACAGATACCAGATGGTTTTTTTTTAGACAGTTTTGTTATTTTTTTCTGTGCATTGTGCGAATATGAAGTTGTGATCTCTCCCAAAATGAAAACGTCAACAACAAACAATCAAACCAACCAAACTAAACTCAAGCCTGAATGACAACCCAAAAATCCCGCAAGGCACCAGGCCCACTCATAAACACGAAGCATTATTAGTACACTGTGCAAGTTAAAGGGCTAGTTCAACATTTTTGCAGTAGGTTCAATCATTACCTATAATCATTGGTGCATGTTGTTTTGAGATCAGCGGGGCAGAGACGTGAGCTGCTCAGAGAAAACAATGAATGGTATTTCACTTCTAACTCATTAAAGACACAATCCAACAACTCCAATACGCTCTCGTGGACAAGTTGTGACCTGCACATTCACCACGCTATGAGATAACCATGTATAATTATGTAACATAATACAACACATGAAGCAAATACTCTGAAAATCCCTCCACCCATGCAGCCGTGTCTGAAATGTAGTTCCTCCTCCTACACATTTGCCTCAAAAACAACCCCGCCTTGTAATGTTACATGATTATTTCATAGCGTGGTGAATGTGCAGGTCACAACTGAATTTGCCAAAATGTTGTACTATCCCTTTATGTTCAGAGGGGCAAAATCTTTTCAGTGGGATTCTGTCTGCACTTCTGTTTGTTTCTCCGGCCTCCACCACCTCCAACATCTACAGTCCTATCTGTTACAGTTCGACCAAGGACAGAGAGCAGAGCAGCCAAACGGACGACCACAACAACCCCCAGGTTTCTCTGCTGTCCGACTGTGATTCAGTGTGGAAAAAAAAAAGAGGACAAAAAACTCCACGGTGAGGCCGGAGTGCTTTTCATTAGCATAGAGCGAAGTGTGGGAGGAGGACGCCTCAGAGTGAGTGCTCCCTGCCCACTCAGCTGTAGTGTGGGCCACAAACTGCACCGGCATAAAAAAAAATAGAGAAGAAGAAGAAGAAGAAGAAGAAGAGAGAGAGAGAGGAAAAAAAAACATTATGCAACCACCATTGCCATTGTGTACAGCGGAAGGGTAACCACGGCAACAGGATTCAGAGACTGAGCAGCAGCAGAGGAACCCGTGGTAGGAAGGAAGAAGTGTGGTAGATAATCCTGGGTGGGCGTGTGAGTGAGTGTGTGTGTGTGTGTGTGTGTGTGTGTGCGCAGATATGGATTTTGTCAGGATGTCCTGGCAGAGACGTTCCTCACCTCAGTCACCCCTCTGTCCTGTAGGATGTTTACACTATTATTACATGAATGAGGTCATCATATTATTACATTCATGAGGTCATCATGGCCATACACACTGATAAGATCCTGACTGACAAACTTTACCTGAACTAACATGCAGAATAGTTTAATGATACCTATAAGTATTGATTATCTATTGATATGGACATAACTTGACATCAAACATGAAACTAATGTATAAAATGTAAAACCAATTAAGTTTGGCAGGAGCAAATAGAATGATTGAGTTGAACCGAGCCTGAAGGAGCAGCAGCGGTCGGGAAAGACTCGTACGCTGTGAAGAGATTTAACACCTCAGTGCTATAAAACTCTCTGTAATGACTCTTTATATAAACAGTTTGATCAGATAACAAACAAAGAGATGACAACAACTGACAATAACTAACTCGCATGCCTTTATGACTTAATTTTGTCGTTAAGTTCTGTATTTGAAGGGGAACTATATGCAAGTCTGGTTGCTTTAATTCCCTCTAGTTTTGCTATAACCCTCCTCCGGGGCATGTGCATTTGTTTTCATCAAAGCCGGCGAGAATCAAACCATGGGGAAATGGAAAAGGTTGTATATCATAAGTTTTATGATATGCATATTTATGTAGTCTTATGTGTCATTAACAAGAGATTACAGGTTACAAGGTGCGTTTATGCTGCTGAGATGAGATCTGGGACACCGGGTCAGAGGCTCTGATCTTGCAAAGTTGGTTTTCGGCTAGGTCTAAAAACAGAGAGCCTCCGTTCTTCCTGGAACAAGTCATTTAACCAACATATCAATATGAAAAACATAACTTTTTCCCGTATTATCCAACCTTTGGCTGAGGTATGTCCATGTTTTTTTGCTGTTATCATAGAGAGTGCAGTAGAGAGAAAGCTTATAGGACATGAGGTGAAAGAGGATATAATATGCGACAAACTTCTCAGGTCAAACTTGACCCATATGCATCTGCACGCTGAGGCCACTGGGGCATCGACATCAGCTGCAGCTTTCTACAACATACGCTCTCTATCCAGGTGTGTTTAGACTCTTTCCATTCACAGCTGTTTCACAGTCAATATGAAGCATCAGGGAGGGAGGCGGCGGCGGCAGCGGCGGCAGCGGCTTCAGAAACCATAAGCGACGGCACTGACAGACAGATTAGTGACAGAAAGCTAAATGAGAGGCAGCCAGTGTTTGCCCTTGTCTAGTAGCCTCAGTGAAAAGCCATTCAATGTGTCAGAGGAATGTCATTCACCTCCCCCAGCTCCACGGTTTTAAGGCAGCGCCAAACAATGGATACATTGTGTTTAAAGGTAAAGAGAGGTGAAAGGTCCGGCCTCGCCATCCTCGGGGCTGTTATGATCCACGGCCTCCAAGATAATCAAACTGTGTCAGTGTCAGAAGGAGCTGTCGAACCCACTCCTCGCAACCCCTCACTGTGCCTCCATCTGAGGCGTTTCATCTGGTGTAACTCATTACAGAAACAGCTATCACTGTCTTTCCCTCTGAGGATCTTCAATCATCTCCTCAACAGCTCTCCTGGAGAATCAATTAATCACGCAGATAATTAGGAGAGCTGATAAAAAACAAAGTTCTCATCCAAGCTTTCTCTATAAGGCTTTAAATAGTCGGTACGTTGTGCACATTTTTCCTCTAAATCTGTTCTCATGCCTAAAAAAAGGACCAGGATTTATTATCATCTCCTTATTTTCAGTCCCATGTTGGCGAAAAAACCTTCAGCGGTCACTGAAATCCAACTGAAATCCATATCAATACGCCTGCCCTGTAGTATTGATTAGACTCACTTTGGACACATCACCGCAGATTTCACACACCGCTGAGTAACATCACACCACCCTCATATCTGGACAACACTTCGATGTTATTCTATATTTGGCCTCAGGATTGTTTTGAATCTTCCCGACGGTAAAGTGAGATGATAATAAACATAAACAGATCAGTGATGTCAGAGGCGGTTCCTGTCATCGTTCAATCAATGTGGTTACTACAAACAATGGTCCAACTCTTCTTTTGCTGCATTTTGTGTAATGATTTTACTGTTTAATTAAAGTATTAAATTATGTTTCCTATACTCTAAACAGGAATAATTCAATTCAAAGTACCACAAAGGCAAGAATCTCATTATACTGATATTTTAAAGGTCCCATAATGTATAAAATGAGATTTACATGTCTTATTTGATTATAAAGCAGCTCTAGGTTCTACATCAATACCATGAAAGTATGAAAAGCCTCAGTCCACACAGAAATATACACAGCCTATTCTGTATATTCAGAAACTGAGCCTTAAAAGCAGCTGTCAGGACTTCCTGTAACTTTGTGATGTCACAACAAAGCAGCTAGCCAAAGCCCCGCCCACCTGGACCTACAATCCAACCTTGCAGGATCTGGTTTCTCCACGTGTTTACTTGAAATCTGCTAGATATAGAGAGAAAACAGATTGGTTTTGATTCCTCAGAACTTATTATCTCAGCGTAAAGTCTAAAATATTGGACCTTTAAAGGGATAGTTCAACATTTTGGCAAATTGGCCCATTGCCATAATCGCTATAGTCATAGCAGTAGGTTCATTACCTTTAATTGTCGGTGTAAGCTATTTTTAGTACGGCGGAGCGCAGCTACATTGGTTTCCTCATCAAACTCATCAAATACACTTATCTCAAAAGCGCTGTTGTGGACACGTTGTGAGCTGCAGAACCACCACGCTATGACATAATGACGGAACGATACGAAACGGAGCCGTTTTTGAGGTAAATACAGGGTAAATGCGGAGACTGCTTGCTGAAAAACTGTCCCTGAACGCAACGCGCATCAGCGGTTTTGCATGAATTTACCTCTAAAACGGCTCCGTCTCATAACGTTCCGTTATTATCTCATAGCGTGGTGGTTCTGCAGCTCACAACGTGTCCACAACAGCGTTTTTGAGTTGCTGGGTTGTGTATTTGATGAGTTTGATGAGGGAAACCAAGAAATTCCCTTATCCTTCATAGAATAGCCCTGAGCAGCCTGTTGCTCCGCTCCGCCGTACTAAAAATAGCTTACACCTACAATTAAAGGTAACGAACCTACTGCTATGACTATAGCGATTATGGCAATGGGCCAATTTGCCAAAATGTTGAACTATCCCTTTAACTTTACCTATAACTGCCAACATCCTTCTTTCAGTTTTGCAGCTTGATATTTCATCGTGGTGACTGAGCTCTTCCCAAACAAAGGACAGGCTTTAGTCTACCTGTCTGCTTCGGATACAAATGTGCTCAGTCTGTTAAACAGGAGGACAAAAAACAGACTCCAACTTGATATCAGGCTGTGCATACAAATTGAAAAAAGTGCAAGACCGTTGTTCTGACAACCGAGGAGATGGTGGCAGGTGGGGTGGAGGGTGGGAGGGGAGGGGAGGGGAGGGGAGGGGGGGCTGCTGGTGCTTCAGCTGGTCCATCCATCGTCTCCTGTTTTATTCTGTGCCTGCGCTTTAAAAACAAGGGCCTCTATACGTCTGCTGATACTGACATTCAACAGGTTTCGAGGCGGTTAACCCTGTCGTGACTCAAAGAACCAGCAGCAGGCACACAGACTGGTTCTGTAAGTTTCCAAATAGATGCCGAGTGCTGATTGGACCCTGCTGTCATGAGACAATCTTTACACTGACGACGAGGAGACAAGACGTGACATTCAGATACTGAAATGATGACTGCACTTTATGATTTGCGGTAATGACTGTGAGATTAGCGGAGCTGGATTTCCTCACCTCCCGCACTGACCTTTCTGACATTAATTAAAAGCGAACAGAGTTTTGAAAGCCCCTTGCCCTTTCTTTTGATCATCCCGATGCAGAAGCACATCAGAGACAACACAAAAGGTTGATCCTCAAGGAAAGGACCTTCAGAAAAGCCCAAACAATAACAGACTGCAGGAGCATGAATATAACCAAGGCAACTCGGAGCGACAACAATGATCCACCTAGATACAAGCAACAGAAAATTTTTGGCATGAGCCTGTGAGAGGATTAAACAGGAACAGAAAAGTGGTTCTGCATTTTCCCCCCCGAGGCCCTCGATTTCATTTTCTGTGTCTGGTTATGTAAGGCATGAGAATATAATTGAATGTTATTGACATTTAAGCAGCAGCTCTGCTGAAACCGACTGACGAGTGGATAAAGGGTCAGAGAAAAAGAGACAGCAGAGGAGAGAGAGCACAGAAAAACTGAGAACGTGACAGAGCTAAAACTCTCTCTGTGGTTTTTCAAGTAAAAGAGAAAGACAGTGAAAGCTCACAACTGCAGATCCTGAGTATCCTGAGTATCTAGTACCTTAAAATCAACAGGATAAAGGACACTTAATTCATTCTTAAATATTTAATATCAGCCAAAGGATGAGCATGTTTCCTCTTTGGCCAATTGTCAGCATGAAACTTCATACACATCAGTGTCAAACTTGCATCACGCTGATGAAGGCTAAAATGTCTTTTGTCCCATATTAAATATTAAGATTATTCAAGCTTGAGTGCTGGTAACGTCTTTACCCTAATTACCCGGCCTTACCCTACTTAACATGTCTGTAGGCACCAGCACGGTCCATCCAAGAACACAAATGCAGTATACAATTTGTAGTGTGTAGGGCTGCAACTAATGATTATTATCATTAATTATTTAAAAAGTTGTGGACTTTTTTCTTTAAAAACTTTTTTTCAATTATCAAAATAGTTGACAATTAATTTAATAATTGTTCGATTCTGAGTGTGCTGGCTGGGCCCTAAACCTTCTGAGTAGACAGCGTGAGCTAATAAGTAAACAGTTGCATGTATACAGTCAACATTAGCTTTCACCTAAGTCCAATATTGATTCTCTTTTTGCTCTGGTTTTGGTCTCCACCATGCCCTCAAGGAGAGTATCTGACTCTGTCTGTAGCTGCTAAATGCTTCACCATGTTCACCAGCTGCTCTCTAACAACCCAGTCTGTCTGCTGCGAGCTGCCGAGCAGGTTGTATATGGCGCCGGCTGCTGCTGCCAAAAACAACACCATGACAGTGGTCAATACAACATGCAATTCATGGACTGGGCAGTTTAACAGTGATCTTGAAATAACGGATCCATTAAATGCATAATGTAAAGTGCTAAAGCTGCTTTAAAGCTTTTGTACAGTAGGAGTAGTGGGGTTTTTTCTTCCACCTCTTACAGATGGTCCTGAACTACTCGCTGTAATCAATACAAACAACCCATATTAACACTGATTAGGACAGAACACTTCCATGATAATAAAATTAATTATTACATTGTGCTGCAGATAAGTAGGTCAGTCAGTAACAATGATGGTTTGAGTTCACAGAGAACAACCGCTACTACCACAAGTGTATGAGAGAAACATTTTAGCAACTAGCTGCAATTAGGCTGCACATGATACTTTGAATGAATCTAATCCCAGTTGGAGTATAACTTGATGCTCACTGCAGATCCTGTTTGTTTAAAGAGGCAAGTCCAGTCGCTTTTTCAAAGCCGGCGACCATGCAGGCAATCCATGGAGCGGTGGATAACGTATACCTTTCACAATGTGTACAATATGTGTAGTCTTATCTGTCATAAACAAGAGATTACGGATTACGGGGCACGCAAAAACGAGATCTGGGACACCGGGTCGGAGGCTCTGATCTTTCAAGGTTGGGCCTAGAGACAGTAGGTGGAAGGCAGAGAGTCATTTAACCAACACAATTACTCAGAAGCTGTTTAATTAAGGTCAAAATAGTGCGTAGTTTCTCTTTAAATGAGCTCAGGCGTTAGTTCTGCTGTGGTTCTGGCTTGGACAGGCTTCATGTGAGACAGCAGCCTGATCTTCAGTCTGTTCTGCTCCAGCCAGAGAAGCCAGAGCTCGAGTTGTTGTTGTTATACCAACCATACTTAAATGCTTCAGAGTATTTTTCTAACGCTGACCTTTAATCCTGAGGACGGATGATACAGTACGCTGCTCGTAGTGTTTCAAATTAGAGTGTAGAGGCTTTTCATAAGTGTTGGTGCACAAAACTGCCAACAAAAGCGTTTGTTTGTGTGTCAAAAGGAAAGCATCTCAAAGCTGCATGTGAGGAAAATGTGTGGGCTCGTTCATGCTGTTTTTAATAAGAATCAAACAAAGACAAAGAAAGCAGGACGTGGACGTGGAGGGATGTGTTATGGTTTAGTCAGCTCTTTGTACGGAGGCTGGGAACGGACCGACCCCAGCGCTGCTGACCATCACTCTGATGATTTGTCTTCAACCTAAACAGACCTGCATGGATTCTCTGATGTATATACAAGACGCCGGTCCAGCGTCCTACAGCTGCAGCTCAGCTCCTCAACAAGGTGTCAGAGATATTTCCATTTATATGTTTATACAAAAACAAACTGTTTGGGGCTTCTGGTTACACAGACATCACCATCACCTTCTGAGCAAAGTCTGTGGTGTTTGGTCTAGAAGCAGTTATTACCAGAGCTGCACCGATCCCATATTAAGATCAGACATTGGCCCAGATATTGACTAAATTGGTAGTTTGGGTATTGGATAATGTGGCTGATCCATGACGCCGATCAATTCAGCAGCAACAAACACAAAGTAACAACGTTTTACAAACTTAGGAAAGTCGTGTTTATGTCAAGCCTGATGCTTTCACTCTCTTCCACATGGCAAGTGGTCAATTCAACAGTGGTATCGGGTATTGGATGATACACAAAGTACGGATCCACTGATATGGTTTTTTCAGGGCCGATACCGATTATTAGTAATCAAGGAAACAGATAACTGATATTGAGAACCTATATTACCGTCAAGATTTAGAGTAACACACCCGGGGATTAGACTGGACACAGACTAATGTGGAAATCTGTGATAAAAAAGACCTCAACGTTTTGTAGAATAACACAAACTCCAACACAGATCTTGGTTCAGTGGGCGGGACATTGTTACACAGCCAAGAGTGGTGACTTGAGGCAGAGAGACGCTGAATCAGAGCCAAAAGAGTGCATTTTAAAATACATTCATGGTGAAAATAATGACCGATTATCGTAGAAAATGCCAAATATGGAATACCTAATGCTAGGCGCAGATGTTGATATCGGCATTGGGACTGAAAACACCAGATTGGTGCATCCCAACCAAGTTAAAATCAGGTGTATCTGTGAGTATACAGTAGTCTGACATCGTCTCAGGAACTGTCTGGGAGCTGGGATCTTTAGTGGGCGAGTATGTGTGAGAGGAGAATAGATGTTTCCACAAAAAAAAAAGGTATATCAGAAGGAAGGAGTGTTACATAACAAACTTCCATCGTTTCAACGTTAACAGCGGTCTGCTCCGACACATTTCTGATCAACCACTCCCATTCTGGGACTATTCTGGGACACCGGCTGTATACGACACATATCATTACTGGTAAACATGCAGTAGGTGCAGTAATCCCATTCATTAGTGTTAATTGCAGGAGAAAAGCTCACGTGACACGAGTGTAAAAGTAACACAAGGAGGATAAAAGACCAAAAAAAAAAGACAATTACAACCCCTCCGTTTCCACGCTCTGCTGCCTGCACATCTCTCATAATTGACCACAAAAGCTTGTAGCTCCTTCGCCGCCGCCGCTGCCACCGCCCCAACACACACACACACACACACATTAAAAGCATGACACTCCTGCCATTCACCCGCTAACACAGTTGGCAGGGATCCAATTATCCTCCATTGACTGCAGAGATTAATTGAAAATAACTCATTACGCTCCTGGAGGACATACCAAATGAGTCAGATTTCAATTTCAAGTGTAAGCTGACCGCAATTCAGACGCCGTCACAAGGCTTAAGTCACCCGGGCGAGGGTGGACTGACACAGAGAGCATCATTTTAGTATTTATTTATATATTTCATTTTTCAAGCTAAAACAAACTGAACACTGTTTTTTTTTTGTCTTTTTCTAGTACTTCTCTTTTTCTCCCGATGATCCTAAGGTCACAGGAACATCATCACGGCTCTGACTCATTCATTCCTTACTCCTGAGAGATAAAGCTGGCAACAGACACAACCAAGACTATTGTGCTTTTGTTTTTCCGCCCAAGTCTACTCCGGGCTGTAGCGAGTGTCAGATAAATTACTAAAATGTAAAAGACAGAGATATGGGGAGGTTTATGTTAATGTTATCCTATCACTTTTACCACTGGCATCTGTCCATATAAAGCTGTCAGCTGGTTGGCATCCACTAAACTGTTTAGATTCAGGGTCAATTGTCTTGTTACAGCAAATATTTATAGCAAAAAATCCCAGTTTGAACCTTATTATTGATATTCTGCAGAAAGTAGACAAAATATTATAGTATAGTTTGTAATGAGCCATGTCAACCTCAGAAAATATGGCATTAAGAAAGAAAATCAAGAGTAAAGAGAGAAAATGCACACAGAAGCAGATTTTGAGGCTCAGTTGTGTTACCGTGTGTTAATGGTTGGGGTGTTTTTGCACTGTAAAGATAAGTGAATGAACCACTTAGTTGATCAACATAAAGAAGATCAACAATTATTCATCTTATAAATTGATTTTCAAGCACAGATATCAGATATGTGATGCTCCACTGAGCCAAATGTCATATTGACTGTCTAACATTATTGTAAAGTAGTTGGCATTAAATCTACTTTTGCAGACATCAGCTTTGGCTCCAGGATAATGCGATGAACACTTTTCACTATTTTATGATATTTTTTTGAGACCAATTAATTGGGAAAAATAATGTGCAGGATAAGCAATAATGAAAACAATTGTTAGACGCCATAATTGCAACAACACGTTAAAGCCAATCAGCTCCTGTGCAGTGTAACAGCTCTGATGAGGTGGGGGCAGAAGCACTAGCTGTTGAGGGAAAAGCAGCCATTACAGATTTACAACCTTTTAATTCGACTGCGGGTCCAAATAGGAAGTGTATTATCAGATAATCAGGCCTCGTTGTGTAAACTCTTGCATTTCCTCTTCCCATCAGTGTCCATCGTTGCTAAACTGCCTCAAATCTCCTCCTGTTATTTTAAGATTTTAATCAATAAATCATGGAACAACCCGAGAGTCGAGTCGTCGGAGCCCAAATCCTGGGGCTTGACAGCAGGAACAGTGCATTTATGTGACAGCGCTGCTGCTCCCTTGGGGTCGAGCGGGGGAGTGTCTGTGGGGGCGGGGGCGGGGGTTAGGGTGGGGTGGGTGAGTGGCAGGCCTCATCAAGGCCACTCCTGCTACCCACAGACTAGCCCCCTCCACCTAATAATGCAACCCAGGGTAGGGTAGGGGGGTAAATCTAGGTCAGTAGCTGGGGCACTGTCTGCACCCAGTGTGTATGTTTGGCCTCGTCTCAGTTTGCTGTAGTCGATTTCCTGTAGACTTTTTCTTTTTAACACGTCTGCAAAAAAAAAGACTTCCAGTTTCTTGAGGGGGAGAAAAAAAAAGATTTTCCTTATTCTACATCGTATCGCCATTTAATAGAGGAAGCCATATGGATGTGTTGTTGCATATAATCCTATTTTGTATTCATGGAAATTTGTCTTTGGGGGTGATTTTTGCAGAGGAATAACCCAAATTCAGTCCCAGTTTAATGCTTTCTTCACTCATTTGCATTGCAGAATCCTTTCTGAAGTACAGCCTGCCCCTCCTCCAACTACGAACGGCAGACACACACACACACACACACCTTAACCAGAAAAAAGAGGGCAAATTTGGTAGAAAGACAGAAAAGCGGTCAGATTAACTCAGACTTATGATGGAGGCAGAGCACCGCAAAATTATGCAAAGTGTACATCTGCCCCGCGGACCAGATGAAAGTGGTACAAAACGCACTCCGTGTCATCCTCCTCCGTCCAAGTCAGCTAGAAAGTGGCTGAGTCAGTGGATCTCCAAACCAATGACAACATGGAAACTAAAAAAAATAAAAATAAACACAGGCTGGGTGCTGCTCTTGTGTTTAAACCCATCTAAGTGACTGAGTGACTGAATGGCTCTATGCACTCTGATATAAAGACATGTCAATATTTCAGCCTGTCAGTGTCGTCTCTCCCGCTGACGGGATCAGGGTCTCAGCAATGGAAAAGTACATGTGTTTAAAATAAACAATGTTGTTTATTAAAGCCTTCTGAATATGGCTAGTCTGTGTCCCAGATTCCCCTCTATCCCCTATAACAGCAACAACAACAACAACACAGTCGCTTCTGACTACATAAGTATTTAATTAGTTTGAGTTTAAAGAGAAACTAAGTCTGGTCGCATTTCCTCTGTTTTGCTAACCCTCCTCTCGGCCATGTGCATTTGTTTAAGTCGGCAAGAAATCAATCAATAGAACGAGAACGGTACATAAAGTTATTTATCATATACGATGTTACGACGTGTATATTTGTGTAGTTTAATCTGTCATAAACAAGAGATTACGGGGCGCGTTTGTGTCGCAGGGCTGCAGAGACGAGAGCTGGGACAGCAGGTCGGAGGCTCTGATCTTGCAAAGTTGGTTTTCAGCCAAGACATGCAATAAGTGACATGCATTCTCTCCTCCATTCTCCCTGTAACAAGTTTAGCCATTTATTAAACCATCAGAATTATTCCAAAGCTACAAATCCTGCATAATTCCTCTTCAACTTGATGGGTTTTATAATCAAATGATTAAGGTTTTAGTTTAAAGGACGTTTTAAAAGCAGGCAACAAAACTCCTGTGAATACTTGTCTACTTTGGCACGCAGGTGGCGAAGCTCATGAATATTTTATTTAGAGTATTTCTTCTTAATATTATTAATGACTCAGTGGAACAAATATGCTTATCTCTGTTCCCCAGAGTCGAGGGTGATATCCCTAAGTGCACAATGTAAATGCACAGTGCGGTGACATGAGACCATGCACAGATAACAGGATTGAGAGCGTGTTATTAAAAAAAACACATGTGCCACTACAACTAAAGTGGAGGCTGCAGATGCTGTAAGGCTTTAAGAGTGTTTGCACCTCTATGAAACCCCTTCAACGCTCCATCATTTAGGAGGAGGTGGCATCGAACAGGGGCTCGTCTGAGATGCCAGTAGCTATAACGTCTGCGGTAACACTCCCCCGCTGATCTCAGGCACCGAGGGAGAATTTTTCTGCCAATCTGTGAGGCAATTAGAGAGATCAGCTGTGCACAGATGTGGTCAGTGGTTGACTTATTGGACTTGGGGGGGTAAAGCCGTGGGAGCCTTTAGAGCCTTTGGAGCGAGAGAGAGAGACTGTAGTAAGGCTGTAGCAATTTCTAGGAGGACCCGGGTTAAGTGGCCATTTCTTCTGGACCCGGTTCAAAAGGGGGGTTGGGGGGAGGGGGGGGGCATTTGACCACTAATTCATTTGCCTGCATGGGATTATTATTACACTTTCTTCTTCTTCAGCGCAGCTCCACAAGTAACAACCTGCTGCCCTGCCTGCAGGCTGCACAGCCAACCCGCTGTTACTCTCGCCTTCTGCAGCTCTGTAGAGCTATAAAATCTCCCCAGGCGCGAGATATTCAACATCCCAAACACATGAAGCACCAGACTGGTCCAGGTCGTGAGGCGGCTCGACAGAGATCTGGTAAAGCAAATGTTCTGGATACTGTGAAGACCTCAGATGTCTTAAAGAGGAGCTATGTACTGTAAGTCCGGTTGCATTTCCTTTGTTTTGCTAACCCTCCTCCCAGCCATGTGCATTTGTTTACAACGCAGCCGACAAGAAATCAATCAATAGAGTGGTACATAAAGTTATATATCATATACAATGTTATAACATGTGTATTTGTGTAGTTAAATCTGTAATAAAACAGAGATTATGGGTTACAGAGCGTGTGACGTGGAGCCTCCTTTCTCCAAGTAATTTATTAAACCATCACAATTACTCTGAAGCCATTTCAGGCTTCAGAGTATTGATCAAGGTAAAAATGTAGCATAGTTAAGCTACAAATCCTGCAGTTCCTCTTTAACAAGTGGTTCCAGATGCTGGAAAAACACAGAATTAGATCAAATCAAACTGCACACATGGATCAAAAATGACGGTTTCAATCTCTCCCAAGTGTATTTGTTGAATCCAGCATCCGTGCAGCTTCTTCCACACATTCCCTCCCTCCCTCCCTCTCTCATTATCCTGCATGCATGCTTCACTGTGGCTGGAGACTAATGAAGGTTAGATGCTTGGCTTCACCAGGCTTCGGCTCTATACGGTGCACAGACACCAAAGGCAGCAGCAGCAGCAGCAGCACCGTCAGTGAAAAGGAGAAAGTCACTGCTTGGGTGATTTCCCAATTTCCCCCCTCACCAGCACCACCACCACCACCAACACCATCAGCACCATTTAGCCAAAACCGAATGGGCCTCATTCCAATTCCAGTCGGGGTCGAGGCCGGAGTACAGTCGGATCAAAAGGCTCTCTGTCTTAAAGCGTGTGAGGCATTATAGAGCAGGTCATGCCGCTGTAATCTAGCCAATGAATAGACAGACTGGCAGGCTGTTATCATAAACTAACAGTGGCTTTTACGAAAGTTCATCCAAGTTAATGCACGTTGGGGCGGAAAAAACTGAACAAAAAACTGGAGGAGCTGTTTGTAAACACAGCAAAAGAACAGTGTTAACAGTAGAAGAAGCATTATAAAGTCCTGCAGAACAAACTCAGCCGTGTCAGCTCCTATCAACTGGCTGTGATTAGAGCGAGGCCAAACTCTGGCCGAAATAATGAAGGGATGATGTTACAAAAACCTACAAGGGGAAAAAAAGCATCAGTATGAGGAAACTGGCCAAAACTCTCTTAAAAACCATGTTTACATATCATTTGAGATGTTCCTGCATAAAAACCACCAGTCCAGCTCTGCAGCTTTACAGCCGATGCAAAACATGTCTCCCACAGACCGGCCATTTATTTCTATCCATGAGCCTGAATGTCTCTTTAAAATGTGGAAGCACTATAACCCTTTTCTTCCACCAATACCTATAATCGTTAACTTCCTGCTTCTCATAACTGATAACATTTTCACAGGGTATACACCTGAGGTTAAGAAATGTAGTGAGTAAAGGTGAATTTAACATCATAGCTCTGCCTCTGACTTAACACAATAACATACCAACATCACTACAGTTGTGACCCTTCAAACATCTGTTATTGTTTCAAAACAACAAACTGAAAATGAGCCAAAACAAGGCAGCGTTGGGTCATTATCGGACCAATCTGTACCATCTGTAATCATCTGTACCGATAGTTATCGTGCATCCATTCCCTACTTTAAAAGTTGGCTCACGCTGCTCAACAACTGCACTTTGCATCTATGGGATTTTACAGATGATCCAGGCTATCAAACGTTAAGCAGGTTATATTTAATATTTCATATTAGGCAACAGATTAAAACCTTTCCTCCCCCACAGGTCATGTATAAATCTTCTGTCTCATGAAAGACACAAAATCCCTTCAAAACTGAACTTCAGTCTGGGCCGAACTTCTCTCTCAAAATACCACCTGCATTTATAACAGAACTGGGAAGTTTTTTTTGTTTTTTTACAAGAAAAGCAAACAATAACAGTACTTTAAAACTTCAAAATGATAGAAAAACTTCAACGATGATGTCAAATAACCTGATTTAAACTCTGCTTGTCCTCCACAAAAAGCCACAATAGAGAACAGATCCTGGGGCTGGAGTGGCGACCAAATGAGACTATCACACTCACACGTAGCCGTCTATTTACCTCCAGCCAGAAATTCAATCCCATTACACAAAGCTCCCCAATCGTCTCTATTACCAAAGTAGCATAGAGAAGCAGCTACGGCAACTTCAACTCCCTCTCTCTCTCTCTCTCTCTCTTTCTCTCTCTCCCACACACACACACACTGTGTAAGGAAGGTGAGTGTGCTAAAAGGAGAAGCGGTGTTGCCAGACAGGCCCTGGAGAGCAGAAAACAATTGGTTGATTATTACCAACATGGAGTACATGTGTCACTTTGATAGCCATGCAACCCCGCACAAGATCCGTTCCCATATCTCTGACAGTTATACGAGACAGCGGCAGCAGCAGCAGCAGCAGCAGACGTGATGTGATGTGATGCAACTGTGCCGTTAAATGCAACGCAGCCTTCGTCCACCTTTAACTGTTCAATAATGTAGTTTTTGATCCAAGCACCTTTTTCACACTACATTTCCGAAGAGCCTCCACGTGCACGGTGAAATTCTTGGACCGGTGCGAAAGACGAACGAAATTTGCCAAGAGTGTTTTCATTCATCAAGAACAAAAGTCAGAGGTTCGAAGACGATCAGATACCGTCGTAGTTCCGACCATAAACGATGCCAACTAGCGATCCAGGCAACCGAAACCAGGAAATGCTGGGCGAATCGACCACTAAATAATAATATCAAAACAACTATAAAAACAAAACGATATATTTATCTAAAATGGACCCATTAACAAGTGTGGGTAACGCAGATTCATCCACATTAATATGAGACTCTTTTATAACCAAAAGCAAACTCCTCGAGGTCCCTTTAAAACAAAACCACAACCAATTTTAACAAATATACTTTCTAATTTGAGCAACTTTCCAGATTAAAAAACATCTCTCCTGTCAGATCCACGTCATCAACACTCATGCACCTTCCACCAAACACAGGCTGCTGAGCCAGGATGCAAATTCTGTGCAGTAAAAGACGCAGGGGGTGATAACGTCTACGCCCGCCCCTCTCTCCTTCCCCTCCCTCTTCGCTATAAATCCTGGATGAGGCAGCTACAGTAGACGCTCCCCTCTTCATCACTGACAACGATGCATTATGGACTGCATTAATCAGAGCCTATCAGATGTAGTCCGACTCAGAGACAGAGAGAGAGGGAGAGGGAGGGGGGTGGATGGATGGATACATGGGTGGGAGGGTGGGAGGGTGGGAGGGTGGGAGGGTGCATGTCCTGGCTACCACTCACATTTATAGCATGTGCGTGCATGCTTGAGTTGAGTCAGAGTGTGCATTAGCGTCCCTTCCTTCATATGTATGGACTACAATGTCGGCCGTCCGTCTGCAGCAGATATTCAGGGCGATTATGATGATGTTTCAAATTGGAGCCGCAATGATTAGTTCAGTGATTCCCGACCTTTTATGTGCGACAGACCCCCCACAATCACCGCCGCCCGATACACACACAAGCCTAAATTACCCTTTTATCACACCCATTTGATAGATGAGGTGGCTCCATGGTATTTCACTGCTGTGCATGAAGCCGGCGGCCGTGGTCATCATCAACTCTGCTGAAATTGCACTAGAGAGACATCACTATCTTCATTTTGGTGCTTTTTTTAAAATTATTATTCTCTTGTGTGTTTGTTGTTCCATTGCTCTTCTGCACATCTAACTCAGAATAGTGGAAAATATGAGTCAGATGACCGTAGCTGGCCTGTTATTGTGACAGTAAGTATGTCAAAGATCAACATCATTCACATCTGTAATCCTGTTTTCTTCCAAAACACAACTGTGCGTCAGATCTCAGATGTGTGCGTCTGTGTGTGTGTTATGAAATCACATTGAATTTTCCCCATTTGATTTCCAAACGACCTGAGCTGAGCTTCACACGACTCGTTCTCGTACGTGCCCTTGGTGTCTGCAGAAATAACCCCCCAGGATTAGCTGCTCCAGTCAGCAAACACTGTATATTTTGACAACTGCAGTTATTGCACAAGCTCAGAACGCCAAACACGTGCACAAATGTGACGATTTCTCACCTCTCTTTGTCATTTTGAGATACTGAGTAGGATTGGATTCAGAGCGAACAGCAGCTCAGACAAAACTATTGACCACTCTCTGGTGTTCTACAGACCAGAACGATTTAATAGACCATGGAGATAAACTGCAGATTAATCAATAGAGAAAATCATCATCACTTGCAGCAGCAGCAGCAAGTGAGTGCACGCAGTGGTGTTTGTTTGTGTGGACTGTCTGAATCCATGTGTGTGCAGAGTTGTGGGTGCAGCATGGCATGGAAAACATGGGATGTAACAGTATATTGTGTAAGACTTTCAATATTTGGTTATTTAAAATGAGATAAAAGGGGGAAGTTCAGTTCTCACACATGAGGAAGAAGGAGAATCAACTCACCTCCCCAGCTCGTCTCGGATTTCATAAAATTCCTCAACATTTTCCTGGTTGAAAACAGTCATGATGTCCAGGGGGGGCCACCACCGGTCCTCTTCTCTAACCCCCACCCCCACCCACACCCACCACCACCCTCGTTACTCCGACCACCACAGCACAGGCTTGTCCACGGACACTCCACTCCACACCGGCGTCTTCTTCGTCTTCACAGCGGCGGCACCACCACCATCCCCTACCAGGAGCCACAGGGTTACAGCCAGCTAGTCCTCCTCCTCATGTTAGGGTAGGGGGGCTTCCTTCCTTCCGAGGCGGCGGAGAAAGGGAGTGGAGAGGAGTGGAGAGAGAGAGGGAGGAAGAGAGAAAGAGAGAGGGGAGGGAAGGAAAAGGCAGAAGCGTTAGAAACCTGACTGGTCCGGTGCTGGTGTGAATGGTGTTAGGTTCAGGGTGGGTGGGAAAGGTGGGTTTTCAGTCAACAAAAGGCAAAAAAAGAAAGAAAAAAAAAACAGAAACTGACGGAGAGATGAACCTGCACCTCCAGGGCGACGTCACGACTCCTGGAGCTGACGTCACGACTCCTGGAGCTGATCTTTCCTCCCTGTCTCCCTACCTAACGTAACCTAGCTTACTACTTTGGCTACTACACACCCTCTTTTCCCAGGTGCCGGTGCTCAAAGATAATCGCAATATAACCATAAGTATGTCAGCAGTGAGTGCACCACGTTCACGGACTGGTTAGGAATGCAAATAACCCCCCCAGGAAAGCTTGGTGTAGCCATGGGAAACACGCCAAACCTCCTCCTCTTCCACCTCCACCTCCTCTTCTCGGCGAGGAAAATGACTGCTGTGCTGACTGCTGAGTAAAGTCATATCGTTAAATCCTCCTCGTAATAATTTTATCATAATAATGACCAGGGAGAAAGGAGGACCAGTCCGTCCGGGGACAGGTGTTCAGTTCAAGCCCCGGTTTAACTGTGTTACACACACAAAACACACTCACAACCCCTTTAAAAGATGGATTTAACCACCAAACCGTGGAGCTTTTCCTCAATTAAAACCACCGTTTTATCTCCGCGTGCAGCCTGGGATATTCAGACTCATCAACAGTCACGTCAGCTACGTCAACGGCTGCGATATGTTACCAACAACAACATAAAAAAGAAGCAACTGAGACAAATTGTGTGTGGTTGTGGAGGAGGAGAAGGAGGTTTAAGAAAAAGAAAAAGAAGAGAAAAAAGGCAGTGAAGTATCTTACAGTTGTTGCCTACCGCTCTCTCAAACGTAGCCGAGATTTCATGCGTGTTTTGCGGGAGCCTGCGTGACCCAGGTTTGGCTCACGGAAGACAAAACGGGAGAAACGAGCGTTAACAATGTAATGTAGGCAAGTCTGGTGCCGGCGCCGCCTTCACGGTCTGTGGGAAATTAGACGGTTCAGGTTCTGAGTTCGGGATGCGGTTTTGTGTAGTTCAGGTTTTTGCAGTCTACTGACACTAGATAGGCATAATTGGAAAGAAATACACACATAAGCTTTGTGTTGTCATGTTGAATTAAGGCATTTATTTGGTAACCGGAATGTTCAGACAAAACGGTGCTTTCGCGATAAGAGTTTGAAATTACCGATTTTTTTCACGCCGTAAATGCAGCGTCAGTGCAAGTGAATTGGTGGAGCTGCTTCTGTCGCAGGAGGGCAGCAAAGCTTTCACTTTTATTTTAATCACAGATAAACAGAGGAAACCCTGGCACAGTTTCCTAATTAAAACGTGCTTTATTACTGGGTTATTTTTTTGGTTTTTTAGGGGGGAAAAGATCTCAAGATCCACGCGACAAGCCAATTTTCTATTCTTACAGAGAACCAAATCTTTAACCAAACTTTAATCTATAAGAATATCATGCTATACTTTCTTAAAATCTTTTCATGGGATAATCCATTTTATGATGGTTTAAGATAGATATCCTTCTTCAAGTCTATTATTCTTTCTTCTGTTTCTAAATAATACAGTTTTGGACAGTTCAGACTTTTTTGCAGATGAAACAAACATTTTTTGTTTTGAAAACACCTAAAAACAGCTACAAAAAAACTCTTCTCACATATCAACATATTAGAGGTCAGAGAAGAGGTCAGCACTGTTACAGTACTTATTGAAACTTGCATAACATTTGGATTTTTATATTGACATAATATTTTCTAACAAAATGCAAGGCTTGAAAATATTTCCACGCAGTTGAATTACTTTATTTTTTTTACCTAGGTAAATGATCTGCCCATTTCACCTTTCACCAGTGCACAAAGTAAAGGATGATCCACCGTCACTGCAGTTTTAACCTGTTGCTTCAGTGAATGAGTGACACTATCTTGATGTTGAATTTGAATGGCTGCCTCAGGCGTTACAGTAAATGATTCAGAGAGAAACCATCCATCCATCCATCCATCCATCCATCCATCCATCCTTTTATCCATTAGGACATTATCTAAAAACGTATTATCCCCTGCAGCGCCACGGGTGGCTTGGGCCTACCCCAGCATGCACTGGGAAAGAGACAGGTCACGACACCCTGGTTGATTTACCGAAAAACAAACTTTGCAAATTAGAGCAGGAGGCCCCCCCGGCTGACCTTTGACCCTCTGGGACTCATTATGACTTTGATTTGTATTGTACGTGCTCAGTCAAGGAGGCTAAGCGTTGATCTGCTCTGGTCCCTCTCAGACGTCGACACTGTAAAACCTGCTTTACTCTCTCGACTGAATGTTTTAGTCGAAACAGTTGCTGCACCAGACACCACATATCTGTATCACATGGCAGCAATATTTATCTCCATGTTATATTAACAGGGGATTTACTGTATGCCATAGACACAATGGATATCTATTAATACAAACAAAACAAAGTGACACAATTATGTCATTTTACATACAAATAATGTACCATATTGGAGTTTTAAAGTCAAATTGACATATTTCTCATTATTCACAAGGCTTTTATTTTGAAATTCAAGTCATAAATATGATTTTGGTTTGCAAAAAGCAGCGTCAGACGGCGTGTAGTTTCAGTAAAAATAAACACCACTGACGACCAATTTTGCATTTTCATGTTTACATTCTTGTGTGTGGAGGCGTTCAATGACCATATTGGACTGAAAAATTTAAAACTTGTTTGACTAACTCGCCCCGCAGTGGACCATATTCAAATGCAATAAGCAAAACATATTGAATTTACATTTGCATGTGGCCACACTCTGTCGTGGGTTACAAAGGAAAAAGAAAATGCAATTTTCTAACAATTCGAAAATGAAAGAAATAGTATAATAGGCTGCTATAGTGTCAATTTTGGAGTTTATTTGCCACATTTCAGTCTGATGAAGGACGGTGCTGTCAGGTGCTGTTGTGACAGGTGAAGCTCATTTCCAGAGCATCAGATTTAACATCTTGCATGTGAGCCTTTGTTTTCCACAGTGTTTTAGCACAATAAGATTCTTTCAGTCTTACACAATTAATTGGAAACATCAGATATGCTGTGTGCAGTTTGGCTGCTGCTGCTGTGGTGTGAAGGTGCGTCACACCATCTGCTGGTGATGAACGGTACATATAAAAAACAGGATCTGTGGGTTTACCTCTTTCAATACGTTGTTTGGACTCTGTTGATACCTTCAAAAAGACTTTTTTATTTGGTTAATTTGTGGGTTTATTGTTGCCCAATTCCATCTTGCCTTTGTATCTATGCTTTTCTCGTGTTTTTTGTTTTGTTCTGTTTCTTTGCCATTGTTTTAACATTGTGAAGCACTTTGTGGTTTCTACCTGTGAAAGGAGCTACATAAATAAAGTTTCTTCTTCTTTTACTAATTTAACATCCAAAATATCCGACAGCACAGAGGGAGAAGTTTGGAAGAAGCAGTCTGGGGGAAGTCGGGGGACAGGTGACCAGGTGACCATCGGGCTGAGCTCCAGAGATCCTGAAGAAATTATTTAAAGATTAATGAGACAACATGGGTTTGTTGAACTTTTTTTTTATTGCAGTATAAAACTTTTAAAGTACAAAATGATACAAAATGGATATTAGGTCAAAAATCATTCAATTTTTTTTTGTCATTTTTGAGAAATTAGTTACGTTACAGCTTCAGTCATCAGGGGCAAGAGATATAATGAGAGGAGTATTGATAGATATTGACAGTTAATAAGTCTGCATGGCTGCCTTTTATTTTGAAAAGTACCACAGTAATACTGGACATTTTTTTCTGCATTAACGGGAGATAAAGGTTCGTTTGTGCAGATCTGTATGATGAGATAATTTTCTTTTGCACATTTTAACATGTTTTACTGATGGAGACGAACGACGGTCATATGACCCACATACATGAGCTGTGATTTGCATATTTATCTTCAGCTGTGGAGCCGTGTGTGTGTGTGTGTGTGTGTCTGGATCAGAAATGGTTGAGTGAGATATTTCCATTTGGAGAAAACAATGACGTGTGTTATCAGTGGTGAACAGCGGCTCCATCACACACTCTGAGCTCCAGCATCTGATTCTGTTTGATAAGACGCAGTTTGACTGCAACGCACAAAAACCTTCAAAATAAAATAAATCTTTGGTTTGTCAGCAGAGTTCGTACATTCATCATCACACTGTGGGAACAAACAGTAAAACTTCTTCATTGTGTTCATAACGTCAATGTGTCTTTTTAAACAGTTTAAACTGAACTTTAGAAACCAGGAACTGCATAAACATGGACACTGAATATTAAATATCATTATCACTGTGCAATTTAAGGAACCTAATTCATTTGGACTCTTCTATAAAACTTCACATACTGAACAATTAATTATACGACAGCATGTTAGGGTCATTGCAGGCTAAAAAAAAACAACATAAAATGGAGCTGGAAGAGAGAGGGAGATGAATTCCCAAGTTTAAAACCGAGGAGAACAAATCTTGCATATTGTTTGACATTATAAAGTTTAAACATTTCACACTTTGCATGTTTGGAGGAGACACAGGCACCATGATGATGATGATGATCTACATCGTGACTCTGGGATAAAATATTAAGGATTTATTTATTGCAACTGAAAAACTGAGTTTCAAGTATAATGCAAAACATTGTGCAAGTGTTGACATGTTTCCTTCCTTGAAAAAAAACAGGAACAAACAAATAAGAAAACACCAATTTGCAGATCAGAGAACATTCAACAATGAACACAGCACTTTAAAATGACTCAATATACTGTTTATGTGCAATAAACAGCTATTTATTAGCCTGAATTTGCCTTTTGTGAAGATATTTTATTGAACACTACTTGGAGTTTTATTGTTGTTTATGTGTTTATATCCGTTTAATATCTTTTCCTACCAGCTTGTTTTTGAAACATCTTACCATGGCCCTAATACGCTGTCGTAAAGTTGAGCTACTGCTTCTATCACTAAAACAAAAACCCTGACTGTATAAAATCACAATAACACAACGTTTCCTGTGTTGGTTATTTCCCATCATACATTCTGGTTAATATTATTATTTCTGACACATCTTTTTTTAACATTAAGGCACCTTCTGAGTTTTCTTTCATTCCAGGTCAAGTCGATACAAAGCTACGATAATAAAAGTCGAATAAAACGGCGACAGTATTACGCGTCTTTACAAGTTTGGTTAGAAACGCTGACTCAGCTGAACATCAGGCAGAAAGTAACAGCAGAGACGTGAAAAGCAAATTTTCTAATAACTGCAGAGCACGACGTGATAAAATATGTGATATACTGATTTTTAAAATGAGGTATGAATCATCATCAAGACGTGTGGACGAGCATGAACCCTAACGTGTCTGTGGATGGATTTACTGGAAAGACGCCGTCCAGTCGACTCTGTAGTGTGTGTGTCTGTGTGTGTGTGTGTGTGTGTACAGTACGATAAAACCTCTGAAACACAGGTAGATGCTGGTTGGTTGATGTTACAGCGAACAACAGGTTAGTTCCTCCACAGCCGTGCAAAAAAAAAACAAACCCTCAAACAGCAGCTGGATGATGGCGACAGACAGAGAGAGACCTCGTGGTGCGTTTGAGGCACATCCTGGTGCACAACACGCCTACGACGTGCGATACAGTCGGGTTACAGGTTAGAAACCGTCCTGCAGAAGATTTGGTGCCACTTTGTAAAAAGAAATACTTTATACATCGTTTAGCAAATCTACGGATCAGACGCAGACGGATGGACGGTGAACCTGATGGATAGATGGATGGATAATGCTCCTATATATTATATAGACAAAAATATAGTTACTTAGGTATTATTATAGTTTCTGGTTCTCACTACCCTGTTTCAGAAGAGTTTTTTAATACAAAATACCCTGTATACTTTTAAATTTCATTGTTATGTGTTGTAGCTTCTGTGTCATGTGCAGTTTCATTTCTTTTTGTTTTCATTTCATTAAGTCTCAAGTGTTTTTTGTTTAGATTATTTTTTGGGATGAGATTTATTTATGACACAAACAACCAATGAAAATGCTTTGAAGAGCTGGTTAAAAAGATAAATGAAGTTACACTACAGGAAGTTTTCACAACCTGATGATGACAATAACTGCTCCTGTTACACAATAACACTTTGTTTGACCGATAACAAAACTATTACTCACGATTTATAATCCCTTCAGATATAAAGTATGTCTCGTTACTCAGTGGCACCGATGATGATTATTATTTAAATATGAAAATAAAACACAATGTAAAAATAAAAGTCTATGATGTCTATTTAACAAAAAAGATTGATGGTCCCACGATGCTGAATATTGATTTTTCTTTTTGTTGCACTGCTACTGAGAGTAACAACGTTTATGATCTTTCAAACATCTCCCATCTGCCAAAGTGCTCACTGCTTTAAACAGCATCTCAGATAGGAAAATAAAAAAAAGGTATAAAAATTCAAATGCAGGTTGTCTCGTCTGTTCAAAGCCGCTAAGCCGCCGCCGCCGCCGCATCTGGACTCCCAGAGTTAATAAGAGTCTGGGAGTCTGTAAACATGATGACACGTTCTCCTTCTCATGAAGCACGAACACGTTTCCGTTCCCTTCTGTGTTTTTTTTTTCTTTCCTGCTGGAAGATGAATCTCTCTGTTTGTGTTTCTAGTGTCAGAGATTCACCTGTTTGCTCCTCATGAGCCATGTTTGACATGAGCTCTCATGATAAAACTTAAGTCTTCTCTGCACCAATCAGAGGCAGCTGCTGATTCTTACTGCAGTTTCCTTTGATGACCCGTCAAAATAAAACGTCACGTACTTTTCAGGCCACGTCTTGGACGACAGGTTGGAAAAAGCTCTGGAGAACCCGACAGACACTCAGCGGTCCGGGTGTCGTGTCGCTCCGTCTGTCCGTCAGAGGGTGGAGTCTTTGATCGTCCTGTACATCTGCAGCGACGTCACCACCACGTCGTCCGCCTTGACGTTCTGCGGCCGGCCCGTCGGGCTGTATCCGGCCGATCGCCCCATGGGACTGAAGCCCGTGGTGGCGCGGCCCATGTTGGTGAGCCCCGAGGGCCGCGACACGGCCGGACGCCGCAGGAACCGGCCGGACGTCACCAGGTCCCCGTAGCCCTGCGCGTGCGAGAAGGCGTAGCCTGAGCGGCGCGAGCTGGTGCGGCGCATGCGGGTGCGTCGAGCCGGAGGGGAGGGCGCCGGTTTGGTCCGCTTCACCTTGAACATCACCTGAAAGTTTGGACAGATGGTGAGAAGCGTAGAAAACATACAAACCTCCAACTATCAGTTTCTTTTCAAGATTCAGGATTCACTTAAAGGGATATTTCAACATTTTGGCAAGTTTTAGCAGTAGGTTTGTTAGCTTTGATTGTCGGTGCAAGCTATTTTTAGACCGGCGGAGCAGAGCCGTGAGCTGCTGTTACAGTAAAGCTGCTTTCGTAATTAGCAGTTTCTGATCAGAACTGTTGCTGGATTATTTCAATACTAAAGAAAACATAATATGATTAAGCAAGTCTGGAGTTACAACGAGTGTTTTCTTTTCCTCTGATTAATTATTTTGGACATCTGTTTGCAGTGGACCTCACAAAAGAGGAGATCCCGGAGTCGTACAGTACCTTGTCGTTGATGGTGGGGCAGACCTGGATCAACAGGAAGCGGTAGGTGACCACGGGGAGGATGCACAGAGTGGAGGTGAGGAAGATGGTCAGCCAGACGTTCGGCTGGTTCAGAGAGTTTCTGGCGGTTCCTGGACAACAAACACCAAATATTACATACAGACGCAAAGATCAAAGATTTAAAGGGACAATAACTGTAAAGACGCTTCCAATGCCATCCTTAAAGGGATAGTTCAACATTTTGGAAAATTCGCCCTTTGCCATAATCCCTAGTCATAGCAGTAGGTTCGTTACATTTAATTATCAGTGCATGTTGTTTTGAGATCAGCGGGGCAGAGACGTGAGCTGCTCAGTGAACACAATGGAGGTGAACAGTACAGGTCCCCTGGCCCTCATCAAACTCATCAAATAAAAAATCCAACACCTCCACAACGCTCTGGTGGACGAGTTGTGACCTGCACATTCACCACGTTGTGAAATAATCATGTATAATTATGTAACATTTGGACACATGAAGCATTAATACTACTACTTGCGCTTTTGAAATCAAGGCAAAAGTACTGTTTGCCTCCATTGCCTTAGCTGAGCAGCTCACATCTCTGCTCAGCTGTTCTAAAAATAGCTTGCACCGACGATTAAAACCAAATTAACGTCTCAAATGATGACACGTTCTCAGTGCAGGTGATTATATGCTCAAGAGGCAGAGGATCAGACTGTCCAAAAAAGGTTTGCTTGTCTTCGTGCACACACGCCACTGATCAAAGCCGTCTCTGTGTTAGTTGTAGCGCAGATGTTTTGCTTGTGCAAACGCACCACATGCAAATGCATCCATTGTTTCTCGAAAGTGAGTTCACGCTCGAGTGAACGTTCACCGCTCACTCACCTATGAAAGGAAACGCTGATGGCAGCATGAGAAACATGCCGTTACTGTACATGGTGAACGTCACAGCAAAGTACATGGTCAGGCTGCCCAGGACGAAGAAGGCGTTGACTGACGTCCAGTACGACAACTCCAACCCCAACTACACACACACACACATGAGAGAAAACAACTCTATTTATTTATTCGAGACCTCATGAAAGACAGGAGACAGGATCACACAGAGGAAATGGCTCCTCGTACCTGGATGCTGACGGCGAACAGCAGACATGTCTGGGTCAGCAGAGCGAAGGACTGGTAGTCGGCGATGTCCTTGCCGTCGTCCCTCACCGTGTCGTGCATGGCAGCGTAGGGGATGAAGAAGAGCACCAGGGAGCTGTAGCAGCTGTGGAAGGCACACTTGAAGAAGGCCGTCTTGCTGAAGTACAGGTTCAGTTGGCCGGGGACGTAGAGCTGAGGATACTGGAAACTGTACTTGCAGTTCACATCCTGGCCAGCAGGTGGAGACAAAGACATTAGCTTTCTGTTTCTTTCTTTTTTTCTTCCTGAAACACCATCAGCTTTATGTTATAATAAAACACCCTGAACTCTGAGTATGTATCTATAAAAGGTGATTATGTCAAGGGAACAAATTTACTTAAGTGTTATGATCTTAACATTAAATACACAAGCTTTTTGAGCCACTCTTTACGGTGTTTTTTTGTCAAAGGAAGTGGGTACAATCGGCAGTCACCCCTAGGTCAAACGTCTCTGCAGAAGACCTGTGTTTTATGGCATCTGGTTCTGATCAGAAATGATGTTAACATCCAGGTAACTTGACAAAGGCCTTGGCCGGAACGTTGTCAAAATAAATCTCTGCAACTGGAGCTGAGCGTGCTGCGTTTTTCTTTTTCTTTTCTCAACATCCAGGTAAAAGCACTCATTCCTGTGCATCTTCTTTCTGTGCATCTTTGAGAAACACAATAGACAAACCTGTTGTCATTTTAAACCAGACACACGACAGCTACACTGAGCTTAGGGAAGAAAACACACAGCCACTGATTTACTGAAGCTCCTTCAAAGCAGCTGACTGCTTTACCTGCATGTAGTGACTTTGCTCCCTACACTTGTTCCCCTTGTTCAAAAAACACTTGAACCTTCATACGCTCTGATTTCCAGTGTGAAAAGTGTTTTGTGTATTAGTCACCTGATCAAAGAGACTCATTCCCAGCACAGGTAAAGCTGTGTACACCAGGTTGTAAAGTGTTATGAACCACTCGTCGTACACCGTCTGAAAAACAAAGTCAGAAGAACAAAGGATAAACTTTTAATCCATCATTTATTCACGACATGTTGATCATTTCCACCATCATCACCTGCACCGCTGCTCTATTTTGTGTGCTTCTCATTAACCTTTTTAGTATTCATTAGCATTTTTCATTTAATAAATCAAGCTATTTGAGTTGCATGTCCTTCTCTAATTTTCTTTTGAAGGCATACTGTCATAGTTGCCCTGTTATGTACTTTAAAGTTTTATTGGATTCATAAATAAATTGAAAATATATTAAAGTAGTGTTTCTCAAACAAGTCTTTTCCACATATGCCTAACTAGCCCCACCACCCCTCTTCAGTGGCTCACCTGTGCAGAGAAGCCGCAGAAGAAGGCGTACCAGAAGTGCACGAAGGTGAAGGTGAAGTTCTTGTAGAAGAAGTAGCGCAGGAACTTGCACATGCGCAGGTAGGACCAGCGGCCGTGCACCAGCAGGAGGTGCTGCAGGAAGCGGAACTGGGCGAAGGAGAAGTCGCTGGACAGCACGGCCTGCATGCCCTCCTGGCCCGAGATCCCCACGCCGATGTGAGCCGCTGGATGGACGACAGAGACATCTGAGTCAGGCTTTTGTTGTCTCTGATACCTAACCCTAACCACCTCAGCAGATCTTCACTGTGTTGTTATTGTTACAGCTAACACATTAGCAGCAGACACACTGCAACATTAGCCTTTACTCAGGGCTGTGTTTCTGTCCACCTGACTGCTAAGAACAAATACTGATATTATAAGGCCAGGCAATGTTATTTGTATAACCCATTTTTACAAACAGTTTTTCTCAGGGTTTTACACAGCATCATAACAACATCCTCTGCTCTTAGATCCTCACATCCACTGAAGAAAAACTCCCAAGAAAACCCTTTAAACAGGGAAACACAGGAGAAACCTCAGGGTGAGCAACAGAGAAGGGATCCCTCACCCAGGACGGGCAGACAGCCGTGCAACAGATGTTGTTACAGACAAGAAAAACAGTTTACAACATGGAAAAAAGAGTCTGAAATAAAAGGACAATATTTGGAAAAAAAATAAATATCAGTTACCTTAGTGACAAATGACTAATCCATAACTGGCTCGTTGTTTCAGCTCTTGTCACTTTACCATTTTTTTTTTTTACGGAAACTAAAGCTTCAGAAGAGATCACAGCGGCATCTCTTTTAAAAAAGGAGACTCTGTTGGAAGCCACAAATAAATAATGTGATAACTGAAAAAAACCTTTTTCTTTTCATGTGCTTATGACTGAGCTCTTTTTAAGAACTTTAAACTTCATCTGTTTTCTTTTCTTCTACTTTTTCCTTCTTCTTTGCTCTTGTTTTCAACTCTATGTTTAATGTTGACTTTTTTTTTTAATGCTGTTCTTTTGAAATGTTTTGTCTTTATGTAAAGCACATTGAGTTGCCTTGGTATGAAATGGGCTATATAAATAAAGATGCCTTGCTTTGCCTAAAATGTCAAAAAACAATCAAAAAAACAAGCAAAAGAGAGCTTTAAGAATTATAAATCAATCAGACTTTACAGAACCAACGAATATACTCGTTGTCAATTTAAACACCCTTAAATTTTATGATTTAGTGGAATTTAAAACGGCACAAATAATTGAGTTGGTATAAACAAAAAAACAAGACCTGATATGAAACAGTGATGTGTTGGGGTGGGGGGTTTAAATGCTAATGCTGAACTGAAAGAAGGAACATCATCAACATCATCATTATCATCATCAATCTCCTGCCGTCACCTTTGATCATGCTGACGTCGTTGGCTCCGTCTCCGATGGCGAGCGTGACGGCCTGCTTGTACTTCTTGACCAGCTCCACCACCTGAGCCTTCTGCAGCGGCGTCACCCTGCAGCAGATCACCGCTTTACACATGCACGCCGTCCGCAGGAACTCCAGCTCCATGCTGTGCTCCAGGGCGTAGGCCTGAGGGAAGGAGGGAGGGAAAGAAAAACCAAACAGAAAGTGATGACAGGAAGAAATTACATAACGGCTGGAAAATAATACTGCAGCGTTCATGAGTGCAGATGCAGATGGTGCTAAAAAAAGTAGGAGGTAATAAACATGATAGAGGCTCAGCAGCAGACAGGCAGTAAAACTTTATGAGCACAGATGAATTGAGGGTGTATTTCTTCGGTCCTACCAGACTGTGTCCGTTGATGACCAGGCCGTACTCTCCGTTCACCACCTCGTCTGCGAGCGCTTTCACTTTACCCAGAGTCCTCGCTGGCAGGAACGCAGAATCCACTGCATCTGGTTTCATGCAGGTTCTAGCATTTCTGTTCCACCCAAAAAAAACCACAAAACAAATAGTTTAATGCTCAGCATGTGAGGAAAACAATGGCTTACATTCAGTCTGAATTGAAACTGCATTTTTCTGAGACCTCGCCCTGACCTCAGCTCTGCCCTGACGTCCTCCGGTGAGTTGCCTGAGACGATGAAGACCTCGTTCATCTCCTCCCGCAGTAAGTTGCACGAGTAACCGATGTTTTCTGCTGTTTCTGTGACACAAATAAACCACATCATCAGTAAGGAAAAAATAACCACAGAAATGAAAAGCATCAGAAATATAAAGGCCATCTTAAAGAAGAGCAAATAGCAGACAGTGATTCTGCACAGTGTTCATCCCAGGATCAGAAATACTTAATTCAAAGAAAGCATTATGAACTGACAGGAAATTGCACTTATGTCAGGGTGTGTCATTATATAAACACTGATTCATATAGTCAGGATCTTTTTCAACAGTTTGCTTTATAATAAGTCTGATCACAAAAAACATTTATTTTTCACTAGACTTGGCTTATTTGATGAGTTTAATGAGGGAAACCAAGAAATCCCATTAGCCTCCGTAGCGTAGCTCTGAGCAGCTCACGGCTCTGCTCCACCGTTCTAAAAATAGCTTGCACCGACAATTAAAGGTAACAAACCTACTGCTATGACTATAGGGCTTATGGCATGGCAATGGGCCAATTTGCCAAAATGTTGAACTATCCCTTTAAATACAACATGAAATTCTACCAGAAATTTGCTTGGACACACTTTAAGATGCTCAGCGAATGTAAAACAAAGATGGCTGACTCTCATCTCATCCTGTCTGAAGTTGTGTTACCTACCTTGCTTGTCTCCGGTCAGAACCCAGATGTTGATGTCGGCCTTAGACAGCAGCTCGATGGTCTGAGGCACTCCGTCCTGTAGCTTGTCTTCTATGGCTGTTGCTCCGAGCAGCTGGACACACATTCACACAAATCATTAACACACATTTGACGGTTCAAACAAACAAAGATGCAGTTTTACAGAAGGAGCTTCACAGTAATAGCACGTCTCGTACCAGCAGGTCCTTCTCGATCTCCTCGTACAGCTCGTCCAGTTTGCCCTCCCGGTCGTCCATCGTGGTGCTGGCCTCATGGTGGCGCTGTCGCCACTGGTTGAAATACTCTTCATCTAGATCCTTATAGGCCAGCACCAGCGTCCGCAGACCTTCTCCTGCAAACTCCTGCAGACCGGCATGAACAGTGTCACACAAGCAAAACACCACACTACACACACATATAAACACAG
This sequence comes from Decapterus maruadsi, assembly GCA_030347415.2. Classification (NCBI taxonomy): domain Eukaryota; kingdom Metazoa; phylum Chordata; class Actinopteri; order Carangiformes; family Carangidae; genus Decapterus; species Decapterus maruadsi. Next base: position 26,594,364 of record CM064895.1, on the reverse strand, counting down.
CAAACGAAAACCTAATAACCCCTTAAGACGTAAACACAAGTCACAGTCGTTTATAAAGTTTGTGATCTACGGAATAAACTCCCGAGAGTCACACACACAACCAGACGATGAGCTGTTTATAACTTTACAAGACGTGAGAGAGAAATAAACTGAGAGGAGATAAACAGAGGGATAAATAAAAGGATGGCAGTATGGGAACGAAGAGGAGGAGGAGAGAGGACGGGGATAACACAAACATGATCGTTAGTATTAGAAACAGTTCTACCAATTAACAGAGGATTAATGGCAGCTACTCTGGTCATCAAATAATCACTGGAGTCACTCATTAGGACAAAATATTAAACACTTCCTGTTTCTAGCTTCTCAGATTCACACAGTAAACTGGTCGCCTTTGGATTTTGAACCGTAAATCAGACTAAACCAGATGTTTGAATTCCTTTCATTCTTTTTTAAAGACAAAACAATGAAACAATTTACTTCAAAACGATTTGAAAATGAAAATAATTTGTTGTATTTGTCAATTTGTGATGTTTACAGTAGGTTATTGGATGGATTATGTGGAGGATGAGTTGTGAATCTATCGAGGAAACGATACAGTACGTGCACACGGTCAAATGTCTCTTACATTCAGATGCTCTGTGGTGACGTCCATCAGTTTGCTGCAGGACTGATGCAGCCTCTCGTAGATGATTGTGTCTGCACCTTTACAGTAGAGAGAGAGCTTCCCCTCTGGACTCCGAACTGCACACACACAAAAAAGACATGTATTTGATTTACAAGACGATCAAATAAAGAATAACCTTGTTTGTGACACAAACAATCACAACTTTATTTACCGATGACGGACATCCTCTTGCGGACGTTGTTGAAGTCGAGGATGGCCAACAGCTCGTAGCTGCGCTGCTCTCCCATTTCCACGATGCAGACGCTGTCCGGTGTTCGTGAGCGGAAGACAAAGCCGAAGTTTCTGGCTGCTGTGACCAATGCTCCCTCGTCTGGAGACTGGGCCTGGTAGAAAAGCTCACCTGCAGGAGGAGAAAAGGTCATTCATGGTCTGATTTTCCCTTCTGTTTTCTTAAAAGATGACATTTTCTTATTTCATTTCTATCGCTGAAACTCTGATGCAAAACCTCCAAATGTTTCTTCTTTAGAAACACTGACCTTCTTTCTTCTCCTCGGCCATGACGGTGTGGCAGAGCGCCAGCAGTCTGAAGAAGGCGTGCACCTCGGGGTTCTCCAGCTTCACTGCCTCCACCAGGGCGTGGTCGTAGAACATGAAGCGAGGATCGGCCAGAGGGTTGAAGGAGAAGTCCACCGTGTCTGTGTGCTGGAGGAGAAGATGCAATAAAAAAAAAAATTAAAAACCCAATGTCACTGTTTCCACCTCGTTAGACTAGTTCACAGTCGGTTTATTAGATTTTAAATGGTGAGTTGATGATGATCCACCTGATTTCGTCCAAGGAAAAAACAAGTCATCTAAACTTGATGTAATCCACAGTGAAATAACTGTAACACTGGTAACAATACAAAAATAGTTTTCATGGAAATCCCTGTAGCGTTGGGAGAGATTCACACAGGATAAGGAGAGGCTGTTATAATCTTGAAGGAAGTTGTGGTTGCACCCTCGAGGGTGTTTCCACCACATTGTTCAAAACTCAAATCAGCTTGGTGCTGCTTGCTCTGGATACCAGGTGCTGCTTTTTTTTCCCTCTGCAGATAGCACCCTGTCAGTGTTTTGTTTACCCAGGAAAGTTATCATAATGTCATCTTCAAAGTGACACAGAGACGAGCGATCGAGTGCAGGTTGCTAAAAACGTATATAGATAGCCTTTACTGTGTATGGTACATTTAAGATAACCTAACATAACCCAGTTTACAAATTCATGCATAGACTAGAGGAGTCAGAGAACAGCGTCATCGTTGCTCTAACCAATCTGAGGAAGAGCTGTACTCGCTACACATCAAGCCTCAGGGAGCAATGGCATAAAAGCCTGGATTTTTAATAAATTATTTGTACTTTTTTTAGTATTATTTTAGTGATCTGCGTCTTTTTGTTTGTGTATTGTACTGTCCTTCTAATGCACCATGAGTCTGCAATAATGATATGAATGAATGAATAAGAGGTGTGCTCTTATTTGACCATTTAAAAGTGGGTTGTGTTAGATTAAAAAACACATATATCAGGAACTATCTGCAACCTTTACCCGATGGAAAACCAACAAAAAGGCGCTCAGTCAAGCTGAGCTGATTCCAGGCAGTAGATCACAGTTTTATCGTCCAATGAGGGCACCATGGCAACCAGTCACTCATATGTGGTTGTGCAAACAACACTAAATTTGCTGTTTTGGATTGAGGAGTTTTTGGGAATTTTTTTGGTGTGTGTGTTTTTGTTTTTGCATCACCACATTCCAACTCACCTCAGTAATCTCTAGTCTTTGGCCGGCGTAGTCGCACACGTCTCCTGCAAAGGGGAGGAAAGTGATGAGTGAACCTCATTCCAAAAGGTTAAAAATACAAAACAGAGAAAGGATGAGGTATAATGAAACCCAGATTGTTATTATAAATCTTCTTACGATCACTGAAGTACCTTTAACAAACAGCTAAGATAAAAAAAACAAAACAGGGAGGACCTAGGATTATTCCCTGTGGAACTCCTCACAAAGAGAAAATTAGCTTTTGCGATTAAACGGAAGATTATTTAGTTTTCCTTTTTACATTTTAGAAGCATTAACCACATTTCTCAACTTTTTTGAGATGTTCTGGACTTGAAACCGCAGAATCACAGACATTTTACAGACACTGTCAGTCTGTGTCATCGAGTCTTACCGTAGGATTTGCCGTTGATGGAGCACTTGTTGAAAATCATGATGTTCTGAGTGAGCGTCCCCGTTTTGTCACTGAAGACATACTTGATCTGGCCCAGCTCCTCGTTCAGCGTGGTGGTCCGGGCCTCGGCCGGGGTGTCGTTGCGAGAGTAGTACATGTTCCTGTCCCACTCGATGTAGAAACTGTTCCCCAGCCGGATGAACTCCACACTGACACAACGAAGAAGGTACAATGTTTTTTTTTTAATACAGTCTGAGGACTTTGCATTGCTCTCATTTGATGTTTCATATCATTTTCATGTTTTTTACCTGACGTAGAGCGAGATGGGCACCACCGTATTGAGGATGATGACGTAGGACCAGAACGTGAGGAAGGCAGAGAAAGCAGCGTTGTTGCCGTCCTGCCTCGGCAGGAAGACCGTGAACTGAGAGCCTTCGTTCATCTCCCAGATCCCGTTTCCTATCGCCAGGATGGTGCACATGAAGGCCAGAACACCAAAGATCTACAGGGAGATGACGGAGAGACACAGATGGAGGTTGAGGTAAGTAAACACATCCACCCATCCATGAGGACAGATAACTGCACTATGTTTTGTAAATGCCTGTAATCCTGAGTAATCAATCATTTCATAACTGAAGGCAGGAAACAGGAACCTGCTCTTTCAACACTGTAACAGACAAAACCGTGGATTTTGTATTAAGTGAATATTAATGTAGAGTAATATAGAAATGAATGGAAACTTCCTAAAGGACCAATCTGTAGTTTTTATGCTGCCACTTCACACCCTGACAAAGCTTCTTCAAATTTGGCATCTATCAGTCATGCCAGATTAATTAATGGATTGGGAACCTGTTAGCATGTAATAGTCTTTATTCAATGTAAGCAACAGATTTATTCAATCTCAGTTAACACTGAAAATTAAAGGCATTTCAACAAAAACTCTGTTGCTCATTTTAATTTCTTGAAAAATAAGTTATTTTTTACAACATTCACAAAATAATGAACAAGATCCGTGCATGCATTAATACATTTCATTTTAAAACCATTTCGTTTAGTTTTCAAAGCTTCAACAGCTTGAGAAATGACATGAGAATGGGCATTTTTTATTCATCTAATTTCAACATAACCTGACAAAGGTGAAACGTTGTGCTTCTGCTTTCACTAAAACGATTATGCGAGTTAAGACAGTGTGCAGGAGCCGTTTTTGATCTCATTTATCTAATTTCAAAATAATAAAGTCGTGGTGTAAGATCAGTTCATACAGACAAACAACGTGGATGACTCACGCAGAGGACGAGGATATTCATCAGACGGTCTATACTGGTCCTTTTGAACGTGCTCTTCCCACAGTTCTGCATCAGCTTCGTCTCTGGACCTAAAAAAAGAAGAAGAAGAAGAAAGTAAATCCACACGTCATCCTCTAGATACAGGTAACCATAACACCCTGACCCCTCACCCCACCTCCAAACAGCACCAGTCCAAAGCACCACTCGGTGTTCCTCAGCGTGCAGCCTCGCAGCAGGATCTTCTCGTTGTCCAGCGGGTATTTCTGACCGGCGTACGTTAGTGTTCCTGTGAAGCGGTCGAGCCGGTTGTTGGGAGGCTCACAGCGTACCTCGCCTAGAGGGAGAGAACAACAAAACCCTACTATCAAAACCCTTTCTGTATTTATTGGATCACATTTTTTTATTATTTTTGTGTTGTTTTTGCACTTTTTTACCATTGAAATCTGCCAGTTTTTCAATATTGTCTCCGAGGTCTCCGGTCACCGGCAGGGCCTGTCTCACCTTCAGGTTAGTTTCTCTGAGGAAGAAGAGAAGAGATAAAGAACAGGAGAGACAGATGGAAGAGAAAATGACAGGGATGAGGAGGATCAGGGGAGGATGAAGAAAACAGAACCAGATGACCATGAAAAGATAGAAGAGTGAGCGAGCAGTGTAAAAAGTAAGAACACCTGTTGTGGCTTTGGCTCTGAGTTACACAAGAGCACAAACTTCTATTTTATTTCATACATACAAATGGGATGAGCTCCAAAAAACATGTTGTAAAGTATGTCTGCGAAATATCTGTGTGTCTGTGTCTGTTTGAAGAAGAGACTGACCCGTCCAGCTCTGCTGTCTCGATGTACACCAGGTTGAGTGGTTCGCTGCTGGAGAGCAGCAGCAGGTCGGCCTGAAACCACACAGAGACGCATCACTGAAACATGTTGGTGGTTTATCAGTATGAGGAGCAAATATGAAGGCGACACTGAACTGGGCTCAGAGTGTGAATCAGAATAAGACCAGCAGTGTCGCACATACTGTTCAATAACAAAGGCAACAACACAAATACAGTGAGCTCCGACAATAGTAAAACAACATCTCTTGTTTATTAAACTTTCTATGAAAAAATCTCTTCAGAAACATCACACCAGTTGAAATCTTTCCTCATGCTTTGCGGGGTAAAAGAAGTAGAGAAGTACACAAACAGTGAAGAAAGTAGGGAATAAAATATAGACATTCACTTTGTACAAATATATGTAAACAAAAAATGAGGTACAAAATTATTCACATTAAAAAAAACTATATTTTTCTGATATATAATATATTGCAGTGTGGGTGAATGAATACAAGTAAATGTACAGCTTGTATATATGTTGTATGTAAAATAGACAAAAATAAATTATACGGTAGAAAGAAAGTTGGGTGAGTTAATGGTGTGAAACGGAGCAAAGCGACTTGTGCAAAGGTGGCACATCGGTAGAGCAATAAAGACAAGAATAAATAAAGAGTCCAGAGTGCAGGTCATTACTGGGTCAGGCTTAAAAATACACACAGACACACGTAATGAGGTAAAAAAGTTACCACAACCTCTATGGTGCAGGTTTGGAAAAACAAACACACTTTGCAACCACAGAAGAACCAACACATGCAAAAAGAAAAAGTAAATAAAATGCTGTGAGTGGAATAATGTGCTGAGTAATAGAGAAGAATATGGAGAAATGTTTTCTGTTTACTCACAGTGACAAACTGGTTGTTTTCCAGTTTGATGATGTCTCCCACCTGGACGTCCATCCATTTCTCGCTGCGTAGTCTGAGAACAGGAAACAGGCCGGTGAGTGGATGTTTGGACCAAAAAAAAGAAGTGTCCGAGGGATCATAAATAACCACCCAACACCAAGGTCAGTCTATTACCAGTCACTTCTCCTTCACTGGCTGTTCCTGCCAGTTTCCTGTATTATCTGTCTCTGTGTTCGTCGGCCAACAACAACAAGACGTTTGAACAACCGGACCGATACTGTACATAAACTTTCGAGTGTTCATGTCGGTGCTTCAGATCTGTTTACTTGACCGTCTGACAAGCTGACACTCTGTATGTGAACTAATGATGATGACAATGGGCATTTACATGTCTGTCAAAACACTTGACCTGAAAAAGGAAACGGAGGAATCTCTTTATAAACAGACTGTTTTGGTTTCAGAGAAATTCATGTTTTTTCTGCAACTTTATCTGATAAAGATCTGAGGACGAAGACGTTGTTTTAAGAGTCTCATATTGTATGAGGTGAAACATCCGTGTTGTTTAATTATAGGTAATATTATAGCCTAGTTTCTATATTAATTAAACTTCAGTCCATAGACAGAGATGAAAACATCTTTCTTTACATTTTAAACAGGTTTTATTTAGTTTTTTATGTACATTCGGGTATTTTCTTTGACTTCCAGCTACATGGAAGTACTTTTTTTTATCTGGTGATTTTTAATCACTGAATATAAAATAAGTTAATCAAAACTTCAGCTTCACACTTGTTCATGCCTCCTAATCTTTTGAATCCATGTTGAGTTTAAATGTATTTCTGGGGGATTGGGGGATAGTTATTACTTATTTATTAATGTATTGATCTATTCTCTTCTTCTCTTGTTTTGTTCTCTCTTATCAAACTCGCTACTTCCTTTTGGCTGCTGTGTTGCGGTGTCACATCTTTATGTTTCCTTTATGATTGTCACTTGTACTGCACAATAAAAAACATTTTTTAAAGGATTTGTAATAATAAAAAGTCTTGTTATCTGGAAATAGAAGCTGCTTCATTCAGTAATTAAAAAAGTAATTTAATCAGGCTTTAGTTTTTGTTGAAAACCTGAATAAAATATGGATATGGTGTTTGCTCTCCAGGTGCTACATATGACCAATCAGTCTCTCCTCACATACAGTATTTACTGTTGTGTGGTCAACAGGAAGACAACAGCTGTTTCCTGCTGTGCCCTAAACATCAGGCAACTAACGAGAGAGAGCGCAATCAGTGGAAAAGACAAACACCACGGGGAGTAAATACTTTCATCCAGGACAGCGTCCTCATTATTTTGTCTGCTGCAACATGACTGAGTAACTGTATGGGCAAAGCAAATACACAAAAGTTCCTAATAAAGTCTCAGTGAGTATCTGTTATATTATTAGCTGTTTCTGCAGCAGATTTCTATATATGGTGAAATGGAGAGGTAGACTAAATAAAACCACACCTTTCACCTTTGTCTTCAGCCCACAGTATATGTTTTTTTGTTTTTTTTTTACTTTTTACTTATTGTAAATGTTGATTGTAGTCTACATTCCTGTATTCTGACTGGTGTGTTTATTCTCCGTGTTTTCAATAAGCTCCACTCTCTCTCCAGCGCAGCGTCAGGAAGCAGCTGCAGGACGGCGCTCGCTGCTTGTTGTGTATCCTGTTGACCTGACGTGTGCTATTCAGAATATGAGAGGTATGTTTCATTTAGGATATGAAGGAAGCGCTGTATAACAAATACCGTCCTCAGCGGTCCAGAGCAGCCTGATGGCGTCTCAACAAACACACAGACACCTGTGTGCAGCTGCCGGACGCTTTACACACAAGCTCATTATCACAATGCCGTGCGTGTGCAAACATAGAAACTTACTTTCTGTCAATAAGGACTTCAGCCTTTCTGTTGTTGACATGGTTGTCGCTCCTGTGGCGGTTCTGATAAAGATGACACACACAAAGACACACACAAAGACACACAAAGGCAGCATGAGTCACATGAAACTAGATCATCGATAACTTCGGAGAAAAGAATTAGTTACCACTAAAAGCATGTGTTATGACAACGTAGGAGAGAAGATATTCAGCTGACATTGACCTCATCCCCTCCTTCCTCCCAGTCTCCAGTCTGTCACATGATGTCGTCTCCTTTGTCTTTGTCTTATTTTGTCTTCGGCCAAGAGACACCGGTCAGTCTATCTATCTATCTATCTATCTATCTATCTATCTATCTATCTATCTATCTATCTATCTATCTATCTATCTATCTATCTATCTATCTATCTATCTATCTATCTATCTATCTATCTATCTATCTACCTATCCATCCATCCATGTTTTAACATTTTAAGGAAGACAAACAGACATTTCCTTACTTTACCATTTTAGTGATTAACTCTGTTCATGTCAGAAATCAGAGAGTTTTGCTCAGAACAGGAACTCTCAAATTTCCTTCTGTCACAAAGCCAGAGGATGCAGGTCCACATTTCTGTCTCTACTGACTAAAATTACAGGAAATACAGAAAACAGACTCAAGAAAAAAAAACAAAGTTAAACTTCCAAGGAAATCCAAGTAACTTAACTTGTTATTTCCGAGTCAAACTCAGATGGGTTTTATCTTGGTTTCAATGACAGGCTGAGGATTTCCTGTGACAGTCTTCGTTAACACCTCGACACAGTGTGAACTCACAACACAGTGTCTATAAATGTGGAGGATCACCTCAGGCTAAAAGGTAAAAACTACTCCATTTTACAGTAAAACCAACAGTTTGGTTCCCAACCTTTTCACTTCACAATGAGCATTTTCTTATTTTGTGAAATTTTTTACCATTTTCATTGGTTTGTTTGGATGGTTTTATGTTTGGATCCTGATGTGAACAAAGCAGACGCATCTGTAGAGCTGACATCAACCGTATGGCTTTTACAACTTAGAGCAGACTTCATACACATGTGTAGAGGCGCCATGTGCTTCCTGGTGCACATGGACCCTAAACGTTATAAATCTTTATGTCTCCAGGTTTGGGGGCTACAAATGTGGAGAATCGTTGCTCTATAATCAGTGGAAAAATTAGGCTTTACGTAAAGTCCAAATAAAACAAAATAATCTCTATGAATATCAAGAAAAAAGTGAAATTGTGCGACAGAAAGTTAAGTGACCCTGTCATAATAATACAAAAAATACAACTTGTACTCTTGTGGTCACATATTATACGATAGCGACCTCTCTATATTTCTTTCATTGTAAAAAAAATTTTTTTTGTACGATTTATCGTTGTCATTTTAATACCCTGCTCTTGCTGTGTATTTTCTCGTTTGTTGCTGTTGGTTGTTTGTATTGTTTCCTGACCAGGACATCCTTGGAAAAGAGATTGTCTAATCTCAATGGATCCTTCCTGGATAAATAAAGGTTAAATAAAAAAATATGAGCAGCAGGTGGGTGCTGGTGAGGAGGAAGGTTCAGGACACTGGTCGCTGCTGCAGTAACAAAAAGTCTCTTGTTCTCGTTCTCCTCCTCGAGCTAATGTTTAACCCATTACAGCAGTTATTTCCTCTTGGAGGTTTGGCATTAGCTTATTGGATGCCCTATTCACACACACACACAGGCACACACAGACACACACACACTGCACACACACGTTTGTTTGACAGCTGAAACGAAAACCCACTTTCCTTTCATTGTTTTACAGGTACATTTTGTTCTGTCTCTGTTCTTGTGTTGAAAGACAAAAAGTAAGTCCATTAAAAAACTAAACACAACATAATGAAACTTTTTTCCTGTCCAACGCACATGGAAGGTCAGCTGTGACAGATCAGGACCGTAGGTGTTTGTTTTTTGGGGACAGGGAGTTTTTCTTATTGCTTCATCGGCCTCAACTCCCAGATGACCCGTGTGACCAAACTATGTCCAAAAAATCTGCCTGATGATGAAGCCGTTGCACAATCTTTTTACCAATTCCTTAGTAGAAAAAAAAACATGCCGCACACTCACTGTAGGTTTCTATTGGCCCCGAGACCCTTTTTGAAACTGCAGCCTGTGGTTGTCTGAGGCTGAAACGTGCTTGAATGAAGCCACAGCAGCTTCAATTTGACATTGAACAGACCGACAAATGTTTATATTGTCGGTGCTAACACACACAAAATTGCTGTGTGTGAACGTGACGCACAACAAGTCACTGAGAATGGGATGACAAGTGTTTAAGTGATTAGCACGAGAACCCTGACGACAGTGAAACTACTTTTTCCCACAGTCAAAACGAAAATAACAGGCTGGATACTGGGACCAATCCAATACCATGGAACTTAATGATAAACTCAAAAGTTTAACGCCTAAATAAAGTTTCTTATTCGCCCACATTTCCCAAATTTGAGACATGCTGCTCTGATTTATTACTGGCCAGCCAAGTAAACAATCAGTCATTCAGTCAAAATGTACAATGTCTATCTCTGTCAGTTTGTTCACACCTTCAGGAGATCCAGACATTTTGCCAAATTGGCCCATTGCCATAATCCCTATAGTCATAGCAGTAGGTTTGTTACCTTTAATTGTCGGTGCAAGCTGTTTTTAGAATGGCGGAGCAGAGCCGTGAGCTGCTCAGAGCTACACTACGGAGGCTCATGGGATTTCTTGGTTTCCCTCATCAAACTCATCAAATACACAATCCAACAACAACGCTCTGGGGGACAAGTTGTGACCTGCACATTCACCACGCTATGAGATAATAACACAACGTTACCAGACAGAGTTGTTTTAGAGGGAAATGCAGAGACTGTCCCCAACAGGAACATATATCAGTGGATTTGCATGAATTTTCCTCCGCCGTTCTAAAAATAGCTTGCACCCACAATTAAGGTAATGAACCTACTGCTACTGTATGACTATAGAGATTATGGGCCAATTTGCCAAAATGTTAAACTATCACTTTAGGTATCTTTAATTAATAAAAATACACAAATCAGCAGATGATATCTTTAGGGGGGGTTGTTTACTGTACTAATAATCTGTAAAATCACCATAAACACTCACAATATCATCAGTGGCATCCTTAGCAGCTGTGACCGACAGCACGAGGACCAGAGGCACAACAGTGGTGAACCAGGACAGGGAGGAGATTTGAGGAATCACCTGCAGAACACAAACACACACGTACTAAATATATATAATACTAGAAGAGAGACAGAAAGTCTTCAACATTTCAGCCAAAAGAGAAGTACACACACACAATCACACACATGACAACAGCAGCAAAGCAATAACTTACAGACTCAGCACACAATAAATATCTGCAGAAACATAAAGAGGAAATAAACTCTGAATAAACTAGGGGTGTAAGAAAAAATCGATACACTTAAATATCGCGATAATTTTTTTCGCGATACGGTATCGATATTTGGTTTTCCGTATCGATTTTTTTTAACTTTATTTTTTAATAAAACATGTACAGAAATACAAAAACACAAGGGGGGGATAAGCACTACTTAGTCTTATTTTTTTTCATTTCTTCATCTAAATTCCTGCCAATGCTTGTATTTCTTCAGCAAGCCGATGTTAAGCATGTAACAGCATGTGTGTGCTATGTGCTACAATTTTCTTACAAATAAATTCTTTTAAAGAAACTCAATATATCGTTGTTCCTACAGTATCGCAATATATCGCAATGTATCGTATCGCTGCCCCTGTATCGTGATACGTATCGTATCGCCAGATTCTTGCCAATACACACCCCTAGAATAAACCCTGAACGGAAAGAAGCTGGAGGAATGTGGTGAGAAGAAGAATGTGCGTCTTAGCGACAATAAGACAATAAGAGAAGTGTGTGAGTGTATTGGTGGGTGTGTTATGTTAATCAAGGAGAACAAAACTGTTCTTTTTGATTAACACACAGTCAATAAACATGTGCAGACTTTCAACAGTATCAATGTTCTGTTTGATTTTGCACTCGACTTTAATCGTGTTTAAACTGTGAGATTTAAATTCTGATACATAAATAGATTAAACTGAAATTCTTTAATATAATAATAATATAATATAATAAAGCTGAAAATGTTTCATAGTTTTGATTCCAAGCGGCTGCAGAGCTGCAGTTCCTCCTTGTCCGTCAGCAGAGCTACCGCAGCAGACTGTGGGGCAACGCCACTGTTTTGCACATAATGAGGCAATTTCCTGTACTGGATATTACACTTCCTTAAACTGCACTTGAGTCGTCCATATCCTGCAGCTTCAGTGTGAGAACTGCTGCCGTGTCTTGTTGAGTTGCATCGCATGTGTGACAGTGATTCTCACACCTCTGTCATGTTGTCATGCTGTTAGTACAGTAAGATGTTCATTCTAAAAATAAACAAGAAGAACAAACTCTTGCATTTACCTCTGTGTATCTTGGGTTCTTCTGAACACCTAAAATGCTTTGAGGAGCCTTAAAAGGTCTTTGATTTAATTAACAGAGGTCTTTAAACTGTTTATTCCCTCATGCTGTCTAAACAATTACAGAGCTTTTCAAGTGAAGTTTTGGATGGATCTCCTGTAGAGTCATGATTGTATGTTGGTGGTTGGTGCCATTTATCTGTGTCCAGTTTGTAATACCTGATCAATGATATTATTGAGACTGACTTGTGCATGCTGCTGGCAGCGACTGACATAGCACATGAGATAAATCTATCAATACATTTATGTACTTGTAAACTGTTCTTATGTCTGGTATGACCATGAAAATCATATTAAATTGTATTTTGTACACTGAGTTTTTGGTATTTTTCCTTTAAAATTAAGATTAATCTGATTTACCATTTGACAAACTGATGGATCAACATTTCAGCTGCAGAGTGCAGTTTGGTTTCTCTGCAACATTTCTGGAAAATAATAAAATTACGTGTATAATAGGAGTCGACAGGGGCCCAACAACTACTCACCCTGAGGGGGTAAACCTATCATGTCGCTCGTCATTGCCAAACACTATGGCATAATCACACTAATCACACAGTATGTCGTCAACCACCCTGAGAAAAACAAGTCTACTCTACAAATTAACCCAACGTGGGACTAATAAATTACCCCATCTCATCCTCATTTGCATGTAATCATGGAAATATAACATTTCAAGCATTTGCATGAAATTTGTTTTGACAGCTTGATGGAAATGTTTGGGTGTTTGTTTCTCTCACCTGAAGCACCAGCAGAAAAAGGAAGTAGGCGTTTGCAATCCTCTGGAACTGCTCGAACAGGTTGAGAGGTAGGAAGCTGAAGAGGTTGTACTTGGAGGTCTTAATGGCGTTTGTCTGGAAAAGAGAAAACACATCAGCTCTCAAGACATTGTTTACATATGTTTATTTAGAGTTTAGAGTTTCCTGTACTGTAGCTTTATATTTCAAAGATTCAAATTCAAACACACGTATTGATTCCCGCTTAGAGGAACTTAAAATAAGGTTGTGGGTATTGGGTGGAGTTTAGTGTACTGAAAAGGTTTTGTTAAGAGTTCAGTGCTGTGAAACCAACAGGAAACAAACGTTAGAGATCAAGAGATTGGGACAACAAGAAAGCAGACTTTAAAAAAAAAATACAACATCCTTCTCTGTGATCTCTTGTCTTTGCTGTTACTGCTCAGTGTTCATATCTAACTGTATAATAAATGTCGCAGTTGAACGGGGTAAATAAATGGTATTAGCGGCGCTGGGTTGAGGGAAAACAGGAGAGTTCGTTCAAGGGAAACAGACAGTTTGGCCTCTCAGTGTAACTCAATTCTGCAAAGCACAACAACAAACAGATCCTCCTCCTTTAAATTAAAAATAGCCATATTGAATCTGAGTTTTCTCAAAGACAAAGAGGCAGGAGAAAAAGTTTTGTTCAATGTTGTTGACAAGTTCGCTAGTTCCCTGATTTCCTTTACATAGGCTATTGCCATTAAACTTATGTTGTTATAATGTCATCTTTGTTTGTTTATCTATTATTTTTTAACAAAACTTTTTCCGTGATTTTTTAAACAGAGTAAAAACGGCTATTGCAGACAAAAAAAGAAAACAAAAAAGAAACGGAGAAGAGGAAGGGAAAGGAAGGAGGAACGTTAAACTTATGTTGTTATAATGTCATCTCGTTGTTTGTGATTAGTGCATTATTTATTATTTTTTTTTAACAACTTTTTTCAGGGGGCGAAAGCATAATTCATTGTCACTATTTGCATGTTTCATTACCTACAGTTTAGATGCATAACTGACAAGTATGGCGTCATGACGAACTCTTCACGGTCAACCGTAACATCAGGTAACATGAAAAACGTTGGACATTTCTCTCCGTCAACGGTCGCCATCTTGGCTCCGCGGCAGAAGCTGATTGATCGCTGACTTGGTGAAAACGGTGACAGAGGAAGGAGCACACGTTGTCCATGGCAGATTAATATCCATGAATGAAGCATGATTCAGCGAAAAAAGAAAAAAGAAAAGTGGAGACGATCAGTTTTGAGTTGAGTTTAGCCAGAGACGTTTAGCTAAACGGTCGGCAGGTGGACAGCTGCAGTCATGGTAACGTTCTGTCGTCATTTCCGGTGACGGCGACAGGTGGCGAGAGTGGGCGGACCCAGAGCAGCTCTGGGCGGACCTACGTCGTGAAGGGGCGTGGTTTAGGTTTAGCTTCTGGCAGAAAAGCTGAAGGTAATGTACATTTTTAAATGATTTAATGTTTTTTTTAATTACCGTAAATAAATGTTTTGTAACTTTGTAAAAAAAAACATGCTTCAAGTAAGTATGATAGAAGACTTGCGTTGGGTTAATCACATTCATGGCTTGAACAAATGTTTATCTGCTTTTATGATCTTTACTTTACTCAAAGATCAAAATGTCATGTTGTTGGATGTTCAGGTGTTAGGTTACAGACAAACAGATAAGGATTCATGTTTGGTTTTTTTGTTTGTTTTATGTGGCAGGTTTACAGGAACTGGTCAGCAGACAGATAGCAAGCCTACTACTGTCATAAACTTTTGTTTTAAAACAACCAGGTCCAGGTTCTTGAACCAAAGAAAGCAGCCACATCTACAAATCTTGACCTTTGACCTCCCAGTGGCTGAGTGACCTATTTTCTACTTTTAGGGAGAAATTAATACACTTCCCCACAGGGTGGATCTGCAGGAGGCGATGGTTTAGTTACATTCAACATTTTTTGTACTTAAAAATGTCAAGTGTATCCTTAAGACTGACAACTATAATGAGCATATACACCCCATAAGAAAGCTTGGACTGTTTGTATCGAAGATAGTTTCTCTAAACAACTTTGTTTGAGAAAAAGAAAATAGGCTATTAACAGGGCTCTAAAATTGATTGTTGAGTC
Source organism: Decapterus maruadsi (assembly GCA_030347415.2). Taxonomy (NCBI): domain Eukaryota; kingdom Metazoa; phylum Chordata; class Actinopteri; order Carangiformes; family Carangidae; genus Decapterus; species Decapterus maruadsi. The sequence continues at coordinate 26,579,200 of CM064895.1, read as the reverse complement.
AGACTTCAAAAATCTGAAACCCAAGTTAAATATTGCTTCCTATTATCTGTCTTGTGAAAAGATGGATGAATTACAGTTCGATGCATATTATATTTGACCACGTGTAACAGATTGTAATGTTGTATGTCACTTGGAATAAAAAAAAAGTCTGTGTGACTAAACAGATACTGTCTTTAAAAACTGATAATGCATAAAATACTAATATTATACTCTTTTGCTCTTTGTCTTTGTGCATTAGTCTGCATGTAACTCACAAAATGTGTGACATGATACAGACATGTGTCTTCTACACAAGCTAATATGCATCATTTATAGTCTGTTTACTCCCCCACGTAAAACTCTTTTTGTTCTAACTGTCTGACAGAGGCTGTTTTATGTCATTTTAATTGCTGCTGTTGACCATATCGACTTGCTCCAGTAACAGTTCCTAATATTTAGTCTACCATCAGTGATATAAATGGAACCAGGACACGACAACAATAAATACCTCACTCACATGTTTCTATTGTGTGGGCATTTTTGTGGCGGTTTCATAACACTTATGGCACAGAACCAGTAAGTGAGTAAATTTAAGAGGAACAGTTTAATGTCACATTTAAATAGTTAAGCATTTCTTGTAAATGACTGCTCATTTCCTTTAGCGCTCGCTCTGTGGATGTGTCTGATTACTCTGAGGTTAATTTGGTCGATTCTACCAAAACAGAGCAGCGTAATGATCATCAGGATGTATCCTCCCGATATGAATCACTGATAAGACGCTCAGGGGGAAGTGGGTTGTTATGGTGTCTGTGTGAAGAATCCCTGTGAGTTCATATGTTTGCGTGAGCTGGTGGGAGGCGTTCGCTCTGCTCCAGGTGGATCTTATCAGGAGCAGCTGCACCGCGACTCCCACGTCACTTTATCACTGGATGTCTTTTCACTCATGATGCCGTGTTTAAACACATAAACAGGAAAGATGAGGGTTAACAGCACGTTTTGGTATTTTCCACTAGTTTCATTCATGTAATACAAAGGATAATTTTAGCATTTTGACAAACTGAAAGTGAAAAGGGAAGAAAGAGGATTAGGAGGAAATGAATAACCTTTACATTACTGTATTTTTCCATAAAGGACACTGAAATATATGTTTATATACTGTCCTTTTTTCCTTATTATTTTGTTTAATTGTATAATTAAATACAGAATTTGTTTATTTTGTAGCTCTTTGCAGCAACACTGATATGTTAAGAAAGTTTATTCTTTTTCTTAATAACTCCAACTTTATTATCCCCAATCACTGTCTTTTGGTTGTTTGTCAGAATAATAATTGTTACTGGTTGCTCAGTTTACATTAAATATTTCACGCCTCTCTTTTCTAATGGAGCTTTTTGTGAAACATTGAGTTGTGTGTCCAGTACACCATGCATCTGTTTTCTGTTTTAATATCTTACTGATACAGAGTTTTGACCTTGAGCAAAGTGGCAAACGAAGGATAATGAGTTTTGACTCAGTAGTGAGTGACTTTGGCCGGCGTCCAGTCTCCTGATAACGGCCAGACACACTCAAGCAACAAGACACGCCCCGCGGCGGCAGAGTTTGTTCTTGTAAATATCCGAAACTAACAAAAAGTGGTGGTCGACTGTTTTGTCTGAAACGTATGTGGGCTGCGTCCGCTGTGAATTCCCCTCCTCTCTATTCTTAGGAAGCGTGATTCCTGGAGAACAATAGGACTTTCAGCTGATGTGTCTCAGCGAGTGGGAGACGTCGACAGTACAGTATAGGGCCTTCATGTAAATACTTACTGCATATTTAAAGGACAGGTTGTACTCTCTGTCGTTGGCACGGAGCTTCCTCTCCCGCTCTGGTGTGAAAAAACAGAAATCATTCTTATCAGTTTTACAACAATCATTTACTCACATCATGGTCTTTATTCATGTAATGGAAATCTTTACCCAAAGCACATCAGACAACAGAATAATGTAGAACAGATAGAGAGACAATAATGCACACATCTTATTTGAATAGTAGTTTTAAATATCTATAGGCAACTTAATGTTTCATTTGAGAGAGAAAATGTCATTAATGGTTTATTATATAGTCATTAATCCACTTCAATGATCCACCTCTTCCACAGCTCTTGGTGAATGAAAAAAGAAAATTTCTTTTGGACTCGTTTGTCAACAGTAATGAATCACTGCTACGTAGCGGTAGCTGCTTTAGCCACACAGATACCAAGATGGTTTTGTTTTGAGATTTATTTCCATGTCTTTGGAGCTGATTGACCACAAGCTGAAATGGTGTTGCACACGGTCTGGTTTATGTAAAACTGTATGTTTTCTGTCACTTTAACCACTGATGTCTTTGACCAACTGAAAAACCTCCCACAAGGAAATTCATGTCATATGATCCAACGACAAAACACCAGCTACTGAAACTGATCTGGTCAAGAGTTGGATGAGTTTGTCCAGTTTTGTAGCTGAAAATAAAACACGTTGGGCATATTAAAAGGATATTTCACCCAAAATCTACAGTATAATTCACCATCATGCCAAGGAAGGGTTTGGAGAACTTTTGGAGTCATCAAAACGCTTTAGGAGTTCCAGTGGGGGTCCGACTGGCAACGGATATTCATATAATGGCGGGAGATAGAGCTCACTTTTGCATCGTCCAAAACACACTCTATGAAACATCCAGATACCTCCATACTGCTCGTCTGTACTGACCCAAGTGTCCTGAAGCCGCCACATGAAAAGGTTGTTGGGAAAAAATTAATTTGATCTCTGTTTTTGGCCTTGTTGTAGCAGAAGCTGCCAGTGGCTCTGACTGTTGATGATTTGCTGCCAGATGTTCGTTCGTCGTTATAAACCATTGGATGTTTGATGTAAACACGGAGGAACATCTCGCAGCAAATCTTGCACAGCGACTGGGCTAAAACAGAGATCAGATTATTTTTTTCTGAACAACTTTTTCATGTGGCGGCTTCAGGACACTTGGGTCAGTACAGACGAGCAGTATGGAGGTATCTGGATGTTTCATAGTGTGTGTTTTGGATTCAAAAGTTGAACTCTATCCACCGCCATTATATTAAAATCCGTGAAGCATTGATTTTGGGTGGAGTATCCCTTTAAGTCAGATTACAGAATAGACCTTATTAACACATATCATCCATCTTACCTTCCTCTTTCTTCCTGGTCCAGTCCAGGCCAAAGAAAGACATCTTCTCCTCCTCCCTCTGCTATCTATCCATCATACCAGTCTGTAGAGAAGGAGAGGATAAATCTGAGTCACCTAATACGTCTACAGTTATATAGAAATAAACACACACACACTCACTCACAGGACTGTTCAAAAAGTCAAACATTGGCTTTTTTTCCCTCCAGACCGAGAGTTGCTGTTAATGTGAGAACGACCACATGTCCGTCCGCCAGTTTCCATAACCTGCTCTATGAGCTAACTCTCCCTCAGCCGGAGCTTTTTAAACTCTGAAGGTCAGAGCAGGTTTTTCACTGAGAGAGTTCCCACTGTGGCTATTTCTGACTGGAAAAGCTCTGGAGACACGAGTGGTGAGGACATTTTTAAAACCTAGAGTAATTTTAAAAAGGTGGAGACATTGATCGTGATGGGAAACTTTGGGAAGAAGAAACAGGCACATGGAATAAATTAAGAAACATTAGGAGGACGAGGAGGAGGAGGGGTGGGGGGGGGCATCATCTACTTTGTTGTTTGTTTGATGCATGACATGAGTGTTGTAACACACGCACACACAAAGAGAGAGAGAGAGAGTCTGGCCTTCACTTCCACATTTTGTCACCACAGCCCTTACTCCAGGTTTGCATCAGCTTTCGGGCGTCTCAGTGTTTTTCCCATGTAGGGCAGCCAGCGTGACTCAGAGGGAGGCTCCCCGTCTCAGACCGGACCGTCCACTCACTCACTCAGCCACTTATCTGCTCGCTCAATCATGAAGGAGCCCACACACACAGACAGACAGACAGACAGAGGGACAGAGAGAGAGAGTCTGGGTCCTGTGGTCTGGGTCTCCGCTGAGTGGACGACACTCACCCGTCACCTGAGATACAAACAGACCGACTACACAAATCTGAATCGCAGGGCGCCATCATCTGTCAATCAGAGTGCAGCCACACCTTCTTAGTTTAAAAACTGAACATCGTAGATTTGAGACTGTAAAGTAAAGAAGTCTACGTCCATGTTTATACCCAGTCTGTGATCCATGAGCTCAGGAATTCACTGATACATTAACTCCTGATTCTTGATAAAACAGTCCTGATGGGGAAATGATGTCACGATGACAAGACAAACACGTTGGTTGAATCTTGTTTTAAAAAAAGGAGAAGAGTTCACTGTCATAACCAGGAACTGGGAAAATTTCTCATCGACTGTGTCGACTGTATACGTACTCACACAATGTTTTTGTTAAAGTAAATCAGTCCTGATGATGTAAGAGCTAGACATACAGTATGACCGTTATCATGAATCGTTCATTAATCATAAAAAAGTGGTTGGATCCAATCACGGTGGTTTTATCAATTGACTGATTGACAAATGATCATTTTAGTAACTTTTTAAAAGGCAGAAATGTCATATTTTTTCCTTTTAGCTTCCTTAAATTACAGATTTGAACTGAGGTATCACCTTGTTCTGGCAGTTTTCACTCCTGTCTGATACATTCAGTGATAAATGGGAAAGAAAATCTTCAAGTATGAAATGTAAATTATACAATATAAGTTGCAGACCAGGGCTGGTTTTCTATCTGAAAACACAAAAACTAAATGCCTGGCTGTACATCACCATTGTTTCTTTTCATAGAAATAAATTTAGAGTTGTGTGTTTTTGTGAATAGCTACAGGCTGCGAGGTGTGTGTGTGTGTGTGTGTGTGTGTGTGGAAATTTGTGATGCCAAAAACCAACAATGAGGAAAATTGTACTAAAAGCAGCAGTGTGTACTGAAACCCTAATGAAGTGCAAATGTGGTCGTCAAGGAGGAGGGGGGAGTGTGTGTGTCGTGTGTGTGTGTGTGTGTGTGTGTGTGTGTGTGTGTGTGTTTGGCCCAAGTTGAAGATTCCCAAACAGGAAGTGGTGATTTTTTAAAATCCTGCCCCTCAGTGTTGGTTGCCAAGGTGACGTCAGTGTCGCCGCTATAAATATGAAACACACGTGTGTGTTGAAGAATGTGTGCGTTTTAGCAGAAATGCCAAGGCTATGGAAAAACACAGACACACACACTATGGCACGTGGGTCGGCCTGTGTGTACACATGTGCCCCTGTTGTGCTACGATTACACACACATATAGACAGAAGATGCACACACACACACACACACACACCACAGACCCACTCCCCCTATAAAAACAAACTAATCTACTCATTCACTAACTGGTGAGGAGTGAAAACTCCCAGCCGACATCATGAGGCTTTAACAAGGCTTTAAAGGGATAGTTCAACATTTTGGCAAATTGGCCCATTGCCATAATCCCTATAGTAATAGAATTGTTGGTGCAAGCTATTTTTAGAACGGCGGAGCAGAGCCACGAGCTGCTCCACGCTATGAGATAATAACAGAACATTACCAGACAGAGTTGTTTTAGAGGTAAATGCAGAGACTGCTTGGTGAAAAACTGCTCCTGACGGGAATGTGCATCAATGGTTTTGCACGACTTTGTACCTCTAAAACAACTCTGTCTGGTAACGTTGTGTTATTATCTCATAGTGTGGTGAATGTGCAGGTCACAACTTGTCCACCAGAGCGTTGTGGAGTTGTTGGATTGTATATTTGATGAGTTTGATGAGGGAAACCAAGAAATCCCATGAACCTCCGTAGCGTAGCTATGAGCAGCTCACGGCTCTGCTCCGCCGTTCTAAAAATAGCTTGCATCGACAATTAAAGGTAACAAACCTAAAGCTAAAACTATAGGGATTATGGCAATGCTACAATTTGCCAAAATGTTGAACTATCCCTTTAACACAGCTCAGCTTCTTCCTTCTGTTACACTCCTTCTATGTGAGTGATTTTCACTGCAGAGCTGAAACTCCTCGGAGACCAGACTGTCTCCAGTCAATCAATCAATTACGAGCCTGACACGGCCCGACAGTAAAGAGGAAGCTTCTTTACGAGGAGTCGACTGTTCCTGAGTTAGAAAACCTGCACCTTTTTACTGTACATATGCAGCAGCCTCAGTGGAAACCTTTACACTTTTAATAGACGCACACCGGCTGCTTGCAAACAGACGCATCTGTAGAGTGAGAGGTTGTTAACTCTCCTCTTGTCCTCGGGTCAAATTTTGTTTTTTTTACAGCAGAAATCTGGTTTTGTTTCATGAAAACAGCCTGAAAATAACACTAAGCAACAAATGTGCATCACTATTTTCATGTTATTTACATCATTTCAAAGGGTTAAACACGTTTTTAATGCCCAGTTTTAAACCTCTCAGTTCACTGGATCCACTTGCATGTGCAAGCTGGATTTTTTTTTACGACGTTGTTCCCGTCACTGTTATATTTTCTTTCCAGGACTTCATTATATCCTGAACACAAGCCAAAGGAAATACTGGCACCTTCAGTCGGATGGGATTTACTGTATTCCACTGTAAAACAAACAATCAATTGAAAGATTTCTGGAATCATGAGTCATGTCTGTACATGGATGACACAGGCTTCTATTATCTACTAATTGGTTTCCGTCTTTGTCTATGGAGGCTGAAAACTGCCGGGTCGCTCATGTTTGTAAAGTGGTTTTCTGAAACATTTTTGATTTGTGAAAATTTGGTGTTTAACCAAAAAGATTCAGTAACATCCTCAACTGGAAAGTCTTGAATAACGGATGACAAGTGGTTCTGACTGAGGGCAAAACAGTGGTTCAGTGGTTTCCCTCACTGTGGTGTAAGAAGAGTCTTCTGAGGTCACACTAACCCTGAACTTTGACGTTGGACCAACAAAATCTGTGTGGATTTGTAAAAATTCCCTTAAAAGTATAGTTCAACATTTTGGCAAATTGGTCCAGTGCCATAATTCCTATAGTTTTAGCAGTAGGTTCGTTACATTTAATTGTTGGTGCAACCTGTTTTCAGAACGGCGGAGCAGAGCCGTGAGCTGCTCAGAGCTACGCTACGGAGGCTCATGGGATTTCTTGGTTTCCCTCATCAAACTCATCAAATACACAATCCAACAACTCCACAACGCTCTGGTGGACAAGTTGTGAGCTGCACATTCACCACACTATGAGATAATAACACAACGTTACCACACAGAGTTGTCTTCGAGGTAAATTCATGCAAAACCACTGATTCCCCATTCCCAGTTTTCCGGCAATTAGTCTCTGCATTGGCCTCAAAAACAACTCTGTCTTGTGACGTTCTGTTATTGTCTCATAGCGTGATGAATACCACGCTATGAATCTAAAACTAGCTTACACACACAATTAAAGGTGACAAACCTACTGCTATGACTATAAGGATTATGGCAATGGGCCAATTTGCCAGTTTTTGGAGCTCACTGTGACTTTGACTTTTGAACTTTTGACCTGATCAGTATTTCCTTGAGTCTATATAAATGGACATTTGTGTCAAATTTAAAAAGGATCCTTTAAAAGGTGTTACTGAGAGGCCAAAACTGCGATTTGCGAGGTCACCACAGCAGTGACTTTTGACCTTTCTTCACAAAATGAACAATAATCAGCATCAGTATCTGTTCATCTTTAAGTCAAAGTGAATGTTGCGCCAATTTCTGTATCGTAGAGTTGGATGTGACAGACGACCTGGAGCCAACACGTCTCCAGCTCTGACGTCCACCGGGGTGGCGGCATAAAAACCATCATGAACTTCTGAATTGAAGTGTATCAGTGGTTTGGTTCAGACGAAGCTGCTGCTGCTGCTGGTTTTAAACTGGGTCAGAAGATACAGACACGACTGGTTTCAAACCACAGTGGAAAGAAAAGTGTGTGTTCACGAGGCTGAATCAGAACATGGTGCAGTTTCACTTCAACCACCTTTACCAATCATGTCCTAGTTTTCTGTCGCACACACACACACGGTGCAGCAGCTATGACAAACAGGGGAATTAATGTTATTTCAACCACAGACAAAGGTGTGTAACAGTCTCCCAGTGTCACAGTCACCTGTGGCTGGACCTCAGGGGTCAGAGGTCACACAGATGAATGGACGTCTTGTCCGATCGGTGATCTCTGGTTTCTCGGCTGAACAGTGCTCTATTATCAGAGCAGACTGCTTCTCCGCAGCTGAAAGAAAGACCCTTGTCCTCTCGGTGTGTGTGTGTGTAGACAGGTGCCTGTGTAATTAAATGGCTGAGGAGCTTTTTTGTGTTTGTATGGTTTAAAAAATGAGGATGGTTTCTTGCTTTAACAATAAAACTGCAAGATTATAAATCAATTAATTTATCGATTGATTGACAGGATTCATTGTCAAGCCACAAACTGTCACCCACACATATCTTGATGTCTTCAGATGAACTATGCAAACTATAAAGTGTACAGTGTTACGAATAGCTCCTTTTATGCTAAGCTAAGCTAACGTGCCCCTGATTACAAGCGTGGTGTCAGTCTTCTCATCTAACATCAGAGATTAGAAAGAAAATAATTATGCGTGTGTGTTCTTTTTTGGGGGGTTGAACTAACTCTTTACAAGAGGGACTATGAAAGTCTGGTGGCTTTTCCGCTGTTTTGCTAACCCTCCTCCTGGCCATGTGCATTTTTTTCAATGAAGCGGGTGAGAAATCAATCAATAAAGTGGTGGATATCATATACAATGTGTATTGGTGTAGTTTAATCTGTCATAAACAAGAGATTATGGGTTACAGGGTGCGTTTGTGTTGCGGTGCCGCAGAGACGAGAGCTGGGACACCGGGTTGGCGTCCCTGTTCTTACAAGGTTGGTTTTCAGCCAAGAGACACAACATGTACATGGAAGGCCATTCTCATCTCCATTCTCCCTCGTAACAAGTTTAACCATTTATTAAACCATCATAATTACTCCAAAGCTGTTCAATTAGGGTAGAAATGCAGCATAGTTCCTCTTTAAAAGGCTGTAACTTTGCCTCAGTGTCTCATCAGGCCATTTAAATATCTGTTAGAGACCTTCAACTCCAGATTAGACCATCATCTGATTAATATAAGACTTAAATCGCTTCTAAAACATCTACAACACGTCATCGTTACTGAACTGTGCGAATTAAAACACAGAGTCCTGGGCGCAAACAGTTGTCATATCTTTGATAAAAAGCTGAAATGCCGTCAGTCAGATAGTGATGGAACAGAGCAATATTCTGAAATCTCATCTTATCAATAATGACACCAGCACAGTGACGTGAACACAAACAGCCACACACACAGTCCACCCTGAAGACAAGATGTGTGTAGTACTCACAGTGATGATTGTTGCGTTTTACTTTAACAAGGGTACAAGTGCTTCAAACTACTGTGTGGTGCTGTTACGTAATAGTTTCCAAACTTCAGCCAATCAGAAAAAAGAACCTGCAGTTTCCTCTGTGCGAGTGTATTTCTGTCTGGTGACGTCTGTTTTCGAAAAGGAAGAGAAAAAAGAGGTGTGTAGACTAGAGGAGAAGGATCTCTCGCTTTCTCTCTCTGAATACACACAGAGCTTCGAGCAAACACTAAGGTCGTCTCAGGTTAAAACCATTAGAGACGTTAGTTAAGATTCAACAGGCTCCTGTGCTCTCACATATGGACACACATTAACTACAGGAGACGTTTTGTTCTGTCTTTGTGTTCATGCTGCATCACATTGTGGTCATGTCTTTCTTATGGACCGGTAGCAGATACATTCTGTGACTGTGAGCGACTCTGACACTTTTATCTACAATAAAATCTGTTTAATCACTTAAGGAAGTTGGGGAGAGCGATACAGGCTTTTATCTCGTACACGTTGGAGTGAACCAGGCTTCCTGTTCTTCGCCATCTTATCCTCCATAAACTGGCTTCCTGTCTATTTTAGAGTTAAAGGTGTTTGTTTTTGAACCTCTTCATAGTTCATCTATACCACCTCGAGGTCTCTGAGCTCTGCTGGTCGGGTGAGATTTCACTATATGTATTGATTTCTATTCATTGTGCAGCACTTTAGTTGTAAAATATGCTTCATAAACAGAGTGATTTGGATTTTCTGGATTGTTTTGTCTCTCGTTGTGGTTCAGACTTCTTTGGCCCCTGGATAAAAAGTTCCATCCATGATTAAAGGAACCACAGAAAGTCGCCTTCATACAAACTCCTAGTCAAGTTTTTTTTTTAGGAGAGCTCCTCGGCATTCCTCCGTCTGTTACGTCTCCATCAACAGGTACTTGTCTTATCTGGCTGCAGGCTAACAATAGCTCCAATACACACTGTAAGTCTTAGAACAACTTGACTCTGAGCAGTCAAGTCACTTTTAAAAGCCTCAGTTATCAGTCATTAGTGCATTGATCCACCAGACAGCAGAACATAAATCTGCAACTACTTTTATGATCATTTGACCATTTTTGTCTTTCTGACCAACAGTTAGTTGCAGGCCTTCACCATCACCTCCCTTTGGAGTGCACACTACATCCTGTGTTGTTACTGAGCACTTCAGATCATTGGCTAATACGGTTCATATCCCTGTGTGCTGAGGAAACCAGGGGAGGAAATGTAGCACAGTAGCACAGAATCAGGACTGAGCCAGAAAGGTCAAGGTCAAGCAAGTGGATTCATCGGACCGTCGCTTTGACCCAATGATTGGCAGGCAACCCATCAGCGGTTTATTATGCAAACACTTAAAATCCTGTGGCTGTATTGTTTCACCACACCCACCTCTAGATTTCACCCAAAAAAATCTGTGACAGTGACTCAACAATTGCAGGAAGCAGGAGTGACAGCGAACTCACCCTAATCACTACAATGCCAGTCAGTAATTTTTCACCACTGGCTTACGGCTAAATTACCAACATCTTCAGGATCCAGTGAGGTTGTTGTTGTTACTCTTTCGGCGGCATTTCAAACCCAACAAAAGCATGAGATACTATCAGTCGATGACTCCCAATGTGCTAATGGGTAAGTCACCAAACTGATGAATGCAGCAGTTGGCCGTGAGAAAGAAAAAACAGACATTGTTGACTGGTGACTTTTTGTAAAAAAAAAAAAAAAAAAAAGGTGTAAGACTTTCACTCTTCAAAGAAGTTTCACCCACCAACACTTCACACACATCTGCACTGCAACTCATACCGTGATACCTCAAGCTCAGGGTCTTTGGTCTGCAGAGAAGGTGGGTACAGTTTGAGGTTGTTGAAGGAAAACCCAATGTGTTTTTCTTGTAGATTGTTGCAATCTGCTGTTGATGAGCCATAAGAAAAACCGTGGGAAAATCAAATGCCTCATTCATTTTAGACTATTAATCGTCTGGAGGAAATCTCAAAGTACCATCAGTGAGAAAATCTGATTGACCAAACGTTTCACACGGCTTCATGTCACAACAGCGACATCAGATAACTGGCAACATCACACCACATGTTCCTTCTCAGTTGGTGTTGCCAAAAAAAAAAAGAAGAAGAAAATACTGCAGAGAGACAAAGGAAGGACATGAAGTTGGAGCTAGATCTGAAAACAGAACAACAGACGTGACATGTTGTTTCAGCACTGACACAAGGAAGACCAAAAAAAACAGTGTTGGTTTCAGGTCCTATTTACATGGACTGATGATTCAATTGGAAGAAGAGTTGGTGAGTGGAAAGGCTGAAAATGTGTGGATATAATGTTACAGTGCAGATCAGAAAGAAAGAGAAGTGGACTGTAAGGTTGAAAGTGAAATGTGGGAAAAGGAGAAGGTCTGGAGAGAAGTAATAGGAGGTTCACTTCAGTTCAATCAGAAGCTTGTTTGGGATGAAAACACTCCAACTCATGCCAATGATGTGAGGTGAATAAACCTTTAGCTGAGGCTGGATCTGTATCCAGAACCTGAGCCAAACATCACATTCACCGGCTGGTATCGGACTTTATTTATTTTCTTACAAAATCATTGATGTGGGGTTTTTATATCAAATCCAGTACAATAACATCCATGATGATGTTCTCCTCCGCTGCACAAACATAAAAAGCCACATTTCCTTCTGGAAGTCCAAAACCACACACAGAAGGTCAAACCAACCAAACCAACCAAATCTGCAAATTATTACAAAACATTCTGCTATATAGGAAATTAATCCAAAGGTACTGAAGAAGTTATTGTTTTCGTATTGAGAATGTTTGTATAGGCAATAGGCATGGAAAACTTCAAAAGAAGCCTTTGTCTGGATAAACTAATTGGTTAAAACGACTAAAATGAACTTAGTGAATTAGAAAACGAACAGAGGTTCATCGTCTGCAAAACTGATTCAGTAAAGATTTGGATTGAACTATTTCAACAACCACTGGACGGATTGACATGAAACTTTCTGCAGATATTCATCTTCCCCAGAGGATGAAATATATTGACTTCAATGATTCTCTGACAACCCACACTAGCGCCACCAACAGGCCAAATTTCCTCTTATTCTGTGAAATATTTCGATATCTACGGGACAGATCGATTTTTGTACGATTATATACCTCAAAGTTTGAACCCTCATCATCTGCAAAACGGTGAGGAACACTATAATTAAACAATTTAAACTCGAGTAAGTCTTTTAAAATAGGTTTAGACCACAACAGAGAAAGTGCAGTAGCAGTACAGAAAACAAAGGGTGAGCTGTGCCTGCTATCCTTAACATCCCTGTCGATGTTGGAGCTTAATGGTAGATACTTCATAACCCATGAGACAACCACAATCATGCATCTGAGCTATTACAGAGCTATTGGTTTTGATCTTGGGGGCGTGCTAATTTCCTATTCAGTTTCACAGTTTTCTGTGCCAATGAACCACAAAGACCATATTTGTTTTTTTGGCTTTGGTTTGTTGTTTCCGCTAATTCAAACCCTCAGCTCACAACCTCACACGCAAAGGGGCTGATAAACATTAATTTATACAGATGAGTCACTGAAAAGGTCTTTTTTTGTTTTGTGTCATGGTAAAAATTCTTATTTCAAGCTATTTTAATGCACATTCTGATGATGTTATAGACTTTCCATCATTTCCGACACGTGGATGTGTTCCTCCGCCTGACTGAAAATGTTTTTTGTCGCCCCCAGCAATGGATAATTACAACATAAATCTCCTTTTCAGTCCCAACGTCTGAACATGTAAACTGAATTTCATTTCATTTTTCAACCGTTCCTGTTTGGCAAGAGGAGGGAGAAAAAAAAGCCCAGCCTGAACTAGGTCCAGACACGTGTTTAGTCATTTCCCACTTATCAGATTTCATTGTTCCTTTGTACTTGTCATTCACAACATGTTCGGCTGAGCGGACAATCAGCGACAGTCTGAGTGACAGCTGACTGAACAGAAGGTTTTTCCCCTGGGGATCACTGATTAATTTCACTGGTTTTGTGAGTGAAACAGGAAAGTCATTTCTCTCCAACTCAAATCTGACTTTGAGAAACATTATTTCTGGCTCTGACGGTTGTGTTAACAGAGGTGTGTGTACCGGTGTGAGCTTGGACCTCTGTCCCGCTGATGATGGACATTAACAAAGCAACAATGAGAAAGTGAGATGCAGTTAAGACACAAGGGCACAAAACAGCACCAGCGCTTCGAGCGTTGGATTGACAGGCCCAAACAATCGACCTCTGAATTATTCACCTGACCTCTCAGACCACAAAGCCGCGCCTCCTCTCATCTTACCTGATAACACCCTGACATTTTGATTGACCTTTCAAGGTTAATAATCTCTCCCCATTCACCATAACCACTCTGCCCCTGCAGCAGACGTAGAGTCATATCAGTCCAACAACCACTGACCTTCAAGCTGAGGCACAAACTTGGATTTTGGCCCCGCGGTAAATTAATTTGAGCGCTGGCGGAAAAAGTTATTGATTGAGATCAATTTCAAGGACTGACCTTTCCATGGCCCCCTTCCGAGCTCGTTAGTGTCCACGCTGAGTTTTAGAAAGAGTGGAAGTTTCTAATTTTGTTTAAAAGCATATCTATTCTGACCTCATGTATCTTTGTCATATTTGCCCTCTGTCTATCTTTGTTACTTTTTCCATTTATTTATCCAGATTTAGCAGCACAGCTCTGGGAAACGTCGGTCTGTCCAATGCATTTGGCTCTGACTGAACCATTTCATGCACTAACACGAAACTTGCATCTGCAGATATTCATGTCCCCCAGAGGATTAATCCTACTCTCTTAGGGTAATTCAATGACCTTTGCTGGCACCACCAGCAGGTAACATTTTCACTTATCCTCCAAATATATCAACATCTATTGGATGGATTGGCATCAAGTTTTGGTGCATTCCTTACCTTTAATTGTCGGTGCAAGCTATTTTTAGAACTATGCTACGGAGGCTCATGGGATTTGTTGGTTTCCTTCATCAAACTGATCAAATACACAATCCAACAACTCCAAAACGCTCTGGTGGACAAGTTGTGACCTGCACATTCACCACGCCATGAGATACAGAACATCACCAGATAGAGTTGTTTTAGAGGTAAATTCATGCAAAACCGCTGATGCACGTTCCTGTCGGGGGCAGTTTTTCGGCAATCAGTCTCTGAATTTGCCTCTAAAACAACTCTGTCTCATAACGCAGCTCACGGCTCTGCTCCACTGTTCTAAAAATAGCTTGCACTGACAATTAAAGGTAACAAACCTACTCCTAAAACTATAGGGATTAGGGCAATTTGCCAAAATGTTGAACTATCCCTTTAAAGACATGTTCCCTACCAACTATTAACTGGATATCTATAAAAGTCACCATCAGCTTTATGAGCTCTTTTTGCATGGGATTCATCCATTGAAATTTCCAACAGGCATTCACATTCCCTGCAGGATAAACAGTGGAAACATAATGATGTTGGCATCAGGCTCTGCTCAACACTGTAAACTCTATATATATCTCTCAATTTCCATCTCATTTGTACAACACACAACCACACTAAGTATTCCTGTAGCCTTATTGTGATCATATTAAACTCAGGGAGATTGAGATTAACACAATAAAAGCCAACGAGCTGTTGAGTCTTAATGATCTACTGATGCACTCAAACTATCTGCAAAAATGTTGCTATGAGTGTGGTTGCGTTTTTCTAAGAATTAAGTTCATTTCTCTGTAAGTTTCTCTGAGGAGAAACACTAAGATGACAGTGGAAATGTTGTCAGATAAATGATCTGTCCAGCACCATCCATCATCAGCACCACAACAAGGCTCCCACAGTGACAACTCTGTAACAAATCCATTCATCGACAAATCTATTTTCAAGCAGAAAGTCTCAAATAGGGGGTTGCTTTCAGCAGTTCCCATAATATGGGTTCTGGGGCAGAATATTTGCCAGTTTGACTCTTGGCCATGGGACGACCATTTACTGCATGTTTCCTCATCCTCTCTCTCCATACTGTACCAACCACTGTCTGATTTAATGAGGGCAAAATGCCCAGAAAATAATTCTCTAATAGGAAGATTTCAGATTTTCTCTGTTCTCTATCACTATCAAACAAAACAAGACATGAAAACACCCCCTATGAGAAACTGATTAAACTTATTCTGGAACCGTTTATCGACTAAATGATTGATCAGCTCCAGCTTCCTCATCCAAAAACATGCACATTAGGGTTAATTAGCAACTCTTAAGTGTAAATGTGAAGCCGTTTGTCTCTATAAATCTGGAGACCTGCCCATAGTGGGACTGGCTCCAGCCCTAACTGTAGGATTAATCATTTAAAAAAACACACATAATGATTAAGCTCAAACGATAATGAAAACAATCATTAGTCAATGATACATACCGGTATAGTGTCATGAGCAGGAAATCATCTTATCAGTAACACAGGGCTACTTGACTGTCTCCTGCTGTACATGACTCATCAGTGACATCACGACAATACAGCACAGACAAATACAGTGTCTGAGCAGTATAAGCATCATCATCATTAAAGCTATGTGGACAGTTAGTAGACAGAAAATAGACTAAATGAACTCACACGTTTTGACAACACTGCAGTGGCACGAGCGCAACTGAACTCACTGCGATCAAACAATGAGTTTTTACGCACCAACACAAACTACGACGGAAGCTCCTATAATGAGTTGTTGTGCATAGTTTTGGGTTTAAAGAGAAGGAGGAGGGGAGAAGAGAAAAAAAAAGGGAAACAGAGAGCAGCGGAGGTTTCCAGTGTCCCTGCCCCAGCCGGAGCAGCCTCCCTCTGCCCTTTGCCTCCTCATTCTTTCCGTTACTTTCTGGTGGAGGAGTGAAGTGAGTCCCCGGAGGGCAGAGACACGAGGAAGGAGAGGAGGAGGAGAAAAGAAGAAGAAGAAGCAGCAGCGCTCACTTAAGTTTCCTGTTCGCCTCTCTCTCGCTTTCTCTTCTCCACCTCCTTCCTTCTTTCTCTCCACCAAAATCCATCTCAACTTCTGGACCCGCGACTCAGCCTCACCTTGACCCCCCATTTAAACTTCCCACTCCCAAATCCATCCATCCTCCACTCTTCCCACATCCACCTTTCCTTCAACCTCTTCTTCTTACCGTGCGTCCTGACTCGGAGCGGCGCTTCCCTGGGAATAAACAAGAAGCAAGAAAAGTCTCCCAACTACGAGGAGGAACGAGGGACTGTAGTGTTTTCCTCCCCGGCCTCCTCCCACCACCCACCACACAGCCTCCCCTCCCCTCCCTCTACTTACTACTCCCCTCCCCTCCTCTGGTTTCTCCTCTCGCCCCTCCCTCTCATTCGCTCAACATTTAATTCACCAAAACCCCAAGGCAGAGCGGCTCCAGCAGCACTCAGCAGCACGAGGAGAGGCGAGATAACGGGCTGATCACGTGACGTAGGCTATAGCCGCGCGGCCGTTTGGCCTGAAGTTTGGATCAACTGTGACCCCTAGTTGGGAAAAAATTACAAGTGAAACATCCACACAAAAGTTGCACATATCTCTAAGAATAGGGTGAAATTCACCACAACACACATCAGCTGCTTGAGTCCAACTAATTCATTCAAATTATTGCAATTAATCATAGGAAGAGCATCAAATCTCCACATCTGTGCAGCTGCAACCGACAGGAAATGCATGATTTTCTTTTTTTTTTCTTCTTTTTTTTTTTTTAGCTGAAAACTAGTTTTATCAAAAATATTGGCAAAAAAGTTTAGTTACTACTTGGTAAATAGTGTGTAAGTGCATCATATAATAGAAAATATTCACTTTTTGTATGAGAGTCAGAGTCTCAGACAAAGTTCTTATACTTTTTTTATTGTTCCTTTGTTGAAATGACAAATCAAATGATAATTATGCATTGTGTACATCTGATATATAAAAATACCTTTAAAATATTATGGAAGAGATATTCAACCCATGGACTTAGTCTCAGACAAACTTAATTAATAATATTGTCTGAGTTCACCTGTCTTTCATTATGTAGATATTTTTAGGCCTCTTGTTTCGTGCATGTGTACAGTTGTGTACTTTCTTGACGCAGGTTTCAGTTTCCTGCAGACACAGAGGAGGAAAGCCCCAAGATTTACATATTTACAGAGACGTCTCCTCCTCCTCCTCACATATTATGCACCCAGTTGATCAGGGTTGAAGTCGAGATTTTGTTGAAACTGCATCGATGCAGTTTAATTTACATGTGTTGAACGGATGCAAAACAGATGCATGTTTTATCCACAGTCACATATACAGTAAGTGTGTTCATGTGAATATGCTGATGTGTGGGTTTCACTCAGGCGCTCATCTGTTGCTGCAGGTTCTGAAACTTTGAATTGCATGTGTGTGTGTAGACAGGTGGCTGTTAAGAAGCTAAACTTTTGCTTATCTGGTTTCAGATGGTTTACATGGTTTTTTATAGCGAAAGGTTTCTCACCACTTCGCTCCTCCCAGATCACAGGAGGAAGACGATCTCCAGCAGACAAAGGTTTCCCACTCCTTTAGAAAGATCCAGTGTGAGGGCCAAGATCTCTGAGCAAATCTCTCTCGATGTCTCTTATCTGATCGTCCATGATTCCTCCAGGAGGATGAAGCTCTCTTGTTGACAGAGGTCTGTCACCAGGACAGGACATACAAAGATCTCCCATAGCTCGTCATCCATGATCAGGATCTTCAGTAGATGAAGATCTCTCATTTTTTATTTGTGAGGTCGTCCAGGTCAAAGAAGTTTTCCTGCCAGCAAAACATTTCTCACCAAATATTGTTGGATGGATCCATGTTCTTGGACCTCACTGATCACAGCACTAACTCATTTTTACAGTCAATAGTTAAAGCACTGTATGTTATGAGCCCCTAAGAGCTGCTGATTTGCATATTATATCATATATAACTCCACAACAAGATGAGTTGAACATTCAAACTCATAACTTGTATTTTTTTTTCTTTTTCTCTCCACCAAGACAGAACATTTAGGACTGTTCAGCCTCTAAATGCTCCGACATGTTCAGCTGCTGCAGTTGCTAAACTTGTCTGTTTTGATGAAAGCAGGATTATCAAGTTTGCTGTAAACCAGACTCAGCTACTGTATTATCTAATAGGAACCAAATGTGCTTGTAAACTGGCAGAGCTTTTAATGACGGGTGTGTATCACATATTATATTACAGTTTTAATGAGATGATTTATCCATAACACATTTTTAATTTTTTTTTTTTTTTTTTTTTACAAATGTTTAAACAGAAAAGAGGTAAATACCAATCTTGCAACAAGGACTAAATTAATAAATTTACCTTTCTTGATATGTTAACTTTAATAATGAGGAAAAAATATAGGCGCCCAGTTCAGTGGGACGCCCCAATCCTCGCTGCACCCGGCTCCAGACTCGGGTGGCCCCTTGCTGCATGTTATTCCCCCTCTCTCTGCTACTCCATTTTATATTTCTCTCGACTATACTATCAATTAAAGGCAAAAAGCCCCCAAAATATACTTAAAATAAATAAATAATGAGGGGGAAAAAAATCAGCGAATGAAAAACAGAAAATGTAAAAATCAAGCACCATCATCTTAATCTAAGATCAGTGGAGTTGTGACTGTAAATGATAGAAAAATCAAATCTGTTCTTCCGGTAAAAATATATACCATAATACTCACAACAATAATAATGGGTCTGTATCCACCATATATCCATATATCACAGTTCTGAGCCTTTCCACAGTAACACTGTGGAGATGTTGGACTTGTGTCTCTGTCTGCACCGTCCATGGTTTGACCACTAGAGGGACCTCTGCCCTCAGTAAAACATTCATACTGAAACCATTGAGTTGTTTGATTCTTTTCACTCTGACTGTTCTTCGTCTTTCATCTTTCTTTCTTCCACATTTTACTCTTTTCTTAACCTTGTGCATTGATTCTGAGCTTCACAGACAAACAGGCATCAGGATTAGTTACTGTTTCCTCTGCTCTTTGTAACTCATACTTGTCTTATGCTATAATTTTTCCATTGCATGTTAATCAGGTTTGATGTAATTTGTGTAACTGGTTTTGATGCTGTTACTTTATTGATGACCACTGTGTTTTTAGTTAAGAAGATGAATCAATAAGTGACCCCGCCCACCATGCAGCCACCATTAGGATGAAAGTGAACCCTGTCATACTGGGCCGCCGCCTCGGTTACCTTTGAGGACACTCAGGTCATATCCATAGTATTTTTTCTGGGAGTTTGGGTTATTTTTAGACACCTGGAATTGAGTTTACAACAACGACAACGACAACCTGCACATAGTGAGGATTTCATAGATTGTTTCTGTATTTTACATGTAATAGCGCGGCTTATTTTTAGTTCAACAAAAGCAACTATGAAGCCCTTATTTGTAGATGTCTCAATTACTTGTGAGCAGAATGCTGCATAGTTATCTGACTCATTTAATATGCTAAATGTGAACTTAATATCTCATGGAAAGCAGATTTATTAATATGTTGATTGTTTTCTGACTTGTCAAAAAAGGACCCAGGCTATAAAATTCAACGAGTAAAATACAGTTGTATCATTTAATCTGATTTCTTCTCATATAGAAACATGTTTGTAGCTCAGTTTGATAAAATGCACCCACGTAGACCTGCAAGACTAAAGATTATATTAAATTAAATAATATTTATTACAATTTAATGTTACATTTCTCAACTTGAATTTCTTTAATAGAAGGACAACACTGTAGTTGATAGAAAGTCATAAAATACTAAAAAAATGTTATTATTATTCCTATTTTGAAACTGGGAAGTAGCTTTTTCTCCCTAATTTGATAACTTGTGGTTATTTGGGCCATAAAATAAATCTTAATTTCCTTTAAAAAAAAATCAATTTATCATTTCAACTTAAATGTGCAGTTTAGTTTGTGGGGTAAATATGTATTATGTCCATGTATAGTTGGGGCGAATAAAAGCCCTAACATCAAGTTTCTGGCCTTGTGGTATGAGACGGAGTCGTCAAAATGAGTCACAGTTAAAAAAAGAAAAAAGAAAAAAAGAAATCAATGTCAGTGTAATTTTACAATCCGCCTGGTCGACCTTAAGAGAGACAAACTCTACCGGTCTACCTTAAAAACTAAAACTAAAGGGGCTCGGTCAAAGTTTTCTCGTGACGTCTCGGTCGCTGATTGGCTGCCTGTCCAGGATGGGGTTTATGTAAATGAGGCTTGTGGAGGAGAGACGAGTAGGTGACGTCAGTTCCCCCCCGTTCGCACTCACAGAGAGCGAAACAAACATGGCGATAGATGTGACTGGACGGGGGTTTACGCTAACTTTATTCGTCTTTTCTTGCTTTTTCGCGGGCGGTCAGGCCGAGGTGGCGGTTTCGGAGTCGAGAGGCGCCCCCCGGATCCTCGGCATGCGGCTGGAGAGGAGCGACACGCCGGCCGGGACCACCGAGACCGGGGTGATTCAGGTGACCGAGGGCAGCGACATCTCCTTCAGGTTCTACGGGCTCCACTTGCTGCCGAACAGTACGTCGCTCATCAAGTTCGCCGAGCTGTACTCCAGCGACAAAGAGGACGACGATTTCGGGTCTATCGACCCCGGCTTGGGGAACAGGACTTGTTCCGAACACACTAAGGATATACTGTTAAAGTCGCCAAAAATGGTGGTAACCAACCACAACACCTCCGGGGTGGTCACTTTCGTGATCAAACAGCTCCGCAAGAGCGAAGTGGTGAAGGTGTTCGGCTTGTGCGTCCGCGACACCAGCAGCAGCAGCAGCACCTTGGCGGAGGAGGAGAGGTGGTTCCTGTTGGACGAGAAGGACGGCCGGCTGCGGGTGGTGGAGGAGAAGAAGTCGCTGCTGCCCATCTGGCTGCAGGTGATCCTCATCTCCTTCCTGCTGGTGCTGTCCGGCATGTTCAGCGGGCTCAACCTGGGTCTGATGGCGCTGGACCCGATGGAGCTGCGCATCGTGCAGAGCTGCGGCACCGAGAAGGAGAAGAAGTACGCGCGGAAGATCGAGCCCATCCGCAGGAAGGGCAACTACCTGCTGTGCTCGCTGCTCCTCGGAAACGTGCTGGTGAACACGACCCTCACCATCCTGCTGGACGACCTCATCGGCTCCGGGCTGGGCGCGGTGGTCGCCTCCACCATCGGCATCGTCATCTTCGGAGAGATCGTCCCCCAGGCGCT
The DNA here is from genome assembly GCA_030347415.2 of Decapterus maruadsi. Taxonomy (NCBI): domain Eukaryota; kingdom Metazoa; phylum Chordata; class Actinopteri; order Carangiformes; family Carangidae; genus Decapterus; species Decapterus maruadsi. The sequence goes on along the minus strand of CM064895.1, from coordinate 26,557,573 downwards.
GTGCTCGCGCCACGGGCTGGCCGTCGGCGCCAACACCATCCTGGTCACCAAGCTGTTCATGCTGCTGACCTTCCCCCTGTCCTGGCCCATCAGCAAGCTCCTGGACTGCGTGCTGGGCCAGGAGATCGGCACCGTGTACAACCGGGAGAAGCTGGTGGAGATGCTGAAGGTGACGGAGCCCTACAACGACCTGGTGAAGGAGGAGCTCAACATGATCCAGGGCGCGCTGGAGCTCAGGACCAAGACCGTAGAGGACGTGATGACGCCCATCGGCAACTGCTTCATGATCCACAGCGACGCCGTGTTGGACTTCAACACCATGTCCGAGATCATGGAGAGCGGATACACGAGGATCCCCGTGTACGAGGACGAGAGGTCCAACATCGTGGACATCCTGTTCGTCAAGGACTTGGCCTTCGTGGATCCGGACGACTGCACCACCCTGAAGACCATCACCAAGTTCTACAACCACCCGGTCCACTTCGTCTTCCACGACACCAAGCTGGACTCCATGCTGGAGGAGTTCAAGAAAGGTTGGTGGCAAATCACACAACAACAACAGCAACAGTTTGTTTTAGTTTTCCATAAGCAGGCGACATTATCGTCCAGATATCGGCCAAAATATGCAGATATGTCCAATAATGACATGACTAGAGCCGGTTATAATCATGGAGCCAACATTGGCCTTCATTTCTCTCATTTTCAGTCTGTTTGCCCCCTGAGTTGGTTTGAAACAATAGAAAATGTTGATTTTTGAAGAGACAACAACATTTTTCCAGAAACAGGCGACATTATCGGGCATATATGGGCCAAAATATACAGATAAGTCTGATTATAACATTACTAGAGGCAGTTATAATCATGGAGCCAACATGGGCCGGGCTTGATTTCTGTAATTTTTTAGTCAGTTTGCCCCCTGAGTTGATCTGAAACGATAACAAATGTTGATTTTTGAAGACACAACCTCAACAATTTAGCCAGTCTAGTCTACACGAACTGATAGGCGACAGAGCTAAAGAAGGGATGACACATTGTTATCTAATGCCATTGATTATCGACCAAAGATTATCAACCAGAATATGACATTACTAGAGTCCATAGGTGTAATTTATGGGGTGTTGCGACCCACCCAGTAATCCAAACCAGCCCAATATCATATCATAATGACTGATAATGAATGTTAAGTATTATAAACACAACAAAGTGGTGGAGTTTCTTAATTTATAAGTAAAAAAAATAGAGATATAGAATAGAAACTGAAGCGAAATGGCCATTTATGAACCTGTTTATATGTTCAAGTACAAAGTTACCCCCTTGCTAGAGCCAGTTTGCCTCCTGAGTTGGTTTAAAGGAGTAACAAAGTGGTTGTAGGAAGCTTTAGTGACCGTTCAGACACCCATGATGCAACAGGAAGTAAACCTTCAGTAGATGGATGTGTATGTGTGTGTGTGCGTGTGTGTTGTTGTTGTGGAGGCGCTCTGTCATTGAAGCTCATTGTTTTAAACGGTGTGTGTACTACCAACCTGTCACACTGTGGTTCTTTCTCCCAGTTGTTTGGATTGTGTGTCACCATGAGTCAGGGCTTTTTCCTCCTTGTTTTGTTACATCACCTTATTTAGCCGTGACACGTGTGATGGAGTCGACTCAAGATCATAATGAAATTAGTTGCTTTTGGAAAATGTTCTTATCTCACATCTGGACTTTTTGTGGCTATTTTCTCAGTCAAAACAAAACATTGGAGGACGTCTGGGAAAGTTACAGCAGCAGATTGGCCACTTTTTTTTTTTTTGGTAACGTTTCATAGAGAAAAAGCAGCAGCAGCAGCAGCAGCAGGGTGTGTTTGGTTTGGTTTGGGTTCGTGAGCAATCTGAGCAGGAGAGTTCGACCTTTCACTGTTTTCTCAGGTGAAGACGGTGAAACAGATCTCCGTCTTCGTGGAGGTTTTATCCTCTCGGCTGCAACACAAACTATTGTTTTGACAGAAGGCAGGTGGAGGTTGGAGGTTTAAACCGACGCCGCACGACACGACCGTCCGTGGTTACTAATGAGATAGATAGAAAGAAAGAAAGAAAGAAAGAAAGAAAGGAAGAAAGGAAGAAAGAAAGAAGGGGTAATTAGAGAGAAAGAAGGGGATAGATAGATAGATAGATAGATAGATGGGTAGAAAGAAAGAAGGAGATGATAGATGGATAGATAGATGGGAAAGAAAGAAAGATGGAGATGGATAGAAAGAAAGAAAGAAAGAAAGAAAGAAAGAAAGAAAGAAAGAAAGAAAGAAAGAAAGAAGGAGAATAGAATAGAAAGAAAAAAGAAAGAAAGAAAGAAAGAGAAAGAAGGAGATATGGATGGATAGATAGATAGTAGATGGATAGATAGATAAAGAAAGATAGACAGAAAGAAAGAAAGACAGATAGAAAGAAAGAAAAAGATAGAAAGAAAAAGATAGATAGATAGATAGATAGATAGATAGATAGATAGATAGATAGATAGATAGATAGATAGATAGATAGATAGAAAGAAAGAAAGAAAGAAAGAAAGAAAGATAGATAGAAAGAAAGATGGGGTAGATAGAAAGAAAGAAAGAAAGAAAGAAAGAGATAGGCAGGTAGATAGATAAATAGATAGATAGATAGATAGATAGATAGATAGATAGATAGATGGGGGGGAAAGAAAGAAAGAAAGAAAGAAGGAGATAGAAAGAAAGAAAGAAAGAAAGAAAGAAAGAAAGAAAGAAAGAAAGAAAGAAAGAAAGAAAGAGATAGATAGATAGATAGATAGATAAAAAAAGGTAACAGCTCTGTCTAAAGAATAAAATCAAGCTATAACTCCCGATAACCTAATAAACCTACAGGTAGAAATACAAATGCAATACGTATAAATAAATAGCCTACATCAGAGGTTAAAGACTATAACTAGTTAATTATTATTTACAACAATGTGCATCTTCCTCCTCCTCCTCCTCTTCCTCCTCCTCCTCTTCTTCCTCCTCGTGTCTTTGCCATTTGATATTGGTTGTAGAGGTGTTTTCTCAGCGGAGGAGGTGAAACTAGACCGTCTTAGTCTTGGTTGTTTACTACTCTTCAGCCTGTGAGGTCACGTTAAAACAACCGGAGCTGGAGTTCAGAAACGACGGTTACTCTGTTCACCAGAAACAAAACAAACCCCAGTAAGAAGTAAAAAAAACAACAAAAAAAACCAACACAGTCAGTGTTTTAGTGATTTCAAAAAACACTTCCCTGTTCTACTTCTCTATTCCTTCGCTGCTTTTCCTCTTTCCACACTCACACACACACACACACTGCCCTCTCTCAGGAGGACGTGCACACACTGACGCCATCCCCCGCAGGGATGTATTTTTCCTTTCTCAGGCATCTCGTCTCAAGGTCACAGACAGTAGACACACACACACACACACACACACACACACACACACACACACAGAGGAGTGAAGCAGCTTTGTGTCTCCGTCGAAGCATCGACATCTGAATGAAGGTAAAACTTCACAGAAACTCGTCTGAACCGTCGAGGTGTGGCAAACAATCTATCCACATGAGAATCACAATTCTCATTTAATACGATTCAGAATCGATATAAAACGTCTTAAGATCGATTTTGAAAAATAAAAAAATGAACCAATCTGCTGCTGTCGACCTCCACTTCCTTAGAATTTAAAAGGCAGCATGTTTACCTGCACTATTTCTTTTAATAAAGAGGCAAATATGTGATGTTGCTTTCATGCAACACTTTCAACAGTTTCCATCTAAGTGTGGATAAATGTTTAAAACTCAGTGAATGTGAAAAAGACACTGTAGTCGTTCTGTCTTGCAAAGCAGACTGGAGTCGATCATGAGGATCCTTAAGTTTGCACACCGATAGACTGAAGCAGAAATCATTAGGAATCAAATCGTTTTGAATCGAAAATCGATTTAGCATCGAAAATCAGAATCAGATCAGAATCAAATCGTATCGTGAGGTAGTAAAAGATTCCCACCCCTACTGAAACGTTTCTAATAGTGAGTTCACATCACGCTGTCTGTCTCTTCACGCTGGTCCCAGATCAGCTGCTGTAAATTGGCTTTTCGAGGTGTCGGTGTTGTCGTGGTGGCGGCGGCGGCGGTGGAGGTGCACGGCGCTGTGTGTGTGTGTGACATTTGGCCAAGAAACGTCTCTGCGGCTCGTCTTGGCTGATGGTAGCGGGGAGAGTTTGGCATCAAGCTGCGTTGCACACACACACACACACACACACAGACACACACACTGAGAGCGATGTACTTGGCAGAGAGATTTACTCCTTAAGTAATGATGAGAAAACGCTCGGTCGCTGTGAACACGGTCAGGACGGAGCAGTGAAGACGGAGCTCGCCGCCTCTCGTCACAGCAGCGTCGAAAGGAGGACGACCGAGGAGTCTTTATTTCAGTATTTGAACTCTGTTTCAGTCGTGTAGTGATGCATGATGGGAAATAACATAAAGTCTCCCTTTAGGTCTTTTTTTTTTTTTTTTATAAAATTTGCACAAAGAGACACTCATAAACTACAAGACACGACAGAGAAACTGAGTTAGAAACTGAATATTGGAGGAAAAATCTGAGAGGTTTTGGATCTGAATGTTTGCTGCACAGGACCTAGCCGTTATGGGATGGCGAGGGGGCGGGGCAAAACTGATCTGAACAGACTTAGAGGTTTATCTTATTAGAAACAACAGAAGTTACCAAAGTTTTCATTCGAAGACGTGACTTGCAGTTGGAAAAAGCAAATAAATCTTAGTTGTTTTTTTTAAAGGACAATTCCGGGCAAATTTAACTGACATTTTAGGTCTAAATAATGGATTCTGAAGAATTGCTACTGTTTTTGCTTTTTTTTTTAGTTGTGTCTGTCCCCACATCGCCACAGCAGCAATGAATGAGTTGTGGCTCTGAGTTGATATTCCTTTGTTGATAAAACAAACGGGAGCTTCAGGCGACCTGTAAACATAGTAAGGCGTCAACTTGACTCTTGGCACGAGACTTCATTTGACTATTTTTTCGGGCAGGTCAATTAAATCACACATCATCTTAATCCAATAATGATGACCGATTCTAGTCCCGCCCCCAATAATATTCATTTTTTCTTTGTCTTCTGCATGTTCATTTTGACATAACTTTTTTCCAGTATTTTTTAACAATTTAACAATTTAACATAACACATTTTGTTACATGACATTTCTCAATTATTTTTAACATTTGACATTTTGACATAATGTGTTGCAGCATTAGGCAGTGTGTAGAGTTGAAGAAATGAATCCAGCTCTAGATAGAGCATAAGTTACGTGGTGTCTGCTGTGTCCAATTTTTTTCTCAGTTGATATCTCTCCTTATTGCCAGGCATGTCACAAAAGTCACAAAGTCACAAGATGGTCCAATTGACATGGAGCAAAGTCTGGTGTGGTCCAATTGACAGAGAGTCCAGTCCAGCGTACTGATTATTTGTTGGGATGGTGGGATGGTGTGGGAGCCCTTTTAATGCCAATTCTTCTTTTTACTCATTCTCTACGGTTCACATGCTCTCGGATTGCGGATATGTCGGACCGTATCCCGACCACAGCACTCCGAGTTGTTGCGTTGTCCTCCCTCGCGTCGGTCAACTCGGTGGCGACTTTCTCTTAGCTCTCCATTTACAAACATGTCTGCTTGCTTGAATTAAAAAGAAAATCTTCAGAATCCTTCTTGTAGACCTAAAATATTAGGAAACTAGATTGAATTTACTCGGAATTGTCCTTTAATATCTCAATAACATCATATCCCTGATGTGCATGTAGGAGGCTGCAGAACCGAAGGCACCAGGGGATCGAACCCAGAAACGGGCGACAGAGCCAGATGCACGATAACTATCGGTACAGATAATTAACGTCTCGATCTCGGCCAAAATACACAGAGAAGTCCGATAACAACATCACTAGAGCCGGTTATAATCAGCCACCGTTGATTTAGCTAATTTACAGTCCGTTTGCCCCCGAGTTGATTTGAAACAATAACAAATGTAGATTTTTAGTTGTTTGTTGTGATTACAACAGTAGTGACGTTGGTTATATTATTATGTTTAGTCAGAGGCAGAGCTTTAATAGATAAACTATATATAAACTGTATATAAACTATTCAAAATGTTATTGGGAATCGGTAAAAAAAAAAAGGAGTTGTGGTGCATCCTAAGAGCGAAGAGCCTGAGCAGGAATATGAATATCTCAGAAAGCAGCGTATTATGATAACATGTTATTGTGATGTCGTCTGACCACAGAGCGCCGCATAGCTGAACAAATAATGCCAAATACTTTATAAACAAACCAGGAGTGAGAATCAGTCATAGTCCCGTATGTTAAACACAGCCTGATTAATTGTTCCTGTGGACTCATTTCTCATTAGTGAACTTTATTTTACTAACAAAACAAGTAAACGGTTGAATAGAAATGATAAGTCCTGCTATAACACATACAGATTCAGTGTAGTGGACTTGTACTCAGGTTGTTGCAGGTGTGATACACTCTGTGTGTTTATTTAAGTTGTGTTAACTATTGTGACACTCTCGTTTCTCACCCGTATCGACTTGAGCAAAAACCTGATTTACTTGTTAAAACCATAAGAACATAAAACCTCAAAAACACCAAGTTAATGTTCCTGTGAGAGGACGATCAGATCATCTGCGACTTCGTGTTATTGCAACACTTGTCTTTCTGTGTGTGTGTGTGTGTGTGTGTGCACCACGGAGAAGTGGGCGGAGCCTCTTTGATCCAACGGTGTAAAATGTGCTGTTATAAAACTCATAATGTGAAGAGGGCAGATAAGGAGGAGGAGGAGGAGGGCAAAGGTCCAGTTGCCCCTCCCAGACCATAGTAATGGATAATGGATACCTGTGTCTATACGTCTTGAGTGGCACTTGTCGTATAAAGAGAGCGAGCAGAGCGTTTGTTTATGTAGTGAAGGACCTGCAGGGGTGTGTTCAAGAGCCACATTATATATATATAACATATATGTAGACTGTAAATATATGTATACGTCCTCCAGACATTATACCAACATGTGTTCACAGTGGATCTGGACGTTAAACCCTCTTCTCTTATGCACCGTGTCTTTAAATTCATTCATAAAAAGAAAAATCTAGCAAAGTCGTTGTAAATCGATGTTTGATTCACAAGTTGCAAAATCTATGTTTTCTCTCATTTTATATTAAAAAACCACCTCGACCTCCCGATACCTTACCTCGCAACTTCCTCTGACTCTTAAGTTGGGATTTGAACCTGTGAACCAGTTAAAATGGAACAACGATTGTTTACCAATACTGATTATTGATCCGGCTCTTTAATGGGCCTCATTGTAAGTAAATGAGTCTCATTGGTACCTTTTGTTTTTGTTATTTTGTAGATCAGGATTAACTGTTGCTGTTTCAATTGAAACTCAATTAACATTTTTCAGCAGCTTTGTTCTGAACAAAATTTGGTAACACTTTATTTACACACTATTAAGCGTTAATAAATACTGAATTCTTCATTTATATATAATGCATGAATACTCATTAGTACTGTGTTTATAAGCTACATGCTAATGAGTATTCATGTGTATTGGTATTTCATGCTTAACCAATACTTTAATATTGTGTAATTTTTTATAAAGTGTTACCTTTTTATAAATATAATATATTTTATTGATTCCTCCAGTGCAAATAAACTCACATCTCATCAATACAACGGGACCTGTCTATCACCAGGTGTCTGTGCCCATCTCTTGTTATAATAATAATAATAGAGACAGTCATCAATACTGTATGTAGTCTGATATTTCTGCTTCACTGTGTGTGTGTGTGTGTGTGTGTGTGTGTGTGTGTGTGTGTGTGTGTGTGTGTGTGTGTGTGTGTGTGTGTGTGCGTGCGCTCAGCAGCCTCTCCAGTCGACATGACGCGACCTTTTCGACCGACTATGAAGTGAACTTATTAGATGAGATGAAATTTTAATGACATCGCTGTAAATAGTAACAGCAGACGTCACAGAACAATGAAAAAACGTTATTTATATAAAACGTTAACATGTGAAAAGTGAAATAACGGTTGGTGCAATTGTTAAAAAATAAATATAAAAACAAAATTGTGAGGAGGGTTTGAACTCATGGACATCGGGTTAAGTCACATGACGACCTCCAAGAGCAGACGTGTCACATGTTGAGCCCTCAGGAGCTGTAGCGTTACACTGTTACACTGTTACACTGTTACACTGTTACACTGTTACACTGTTATACTACATTTTTGGTTGTTGCTTTGGTAACAACACTTCTGAATTTAAGACCAAGTGGAAAAACACGACGACCCTGACGGAGGCTGATGAGCTGAAACGCGTCGATCAAATAAAGCTTTTTGTTCTTTTCAAGTGGAAAAACACTAGTGGAGATTTTCACGTCTCCAGCCTTTTACTTTTCTTTTATTGACAAAGAACGAACAAGTCGTCAGTTTGACATAGTGAATTTAATCCAAATCTACACAAAATCTAAAACTAGCGATCCTGGTTCCACCGCTGTCTGCAACTTTATTGATCACAGAGCTCACGAACAGAACTCATTCAGACCAATGATGCATCGATAAATTCACAACACAGCACCATATCATGCAGAAGCAGTTCAGAGTGCTTTACACAGAGAAACAGCAATAGATACTAAGACACACACAAGGACATTAAAGGAAATGCACGACTAAACAGAAAAGTCTCACATTTGGCTTTGAAGGACGAAGTGTCGCAGCATTTCTGAGATCGTGTGGTGGATTATTCTCCTCTCTAGGTGCGTAGATGCTGAAGGCCGTGATGATTTTTGTCTTTTATAAAGATTTAAAGTGTCTAAAAGTCACCAAATTTAAATTCAAAGTTGCCATTTTAATAGATTTTATGAGCAAAGTCTGAACTTTGACTGATCGATGACATCATCAGTTTGTGACCAGACGGAGCTCCTTCCCCTAAAAAATAACCACACACATCCTGGTTGTGTTATTATTCAACAGCTTCTTCTTCTTCTGTTTGTTTTGTTTTGGTGGTGTGTGAACCACAAACTGCAGTAATTAAGGATAATTGTTTTAATTGGCTGCGACGTTCAAGACCAGCTCGATGTGTGTTTGTTTTTTTGTTTTGTGGTTGTCACGACGTCGTCTGAGCATCGTCTGCTCTTTATCAGTGTTTGGTGAAACTTATCAGTCCGTCGGCCCCACCCTCCATCACACCCACCCACCCACTCACTCAGTGTTTCAGTTTAATGACCGTTGTTCGTCTGTTAAGAGGCTGCAGTCGAACCTGTCGTCACATTAGAGTTGTGTAGTGTTGTGTTAGCGTTGTGTTAGCGTTGTGTTACGACCCCTCCCTCCTCTTGTTTTCTCTTCATTCAATCAAAACTGAACAGTTTGCTTTGTCATGTGATCTGACAGATTGACCTCCACGACCTTTGTACTCTAACACCCCTACACACACACCCCTACACCTACACACACAGACACACACATACATATATTAAACAACATTCCTTCCTCAGCCGACTCGTCTTAACTCTTGGTGCAGTGTTTTTCAACCTCGGGGTCGTGACCTTACATGGAGTCGCCTGGAATGTCGAGTAATTTATAATAAAATAATTACTGATAAAAACATTTTTTAAACTATTATTATTTTTAAAATTATGATTAAAATCACCACACAATCTTAAACAATTGTATTCTCTACTTTAATATAATATTAATATTAATATAAATTGTCTTTACACAATGAGCCAAAACAGATTGGGAACCACTGTCTTAATGTAACCTGAACCTAACCTCGACCTTTGACCTAGATCCTAACTGTGTGTTACTTAAGTTAACATTTTTAATTCTCTTCATTCTCACTCTCAGTCTTTACCATCAATCTTTTTATTTATTTATTTATTTCTGCTTTCATTGTCTGTTTTTTAAACCTATTTCACGCCTTTTCAGTCATTGAGTATCACATGTGCATTTTCCTAGAAGTCCATTCAGTCCTTTATAAAGTCACATTTGTTGCACTTAAATGAGACGTAACGAGGCCTTTGTGTGTTGACCATGATGATGGATAAATAAATAGATGAATAAATGACTGAATAACGTGTTAAGTAAGTAGTTATAAAGGTAAATCCACTGTTTAAAGTGTAGAAAGCAGAGTCTCTCAGCTCAGAGCGACAGATTAGCCAATCTCAGCCTGATAAGCTCGTCACAGCCCAGACCTGAATCTCCACTCCTCCTTTCTCCACTGTGGGTGTGTCTCTCTTTCCCTCTGTCTCTCTGTCTCTCCGTCCGTCCTGCGTCTCTACCTCCAGTTCCCTTTTGTTTCAGCCTCTGCCCATCTGTCCTTGTTTTTTCTTTTTGTCCTTTTTTTGTGTTGCCGCCGCCGCCACCGCCGTTCCTCGTCGCTGTTGTTGTTGTTGTGGCTGTCGTCGAGGGAGGGAAGGAAGGTTTCAGTCGCTCTTGGCAGCGAAACACTCACACAGTCTTTTTGTGGCGCTAGTAGAAGAAGAAGAACAAGAAGAAGAAACACTCACGCTTTTCTTTTCAGAAAGCGTTCAGAGAGGTTATGCAACAATTCACATTAGGGCTGGACGTGTGCCAGTGGAGCTGAGACAAAAAAAACACGTGGAGGAGGAGGAGGAGGAGGAGGAGGAGGAGGAGGAGGAGGAAGACTGGCCAAACAGGAATATTTCAGATAACTGGACTCGCTGCAGATTCGTCTCTAAATTATTATTCACAAAGAAGAACTGTTTATGAATATTTTTTGGGGGGAAACAGGAAGTTTTGCAGCATTGTTCTGGAGTTTAGAGACTCGTTGGTTCAGAGTCATAGTGTGATTGGTAGATATTTGCAGTCCTTTAAAGGGATAGTTCAACATTTTGGCTATTTGGCCATTTCCCTATAGTCACAGCAGTAGGTTCGTTACCTTTAATTGTCGGTGCAAGCTGTTTTTAGAACGGCGGAGCAGAGCCGTGAGCTGCTCAGAGCTACGCTACGGAGGCTAATGGGATTTCTTGGTTTCCCTCATCAAACTCATTAAATAAACAATCCAACAACTCCACAACGCTCTGGTGGACAAGTTGTGACCTGCACATTCACCACGCTATGAGATAATAACACAACGTTACCACACAGAGTTGTTGTAGAGGTAAATTCATGCAAAACCACCAAAGCGAGTTCCCGTCAGGGGCAGTTTTTCAGCAAGCAGTCTCTTTATTTCCCTCTAAAACAACTCTGTCTGGTAACGTTCTGTTATTATCTCATAGCGTGGTGAATGTGCAGGTCACAACTTGTCCACCAGAGCGTTTTGGAGTTGTTGGATTGTGTATTTGATGAGTTTGATGAGGGAAACCAAGAAATCCCATGAGCAGCTCTGAGCAGCTCACGACTCTGCCCCGCTGTTCTAAAAATAGCTTGCACCGACAATTAAAGGTAACAAACCTACTGCTATGACTACAGGGATTATGGCACTGGGCCAATTTGCCAAAAATGTTGAACTATCCCTTTCACTTAACTTGCAGAATGCTAATTACAAGAAAGACAGATGTTTTATAGTCATGTGTCACACACTGTTACAGGAGTCCATCTAGGTCTAATGTTGAAAGCTTCTCTCTGAATCCCACTCCCACCTCACGGACCCTGAACTCTCCCTCAGTGTAAAGCTGAAGAAGCTGCTTCATGTGTGACCTTTGTTTTATTGTGACCTGTGAGGCAGAAGCAGCAGCATCACCTGACTCTGTCCTGACAGTTGTGTGTCTGTCTGTGTCTTCACTTTTAAGAGACGAGTTCTGCTGAGTCACTCATAGTAAAACACACACACACACACACACTCAGCAGCTTTCAGTCACTCACACTCCCGTCAGCTGACTTGCTCCCTGCTTGGTGTGAGATAAAAATCTGCAAACAGATTTTCTTAGTTTGTCATTTTCACTGTCACATGTCACGGTTTATAAAAAAACGTGCCAAAACTTAAAAAAAGAAAAGAAAAGATGTTTAATCTGAGACTCATTCAGACTCGTCCAACTCTTTTATCTCATTCAGTGTCGGCTGAGAAAATCTATTCTTCCTTTGTCTGATGCTTTTTATAGGAGATAAAACGATTTAAGTATCGACTCAAAGCTCATTAGCTCTCCCCTCACAGCACTTCCTGTTTCCTTTGTGATCCTTAAAATAATTCATGAAAATATTAAAGTGACTTTAATTTATTTACTTTAATCAAAAAGACTGTAAAAACTACAGGATGATGTAAATGGGCGTCGTCGTCACCTGAGATTGTAGCAGATTGTGTCTGTTTGTTCAATTCAATTCAAAACTTTATTTATAAAGCACATTCATGCACAAGGTATGATGATATGTTAATATTCACAGCTTGTTCCCACTGGACAGTCAGTCAGGCTTCAAACAGAGATTTATCAGGACCATGTGACATGACAGATTTCCCAGGATGCACTGGGCACACCAGCAAGATGCAAGCTGCAAAAACAACAACTAAAACAGACACATTAATGTCAGTATTTCCATCATGAATAAATTATTTTAAAATTATGCGACCATCGACCTTATATTGCATCCAGTCTTTTTTTAAATTTGCAATTTACAACATAAGACAACATAGACACATCATGAAGGCATTTGGCCCTAATTACACGACATAAACATAATAAACCTACTTAGGAGGTTTTAATCTTGTGTTCATGTATCACACAACCCTAAAAACAATCACTTGTTGATGATGCAGTTTATGTTTGCTCACGTTACATCTTGTTGCATCATTTACACGCCAGTCTCACGTTTTAACATTTTTTCATGTCTGATAGATGCATAGATTGATTGATTGATACAGATGAAGTTAGAATATTACAGTTTAACTCATCTGATATCAACATCATGATGCACATGACGACATATTGCACTAGAGTAGTGTTGTTGCACGTTGTAGGAGAACATGTCCAACCCGTGTTGACAGGAGGAATAGAAGTGAGTGAAGAAAAGCTTTTATTCTTTGTGGGAAACCAGTGTAAAACAAAAACGTATATTAAATTATATGAATATTAAATCAAACATGTCTGAGGAGGAACTTCGTCTCGTCTCGTCACCTTGTTGAGCTGAGACTGAACGTCGGTCCTCAACCTCCGTAACCAACACGTCCACTGTAGTTACAGTTACTATCAGACGTCTGAACCAACACCTGCAGCGCTGTGTGCACTCGTGCGCTCGGTCCGGCGCTGCAGCAACGTCCAGCGGCCGGAGATCAAACAGGAGCCGTCGCCTTCTCTCTCACTGTTTTCTTATCGTCTGTTCGTCTGCTGCTGCCTCTCTCTCTCTCTCTTCCTGTCATGTCGTGGAGCTCAAAGTGCTGACGCTGCAGCTGCTGCAACTTCAACTCCGTCTGTGTGTGTGTGTCTGTGTGTGTGTGTGTCATATCAACACTGCAGCCGGACCGACCATGTGCCACAGTGATATCAGTCAGCAGCACGAAGAAACAGCAGCTCAGCACAAATGACTTGATTTTCCCAAACACACACACACACACACACTGACACACACATTGACACGCACGTCCGTTCTGTTTGAAGTTGTGCGACGCGTCACGTTACACAACTCTGGGCCTGATAGAAACTCAGCCGTGGGATGAACTGCTTTTTTATTAAAGTAACTCAACTGAACTGAAACAGGTTTTTTTTTACAGATCAATATGAGCTTTAAATAAAATGTCAAACTGATCAGAGATTGATCAGTCGATGACGTCGTCCGGTTCACCGACAATAACCGGGAGAGAAACAGAGATTTTCCTTAGGGATCATGTTTTTATTATCATTATAACATGTTGTTTACACAGATATTGATCATTTACGAGTGTGAGCACAGCGAGGATTAACCACAGGTGATCGGTTTGAAGGTCGTCAGAATCATTGATTACCATCCGACTGTCATGTATTTATAATGAAAATCCGTCAATAATAACTGTCGCCATCTTTATTTTTTGTCCTCGACTAATCCTTTGATTATTTCCATGGTTTGTACAAGCTGTCTGTGAAATTTAATTGAGAAAAATCGTCTCGGTTCTTAATTGATAATGAAAATAATCATTAGTCGCAGCTGTAGATAAAAACCGAAGACGCTCAGTTTGATGCCAGGGAGACACAGAAAACTAATAAGTGTGAGAAGCTGCAGATCATTTTGTCTAAAGAGAATAACTTCAAATAATAAACGACTGTCAGAATTATTGAAGAACACATTTCTGCCGACGGACTAATTGATTAATTGATGAATGTTTCCAACGCGCTGTCGACCCTGCAGAGTCCTGATGCTGAGAAATCCAGAGAAAACCTTGTTCAGTCTTTAAAGACAAGGACATGTGGAAATATGATTTTTTGTAGTAGTAGTTTTATTGTCATTATATTGATTGTCAGATAAAAACATAATGAAATTTAGATGATTTTATTGCGCGTTCACACCCAAAAGCTTCCACAAAGCGCCAAAACACCGGAAGTCAATTCATTTTCAAGGAGAGCCCGACAGCAACACTGAGCGTCCAAAGCATCAACTGGCAAGAATAGAATAGAAAGTTTATTTATATAAAGCACCTTTCACAGACAACAGTCACAAGGTGCTTTACAAAGCAGAGTGCAATAGATAAATTTCAGTGTCATATTGACAGACACAAATCAACAAGTAATAAAAACAGTTACAATGGGCGTTTTTAGCTGTTTTTTAAATGAAAAAATGGAGGAAGCTGCTCTCAGAGGTCCTTCGGCTCCACAATGACCAACGCGATCGAACTTTGACGTCAGCCACGTGACGAGCGACCAGAGCAGCTGATAATATTTGCCGCACAGTAAGACAATCGTTCAAAAGTATAAGAAGGCCCTATAAAAAAGACGTCAGAAGATCTTGTAATGCTGCGTTTCACCTCCTCTGAGCCACCGTACGTCTCAACGTCCTCCGCTGCGGTTCACGACCTCGATACGAGACGAAGTGAAGTGAAAAGTTAGTTTCATAAAGACGGATTGAGCTGCTTCTGCTCCTTAAAATCAGAGCAGCCGCTCAGATCGAGGCCGAGAAACAGGTTAGAAGAGTTTGACCCGTCCTGCACAACAACAGGCCTTTGTGTGTCTGTGCACGGTATTTACACAAGTGTGTGCGCGCGTGTGCATATTTTGCAGCCGTGCGTCTTTGTTTCATCCTCTCCCCGCCGTGTGTGTGTGTGTGTGTGTGTGTGTGTGTCTGTGGTCAGTGCTGCTGATATGGATGTGGACCAGGGTGGGTGTGTGTGTGTGGGAGTGGGGGGGGGGGTTGTGTTTTGTATGTGTGTGGTATGTGTGTGTGGCATTCCTTTCCCATACAGACTCATCTCTCTCTCTCTCGTCTTTTTTTTTGTTTCCGATGTTTCATGTCAACACAGACGAGCTCAGAAACAACCTGCAAGGTCGAAAAATAAAACGGATTCAGTTTCACTCACGACGACGAGTTACGTGTCGTATGTGTACGCGTGTATAGGCCTATATATATATTAATCAGCCAGGTGAAAAAAAACAACAAAACAAAACGTGACGTGACACGGAAAACTCAGAAATGTTGGGAATTTTGTGTGTGGAAGGTGTTTTATTGTTGGTCTGGTGGTGAAACGCTGCTGAGTAGCTGCAGTCTGGAGCTCAGCAGCGTTGTGGTGTTTGTCACAAAGGTCACCGTGTGTTTCTCTCTGTTCCTGTTTTGGTCCCCGTATCTGCTCCTGCGCACGTCTGCAGCGACTTTGCATGAAATTAATAAACATCTCTTCCTAACTATGTTAAAGGGATAGTTCAACATTTTGGCAAATTCACCCATTTCCATAATCCCTATAGTCACAGCAGTAGGTTTGTTGCCTTTAATTGTCGGTGTAAGCTATTTTTAGAACGGTGGAGCAGAGCCGTGAGCTGCTCAGAGCTACGCTACGGAGGCTTATGGGATTTCTTGGTTTCCCTCATCAAATTCATCAAATGCACAATCCAATAACGGTGACCTTTGTGACACTCCAAACGATAATAACAGGATGTTACGGTGAATGTGCACAACTTGTCCACCAGAGCGTTTTGGAGTTGTTGGATTGTGTATTCGATGAGTTTCATGAGGGAAACCAAGAAATCCCATGAGCCTCTGTAGCGTAGCTCTGAGCAGCTCACGGCTCTGCTCCGCCGTTCTAAAAATAGCTTGCACTGACAATTTAAGGTAACGAACCTACTGCTTAAGAAAATGTTGAACTATCCCTTTAGTAAATCAGATTATCAATAAATAAATTGATCTAAAACTATGACCAAGGACCAATCAAACTTCCCGAAAGATTAAATGAGAAATCTGCAGAAGATATTCAGCCAATCAGACGCAGAAATGACTGAAATCATCACAACTGAGAAGCAGGAAGCTTCCTGACGGTAATTTCCTGTCTATTGATTAATTGATATACACCACTAATCATATTCACCCTTTCATACAGCTTGTTTACCTACATGCTTAACTTGTTTTCAACCAATCACACACTGATGAGACATTAGTGGTAAATTTAGTGTTCGACATGAAGCCTGGAGGAGCCGGGGATCGAACCGCCGATCTTCCGGTTACAGTAAGTGTACGACCTTCCTCTGAGCCGCAGCGTCTCTTCATAGTTTCAGCTCTAAATATATACGTCCATCTGTCATGCAGCGGCATTATGGCCCTCATCATCATTAGGAGCAGCCGACTTCAGAGACGCCGAGTCTCTCTGCAGCGTCATTAGAGCTTCATTAGAGGAACCAGCTGAGAGACAGACTACCCATGATGCACTGCAGCAGCACAGCAGACGACTGATTCATGAAAAGCATCTGTGTTGCCGGTGTCATGGATATTGATCAGCAGCCAATCACACTTTAATGTACATTAATCAATAATAATTACAGTGGTGTTATATGGATTTGGGTTTTTTTTTTGGGGGGGGGGGGGGGGGCAGATTTTATTTTGAAATTTTACCACTTTTTTCTTGAAGTTTTTTTTTTACTTTTTTGGGAGAAATTTTACCACTTTTTTCTTGAAGTTCTTTTTTTATTTATTTATTTTTTTACTTTTTTGGGAGAAATTTTACCGCTTTTTCTGGATTTTTTTCTTTTTTAAATTTTTTTTACCACTTTTTCTAGATTTAAAAAAAAAAACTTTCTTTGGAGAAATTTTACAATTTTTTTTTCGAGAAAATGTTTACTTTTTTTATTTATTTTTTTTTTTTTTACATTTTTACGAGAAATTTTACCACTTTTTTCGAGAAATTTTTTCCTTTTTTTTTAATTTTTAAATTTTTTTCCTTAATTTTTTTTTTCCTTTTTTAAAATCATCTCTTCCTAGAAATGTTTAAATGTTTTTGGAGAAATTGGACCACTTTTTTCCCAAAAATTCACACCATTGGCCCTAATTTAAAAGTATGAAAAAGTAATGTTCTTCAGTCTCGGAAACAAATATTTCTGTATTTCTGGTGTTCACTAAATTTGGTCCATCGGGGGTCCGTGGTCTAATTCGTGCCAATTTAGGGTCCTTGATGTAGGAAAGGTTGAGAACCACTGCTCTAAGACCAGCGAAGAAGAAGGAGAAGGAGACTCTGGAGAGCATTCATGACATGATTGTTGTTCA
Organism: Decapterus maruadsi; assembly: GCA_030347415.2. Taxonomy (NCBI): domain Eukaryota; kingdom Metazoa; phylum Chordata; class Actinopteri; order Carangiformes; family Carangidae; genus Decapterus; species Decapterus maruadsi. The sequence goes on along the minus strand of CM064895.1, from coordinate 26,539,932 downwards.
TTCCACTCGGCATCACTGTAGCAACTAAAATAGAGACATCATGTCATGGAAAAGGCACTCAGTGTGTGTGTGTGTGTGTGTGTGTGTGTGTGTGTGTGTGTGTGTGTGACCTCTCCCTGTGGTGCTGAGTCAATATTTCAGAGGAAGTGGGACCCCGGGGGACGCACTTACCCTCAGTCACTGCACAGTCACTTGAGTCTATCGACTTCTACAGAGCGCACACACACACACACACACACACACAGACTGAAAACACACATATATCTACACACACACCAACACACACAGGGTAGGAGGAAGTTCAGCCAAGTCCACGCTGCTGCTGCTGTTGTTGTTGTTGTTGTTGTTGTTGTTGTTGTGCGTTCAGCGTCTGACCTGCATCAGCTGAGTCCACAATTTAAAGAAAACACACACACAAACCCACAACCGCGTCGCCAGCTCCCGTTCGTCTGATGCAGATGAGACGGCGTTTGTCACAAAACACGAGATAAGACGACCTGAAACCAGGGCAACGCACACACACACACACACACACACACACACACACACACACACACACACACACACACACACACACACACACACACACACACACACACACGGCTGTCACGTATCAGTCCGACGTGATGCGACGTGACAGCACGAGAGTGTTTTTTGGTTAAAATCCGTCCCTGTCGTCGGTTTGTGGCGCTGCGAGCGGAGGCCGACGGCGACGACGTCCTCGACTCTGTCAAGTGTTCAGACTGGTTCGCCGCCTTCTGCGAAACGACCTTTTACTCAGTCTTCAAACTTTAACCGTCAACTCGGAGTTTGGGTCGGACTGATAGACGATGACGTCAGCGATCGATCATCAGTGCGATCATCGATTGCTCACGCAGAAGGTCACGACCATAAATGGACTTCCTGCTGATCACCATATGCAACAATTACGTCTGATATTTTATGACGCACAACTCATGATGCAGTGTCATTGTATTGTATCCTGAGTATTGCAATTATAACATTTTGTCAACATCTGTTTCATCTAACAGTATCTTAAATTTGAGGCTAATGAACCCTAAACTGATGGAGAGATGAAACAAGGAGCCCATATTATATAAAATTGTGTTTTATATCAAACCAGGCCTAGTGTCAGTGTATTGTGCGTTAAATACTCAGCTATTCAAATATTCATATTTTTATTGTAAACATGAGTAAGGTACAGTTGGTTAACTGATACTAATGCCAGAAGCAACAACATCTGTCAACCAGAAATTTCACCATGGACTCCTTGTTTCTCTTAAATCCATCTATATTCTTGCAAAATGTGGTTATAAAGCAGACAAACGGACCGACACAGTCATGGTTTTATAGTAGGACTGTGTATTTTTTAAGAATTTGGCAATGTTATATCCGATAGCTATGATACAGTATACGTCCCATTAGGCGGTTATGATACGGTATGATGAGATGAGCTAGGTGATGTATTTAGTTATTCTAAACAACAGAATCACAACACAAAAAAGAATCACTGTATGTACACACATTTGGTTTATTTTTATCCGGTCAGACTCGTACTTGTATTTTTCTGTAACACGAACGAGAGGAACTCATATCAGGCCTCGATCAGTAACAATCAGTGTGAACAGGAAGTTTTATGATAAACATCAGGAAATGAAAATTGCAAACAGCGTTTTCAATATAACACACACACGGTCGCTGCAAACATCCAGCCGTTACACTTATGGTCAACCCTGTAAACTGTTTTCTTTTTATTTGAACTTCAGATGCAACAGATTATTATAAATTATAAACTATTGATCAGATACCAATACAGAGTCGCCACGGCAACACCTCATAATAATAATAATAAGATTTCAGTAGAATTTGTAACTTATGTGACATCTAAGAGGTGGAGAATGAAATTCATTTTGCGTTCTGCTGTCCTTCCTATGACTCTATAAGACAAATATTGTTTAGTAAGGTAGATCCAAATAACACATTTGTGTGGTTGGACGATGCTGAGAAGATAAAACATCTTGTTCAGTTGAATATATTTGCATTTTCTTTATTTCTTGAAAAGGCTTGGGCAATGACACGAAGGCCGGTATATAGTTGAGTACTGAAAGTGATCTTAAATTGTTTATTTATGTCACACCTGTCTTTTTTTCTTGTATTTGTCTTTAAATGTGTCTTGTAATCCCATACGGCGTGGCCCACAGTGGTGGCACGACATGAAAAAGTTCACTTTTATCCAGAAATCTTATATTTTTCCCCAGAAATTTCTCCTAAAGTTCACGTCATTGGCCCTAATTTGAACCTCCATTGACTAAAATAGTCACATTATTCAGACTCGGAACAAATATTTGTGTGTTTCTGGTGTTTGTTTCCAAGTTTTGTCCAGTGGGAGTCCATTAAGGTTTTTCCTTGTTGTAAAAATGTTTGAGAACCAGCGGCCGGAACGATGAGCGGATCATCCGGAGTGGAAAAAAAAAGAAGACTTGGAGACTTGTTACTCAGCCCAGAGGAGGGGGAGGGGAGGAGGGGGGTTGGGGGGGGCTTCAGGGTCCAGACTAAATACACAGTCCATCATCCGCCCACCTCCCCCGTCCCGTCTCTCATGCCGTGACATCACATCGGGGATGTCACGGCGGCGGCGGCGTTGGTGGGAAACGGATTCCTGAACGTCCCAAAGTCTGTCGCTGCTAAAAACAAAACAAAACGGAGGGAGAGGCAAGGTCAAAGCTGAGAGCGTGTGTGTGTTAGTGTGTGTTTGTCAACGTGCCAGCAGCGCCCACTTCGCCAGGACACGCAGGCAGACATCAAGGACACACACACACAAATACACACACACACACACACACACACACACACACACACACACAGAGGAGACACTTAAAGCCTTTGGTCTTGTTTTAATTGCTGCTCTTTTTAAACCCCATTGATCTGCTGCTCTGTTTGGAAACAGTCGATGGACCTTTGTGAGTTCTCTCTCTCCGTTTCTCTTCCTCTCTTTTGTTTCGTTCTTTAATCACAACAGGACGACCGTCGGCTGTTCGTTAGTTAGTTACCTTTATTTAAACTCGTTAGGACACTGAGGCAAGAAGCCACGTTTACAGTGCAGACGAGAGTACGAAGCAAAACAAACAAAATACAGAACAGATATTTGAAGTGATTGAATGGGACAAGTGGGTTTAAAGGGATAGTTCAACATTTTGGCAAATTGGCCCATTGCCATAAAGTTACCTTTAATTGTCGGTGCAAGCTATTTTTAGAACGGAGGAGCAGAGCCGTGAGCTGCTCAGAGCTACGCTGAGGAGGCTCATGGGATTTCTTGGTTTCCGTCATCAAACTCATCAAATACACAATCCAACAACTCCACAACGCTCTGGTGGACAAGTTGTGACCTGCACATTCACCACGCTATGAGATAATAACACAACGTTGTTTTAGAGGTAAATTCATGCAAAACCACTGATGTGCGTTCCCGTCGGGGGCGCAGCTTTTTCAGTTTGATTTGCCTCGAAAACAACTCTGGGAAACCAAGAAATCCCATTAGCTTCCTTGTTGGATTGTGCTGAGTTTCTGAGCAGCTCACGGCTCTGCTCTGCCGTTCTAAAAATAGCTTGCACAGACAATTAAAGGTAATGAACCTACTGCTATGAGTATAGGGATTATGGCAATGGGCCAATTTGTCAAAAATGTTGAACTATCCCTTTAACTTGAGAGTTAGCTGTAGATGATTCCAGATGTGTGGGACATAAGCTGAGAAGAGTTTTCATCTACCTACAAATTGTATAAATCCACACACACGTTTGTCGCCACGCCCGTTTAGGAGACAGGAAGTGTAACCATTTCTATCACTTGGAGCAGCCTCTCCTGGGGTATCTGGGTAAACAGAGTATCTTTAGAGTTATCCTGTGAGTGCTTCTCTTCTCTCTGGCAGCAGCACCATTAATAATTGAGAGCATCGCCGCGGCCGAACCAGCACTCGTCTGGATACGGCGCTGCGGCCCAGCCGGCGTCTCTCTGCACTTCTGAAGAGTTCATCACCAGCAGAGCGTGTGTGTGTGTGTGTGTCTGTGAGTGTGTGTGTGTTGTACAGTAACTCTGGTTGGGCCGAAGTCCAACCCCCCTCGCCCTCCCTGCGGCGGCTGTAAAGACCTGTAGGCTACACATTAACAGGCTCTTTGTGCTGCAGCTGTTGAGGATGAGTTAATGTTAGAACGGAGCCGTTATCGGCCAGGAATCCGTCCGTCCGTCCATCCGTCATGATACGATGATATGATTTGTTTGTCTCGGCTCGACACTGTTATGTACTGGAAATCATATTTACAACCTGACAACCTCGGCTACAGTGTTACATCATATAAAAGTGCCACCGGTGTCCCAGAGTCTGGTTTTAGACGCAGGTTGGATTCACACGTCGACTTATTCCTGTTTGGTTGTAGGTGCCGACTTTTAAATGGTAGATTGAAGCCGTCAAACACGAACCTGTTTGTCTGTCTTGATGATTTTGTTTAGTTATTCCTTCTTATTTTGGTTATTTGTGTAAAGCAAGATGAGATGGTGAAGAGTGAGTGTCTTTGAAAATAGGCGTTTGAGCCTTTGTTTCTTTTGCTTTGAGGCTGTAACAATGAGTTTGCACCAGTATCAACATATATTCATCAATTAAATGATTATATTTCCAAAATTATAAATGAAATTGTGGGGAAAAATGATAAGTTATGTGCTGCATCCTCGTCACTCGTCAGTAAGTTGTATCATGTTAATTATGACCCAGCTCGGCCTCGGCTGCTGCTGTTTGTACACGACCAGTTGTGAGTCTGTGTGTTTGCCGTTCGTGCAGCAGGAAGGTCACATGACCTGACCAGACAGACGGTGAGGAGGAGGGGGTTAATATCAGAGTGACTGTGGTGGTGACAGAGCAGCGCACTGGTTTCCTCTGGTTAGTTTCTGTGAAAACACAGAGACTTAAAGACCAACTCAAGATTCAAGATTCAACCTCTTCCTCTTCGTTCAGGAGAAAACATCAGAGATGCAGAGCAGAATAAACAGGATGCAATAAGGGACGCAATAAATATATATGTATATAAACTAAAAGATATTAAAATAAGTTATTGCACTATATGTTAAAGAGGAAGTTATTGCATAAATTAAATTATAAGGCCAGTTTTTTCCACACACAACTCTTCTATTGCACATATGATGGTTTTGCATATTCCATAGAAGTAAATAGCATTGGAGTATTTGTTGCATGGTTTTTCTTATTTGCATTAAATGCTCCTCTATAAACTGTACTATACATGTCCATGCGGTGCAACACAGGCATGCATTAATGCCCTTTCCTTCGTCTCCCTCAGGAAAGTCCCACCTGGCCATCGTGCAGAAGGTGAACAACGAGGGGGAGGGCGACCCGTTCTACGAGGTGCTGGGTCTCGTCACGCTGGAGGACGTCATCGAGGAGATCATCAAGTCAGAGATCCTGGACGAGTCGGACCTTTACAGTGAGTCTGACGACGCCTGTCATCTCTGCAGCCGGTTTCATCAATGGATTCATCAATCAATCAATCATTAATCTGTTTATCACTTTATTGTTAAATTATCTGGAGGTTGTTGTTGTTTCATCTCTGAGCTGCACGTCGTCTACGGACCGGTTCTGTTTATCAGACTGATGAACTAACGACTGCAGGAACTTGATCTTCTGTGAAATAACTCTTTGTGTGTGTGTGTCCTCCCAGCTGATAACCGCACCAGGAAAAAGGTGGCGCCCAATAAGAACAAGAGAGACTTCTCAGCCTTCAAACACGAGAGCGAATCAAAAGTGAAGATCTCTCCTCAGCTGCTGCTCGCTGCTCATCGCTTCCTGGCTACAGGTGGGTGGACAGAAAGGATGAAACTGTACACACACACATGAGACTTGTAGTTATGTAGTCTTGGTCCTGTCGCGACCTCGGGTCTCTTGGTCTCGCAATGTCTCGGACTGGCAGAGCGGTCTCAAAGGGATTTGTAGCCCACAACATCCATGCAGGCAGTAACAATCACATGCATTTTGAGACAGGGTTGTTTTGGTGGTAAATGCATTGACTGCTTGCAGAAAAACTGCCCCGAACAGGAACGTGCATCAGCGGTTTTGCATGAATTTCCCTCTAAAACAACTCTGTCTGGTAACGTTGTGCTATTACCTCATAGCGTGGTGAATGTGCAGGTCACAACTTGTCCACCAGAGCGATTTAGAGTTGTTGAATTTATTTGATGAGTTTGATGAGGGAAACCAAGAAATCCGATGAGCCTCCGTAGCGTAGCTCTGAGCAGCTCACGGCTCTGCTCCTCCGTTCTAAAAACAGCTTGCACCGACAATTAAAGGTAACGAACCAAACTGCTATGACTATAGGGATTATGGCAATGGGCCAATTTGCCCAAAATGTTGAACTATCCCTTTAACTAACTGAACTGTTCACATTAACAAGAAACTTCTGCATGATGCCAGCTCTGTTTAGTCAGAACATGAACCTCCTCCTCCTGCCATGTCGGTGAGCAGCGCAGCAGGTCTGGACCTGCGGCGAGGAGGTTCGACTCTGTTTATTTATTTAGAGGATCTGTTTACGACCCCAGCTGCCCGCCTGTCTGCGTGTGTCCACCGCCGCCGCCTCCTCCTCCACCGCCGCCAACCACCAGCAGCAGCAGCAGCAGCAGCAGCAGCAGCAGCAGCAGCAGCAGCAGCAGCAGCAGCACATGGAGCCTCTGGACCGACGCCAGCTGGATGTGAAGCCGCCGTCACCGGAGAACACGGCTGGTTAGCGGTGTTAGCTGATCCCAGTCTGGCACGACGAGGGCCGTTAGCTCCAGTTAGCTGCTGCTGCTGCTGCTGCTGCTGCTGCTAACATGACGTAGCACTTCCTCATATCACAGACAGGCAGCGTGGTGTGTGTGAACATGCCAGAGTGAGTCTTCCTCTGCAGGCCATTACATCAGCGTCTGCTTACTCTGTTTCTGTTTTCTTTCTTTCTCAGGACGTTGCTCTCGTTTTTTCTTTTTCTTGATTCATGACACAGGAATTAGATTTTTCATTTTCCTAGAGGTTGTGTGCAGGAAGTTCCTGCTTCTCTGTTTCTCTTTGTTTCCCCTTTTTTTTTCTTCTTCTGTAGTGTTCACGTTCAGATTAATGATCACCACCCGGCTGTTTTTAGATTGTGTCTGATTTCGGCTGCAGGCTGAGAAAATCACAGTAATGTTTAAAGAGGAGCTATGCAGGATTTGTTGCTTAACTCTGCTACAGTTTTGCTATTTTAGCTTTGGAGTAATTGTGCTGGTTAAATCACTGACTTTTATTTTATTTATTTTTATTTATTTAGTTTATTTAGGGGACATTGTGCAATGACATTAATCATTTACAAGAAATGAGAAGATGGTTGCACCAGATTTAGCTTGCAGCTTGTAACTCTTCCTTCTACCTAGCGTCTCTTAGCTGAAAACCAACCTTCAGAGCCTCCGACCTGGTGTCGGACGTGCCCTGTAACCCGTAATCTCTTGTTTATGACAGATTAAACTACACAAATATAGACGTCATAACATCATATATGATATA